>CM057342.1:424474470-425674470 GCA_030015575.1 Agapanthus africanus | reverse complement strand
GCTCAATTGTTCTTCGATAAGTTGTTCGTTTGCATGGAGTTCCTTCATGCGTTGTATCCAATAAAGGCACCCAATTCGCTAGTTGTCTTTGGAAGAAACTTCAGGAAGCCTTGGGTACTGGTTGAGCTTTAGCTCCGCTTTCCATTCGCAGGCTGATGGTCAGTCAGAGCGGACTATATGGACTCTGGAGGATATGCTTCGTGCGTGCGTGCTTATTTGTGTTGGCTGTTGGGATCGTCACTTGCCATTGATAGAATTCTCCTACAATAACAATTATCAGGAGACGATTCTGATAGCAACCTTTTTAGGCTTGTAAGGTAGATTGTGTCGATCGCCAGTCTATTTGACCGACTCCGCGAGAGCAGGATTTTGGACCCCACCTAGTCAAGAGACTTCGAAGAAGATCCAGTTGGTTCAGGTCAGGATGAGTGCAGCCCAGTGCAGACATAAGTCTTATATCGACCGTCGTTGTCGCAGACTTGAGTTCGCAGTGGGAGGTCATGTATTCCTACGGATTTTTCCGATGAGTGGCGTGTTGAGTTTTAGGAAGCTTAGTCCCAGATTGTAGGTCCTTTTGAGATCCTCGATGCGAGTTGGTACCGTTGGCACTCATCGAAGCTTAGTCCCAGATTGTTGGTACTGTTGCCTATCGTTGGCACCGTTGCCTATCGTTGGCACTTCCGCCCAGATTTCAGGATGTTCACCCCCTATTTCCTTGTGTCGATACTTCACAAATACCTTCATGATTCAACACTAGACCATTCATTTGGACGTAATTTTTCGTTCACCAGCAGCCGATAGTTATAGTGGATCGGCAGGTGAAGAAACTTCGGTCAAAGGTCTTGCCATCTGTGGAGGTTTTCTTTGGCGTAGCCCGTCTAGTGAGGAGATCACTTTGGAGGTTGCGACCGAGATGTGGGAGTTTTGCACTCATCTCTTTGATGGTACGCATAGTAAGAATTTTAAATTCGGGAACCAAATTTCTTTAAGGGGGGAAGATTGTAACGCTTTAGAAATCGTTTAGGCAAATTTTCCGATAATAAGTAAAATAAGCTGTGTTTTCCGTATAAAACGTAGAACAGATCATTTATCTGTATAGAATTCACCGTATCCAGTTTAACTAGAAAATTGCTAGTTTGCGGTTTTTAGTTGTCACTTGAAAATTTTAGTTCACTTTAATATTTTTCCTTAATTAAAATATTATTAAAAGATTTTAATTATACACTTAATTAGTGGTAATTACAAATTTGATTGGGTTAATTATGCTAAAGTGAATCTATGCTAACTTAATCACAAGATTTAAGTATTAATCCATCCGTGCAAAATATCCTACAAATATATAGATACTTTTTGATTTAAAGAAAACTTTAATAAGAAAAGAAAAGATTAAGAGGTGGCATTGGATGTGAGGTGCAATTGTGAGCATTAATTGGTGTTTTTAGCTAGAAATTTTCACACAATTTCCTTCTCTCCAAGCTTTGGCCGACCCCCCCTTGGCTGCCCCATTTCTTTCCCACTTCATTTTCACTCCTTCAAGCTTCATTAAATAATAAAAAATCATCAAATAATCCCACAAACTCAAAAAATAAATCCATAGCCAATATTCTTTAGCTTAAATCAAGCATGAATCTTCATGAAAGTTAGCATTTTGGAGGCCAATTTGGATGTTTAAGTTGCAAGTTTGTGAATCAAGTGGAGGTATAAAATCCTAACCCTAAACTTTAATTGTTGTTTAAATACTTTAAGCTAGCTTATTAGATGTTTAATATAGCTTTAATTAGCATGTTTAGAAATTCAAGAAAAGATTATGAAGATCAAATTAAGGTTTTGTTTGGTTGAAATGGTTAAGTGAGATGTTTTGACAAGGAAAAACTTAACCTAGATATGAGTTTGTTAATTGTTATTTCCCTAATCGTCTAATTAAGCTTAAGTGAAAACTAAACTTTTACTAATCTTATATGGGTGAGATTAAAATTGTAGTAAAGGTTTGTGTGGTTTATGTAAGGTATTATGTGATGATTGTGATCGCTAGATTTGGTTAAACTTCTAGACTTGAGCTAAAATGATGAAAAGTATGCTTACTAGGTTTTCGGATAAATTAGGCGTGGGTAACTATTGACGTTGCGATATTATATATATTAGTTTTCACGATATATATTGTGTTGTGAATGCACGATCAGTACGATCAGGGTCTAGGCTTGGTGGTTATGTCATCCTAGTTAGGGTTGTGCCGATATCGTATGTGTTTTGTGCACTGAGTGCACAGTGTGTTTATCTTGTGGACGTTATCCTTACGTTTAGTTGTCTTTGTATCGGCGCAGGATATTTAACTTTATGTGTTGTGTTTGTAAAATTTAGGATGGCGAGCAGGGACTTCGGACGCTGCGAAGAAATAGAAGCAGGTGGTCAGATTACTTAGCTCGTTAACATCTACAAAGGAATCGCCCGCATGGCGTTATGCTTCCGGGATGGATTATATGACATGATTATTAGTTACAAGTATTGCACATATAGAGATTGTGCATGAACTTCATTTCATATTATTACTTATTGTGCTGGGAATTGTACCTATTGGACATTGCACTATTATTGACGGTTCATGTTGCACGAGCATAAAATGTATGCCACACCCACACCGTCGATAATTGCCATGACACGCACAACACCTATACATACGTGATATTTTATTGGTTAGGGGCATTGAGACATGATCCTTATTTCCATTGTGCATATGAGATATAGCATACCTGTATACCTACATGCTTACACATATGTCTTGTTATACCTTGATACAGCTACACATATACTTGGAGGGTATTGAATCAATATTGACATGTATATACACATATCTTGCTATGCTACAGCTACATATATACCTAGAGGGTATTACATCATTATTGACATGTATATAAACATACTGGACATAGCTACACCTATACCTAGAGGGTATTGCATCATTATTGACATGTATATACACATACCTGGATATAGCTACACCTATACCTAGAGAGTATTACATAATTATTGACAGGTATATACATATATAAGATATAGATACATGTACATCTTGCATACATATTTATATGTACACACATATATCTTGCTATAGCTACATGTTCACCCTTATATGATGTTGCATTGGATTTTGGAGGAATTAGGAACCGCATGATATATTTAATAACTTGTTGCATTTAAATAGCGGTTTTTTCTTTATATGCTTAGGTTACTGTTTATGTTGCATATATTATATTTTATTGATTTCGCATTGAGATATGAATTTCATATGATGTTTTCTGGATGTTTTACTCCTGAAGGTATATATCAGTGGTATGGGACGCTGATATATATGTATATATATATCAGTGGTATAGGACGCTGTTATATGTATAGATATATAATATATATATCATCATAATGATCTATGCAAGTATTCTTATTCATTACTTGATGTTTTTTGGATTTGAGGACCGTGGTATTTTCATAAAATTATACATTGTTTGAAAAACCCGGTTTCTCTTGATATGATATTTTGATGCGTCCACCATGAGATTTCTCAGTTCTGAGATTTGTGATATATACCCGATGCGAGGAGTGGAGTGGGCCGTGTGCGGGTACATGGTGGATCCCGGTATGGTTCCCCGGGGCAAGAAGATCGCAGATGATGGCGATGAGCCTGGCAGGCTGGGCTAGTACCTACCGGTGATAGTATTTGGACTCGGAGGATATCTGGAGGATACCGACCAGAGTCATGAGATGATACGGGACGATCCGGACTGATGGAGCCCGTGGGCCGATCCGGACTGATGGAGCCTTAGATATGAGGATTTACGTGTCGATGCTGGACACGAGTATTTCATGATGTTTCGAGTGTCGATGTTGGAAACTCAGGTTCCATGATTTTTATGTGTCATTGATGGACACACGAAATAGATATCCTTATAAATATATACGCATAGGCATATGCTTTCATGATTTTTCGGGTGTCGATGCTGGACACTCAGGTTCCATGAGACTTACAAGATATGAGGGCTGACCTGAAGATGCGGTGTCTTTGGTATTGGGATTTAGATTGTCTTGATGGACACTTGTCCTGCCACGATGAGGATTCCGTGATGATTGTAAGTCCACGTTGCCCACCCCGGTGCTTCCGGGGAGGCGAAAAACGGAATAAAAATCGGATTTTTATCGAACTAGGCAACATGGACTAGCTTAAGGAGGATCTTTGCTAAACAAAAACTAACTAAAAGATAACTAGAATTAACTACATGGAAGAAAGGTTATACCTTGGGCTTTATGTCCTCTCCTTGCTCCTTGGAGTGGAAGAAAGAGATCACCTTGTTGCCTTCTCTAGTCGAAGAAGGATCCACCAGAGAGCCTCAACCTTTGGCTTCAACTTCAAGCTAGAAGTAACTAAAGTGCTAAAAGTGCTAATCCTAGAACCTTAGATGACAGTAGAGATTACTTTGGAGTGGTTTATCTCAAGCTCAAGTGTTTCTCAACACATGAGAGGGGAGAGCTTGAGTGAGAGGAAGAGGAGGAGAGAGAATCAATATGATAGAATGAGAGAATAATAAAACCATTCTCACATATATGTGTGAATTAAGTAAATTGATAATTAGCAAGATAATTGTCATGGCTTATCAATACATGACCATTATCATTTCATATTTAATGCAAATTGCAAGGATCAAAGAGCCTCTTTTATATGGAATGATGATGGTCAAAGCGTTAACCTAGGTCAACAAGTCAAGAATGGTCAAAATGTCAACAACCCTAACCATGCACAATTATATATAACTAATATCAATTAATCATAATACACACATAAGCATTAGGGTTAATAAAATGACAATGGTCATTAACCATAATCAAAGTCCTCTCCCTCTGTCTCAATCAACTGTGCATACGCACCAGTATTCGTGATCCGAGGAACACGAATACAAAGAGATAAAACCAATCCCAAATCATATACTAGGATCTGGCTTAAACCAAAGCCCGCTAGTATAAGCTGTCCGGACAGCAAACGTGCACAAGTGCGCGGATGTGAACGAACCCTGTCGCAAAACCATGCGACCTCTACTCATTTTGCCTAAAGGCGAATAGCTCTCTTTGTGGGACTCTAAAGACTCGACACTACGCTGGCAGTGGGTTTAACCACAGACCGCAAGCGGCACTAGCTGTACGTAACGGTCCCCAGGTAGATGCCGATAAGAAGACTGACGAGGTGACCCCATCTGAACTCCTACTGAGCCTGTATATGACAGTCTCCGTACAGTCCGGTCTGTTCGTCTGATACATCGCATGGCGGGCCTAGGGGGCGGTGAACGTCAGTCCCATAATAGCGGTACAAGTCGTGTCGGAGTGTAGCCCAGAACACCCTGAGATAACACTGGAAACCTACCAGTATATCTCGCTTGCCCTGTCCAGGGACTACTCGTGTAATGGCTCTCCTAGACACAGCGTGACGTCAACCCCCAATACCGGGAGAGACGAATCCTGTCTAACAGTCACTGCCTCCAAGTGCTTCGGGACTGCACCCAAAAACTACCTGTTTGCACGACTCCTTTGAGCCGTGGTAGGGTAGTAATCAAAGTGCAGTGGGAACACACTCGAGGCGAAGTGACAGTGTCAAGTCAGCGGACTAAGCTGTACTCATGTCACCTGGGAACTGATAACTGACGATAAGTATAATACCAACCAACAGTTCCCGACGAGTCCTGTCCAGTGTACTCGTAACCTAACGAGCACCCGCATACTATCTCAAGTACGACATACTGACGGCTGTGGGACAGACCGTCTCCCACGCTGGGATGAGAAGCGCATACGCTAGTCTACTCCGTAGTATCGATGCCCTGTCTCGATAGTCCAACGACTAGGGACATGTATAAGGATGTGCTTATGGATTACCCAGCCTTCACGAGTGTGAGCGCTATCACAATGCTGGTAACCAAGCAAAGGACCTAAGGGCTGTACTAATATGTATATAAGCGATATGCTAAAAGAAACACATGCACATATTAAAGCAGAGACAAACCAAGTAGCATACTACCATTTCGAGAAAGATTGTATATACAACTGTGAATATCCCAAGCTTCCATCAAGTAATATACATACTAGTATGATACAGTAATGGCCTCTAGGGCATATACACTAACAATCTCCTACTTGCACTAAGGCCATGTACTGGCGTATCGAAGACCTATCATCTCGATCAGCTGCTCGAACTGAGTCTGGGGTAAGGCCTTCGTGAATGGATCTGCAGTGTTATCTTTTGAAGCAACTCTCCGAACCTCGATCTCCTGGCGATCCACGATCTCCCTGATCAGGTGATACCACCTCAAGATGTGTCTGGATTTCTGATGGGACCTGGGTTCCTTCGCTAAAGCTATAGCCCCATTGTTGTCGCAATACAAAGGTATTGGGTCAACAATGGACGGAACCACCTGAAGTTCTTTCAATAACTTCCTCATCCAGACAGCTTCTTTTGCGGCATAAGATGCAGCGATGTATTCCGCTTCCATAGTCGAGTCAGCAACGGTTTCCTGTTTGGAGCTCTTCCAACACACCGCCCCTCCATTGAGGGTAAAGACAAAACCCGACATGGACTTGGAATCATCCTTGTCACTCTGGAAGCTGGAGTCAGCAAAGGCCTCAATCTGGAGGTCTTTTCCGCCATACACCAAGAACATCTCCTTAGTCCTTCTCAGGTACTTGTGAATGTTCTTTACTGCTATCCAATGTTTCTCCCCAGGGTTTGACTGATACCTGTTTACCACACTCAGTGCATAAGCCACATCTGGTCTGGTACACAACATCGCATACATTATAGAGCCTACCGCAGATGCGTAGGGTATAATAGACATGCGATCCCTCTCCAAATCAGTCTTGGGAGACATCTCTTTGGAGAGGGTGATCCCGTGACAAGGCGGTACATTACCGAACTTGGAATCTTTCATACTGAATCTTTTCAGTATGGTGTCGATGTACCTGGACTGTGAGAGTCCTAAAATCCTCTTGGATCTGTCACGGTAGATCCGGATCCCCAGAATATATGAGGCATCACCCAGGTCTTTCATGGAGAACCTGTGTGACAAGAACCCCTTGACAGATTGTAGCATAGGAATGTCATTTCCTATTAAGAGAATGCCATCCACGTATAAAACGAGGAATACTACAGTTCTCGCTACAAATCTACAATAGATGCATGGTTCATCTGGATTTTTGATAAAGCCAAATTCCTTGACCGTCTCATCAAAACAGATGTTCCAACTCCGCGATGCCTGCTTTAGTCCATAAATGGACTTAAGCAACTTGCACACCTTTCCGCTGCTCCCACTTTGAATGAAACCCTCTGGCTGGTCCATATAGACACACTCCTCTAAATTTCCATTTAGAAAAGCGGTCTTTACGTCCATCTGCCAAATCTCATAATCGTGGAAGGCAGCAATGGCAAGAAGGATCCGAATGGATTTTAGCATAGCTACTGGAGAAAAGGTTTCGTCATAGTCCAAACCAGGTCGCTGACGAAAACCCTTTGCAACCAGTCTAGCTTTATAGGTCTCAACCTGTCCATCTACACCAATCTTTCTTTTGAAGATTCACCTGCATCCTACGGGTTTTACCCCATCTGGAGCAATGTCCAACGTCCATACTTTGTTGGTGTACATGGAATCCATTTCTGTCCGCATTGCATCCAGCCATTTTATCGAGTCGACGCTCTGAATGGCTTGTTGGAAGCTAGCAGGCTCATCAGAATCTATGATGCAATCCTCTCTATCCCCGTCTATGAGAAAACCGTAGTATCTCTCAGGCGGATGAGACTGCCTACTACTCCTGCGGAGTGGCATGGGAATGTCCTGATCTTTCGAACCCTCTGGTTCTACTAAGCTTTCAGTAATAGCTTGTGGTTCTGAAATTTCTTCCAGTTCTATAGCGCTCCCACTTATTTCCTTTTCTAAGAACTGATGTTCCAGAAAATGGGCATTACGAGAAACAAGGACTTTTTGTTCCTCTGCATAATAGAAAAGATACCCCCTGGAGTTCTTTGGGTATCCCACAAACTTGCACAGTATTGAGAGTGCCTCTAGTTTGTCCGTATGCTGCTTTTTGACATAAGCTGGACATCCCCAAATCTTCAGGTATTGAAGATAGGGTTTCTTCCTACTCCATAACTCATATGGTGTGGTCGGCACAGTCTTAGTGGGAACTCGGTTCAAAAGGTATGCAGCTGATTCTAGCGCATATCCCCAGAATGATCGCGATAACTCAGCGTTACTCATCATGGACCGTACCATATCCAATAGGGTTCGGTTCCGTCTCTCCGATACACCGTTATGTTGCGGAGTGTATGGAGGAGTAAGCTGAGAGAGAATTCCATTCTCTTTTAAGTAACCTAGGAACTCAGCACTCAAGTATTAACCATCTCGATCAGATCTTAGTGTCTTGATACTTTTGCCTGTTTGTTTTTCTACTTCATTCTTGTATTCCTGGAATTTTTTCAAAAGCTTCAGATTTATGCTTCATTAAGAAGACATGTCCGAACCTTGAAAAATCATCCGTAAAAGTAATGAAGTAAGAATAACCTCTTCGTGCATGTATAGACATTGGACTGCACACGTCGCTGTGTACGAGTCCCAAGAGCTCGCTCGTTCTTACTCCGTGTCCAGTGAACGGAGTCTTTGTCATCTTTCCTTTGAGAAAGGATTGACAGGTTGCATACGATTGATATTCGAACGGATCCAAATATCCTTCTGTATGTAACTTAGTCAACCTTCTCTCATTGATGTGACCTAGTCTACAATGCCATAAGAAAGTTTTATTGATTTCTGGAGACTTTCTTTTGTGTGTATTCTGGACATTGAAAATCTATGGTTGGTTTAATACGTATATACCGTTGTTTAATGTACCTGACCCAATCAGAACTTGATTAAGGTGAATGTTCACTACATTACTTACAGATGCAAATTCATAACCTTCTTTAGATAATAAAGATATAGAAATGATATTACAGGTTGCATTTGGTACAAAATAACAACTACGCAAAACCAAAAAGTGTCCATCTGACAATCCCAGGTGATAGTCCCCCACGGCCTCAGCATCCATGGTAGCTCCGTTTGCAACTCTGAGGGTCATGTCACCTGCCTTCAAAACTCTACGCTTTCTCAACGCCTGCAAAGAATTATAGATATGAGAACCTGATCCGGTATCCAATACCCAGGATGTTGAGTTTATTGATAGACAGTTTTCAATAACATACACACCTGAAGCTGAAGCCGCAACTCGCTTCAGATCCTGGGTTCTGGCCTTCCAAGCCTTGCAATCCTGTTTCCAGTGTCCACTTTTGTGACAGTAGAAGCATTCTTCCTTCCCCACCAGCTTTCCCGCTACCTTTGTTTCCTTTCCCTTTCCTTTCGTATCCACTTTACTGACACCGCCCCTTGGTTTGGCGGGGGCTTTCTTCTTCTTTCCCTTGGCTTTCGCCCTGGACCTAGAAGAGGAAGATCCTCCTACAAACAAAGTGGATGTCTCCCTATCTTTCTATAGGGTGCCCTCAGCACTCCTCAACATGTTCAAAAGTTCGGAAAGATCAGCCTCCTTTCCTTGCATGTTGAAGTTTAGGATAAACTGGGCGTAAGTGGAAGGAAGGGACTGGAGAATCAAATCAGTATAGAGTTCATTCTCCAACGTGGTCCCAAGGTCCGCGAGCTCCTCTATGTAGCCAATCATCTTAAGCACGTGTTCCGCTACCGATGATCCGACGGCCAACCTTGCCGAAAACAACTTCTTCGACACTTCGTATCTGGCGATACGAGACTGCTCTCCATACAGTTCTTTTGTATGAAGAAATATAGACTCTAGGTCCATATTCTCGTGCCTCCTCTGATGTTCGTTGTCCATCGAGGCAAGCACGAGGCATTTGGCCTTCGCGCAATCAATTTCCCAGGTCTTATAGATTTCCCTATCTACGACACTGGTTTTGGGACCTGGGACAGGGGGAGATTTGGTGGTAAGGAGATACCCCAACTTGTCATAAGTGATTGCCATCTTGACATTCCTGAGCCAATCTTTATAGTTTGGCCCTGTCAGTATGTTTTTATCTAGTAATAACTTAAGTCCGGTCATGTTGAATGGTCGCTGCAATTAGGAGAGAGAAAAGAAACACTTTAGCATGATGCTCTTGCAAGTTTAGAGTGGTTTTTAGTTTGTCTAAACAGGATGGCTCCCACTGTCTCTCGAATCCCTTCTCAAACCGTAAAGAAAGAATTAGTCGGGATCAATCTCACCGTACAATACTTGCTTAACCGTTCAGCCAGGCCAGTGTCGGTACTTCGAGGGAGGTTTTCCAACGCTTTCGTGAAGTTCCTTAATTAAGTAACCTCTTTTCCCTGTGGGCGTAGCCCCGCTAACACCTTTCTAGACACCTACTAGGTTTATAGCATTGATCGTTAAGTGAGAGTTTTCCCGAGGAGTAGCATATACTCACAGTAGGATCGGGATCCAAATATCATCACGTGATAAAACCGAAGGAATCCTACCAGAATCATCACACTCCAAATGGTATGCAGCACTAGCGAGTTTCAGTACTTATGAAACTCCCGATGTGGATTTTTGCCCTATGCTCTTATGACCTTGGCGTGAGGTCAAAATGTCATAAGTCACATGTCAAGTTCTTCCCATCATTATCCCGGTTAATTTGAACCCACCTGTACCTACCCTTGACGTAGGCCAAAATGGCAGTACGACTGTCTCAAACTAACGTATTCTATCTATGCAACAGATAAATATCCGGCAGCTACCAATCACTATACCTTGGCGTGAGGTCAAAATACATAGCTTGAATACTACCGAATATTTAACTAAAATGATGGAGGGCTACGAATGGTTTTGGCGAAACCGTGAACGTAGTGAACTTGATATAATCGATGGAACGAGATAGCTTTTAAAAGGAGTGGTTCAAGCTCCGCGTTTAAAAGTTTAGTTTTGAAAAGAACCGAGTGGTTTTCAAAGTGTTCCAATCGACTTTTACTTGGTTTATTTTCTTGCATTAGTTCTTTTAATGTGTCCCATCATTTAATCCTACCATTGCAGAAAACAACCAAAATATGACGTACGCTTATGCCATTCGCATTCGTCACGGGGCCCCGTCATCACCCGTTAGGTTACTTAACTAACGACAGAGCGGGGGCTGGGCTAGCGCGGCTGTAAAACATAAGCAACGCCTAAATAGTTATAGTATATAGATATATAGCAATGATAGACATTACAGATCACAGATGAATACATTGGATATACTAGGAATCCGCAATCCGTTCGAGCCTGCAACGAAAAGCGGATTACACGGTCGCGGTGAATAGCCAATACCCCACCCAAGACCCCTACGGGTGCGGCAAACTACCCGCCAAGTACCCGAAGCGAAGCAACCTCCCTCAACACCGTGAGTAGGCCACTCGGCACTTCGAGATACCCGGTAGTTTGTGCACCCCCTCCATGGGTCTATCCTAGAAGTAAAAACAGTAAAAAGAATTATACAATGACGGCTACAACCCCGACCCGGTTGTGCGGCCATACAAATAATGTTACATCAATTTACATGTTACAGGAATTGAAAGAAAAGAAAACTCTCGTCTCATAAAACCCCCCGGCTATTCACCCGCGACAATCCAACGCATTCATATACACATACCATCAACAAACACAGATCACAGATATGTATAACCCCCACTAATCGACGTATAGCGATTAGCAGACATTCAATACATATAAACATCACAGATTTAACCCAATAGTCAAAGTATAGTGAAGTTAGATAAAAAAATACGGATTTATAGGCCCCCAAATACAAATTTCTTTTCTGGAAAATCTGGGCACAAATAAACCATCTTAAAAATCCCAAAACCTTACCAGAAGAATACTGCACCAAACCCGGTTCAGAACAGAGTCAAAACGGCCGCGGTTCCGCGGCAATAGGCATGCTTTTGCCGCGGAACCGCCGCTCTTTGAACTGTTCACTTGACCGTTTTTGGTGTGCTTCTTCACAAAACCCAGAGCCGATTTTTGAAGTATGATTTTTTATTTTTTGAGCAGAAAAAACTTCAACAGAAACTTAGGGTTTTGCATTTTTAGTTTTGCGATTTTTTCGATCGAACTTCTATACACTTTACTAACTAGCTAGTTTAAGTTTAGTTAGGCTCTGATACCATTGTAAGTCCACGTTGCCCACCCCGGTGCTTGCGGGGAGGCGGAAAACGGAATAAAATTCGGATTTTTATCGAACTAGGCAACATGGACTAGCTTAAGGAGGATCTTTGCTAAACAAAAACAAACTAAAAGCTAACTAGAATTAGCTACGTGGAAGAAAGGTTATACCTTGAGCTTTATGTCCTTCTCTCCTTGCTCCTTGGAGTGGAAGAAAGAGATCACCTTGTCGCCTTCTCTAGTCGAAGATGGATCCACCCGAGAGCCTCAACCTTTGACTTCAACTTCAAGCTAGAAGTAACTAAAGTGCTAGAAGTGCTAATCCTAGAACCTTAGATGAGAGTAGAGATTACTTTTGAGTGGTTTATCTCATGCTCAAGTGTTTCTCAACACATGAGAGGGGAGAGCCTGAGAGAGAGGAAGAGGAGGAGAGAGAATCAATATGATAGAATAAGAGAATAATAGAACCATTCTCACATATATGTGTGAATTAAGTAAATTCATAATTAGTAAGATAATTGTCATGGCTTAATCAAGACATGACCATTATCATTTCATATTTAATGCAAATTGCAAGGATCAAAGAGCATCTTTTATATGGAATGATGATGGTCAAAGTGTCAACCTAGGTCAACAAGTCAAGAATGGTCAAAATGTCAACAACCCTAACCATGCACAATTATATATAACTAATATCAATTAATCATAATACACACATAAGCATTAGGGTTAATAAAATGACAATGGTCATTAACCCTAATCAAAGTCCTCTCCCTCTGTCTCAATCAACTGTGCATAAGCACCCGTATTCGTGATCCGAGGAACACGAATACAAAGAGATAAAACCAATCCCAAATCATATACTAGGATCTGGCTTAAACCAAAGCCCGCTAGTATAAGCTGTCCGGACAGCAAACGTGCACAAGTGCGTGGATGTGAATGAACCCTGTCACAAAACCATGCGACCTGTACTCATTTTTCCTAAAGGCGAATAGCTCTCTGTGTGGGACTCTAAAGACTCGACACTACGCTGGCAGTGGGTTTAACCACAGACCGCAAGCGGCACTAGCTGTACGTAACGGTCCCCAGGTAGATGCCGATAAGAAGACTGACGAGGTGACCCCATCTGAACTCCTACTGAGCCTGTATGTGACAATCTCCGTACAGTCCGGTCTGTTCGTCTGATACATCGCATGGCGGGCCTAGGGGGCAGTGAACGTCAGTCCCCTAATAGCGGTACAAGTCGTGTCGGAGTGTAGCCCAGAACACCCTGAGATAACACTGGAAACCTACCAGTATATCTCGCTTGCCCTGGCCAGGGACTACTCGTGTAATGGCTATCCTAGACACAGCGCGATGTCAACCCCCAATACCGGGAGAGACGAATCCTGTCTAACCATCACTGCCTCCAAGTGCTTCGGGACTGCACCCAAAAACTACCTGTTTGCACGACTCCTTTGAGCCGTGGTAGGGTAGTAATCAAAGTGCAGTGGGAACACACTCGAGGCGAAGTAACAGTGTCAAGTCAGCGGACTAATCTGTACTCATGTCATCTGGGAACTGATAACTGACGATAGGTATAATACCAACCAACAGTTCCCGACGAGTCCTGTCCAGTGTACTCGTAACCTAACGAGCACCCACATACTATCTCAAGTACGACGTACTGATGGCTGTGGGACAGACCGTCTCCCACGCTAGGATGAGAAGCGCATACGCTAGTATACTACGAAGTATCGATGCCCTGTCTCGATAGTCCAACGACTAGGGACCTATATAAGGATGTGCTTATGGATTACCCAGCCCCCACGAGTGTGAGCGCCATCACAATGCTGGTAATCAAGCAAAGGTCCTAAGGGCTCTACTAATATGTATATAAGCGATATGCTAAAAGAAACACATGCACATATTAAAGCAGAGACAAACCAAGTAGCATACTACCATTTCGAGCAAGATTGTATATACAACTGTGAATATCCCAAGCTTCCATCAAGTAATATACATACTAGTATGATACAGTAATGGCATCTAGGGCATATACACTAACAAGGATGACATGTTTTATCTCATACTCAGCATTTATTTGATATGTATTGCTTCATGTATTAGTAGTACCTGTTAGAGTGCCTTTCATGACTGTTGCATATACATATTGCCATTTATTGCTATCAGCTTACATGTGATAGATTATCGCAGTACGTGCATACCTGCGATTACCTGCATATATTATTTACTATTCACGAGTTGGCAACTCACCCCGGTTGTGCCATAGTGTTTTGCAGGTGTCCCTCAGAGTGGTAGTGGCAAGGCTTCTTCATCACATCGTATCATCTTTTGCAGCGAACACCACTATGGCTGACTGCGTGCAGTTTTGCCATAGGTGGGTTTTTCGGTTATCCGATGATGCTTCTTTGTATATTCGTTGTATCTAGTACTCTCCATCTACTACTTCATGTATTGACTTAGAGACGAGTTGTGATGACGATATTGTATATTATTTGTGACTTTGGAGGTCACTCATGCTGCTTCACTTTATATCGTCTTTTTCTTCGCTACGGCATCGTATATCTGTTGTGGTGGTTGTTTTCCTCCTTTGGGCATGGATTTGCTCCCATTGGGGATGCTTTACTTATATTCTATGTTGTACCCGTTTTCGGGGCTAGTTTTTACAAAGGAGGTGCTGCCCAAATTTTTAAGAAAGTAAATTTGGAATTTAAAGAATTTTTACTTGAGATTCCCAAAAGTTTTTAACAATATTCTTATCACTTACTACTTTTAATGGTTTAGATTGATGGGTTTTCGGCTTACTTAAATTGCGTTACGCATGTAGACGTTACGTGGTTTAAGGGCCGCCACATTCCAAATTTTCGGGTCGTGACACCTACTGTCTACGAAGCCCTCTGGTTGTGTCATGTACACGCTCTCTTCTAAATCACCATTTAGAAAAGCGGTCTTGACGTCCATCTGCCAGATTTCATAATCATGATATGCAGCAATGGCAAGTAGGATCCTGATGGACTTAAGCATAGCCACTGGAGAAAAGGTTTCATCATAGTCGAAACCTGGTCGTTGACGAAAACCTTTTGCTCAGACTTATGACAGTCATAAGATAGAGCGGAACCAACGTTTCCCAGCTCAGTATAATAAGCGGGTTCGGTCAATACATCCATATTATTATCTTGATTAAGGCGTGTCGTTGTCGCTACCTGGAGAGAGAGAGAGAGAAGAAAATATTTTAGCGTGCGCTCTTACAAGATTAGATTAGTTATTATCTTATCTAATCAGTATGGCTCCAACTGTTTTTTTATCAAATCTTCATTCAAACCCTAAAAGGTAAGATTAGACGGGATTAATTACACTCTACAAGTTCACCAATCGGTCAACCAGGAAGGTATTGGTACTCCGAGGGAGTCTCCCCGTGCTTTGACATGGAACTAATTAAATAATCTCGTTTCCGCAGAGGCATAACCCCGTTAACACCATTCTTAGACACCTACTGGAATAGCTAATTGTAAAGTGGAAAACTCTCCCTGGAGTAACACTTTCTCAATGTGGGTATCGGGATCCAACTATCATATAGAAGGTATGCAAACTTATTGCAAATTTCAACACTTGAAATTCCCAATATCTGTATTTACTCCTAACGACCTATGACCTTCACGGAGGCCAACAAACCATAGGCCTCTAGTCAAGTTCAACCCCTCATTTCATGATTGAATTAAACCCACCCGCACGACGCTTAACGGAGGCCAACAACGTCGTACGACTGCCCTAATCCAATCGCATCATATGCGGCAGATAAGCACTAATCATTTACAGCCCACTGTGCCTTGACGGAGGCCAACAAACACAGCATAGATACTAAATAGTACTTATCTGAAATGATGGAGGGCTACGGCTGGTTTTGAAGAAAACCTTTAGTGTAATGAACTTGATATCGTTGTAGAATCTAGTGACATGAAAAGGAGTAGTTTAAGCTCCTCTTTAAAATCGAGTAATTTTCAAAACAAACCAAGTGGGTTGTAGCATTTGTCAGTTTTGCTAAAGGGGTCATTCCCGGTGAATGGATCTAGGCTCTTTCCTCATCGAATGAGGAGCTGGATATTCATAATAGAATACCGCTATGCAAAGCAAGAACTAGAGCTATCTTTTTGAAAAATTTGATTCTACAACATCTTTAGGTTTCTTATCTTTTCATTAATCTCATTAATGACGTCCCATCATTTATGTTTCCAAAACATTACAGAAGAAATGAAAATAAAACACACACATATGCCATCCGCATTCGCCACAGGGACCCGGGTCTTCACCGTAAGGTTACTTAACTTACGGCAGGACGAGGTCAGGACTAGCGCGGATGCAAAACATATATAGTGTCTACTAGTATATCATATATATAAGTAGCATTCGTATCACGCAGTTATATGATCACATCATATCACAGAATCAGCAGAAGCAAACATATGAAATATAGGATATACTAGGAGGTCCGTTTTTTAAATTAAACCAGTAATAAAAAACACGGGTTCCACGGTCGTGATGAATAGCCAAACCTACATCCCTAGACCCCTACGAGAGCGGCAAGAAACCCTGCCAATTCTATAGTTAGGCGACCCGGTCTCGACTCCTCGAGGCGGTCTCCCATTGGACTCTAGAACCCGTGTTAGTTATGTATATGCCCTAGAGGCCATTGTTGTACATATGATGTATATTATAATGGATGCTTGGTTATATATAGAGATGACTTTCTTGCTCGTCATGATAGTATGCTATTTGGTTTCACTTTATCTTAACATGTTGACTTGTATTGGTTTACTGTTTTACTCTCACATGTTGATAAAGCCCTTAGGATCTGTACTCGACTACTGGGACTATGATGAGATCATATTAGTGGGGCCGCGGTAGTCGATGAGTACATCCTATAACTGTTCCTAGTCGAGAGTATATCGAGACAGGGCATCGATACACCAGAGTAGACTAGCGTATACGCATCTTGACCCATATGATGGGCGATGGATGATCCCATATCCATCGGTGTTAGACATCAGAGATGGTGTACGGGTGCTCAGTGGAGACTGGGTACACTGGACGGACTCGCCGAGAACTCCCAGATGGTGATATACCACACGTCAGATGGCAGTTCTCCGGTGACACTGGTACAGGATAGTCTGTAGACCCGAGATCGTCATAGAGTCTTGTGTGATTCCCACTGTGCTTTGATTTCCACCTTACCACGTCCAAGAGGGCGTGCAAAACGGTGGCTTTTGGGTACAGTCCCGAATCACATGGAGGCAATGAGCGATAGGAGGGGATTCGTCTCTCCCGGTATAGGGAGTTGATGTTGTGCTGTGTTCGATTGGCTATAACTGGAAGTCCCTGGCCAGGGCTGATATAGAGATTTACTGGTAAGTGTTACTAGTAGTTTCTCGACCCGTTATGAGCCATACATCGACACGACTTATCGGTTACTGGGGTCTGACGTATACCACCCCTAGACTTGATATGCGACATATCAGACGAACAGACCGGACTGTACGGGAGTGTTACTGGTTGGATTCACAGGAGAACGCACAGGCTAGCTTGTTGATCTTCTGATCGCTCAATACCTGGGTGGCTGTTACGTTTAGCTGACCGCTTGCAGCTTGTGGGTGTATGATATGATCATCACCTGCTACCGGCGTATTGACGATTCTTTAGAGTCCTACACAGAGGTTTCTTGGCTCAGGAGAAACGGAGTAGTGGCGCATATGTGATATGCGCAGGAGCGTGAATAATGCGATATGGGATACCGTATTATATTCTCGCGATATTTAGATATGAACCGGGTCATCGGATCAAGTGTTGATTCGATGAATCGGTACATGATATATTAGTCGGTAATATTCGATATAGCCGGATCATCGATTCAAGTGTTGATTCGATGATTTAATGTATAATAATATATATGATATATTGTATTACATTATCTAATATAGGCTCGCTTTATTATTTCATTTTCTCAGTGGATGATACATTGATATATATGCGATATATGTTAATTGTATTATTTTCTTTTGTTGCAAATATATAATATATATGTGATATATATTATTGTGACATGATATGATTAATTGTTAAACATGTTTAAGGATGATTAATTGAGGTTAGGGTTTGATTAGGGTTAGTAGCTTCATGCACATTCTAGAAGCTTTATTCTTTTGTCATGGTTAAGATATTTGTTGATGACACATTCTTAACTCAACCAAACCCTAACTCTAGTTTATTCTCTACTCATTTTTAGCCACTCATCCTTGACCATGGTTAATAATTCAATCATATACTTTGGTTTCTATTCATCACAAAAGGATTAAGATGATTATCATTTCCATTATCTTCTTCTTCTTCTCTCTTGAAGAAGCTCTCTTGAAAATCCTTAAGTGATGATAAAATATGAGAAAATGATATAAAAAGAAAGCAAAAATACTACTCCCTCATCCTCATCTTATCTAGCCCATGGGATTAGTGTGTTCTACTCTTTTGAGTGAGAAAGCTTGAGTCGAAGCAACTTCAAGATAGATCATCGAAGATTTGGAATACTTCGAGCTAGCATGGATCGTTCGAGTCGTGGAGCCTCTCATGAGTCCGGGAGATCGTGGATCGCGGCAAAGGGACATCTACTCGGAGCTTGTGAAGTGAAGGAGCGGACTACAAAGGTTGTAATCCCTCACATTTAGATAAAAGTTATCTTCTTGCATGTTAAACCCTAATAATCTAGCAAAGATCCCGGCTTTGGGTTGTTCGGCACGTCTAAAATTTTATCCGGGCATGTTTGATGCCTTTAGAACCTTCACAAGAGTGCCTAGGAACCCTACAGTGGTATCAGAGCCTAGCTAGAGCATTAGGCGATGTGTTTACGAAGTTAAAACTCCGATCGAACCCGAAACGACAAATTTGGACCCCTCTCTGGAAATTTTTTAAATTTTGGGATTTTTCAGAATTAAAAATATGTAAAAAAATCAGCAGGGAATTCTAAGAATTACCATGAAACACGTGCCCACAATTCCACCAACGGAGCGCGGAACCGCGGCAGGAACATGGTTCTCGCGGCGGTTCCGCGGCCTAACTGTAGGATTGGGACACGTGGCTTCATGGTATTGACCGTAGGTACTTGCTGACTATTCTGGGTATTTTTAATCTGTTCCAGGTGTTTAAAATTCTGGGGTTTGTTTTGTAATAGTAAGACTCAATCGAAATATTTAAATTCGTATTTCTTTCCGGATATTTAGAAACTGTTAAACTATTTGAACGGATATCATTAACTTACTGTTTCCCGGTACGGCAAACTTTCAAGTGTTGAAATTTATTCGGGTTTAAATCTTTCGGAAAAATTGTACAAGTTAAGCGGTGGACCCTCTAGAAGACAACAAACCTTAACTCGATTATGTGACCGTCTTGAACTGCCTTTTGAACCTTCGGGTTTGGGGCAGTACGGCGTGCCACATGTGAGGCGTTGGCTTGACCCTTCTACGGCTGGATCACCGGTACTGTGACATATTCTGGGATTATTTGAACCCCGCTCAAGTGTTGAGCAGTTTGGGAAATTTTGGGTGTTTGATTATCTGTTCGAAAAGTTTAATACTGTCGATTTATGTGGAATGTGATACAATATGTGGAATTCATAGAGTTAGGCATGAAATGCGGAGTATGTGATATTTCGGATTTACGATGTCTAAAGTGATTGTGGATTCCAAATATTGTAGTTTTACACTTTCTTTTCTGTGACCGTAAGTGTAATATGTGAGATCGCCGGTTTCGTTGCTATATGATTCAACGACAATTGGGATGCGCATATTTACTTACGTTGATGATATGAGATATTATGTGTTGCTGTGATATGTTATATTGGATCGTCGCGTTCTGAATAGCCGGGGGGTTTATGTGAGATGAGGGTTTTTATTTTCATTCATGTAAAATTCATTTGTAATGTAATATTCTTTTATTTGGGGCACTTCCTGGTTGCGGTTGATGTCACCAGTGTATATTATTTACTTTTCCGCATTAGGTAGACCCAAGGAGGGGAGCACAAGTAACCGGGTTCTAGGGTCCAGTGGGAGGCCATCTCGAGGAGTCGAGACCGGGTCTCCTAACCCTAGAATTGGCAGTGTTACTTGCCGCTCTCGTAGGGGTCTTGGGATGTGGGTTTGGCTATTCGTCGCGACCGTGGAATCCGTGTTTTATACAGGCTCGTATTGAAAACACGGACGTCCTAGTATATCCAATATTTCATATATGTTCTTCTGCTGCAATGTTCTGTGATGAGATCATATTACTGCCTGAGACGAATGCTTATACTATATATATATGCTGATATATAAATATTACTGCTTTCGTTTCTTCTGTGATGCTTAGGAAGCATAAGCTGATGGGATTTTTATTAATGAGATTAATAAAAGAAAAGAAACCTAAAGATGTTGTAGAATCAAAAACTTTATAAAAAGGGGTAGCTACAGCTTTGCTTTGCACAGTGATATATATGATATATCCTGCACCTTATTCGATGAGGAAAGGACCGAGATCCCTTCACCGGGAGTGACTCCTTTAGCAAAACTGGCAGATGCTACAAAACGCGGTTTTTCTTTTGATTGCTTTTAGTGTTTTGCTTTGCACAGCGGTATATATGATATATCCTGCACCTTATTCGATGAGGAAAGGGCCGACGATCCCTTCACCGGGAGTGACCCCTTTAGCGAAACTAAGAAAAGCCTCAAAAACACTCCTTTTGAAAAACTTCACTCGATTCTACGATGATATCAAGTTCATTACGCTCAGGGTTTTCAGAAAAACCTGCGTAGCCCTCCGTCATTTCAGATAAGTAATCTTTAGTATTCGTGCTACGGTAGTTTGGCATGCGTCAAGGCGTAGTGTACGGTAGCTGATTATTACTTATCTGTAGCATGAGATGCGATTGGATTAGGGTATTCGTACGGCGTTGTTTGGCATGCATCAAGGGTCGTACGGGTGGGTTTAATTCAATCACGAAATGTACGGGTTGAACTTGACTAGTGGACTATGGGTTGTTTGGCATGCGTCAAGGTCATAGCACACTAGGGGTAAAAGCTTTATCGGGAATTTCAAGCGTTGAAATTTGCAATGAGATTGCATACCTTCTATGAGATAGTTGGATCCCGATACCCACTGCGAGTAAGAGTTACTCCTGGGAGAGTTTTACACAGGACAATTAGTCATTCAAGTAGGTGTCTAGAAAAGTGTTAACGAGGTTACGCCTCTGGGAAAACGAGGTTTACATTAATTAGGTCCGTGCGAGAGCACGGGGAACCTCCCTCAAAGTACCGACACTGATCTGGCTGAAAGATTGACGAAATTGTAAGGTGTAATTAATCCCGGCTAATTTTACCTTTTAGGGTTTTAAGGTAGATTTGATAAAAACAGTGGGAGACATCCTGATTAGATAAGATAACAACCAATCTAATCTTGCAAGAGCATACGCTAAAGTGTTTTCTTCTCTCTCTCTCCAGGTAGCGACCATTTCAGGCCATAATCAAGATAATAATATGGATGTATTGACTGAACCCGATTATTGTACTGAGCAAAGGAACGTTGGACCCGTTCTTTCTTATAAGAGTTATAAGACTGAACAGGAAACAGGAGAATATCTCGATTCTCACACCGCCCAAAAGAACGTGCATGTTGATGCATCTTCTTCAGGTGTGTTAGTTATTGAGAACTGTTTCTCAGTTCACCCTACGTCCTGGGTATTAGATACCGGATCAGGATCCCACATATGTAAACAGTTACATGGGCTACGCAAAGGTAGAGAACTGGGAAAAGGTGATCATTCCGTTCAAGTAGGGAACGGTGCAAGTATTGTAGCCAAAGCAGTTGGCGAATATCACCTTGTATTGCCAAGTCGTAATACACTGATTCTAAATGAGTGCTATTATATACCGAACATGATGTGCAACATTATATCAGTTTCTTTATTGAGTAAAGAGGGATATAATTTTGTAGTACAGGATAATGTTATGAACATATTCCTAGATCAAAGGTTGATTGCATCAGGCTCGTTACATAATGGCATATTCATTCTAAATCAGAATACAGTCCTGAATATACAAAACACACACAAGAGGAAAAGTTCAGATATGAACGAATCCTTCTTGTGGCATTGTAGACTTGGTCACATCAATGCGACACGACTGGCTAAGTTACATAAGGATGGTTATTTGAATCCGTTCGAATTATCATCTTATGATACTTGCCATTCATGTCTCAAAGGAAAAATGACCAAAGCTCCGTTTAGTGGACACGGAGAAAGAGTTACCGAACTCTTAGGACTAGTACATAGTGATATATGCGGTCCCATGTCTACGCATGCCAGGAACGGTTCTTCCTACTTTATTACATTCACTGACGATCTTTCTAGATTCGGACATGTGTTCCTGATGAAACACAAGTCTGAAGCTTTTGAGAAATTCAGAGAATATAAGCACGAAGTAGAGAATCAAACGGGCAAAAGTATTAAGATTCTTCGATCTGATCGAGGAGGTGAATACTTAAGCGGTGAGTTTTTAGATTATCTAAAAGAGAATGGGATTCTCTCTCAGCTTACTCCTCCTTATACACCACAGCACAACGGTGTATCGGAGCGGAGGAATCGCACCCTATTAGATATGGTGCGCTCGATGATGAGTACAGCTGAGTTACCTATTTCCTTTTGGGGGTATGCGCTTGAGACAGCCATAGACCTATTGAATAGAGTTCCTACCAAATCTGTGCCTACCACTCCATATGAGATATGGAAAGGGAAGAGACCACATCTTAATTACATTAAGATATGGGGTTGTCCGGCCTATGTCAAAAGACAAAATCCGGACAAACTCGAGGCAAGATCTGTCTTATGTAAGTTTGTAGGATATCCCAAGAACTCACAAGGGTATATCTTCTACCACCCCGAAGAACAAAAGGTGTTTGTTTCTCGACATGCCACTTTCTTAGAAAAAGGTTTTCTTATGAAACAGAACAGTAGCATTGAGGTAGAACTGGAAGAGGTTCCAGCAACACAAACTACGGCAGATGATTTATTGGAACCAGAGGATTCAGTAGTACCCGACGAACCCCAGCCTCTCCGCCGATCTAGTAGGGTTTCTCGTCCACCTGAGAGATACTACGGTTTTCTCATTGATGGTGGAAGCGAGGATTGCATCATGGATGATGATGACCCGACTAGTTTCGAGCAGGCCATCACGAGTGGTGACTCTGTGAAATGGCTGGATGCAATGCGATCTGAGATGGAATCCATGTACACCAACAAAGTATGGACTTTGGAAAATGCTCCTGAAAGGGTAAAACCCATTGGGAGCAAGTGGATCTTTAAAAAGAAATTTGGTGTAGATGGAAAAGTTGAGACTTTCAAAGCTAGACTTGTAGCAAAGGGTTTTCGTCAACGACCAGGTGTGGACTATGACGAAACCTTTTCTCCAGTGGCTATGCTTAAGTCCATCCGGATCTTACTTGCCATTGCTGCATACCATGACTACAAAATCTGGCAAATGGATGTTAAGACCGCCTTTCTAAACGGTGATTTAGAAGAGTGCGTGTACATGACTCAGCCAGAGGGCTTCGTAGATAGTGGGAGCAGCGGAAAGGTGTGCAAGCTGCTTAAATCCATTTATGGGTTAAAACAAGCATCGCGGAGTTGGAACATCTGTTTTGATGTTGTAGTCAAAGAATTTGACTTCATAAAAAATATAGATGAACCTTGTATCTATAAGAAGGTAGCAGAGGGTAAGGTTGTCTTCCTCGTATTGTACGTCGATGACATACTCTTGATAGGAAATGATATTCCTATGCTGCAATCAGTCAAGCTCTTCTTATCACAGAGATTCTCAATGAAAGATCTAGGTGGTGCCTCCTGCATATTGGGAATCATGATCTATAGAGATAGATCTAAACGGATACTGGGATTGTCCCAATCCAGGTACATTGACACCATACTAAAGAGGTTTAGTATGGAAGAATCCAAACGTGGGAATCAGCCCACGATCTCTGGACTCACTCTCTCCAAAGAGATGTCTCCCAAGACTGATTTGGAGAGAGCTCGCATGCAAGGGATACCCTATGCTTCGGCAGTAGGCTCTATCATGTATGCGATGCTATGTTCCAGACCCGATGTAGCATACTCACTAAGTGTAGTGAGTCGGTATCAAGCAGATCCTGGAGAGAGTCACTGGACAGCTGTGAAGAACATTCTTAAGTACTTGCGAAGGACTAAGGAGATGTTCTTGGTGTATGGTAACGGAGAACTCAAGGTGGAGTCCTTTACCGATTCCAGCTTCCAAAGTGATAAGGACGACTCTAAGTCGCATTCGGGTTTTGTCTTTACCCTCAATGGAGGGGCGGTATGTTGGAAGAGTTCCAAACAGGATACCGTTGCAGACTCGACGATGGAGGCTGAATACATCGCTGCCAACGATGCTGCCAAAGAGGCTGTCTGGATAAAGAAGTTCATTAGTGAACTTGGAGTGGTTTCATCCATTGAGCATCCAATACCTCTGTATTGCGATAACAATGGAGCTGTGGCTTTGGACAAGGAACCCAGGTCCCATCAGAAGTCCAGACATATTCTGAGGCGGTATCACCTGATCAGGGAGATAGTTGATCGCCGGGAGATCGAGGTCAGGAGAGTAGATACGAAGGACAACACTGCGGATCCATTCACGAAGGCTATTCCCCAGATACAGTTTGAGAGATTATTCGGGATGCTAGGTATGAGATACTACAGCAGCTGGCCTTAGTGCAAGTGGGAGATTGTTAGTTATGTATATGCCCTAGAGGCCATTGTTGTACATATGATGTATATTATAATGGATGCTTGGATATATATAGAGATGACTTTCTTGCTCGTCATGATAGTATGCTATTTGGTTTCACTTTATCTTAACATGTTGACTTGTATTGGTTTACTGTTTTACTCTCACATGTTGATAAAGCCCTTAGGATCTGTACTCGACTACTGGGACTATGATGAGATCATACTAGTGGGGCCGCGGTAGTCGATGAGTACATCCTATAACTGTTCCTAGTCGAGGGTATATCGAGACAGGGCATCGATACACCAGAGTAGACTAGCGTATACGCATCTTGACCCATATGATGGGCGATGGATGATCCCATATCCATCGGTGTTAGACATCAGAGATGGTGTACGGGTGCTCAGTGGAGACTGGGTACACTAGACGGACTCGCCGAGAACTCCCAGATGGTGATATACCACACGTCAGATGGCAGTTCTCCGGTGACACTGGTACAGGGTAGTCTGTAGACCCGAGATCGTCATAGAGTCTTGTGTGATTCCCACTGTGCTTTGATTTCCACCTTACCACGTCCAAGAGGGCATGCAAAATGGTGGCTTTTGGGTACAGTCCCGAATCACATGGAGGCAATGAGTGATAGGAGGGGATTCGTCTCTCCCGGTATAGGGAGTTGATGTTGTGCTGTGTTCGATTGGCTATAACTGGAAGTCCCTGGCCAGGGCTGATATAGAGATTTACTGGTAAGTGTTACTAGTAGTTTCTCGACCCGTTATGAGCCATACATCGACACGACTTATCGGTTACTGGGGTCTGACGTATACCACCCCTAGACTTGATATGCGACATATCAGACGAACAGACCGGACTGTACGGGAGTGTTACTGGTTGGATTCACAGGAGAACGCACAGGCTAGCTTGTTGATCTTCTGATCGCTCAATACCTGGGTGGCTGTTACGTTTAGCTGACCGCTTGCAGCTTGTGGGTGTATGATATGATCATCACCTGCTACCGGCGTATTGACGATTCTTTAGAGTCCTACACAGAGGTTTCTTGGCTCAGGAGAAACGGAGTAGTGGCGCATATGTGATATGCGCAGGAGCGTGAATAATGCGATATGGGATACCGTATTATATTCTCGCGATATTTAGATATGAACCGGGTCATCGGATCAAGTGTTGATTCGATGAATCGGTACATGATATATTAGTCGGTAATATTCGATATAGCCGGATCATCGATTCAAGTGTTGATTTGATGATTTAATGTATAATAATATATATGATATATTGTATTACATTATCTAATATAGGCTCGCTTTATTATTTCATTTTCTCAGTGGATGATACATTGATATATATGCGATATATGTTAATTGTATTATTTTCTTTTGTTGCAAATATATAATATATATGTGATATATATTATTGTGACATGATATGATTAATTGTTAAACATGTTTAAGGATGATTAATTGAGGTTAGGGTTTGATTAGGGTTAGTAGCTTCATGCACATTCTAGAAGCTTTATTCTTTTGTCATGGTTAAGATATTTGTTGATGACACATTCTTAACTCAACCAAACCCTAACTCTAGTTTATTCTCTACTCATTTTTAGCCACTCATCCTTGACCATGGTTAATAATTCAATCATATACTTTGGTTTCTATTCATCACAAAAGGATTAAGATGATTATCATTTCCATTATCTTCTTCTTCTTCTCTCTTGAAGAAGCTCTCTTGAAAATCCTTAAGTGATGATAAAATATGAGAAAATGATATAAAAAGAAAGCAAAAATACTACTCCCTCATCCTCATCTCATCTAGCCCATGGGATTAGTGTGTTCTACTCTTTTGAGTGAGAAAGCTTGAGTCGAAGCAACTTCAAGGTAGATCATCGGAGATTTGGAATACTTCGAGCTAGCATGGATCGTTCGAGTCGTGAAGCCTCTCATGAGTCCGGGAGATCGTGGATCGCGGCAAAGGGACTTCTACTCGGAGCTTGTGAAGTGAAGGAGCGGACTACAAAGGTTGTAATCCCTCACACTTAGATAAAAGTTATCTTCTTGCATGTTAAACCCTAATAATTTAGCAAAGATCCCGGCTTTGGGTTGTTCGGCACGTCTAAAATTTTATCCGGGTATGTTTGATGCCTTTAGAACCTTCACAAGAGTGCCTAGGAACCCTACAACCCCGTCACTTGTGCTCCCCGCCTTGGGTCTATCCTAATGCAGAAAAGTAAATAATATACATCAATGAAGACAATAACCTCAACCCGGAAGTGTCCCAATAAAAGAATATTACATACAAATTTTACATGATTGAAAATTGAAAAACTCCCATCTCACGCAAAAAACCCTGGCTATTCATTCATGACGATCCAATATAACATATCAAGCAGCAACACAATAATATCACATGTCATCAACGTAAGTAAATATGCGTATTCCTAATGTCGTTGACTTATAGCAACGAGATCGGGGATACCCCACATATTAGATTTACGGTCACAGAAAAGAAATGAAAACTATAATAATTAGAATCTGCATCATCCTTAAACATCATAAACCCGGAATATCACTGTCACCACCCAGAATTTGGCACGTGACCGGCACTTAAATCACACAACGTCTAAAGGCGTAACGTAATTCAAGTAAGCCGAAGCGCAGAAATCTAAACCCTTTTGTGAAAAATAGTGGAGGTGCAGTTTTGAAATAAACGTGTAATGAAATCAAGTTCTTCTTTAAATGCATAAATAATGATATATGAAAATACAAGTGGATTATATATTATAGTTGAAAACATTTTCGTCCATTAAAATTTGGGCAGCACCTCTCTTGTATCTTTTGATCCAAACCACATACATGCAATAAAAAGGCATCCCCAAGCGGGAGCTAGCTCTTCGCTAATTGGTAGAATCACAACCACGCAATAGCATATGTATGATTCCCTATGATATGTTAGTTATATGTATGCCCTAGAGGCCATTACTATAAATGAGATGTATATTGTAGTGGATGCTTGGACATATATAGGGAGGACTTTCTTGCTCGATATGATAGTATGCTATCTGGTCACTCTTTACCTTAACGTGTACACTGATTGTCTTTCTGTTATATGTTGGTAAAGCCCTTAGGTTGTGTACTTGACTACCTGTACTATGATGCAGATCATACTAGTGGGGACAGAGTAGTCCATAAGTACATCCTTTAATGTCCCTAGTCGTGGGTGTATCGAGACGGGGCATCGATATACCGGAGTAGACTAGCGTATACCTTCTCGACCCATATAGATGGGCGATGGATGATCCCAAATCCATTGGTGTTTAACATTATAGATGGTATACGGGTGCTCACTGGAGACTGGGTACACTGGACGGACTCACCGAGAACTCCCAGATGGTATTATACCTCTCGTCAGATGGCAGTTCTCTGGTGATACTGGTACAGGTTAGTCTGTAGACCCGAGATCGTCATAGAGTCTTGTGTGATTCCCACTGTGCTTTGATTTGCACCTTACCACGTCCAAGAGGGCGTGCAAAATGGTGGTTTTTGGGTACAGTCCCGAGTCACATGGAGGCAATAAGCGATAGGAGGGGTTTCGTTTCTCCCGGTATTGGGGGTTGATGTTGCGCTGTGCTCAATTGGCCATAACAGGAATGTCCCTGGCCAGGGCTGGTTTAGAGATTTACTGGTAAGTGTTACCAGTAGTTTCTCGACCCATTATGAGCCTCACATCGGCATGGCTTATCGGTTATTGGGGTCTGACGTTTACCACCCCTAGACTTGATATGCGACATATCAGAAGAGGAGACCGGACTGTACGGTAGTGTTACTGTCAGGATTTTGCAGAAGTTGGAGAGGGCTTGCTTGCTGATCTTCTGATCACTCAATACCCGGGTAGCCGTTACGTCCAGCTAGTACCGCTGACGGCTTGTGGGTGCTTGATATGGTCATCACCTACTGCCGGCGTATTGACGAGTCTTTAGAGTCCTACATAGAGGTTTTACTGGCTCAGGCAAAACGAAATAGGAGCGCATATGTGATATGTGCGGGACCGAGAATAATGCGTGTATGTGCTACCGTATTCTATTCTCGCGACTTTTGTATCGGACAGTTATATGTGATATAGCCGGGTTATCGAATCAAGTGTTGATTCGATAAGATGGTACATTTAGTTTTAGTCGGTTATATGAGATATAGCCGGATTATTAAATCAAGTGTTGATTTGATAATTTAGTGTATAATTGTATATGTGATATACTAATTTACATTAACTAACATTATCTCACTTAAGCATTCTTTTCTCACATGTGTGTACATGTAATATATATGTGATATATATTGATGTGCATTATTTATTTGTGTGTGTCATGGTTGTTGATACACTATGCATGGGTGTATGAGACATACACCATACCATTTATAATGGTGGAGGTTTTAATATTCAAAGTAAATCTAAAATTTGTGGATAATTGTTCAAAGCATGAAGCTTGTAGAAGCTTGTGAGTGCTTTGACAAAGTCTACCCATTTTGTTTTACTTAGGATATTTATTAACCTAACCAATATAATTAGCCATGGTTATGTCTCTACATGAGTTAGTATATGATACCCACTCACCCATGGTTACTCATCTCACTTTGGATTAATTTCATTCTCTTCTTCTTTCTTCATCTTCTTCCTCCAATGGAAAAATCTTTCTAGGGTTTGATCCAAGTGAGGAAATATTGTGAGAAAAGAAATTCTAAAGTGAGCCCACTTCGTATTTCACCGTCCTCTACTAGATTAGCACTTTAGTATAGGGTGTTTGCTTCACTTTGGTGAAGTGGTAGCTTGAGTTAGTAATCCCTCAACGTAGATCATTTTCAGCCTCGAAGACTTCAAGCAAGACCGTTGCCTTCTTCTGATGGAACCGTCCAAGAGTCCAGGAGTTCGATGATCGCAGCGAAGGGACTACTACAAGGAGCTTATGAAGTGAAGGACTGATCTACAAAGGCTGTATTTCCTTTTCACTTAGTCGTAAAATGGTTTACATTTGTTTTCGTATTATTTTCTAGTTATCGATTCTTGTTTAGAGTTCCTTGAAATGGCAATTTTTAAAAATGTCATGGACGATGCCTCCCGAAACCTTGCTGCCGTCGATAGGAACCCTACAGTTGTATCAGAGCCTAGCTAGAAAATTATACGGATTATGTTAGATTATGAAAACGAAACAAACTCCGAAACTTGAAATACTATAACCTGCATTCTGTCGATTTTCAAATGAGCTCCAAAAATTTTGCAAACAAGTATAGAATCATCTATGAGCCAATATAAGAACATGGGAAAAATTTGGGACCCTGTGCTCGGATTTCGACCGAGCACATGGGCACAAAATCCAAGGTGGCCGGCCCCCAATAGTTATTCTGGGTCCAAATTTTTTCCACACTCTGGGCTCTGGGTTTTGGTGTTTCAGGTGTTATTTATTTTTGCTACTTTTCCATATGATGATTAACTCAATGCAAAGGCAACTCGGAGTGTTTCGTAGTCGTAATTTTAACTATTTTCGGGATACTTTAGACGTTGCTAAAATGTTCAATCGGATGTCAAATATCTGCTTTAACCCTTGCCGGGAAATTTTCCAAGTGTTGGATTTTTCCCGTAGTTAATAAGTTTTCAAAGATCATGCAAGTTATTCGATGGACCCTCTAAAAGAATGAAACCCTAACTTGAGATGTGACTACGAAACTGCGTCTAAACCTTAGGGTTTACCATAGTTAGTGGCGCCACAAATGAGGCTTGGGTTTGTCCTTCTACGACCGGTCCATTGGTACTGTGGCGTGTGCTGAATAATTTTATACTACGCTCAAGTGTTGAGCTTTCTAGGTAATTGTGGGTGTTTGTTGATTCGATCGAAATGTTTAACAACGTCTAGTTTTTTCTGCGACCGTAAGTGTAATATTTGGTGTATCGCCGGTTTCGTTGCTATATGTCATCGACAATTGGGATACGCATATTTACTTACGTTGATGACATGTGATGTTATGTGTTGCTGTATATATTATATTGGATCGTCGTGTTTTGAATAGCCGGGGGTTTTATGTGAGATGAGAGTTTTTATTTTCATTCGGGTAAAATTCAATGTATGTAATATTCTTTTGTTGGGGCACTTCCGGGTTGAGGTTGATTTCACCTTTGATGTATATTATTTACTTTTCTGCATTAGGATAGAGCCAAAGAGGGGAGCACAAGTAACCAGGTTCTAGAGTCCAGTGGGAGACCAACTCGAGGAGTCGAGTCCGGGTCTCCTAACTCTAGAATTGGTAGGGTTGCTTGCCACTCTCGTAGGGGTCTAGGGATGTGGGTTTAGTTATTCATTGCGACCATGGAATCCGTGTTTTATATAGGCTCAAAATAAAACATGGACCTCATGGTGTATCTAATATTCCATATGTTTCTTCTGCAGCGATATCTGTGATTTGATCATTTGGTATGTTGAGATAGATACAGTATATAGTATATATAATATATTATATAAACATTGCTTATGTTTTACACCCACGCTAGCACTGCCCCACTCTGCCGTTAGTTACCTAACCTAACGGTGCATGAGGGGACATCGATGCGAATGTGGATGGCATAAGCGTACGTTGTATTTATCTGTGATGTTTAGGTGACTTAAAATGATGGGACTTCATTAATGAGATTAATGAAAGAAAAGAAACCTAAAAGATGTTAAGGAATCGAATTTTCAAAAACAGGTAGCTACAGTTCTTGCTTTGCATAGCGGTGTTCCTTGTAGAACATCCTGCATCTTATTCGATAAGGAAAGAGCCGAGATCTCTTCACCGGGAGTGACCTCTTTAGCAATAACTGGCAGATGCTACAACCCTCGGTTTTGTCTTTTAATTGCTTTTCTAGTTCTTTCTTTGCATAGTGGTATTGTGAATATCCTGCACCTCATTCGACGAGGAAAGAGCCGAGATCCCTTCACCGGGAGTGACCTCTTTAGCAAAACTAGCAAAGGCCTCAAAAAGACTCCATTTCAAATCATTTGTGTCTACAACAATATCAAGTTAATTACGCAAAAGGTTTTCCGAAAAACCTGTCATAGCCCTCCGTCATTTCAGATAAGTCCTACTTAGTATCATGCTACGTTTGTTGACCTCCGTCAAGGCGTAGTGTGCGGTAGCTAACTAATATTTATCTGCTTATGCATATGATGCAGATTGGATTAGGGTAGTCGTACGACCTTGTTGACCTCCGTCAAGGGTCGTGTGGATGGGTTTGATTCAATCAAGAAATGATGGGTTGAACTTGACTAGTAGCCTATGGTTTGTTGACCTCCGTCAAGGTCATAGGGTGCTAGGGGCAAAATATTATCGGGAATTTCAAAGTGTTGAAATTTGCAATGAGATTGCATACCTTCTATGAGATAGTCGGATCCTGATACCCACTGCAAGTAAGAGTTACTCCTAGGAGAGTTTTGCACTTTACAATTAGCCGATCAAGTAGGTGTCTAGAAAGGTGTCAACGGGGTTACGCCCCTGGGAAAATGAGGTTTATTTTAATTAGGTCTGTGCGAAAGCATGGGGAACCTCCTTCTGTTAGTTATATGTATGCCCTAGAGGCCATTACTATACATAGGATGTATATTGTAGTGGATGCTGGGACATATATAGGGAGGACTTTCTTGCTCGACATGATAGTATGCTATCTGGTTAATCTTTACCTTAACGTGTACACTGATTGTCTCCCTGTTACATGTTGGTAAAGCCCTTAGGATCTGTACTTGACTACCTGGACTATGATGCGGATCATACTAGTGGGGACATGGTAGTCTATAAGTACATCCTTCAAAGTCCCTAGTCGTGGGTGTATCGAGACGGGGCATCGATATACCAGAGTAGACTAGCGTATACTTTCTCGACCCATACAGATGGGCGATGGATGATCCCATATCCATTGGTGTTTGACATCAGAGATGATATACGGGTGCTCAGTAGAGACTGGGTACACTGGACGGACTCGCCGAGAACTCCCAGATGGTATTATACCTCACGTCAGATGGCAGTTCTCTGGTGACACTGGTACAGAGTAGTCTGTTGACCCGAGATCGTCATAGAGTCTTGTGTGGTTCCCACTGTGCTTTGATTTCCATCTTACCACGTCCAAGAGGGCGTGCAAAACGGTGGTTTTTGGGTACAGTCCCGAGTCACATGGAGGCAATGAGCGATAGGAGGGGATTCGTCTCTCCCGGTATAGGGAGTTGATGTTGCGCTGTGTTCGATTGGCTATAACAGGAAATCCCTGGCCAGGGTTGCTGAGATTTACTGGTAAGTGTTACCAGTAGTTTCTCGAATTGTTATAGACCTCATATCGACACGACTTATCGAGCTATTGGGGTCTGACGTTTACCACCCCTAGGCGAGATATGCGACATATCAGACGATCAGACCGGACTGTAAGGTAGTGTTACTGGTTGGATTCACTGGAGTGTGAGCGGGCTTGCTCGTCGATCTTCAGATCGCTCAATACCCGGTTGGCCGTTACGTTTAGCAGACCGTTTGCGGCTTGTGGGTGCTTGATATGATCATCACCTGCTGCCGGCGTATTGACGAGTCTTTAGAGTCCTACACAGAGGTTTCCTGGCTCAAGCGAAACGAAATAGGAGCGCATATGAGATATGTGCGGGACCGAGAATAATGCGTGTATGTGATACCGTATTTCATTCTCGCGATCAATGTGTCGGGTGGTTATATGCGATATAACCTAGTTATCGAATCAAGGATTGATTCGATAAGCCGATACATAGGATACTAGCCGGTTATATGCGATATGACCGGATCGTTAAATCAAGTGTTGATTTAATGATTTAATGTATAATAATATATTTGATATATTACTTTGCATTAACTAGTATTGGTTCACTTTAAATGGATTTTCTCACTCGGATTGTACACATTGTATATGTGATATACTTTTGTGCACTTGATTGTATCATGTTTGATGATACATGTTATGCTAGGGTTTTTGTGTAAAGATCAAACCATGGTTACATGATTATGGTTAGGGTTTTGTTTTATTCACTTATTTATTTATCCATTTCATTTTGGAAAATAAATGGAAAAGAGAAAAGAATGGTGGCTTTTTTTGGAGTTTAGTTGAAGCTTCATGAAGCTTTGATCAAGTCAACCATTCTTATCTCATCCTTAACCCTAACCATTCCCACTAACCATGATTCATTCTCTACACTTGACTATAGTTAATATTATGATAAGTTTGATTATTCTTTTCTTTTTAATTTAACTTATCATAACTTTATCTTCTTCTTCTTCTTCATCTTCAAGTGAAGAAGCTTGCTTCATCAATGCTGATTGATGAAAACAAGTGAGAAATCCAATTCTAAAGTCTACCCACTTCCTATTTCTTCATCCTCTACCTCTTGCCAAGTAGTAGAGTGTGTTTCCTTCACAAGTTTTCAAGGCTAGGTGAAGGTGGAGCTTGATCTAGCGATGCTTCGACGTAGATCATCTTCGGCACGTCGTCGATGACCTAGCCCGCTTCTTCTCCGATGAAGCCGACGCAAGAGCCCGGATTTCGATTTGGACAGCGGAGAGGACTTCATTGCGGAGCCGTGGAGGTGGAGCACCGGATCTACAAAGGTTGTATTTCCGTATTCTCATAGTTAAGTGTTAACTAGTTTATGTTTTCGCCTAGACCTCTAGCGAACGATCCGTATTAGGGTTTCTCGGCACCGTTAAAATTTGAAATTGGCATGGTTGATGCCTTGTGAGACCTCATTAGGGTGTCTAGGAACCCTACAGTGGTATCAGAGCCTAGCTAGAGCCTTAGGCGATGCGTAGACGGAGTTAGAAGTCCGATCGACTCGAAACCCCGACTTTAAAATGCTCTCTGGACATTTTTGTAAAATGTGGATTTTTGCAAATTAAAAATATGCAGAAAAATCAGCAGGTAAATCTAAGAATTACGATGCAAAAATTACCTAATGATCTTTCTAAAGTGCGGCGGAACCGCGGCATTAGCGTGCTAATACGGCCCTTCCGCGGCCATTTTGTCTTATCTGCCATTGAATTTTGCACAGTAACTCCTATTTTTCAGTGCTGGTTTTCCTGGGAATTTTTAATCTGAAATCAAGAGTTGAGTATTTTGGGTTGTATTGGGTGTTCATACATTCGATCGGATTGTCAAACTTTGTCTATGTGTCGTTCCGGATAATTTTTTTGAATATGTTAAAAAGTTCGACCGGATATAAATACCCAATTTTTCCCCTGTCGGGAAATTTCCAAGTGTTGGATATTTCTGTAGTTTAATCACGTTCTAAGTAGTGCAAGTAACACGATGGTCCCTCTAGAAGACAACAAACCTTAACTCGATTATGTGACCGTCTTGAACTACCCTTTGAACCTTCGGGTTTGGGGCAGTACGGCGTGCCACATGTGAGGCGTTGGCTTGACCCTTCTACGGCTGGACCGTTGGTACTGAGGCACGAACTGAATGTTTTTAGACTTGTTTCATGTGTTGATCTGTATCGGGAAAACTTGGGTGTTCGATTGTTCGATCGGAAAGTTTGACATTTTCTATTTATCCGGAATGGGATACAATAATTGGAATTCACAAGAAGTTATGAGATAACTGAATGAATGTTATAAACGTAGCAGTTTAGTATCACTTGATCGGTTACCACGGAATTTTGATGTGATCAAAAGTCCGTCGCGATCACGTAGCGTACGCGGATACTCGCCGGGTAAACTTAATAGACAGCCTCGCTCCATTGCCCCGACCAAGTGACTGTAGGAGAACCCTGTCGCCGAAAGCATCCGTTCGGGTGCTCGCGGCAGCGGTGTTCCGTCTTGGTGCACTTCGTCGACGGCATCGGGGGTGCGGCCGCCTACTAAAGTTTGCGACGAGCATTCGATCAGGTTGTCGGGAATCTTGTTGAATTGCCCGACTTGATATTGAAAAGAGTTTTCGATAATAAGACTAAAATGCGGGGTTTATAATTGTTAGGCATGTGATGTCTAAGTAATTCATTTGATTAGGCATGCGATGTCTATGCAGGTTGCGGATTCCAACTGTTGTAGTTTTACACTTTCTTTTCTGTGACCGTAAGTGTAATATGTGATATCGCCGGTTTTGTTGCTATATGTCAACGACAATTGGGATGGACATATTTACTTACGTTGATGAAATGTGATGTTATGTGTTGCTGGATATGTTATATTGGATTGTCGTGTTTGAATAGCCGGGGGTTTTTATGTGAGATGAGTGTTTTTTCATTTTCATTCATGTAAAAACTTGTATGTAATATTCTTTTATTGGGGCGCTTCCAGGTTGCGGAAGTTGTCACCGTTTGTATATTATTTACTTTTCCGCACTAGGATAGACCCAAGGAGGAGGGCACAAGTAACTAGGTTCTGGAGTCCAGTGGGAGACCAACTCGAGGAGTCGAGTCCGGGTCTCCTAACTCTAGAATTGGTAGGGTTGCTTGCCGCTCTCGCAGGGGTCTAGGGGTGTGGGTTTGGCTATTCATCGCGACCGTGGAATCCGTGTTTTATACTGGCTCGTATTGAAAACACGAACGTCCTAGTATATCCAATATTTCATATGATTCTTCTGCTGCGATATCTGTGATGTGATCATGTGATGTTCTGTGATAGATACAGTATATAGTATATATGATATATTATATAGGCGTTACTTATGTTTTACACCCGCGCTAGCCCTGCCCTGCTCTACCGTTAGTTACCTAACCTAACGGTGCACGAGGGGACATCGAGGCGAATGCGGATGGCATAAGTGTACGTCGTATTTATCTGTGATGTTTAGGTACATTATTGATGGGACTTCATTAATGTGATTAATGAAAATAAAAGAAACCTAAGATGTTGTAGAATCGAATTTCAAAATAAAACAGGTAGCTACAGTTCTTGATTTGCACAGAGGTATATGTGATATATCCTGCACCTTATTCGACAAGGAAAGGACCGAGATCCCTTCACCGGGAGTGACTCCTTTAGCAATAACTGGCAGATGCTACACACTCGGTTTGTCTTTTGATTGCTTTTAAGTGTTTTTGCTTTGCACAGTGATATATATGATATATCCCGCACCTCATTCGACGAGGAAAGGACCGACGATCCCTACACCGGGAGTGACTCCTTTAGCAAAACTAGAAAAGCCTCAAAAGCACTCCATTTCAAAATTCATTCAATCCTACAATGATATCAAGTTCATTACGCAATAGGTTTTTATAAAAACCTGTCGTAGCCCTCCGTCATTTCAGATAAGTAGTAGTTAGTATTCGTGCTGCGTTTGTTGGCCTTTGTCAAGGCGCAGTGTGCGGTAGCTAACTGGTGCTTATCTGCTTATGCATATGATGCAGATTGAGTTAGGGTAGTCGTGCGACCTTGTTGGCCTTTGTCAAGGGCCGTGCGGGTGGGTTTAATTCAATCAGGAAATGACGGGTTGAACTTGACTAGCATCCTATGGTTTGTTGGCATTTGTCAAGGTCATAGGAGGTTAGGGGCAAAATATTATCGGGAATTTCAAGTGTTGAAATTTGCAATGAGATTGCATACCTTCTATGAGATAGTTGGATCCCGATACCCGCTGTGAGTAAGAGTTACTCCTGGGAGAGTTTTACACATTACAATTAGCCGATCAAGTAGGTGTCCAGAAAGGTGTTAACGAGGTTACGCCTCTGGGAAAACGAGGTTTACATTAATTAGGTCCGTGCGAAAGCATGGGGAACCTCCCTCAAAGTACCGACACTGGCCTGGCTGAAAGATTGGAGAACTTGTAGTGTGTAATTAATCCCGGCTAGTCTTTCCTTTTAGGGTTTGAAGGAAGATTTGATAAAAAGCAGTGGGAGCCATCCTGATTAGATAAAATAATAACCAACCTATTCTTGACAGAGCGCACGCTGAGTGTTTTCTTCTCTCTCTCTCCTGGTAGCGACCATATCACGCCTTAATCAAGATAATAATACGGATTATTGACCGAACCCGCTTGTTATACTGAGCTGGGGAACGTTGGTCCCGCTCCCACTTATAAATGTTATAAGACAGAGCAGGAAATTGGGGAATACCAGATTTCCCGTGCCGCCCAAACGAAGAGAGTGCATGCTGATGCATCATCTTCGGGTTTGTTCATTATACAGAACTGTTTCTCAGTATCCTTTACGTCCTGGGTATGTGATACCGGATCAGGATCCCAGATATGTAATCTGTTACATAGGGCTATAGAAAGGTAAAGAACTGAGAACGGGTGATAAGTTTCATGAGGCAGAAAACGGGACAAGTGTTGCAGCCAAGTCTGTTGGTCACTGTCACCCTGTATTACCAATACATTGATTCTGAACGAATGTTATTAGATACCGAACCTGATATACAGAATCATATCACTCTCTTTATTAGTAAAGAAATGATAAAATTTTGTATTGTTGGATAATGTTTTGAACATTTCCTATATCAAAAGTTGATCGGTTCAGGCACGTTATCTAAAAGCGTTGATGTTCTAAATCAAACTACAGTTCTTAGTATATGGAACACACATAAGAGGAAGAGTTCAGAAATGAACGGATCCTTCTTAAGGCATTGTAGACTAGGTCATATCAATGTGACCCGACTAGCTGAAGTTACATGAAGATGCATATTTAAATCAGTTTGAATCTACATCTTGTGAAACTTGCCAGTCATGTCACAAAGATACGATGACCATCGCTCTGTTTACTGGAAACAGAGAAAGAGTTAGTAAACTCTTGGGATATGATACATGTTGATGTATGTAAGCTCCCCTGTCTACACATGCCAAGATAGGTTCTTTATACTTCATTACATTCTCTGATAATCTCTCAAGATTCAGACATATGTTCCTATTGAAACACAAGTCTGAACCTTTTGAGATATTCACGGAATATAAGTTAGAAGTAGAGAACCAAAATACGGGTATAAGTATTATGTCCTATGATGTGATCAAGGAGGAGAATACTTGAGCATGGAATTCCTGGACTTTTCTAAAGGAGAATGAGATTCTCTCTCAGCATTACTCTTCCGTATACACCATAGCACGATGGTATATCGGGGTGGAGTAATCACACCCTAAGTGATAAGGTGTCCTCTATGATGAGTAATACTGAGTTACCTGTTACCTTTTTGGGAGTTATGCGCTTGAGAAGTTGCATACCTATTGGATAGGGTTCAAATCAAATCTGTTGCCTATCATTTCATATGTGATATGGAAAGGGAAGAGCTCATATCTTAAGTTAGTTAAGATTTGGGGTTGTCCGGCTAATGTCTAAAAGCAAAATCCGGACAAGCTCGAGGCAAAGTCTGTTATGTAGAACTGGAAATGTTCCAACTATACAAACTGCAGCTGATGATTTGGTAGAACCGAAGGATTCAATAGTTACCAACGAATCTCAGCCTCTCCGCCGATCTAGTAGGGTTCCTCACCCACCTGAGAGATACTTCGGTTTCTCTATGACAGTGGAAGCGAGGATTGCATCATGAGATGATGACCCAACTAGCTTCGAGCTGGCCATCGAGAGTAAGACTCTGTAAGAATGGCTGGATGTTTAGCGATCTGAGATGGAATCCATGTACACCAACAAAGTATGGACTTTGGTTGCAATATCTGAAGGGTTAAATCCCCATCAGGAGCAAGTATATCTTGAGAAGATTACTTGGTGTAGATGGAAGAGTTGAGACTTTCAAAGCTAGACTAGTTAAAGGTTTTCGTCATCGACCAGGCGTGGATAATGATGAAACCTTTTCTAGTACCTATGCTTAAGTCCATCCAGATACTACTTGCCACGGCTACATACCATGACTATGATATCTGGTGGTTGGGTGTCATGACTGCTTTTCTAAATGATGTTTTAGAAGAGTGCGTCTATAAGGACACAGCCAGAGGGCTTCGTAGACAGTGGGAGCAGCGGAAACGTGTGCAAGATGTTTTATATGATAAAGCAGGCATCGCGGAGTTGGAACGTCTGTTTTGATGTGTTAGTCGAAGAGTTTGACATCATCAAAATGGTAGATGAACCTTGTATATAAAAAAAGGTAGTAGGGAGTTTGGTGGTGATCCTCGTAGAGTACGTGGATGACATACTCTTGATAGGGAAGGAGTTTCCTATGCTACGCTCGATCAATCTCCGATTATCACAATGATTCTCCATATAGGATCAAAGTGATACCTCCTAAATCCTGAGTTTTTGGATCTATAAGATAGATCTAATTGGATGTTAGGACTCTCACTAGTAGTAGTGAGATGGTATCAATCGATCCTGAGGAGAATCACTGGAAGGGTTCCAGGGTGATAAAGACGACTGAATGTCAGTCACAGGCATTGTCTTTACCCTCAGTAAAGGGACGGTATGTTGGAAGAGTTCCAAGCTAGATACCGTGACATACTAGACGATAAAGGCAGGATACATCGCTACTTAAGATGCTACCAAGGAGGATGTTTGGGTGTATATTGGTTCATGAGATGAACTACGTTCCAACCATTGTGAGACAATGGAGTTGTGGCTTATGCCAAGGAACGTCGGTCCCATCAGTGATCCAGACATATTCTAAGGCAGTATCTCCTGATCATGGAGATGGTTGATCTCCAGGGAGATCGAGGTTTAGAGAGTAGACTCAGAGGACAACACAGCGGATCCACTCACAAAGGCCTGATCCCAGAGAGAGACACTTTTATGGGATGGTTGAGTATGAGATACTACAACCACTGCTATCAGATGGCCCTAGTGCAAGTGGGAGATTGTTAGTTATATGTATGCCCTAGGGGCCATTACTATACATAGGATGTATATTGTAGTGGATGCTGGGACATATATAGTGAGGACTTTCTTGCTCGACATGATAGTATGCTATCTGGTTAATCTTTACCTTAACGTGTACACTGATTGTCTCCCTGTTACATGTTGGTAAAGCCCTTAGGATCTGTACTTGACTACCTGGACTATGATGCGGATCATACTAGTGGGGACATGGTAGTCTATAAGTACATCCTTCAAAGTCCCTAGTCGTGGGTGTATCGAGACGGGGCATCGATATACCAGAGTAGACTAGCGTATACTTTCTCGACCCATACAGATGGGCGATGGATGATCCCATATCCATTGGTGTTTGACATCAGAGATGATATACGGGTGCTCAGTAGAGACTGGGTACACTGGACGGACTCGCCGAGAACTCCCAGATGGTATTATACCTCACGTCAGATGGCAGTTCTCTGGTGACACTGGTACAGAGTAGTCTGTTGACCCGAGATCGTCATAGAGTCTTATGTGGTTCCCACTGTGCTTTGATTTCCATCTTACCACGTCCAAGAGGGCATGCAAAACGGTGGTTTTTGGGTACAGTCCCGAGTTACATGGAGGCAATGAGCGATAGGAGGGGATTCGTCTCTCCCGGTATAGGGAGTTGATGTTGCGCTGTGTTCGATTGGCTATAACAGGAAATCCCTGGCCAGGGTTGCTGAGATTTACTGGTAAGTGTTACCAGTAGTTTCTCGAATTGTTATAGACCTCATATCGACACGACTTATTGAGCTATTGGGGTCTGACGTTTACCACCCCTATGCGAGATATGCGACATATCAGACGATCAGACCGGACTGTACGGTAGTGTTACTGGTTGGATTCACTGGAGTGTGAGCGGGCTTGCTCGTCGATCTTCAGATCGCTCAATACCCGGGTGGCCGTTACGTTTAGCAGACCGCTTGCGGCTTGTGGGTGCTTGATATGATCATCACCTGCTGCCGGCGTATTGACGAGTCTTTAGAGTCCTACACAGAGGTTTCCTGGCTCAAGCGAAACGAAATAAAAGCGCATATGAGATATGTGCGGGACCGAGAATAATGCGTGTATGTGATACCGTATTTCATTCTCGCGATCAATGTGTCGGGTGGTTATATGCGATATAACCTAGTTATCGAATCAAGGATTGATTCGATAAGCTGATACATAGGATACTAGCCGGTTATATGCGATATGACCGGATCGTTAAATCAAGTGTTGATTTAATGATTTAATGTATAATAATATATTTGATATATTACTTTGCATTAACTAGTATTGGTTCACTTTAAATGGATTTTCTCACTCGGATTGTACACATTGTATATGTGATATACTTTTGTGCACTTGATTGTATCATGATTGATGATACATGTTATGCTAGGGTTTTTGTGTAAAGATCAAACCATGGTTACATGATTATGGTTAGGGTTTTGTTTTATTCACTTATTTATTTATCCATTTCATTTTGGAAAATAAATGGAAAAGAGAAAAGAATGGTGGCTTTTTTTGGAGTTTAGTTGAAGCTTCATGAAGCTTTGATCAAGTCAACCATTCTTATCTCATCCTTAACCCTAACCATTCCCACTAACCATGATTCATTCTCTACACTTGACTATAGTTAATATTATGATAAGTTTGATTTATTCTTTTCTTTTTAATTTAACTTATCATAACTTTATCTTCTTCTTCTTCTTCATCTTCAAGTGAAGAAGCTTGCTTCATCAATGGTGATTGATGAAAACAAGTGAGAAATCCTATTCTAAAGTCTACCCACTTCCTATTTCTTCATCCTCTACCTCTTTCCAAGTAGTAGAGTGTGTTTCCTTCACAAGTTTTCAAGGCTAGGTGAAGGTGGAGCTTGATCTAGCGATGCTTCGACGTAGATCATCTTCGGCACGTCGTCGATGACCTAGCCCGCTTCTTCTCCGATGAAGCCGACGCAAGAGCCCGGATTTCGATTTGGATAGCGGAGAGGACTTCATTGCGGAGCCGTGGAGGTGGAGCACCGGATCTACAAAGGTTGTATTTCCGTATTCTCATAGTTAAGTGTTAACTAGTTTATGTTTTCGCCTAGACCTCTAGCGAACGATCCGTATTAGGGTTTCTCGGCACCGTTAAAATTTGAAATTGGCATGGTTGATGCCTTGTGAGACCTCATTAGGGTGCCTAGGAACCCTACACCTTCAAGGTACCGGCACTGGCCTGGCTGAAAGATTGGAGAACTTGTAGGGTGTAATTAATCCCGGCTAGTCTTTCCTTTTAGGTTTTGGAGGAAGATTTGATAAAAACAGTGGGAGCCATCCTGATTAAATAAAATAATAACCAATCTAATCTTGCAAGAGCGTACGCAGAGTATTTTCTTCTCTCTCTCTCCAGGTAGCGACCATGTCACGCCTTAATCAAGATAATAATACGGATGTATTGACCGAACTCGCTTTTTGTACTGTACTGGGGAACGTTGGTCCCGCTCCAACTTATAATTATTATAAGACCGAGCAAGGAATAGCGGATTACCAGGATTCCCGTGCCGCCCAAACGAAGAAAGTGCATGATGATGCATCTTCTTCGGGTGTGTTCATTACCGAGAACTGTTTCTCAGTATCCTCTACATCCAGGGTATGAGATACCGGATCAGAATCCCACATATGTAATCTGTTACATAGGCTACAGACAGGTAGAGAACTTAGAACGGGTGATAATGTTTCAAGAGTTGGAAACGGTGCAATTGTTGCAGCCAAGATGTTGGCAGTTATCACCCTGTATTACCGAAATACATTGATTCTGAATGAATGTTATTAGATACCGAACCTGATATACAACATCATATCGGTCTCTTTATTTACTAAAGAAGGATATAATTTTGTATCGTTGGATAATGTTTTGAACGTTTCCTATATCAAGAGTTGATCGGTTAAGGCACGTTATCTAAAAGCATATACGTTCTAAATCAAACCACGGTTCTTAACGTACAAAACACACACAAGAGGAAGAGTTCAGAAATGAACGAATCCTTCTTGAGGCATTGTAGACTAGGTCATATCAATGCGACACGACTAGCTGAAGTTACATAAAGATGCATATTTAAATCAGTTTGAATTTATGTCTTGTGAAACAAGCCAGTCATGTCACAAAGATAAAAGGACCATAGCTCCGTTTACTGGAAACAGAGAAAGAGTTAGTGAACTCTTGGGATTGATACATGATGATGGAGAAAGAGTTAGTGAACTCTTGGGATTGATACATGATGATGTATGTAGGTCCTGTTCACATCATAATATTGCAATTCATACGCCCCACTTTTATGCATTTTATAAGTAAACAGGTACTTTTGACGCTTGTTTGTTGCATGATACAGGATACAGGCTCTTGGAACAAATACAGTGAAAAAGAAGAAAGATGCTACAGAAAAGGGACTTTTGACCAACAAGCAGACGGATCTTACTCAAGCCGAGACGAAGAACAGTGCAAGATCCAAAAGACGAAAGTGAACGGTCAAAAGCTCCTTACAAGTTTTCATTGAAGATCTGGAAAAGACCAAGAAGTCAAACAGAGAAAAATAGTGAAGAACAAATAAGCCCAAGAACACAGAATGAAGACCATAGAAGATGGTGGCATGAAGCCACCAAAGGGCCGCGGAACCGCGGCCAAAGGCCTATCATTGCCGCGGTTCCGCGGCCGTATGGTGCCCTTGTCGGCACCGACTTCTTGTGTCGGTGCGACGGTGCGGGTGTTGGGATTTTTAGGGGGCAAATCTGTAATTGCATGTCTACGAGAGTCTGTAACCTTAGCTTCACTGGTTGCTTATAAATTGTACTCAAAATCTGTAAAATGTATGCCTCTTTTCAATCAATAAAAGTTCAGATTTGTTGGGAGATTTAGAGCATCAACCTTCTTGTAAGTTTTAATTTATTTAATTCCTGCCTTAGTTTAATTTCATTACTTGCCTTAGTTATCCCATTGTTTGCTGTAGTTAATTAGTTTAGCTATTTTTAATCTGTAGTAAGAGTAAAACTTTAAAAGATAAACAACAAAAATGTCGCTTTTAAATAATTCCCTAATGAGCGAGTAAAATCCTAGCTCGTTAGGGTTAGGAACAAGAGAGGGAGTGAGAGATGGATATCTCTCACCTCCTTCAATGCCAACATATTTTCAAAACGAAACCTTCATGCACGCATGTTTGATCTGCCCCCTACGGCACCCTACCTACGAGGTAACAGTGAACCGTAGTATAAAAGGCCGGACGCACATGACATCCATGAAGATTGCAGCAATTAATAGGAAAGGACGGACAAGGATCTAGAGGAAGAAACTTCGTTCTTCCCGATCATCCTAATCCCCTTTGCTAATAATTGCTGTGATTTTCTAAAAAGCTTTAATCAAATGGCATTGAACGAGGTGACAATATTGATCTCATCAACCCTAGCTTAGAACTAACCCTAACGAGTTCTTTCATATCATATAAATTAGTTCTTTAAATCACTCGATAAAAAACCAAACAAACAATCTGAATCAACTCGTTATAACACAAAAAAAGAAAATTACACATCTCTGCGGATCGACCCGTATTCACCGGCTAGCTGCAAAGCGACGCCGTTTCTGATTACGGTAAACAAAAAGTTTTTCAGACAAATCAAATGGCGCCGCTGCCGGGGATGTCGTAATTTTTTTATTTTGTAGGATTTCGGGTTGATATAAATTTTGAAAAATCATAAAAATCAGAAAATAGAAAATAAAATTTTTTTATCAATCTTTATCTGTTTGAAGGGTTTGCTATTTGAATCTTGCAGGAACAACAAGGATTGCGCATCTGAAAATTTACAGAGGGCCAAACAGAAGCTGGTATATAAGAACAGAGAGGAATCACAAGTACAGAGCAGCACAAAATTTTTCAGAGGCTGAACACACCAAGGTGCCGCGCTTCCGCCGCACAACTAGGGCTCCCGCCGCGGTTCCGTGCTCCCTCTGCCTCTTCAGTGCACCAAATTTGCATGGTTTGCTCTCTTTTCTTCCCCTCTGCAACCTCCATATTTCCACTGTAAAAAGTTTCTGCAGGAATTCTTTGCGCTAAAACAAAAATTCTCTCCCCCTTCTAAATAACAGATTTTCTGCAGGAATTCTTTGCGCCGCGCTAAAAATTGAGTGCAAGTGAATTTAACTGTTTTGCATAATTTAATCGGACGCTAAGGGGCTAATTGACCAAACTCAGATTGGGTGGGGATTTCATCACCCTTCCCAAGACCCCAGAAAACACCTAAAGCATGTGCATTGACCACAGTTAATTAAAAAAGACTAGACTCAGACCTAAGGATATCGAGCTCAATAGGAAAAGGACTAGTATAGGCATCGGCCGTTTATCCTAACCGACATTGCGGTGTCTAGGCTAGTGGTTATTAATTAGGCCCACTGTAGTGGTGGTTCCTTCCTACTTACCTGGCCGTACTTGTCCGTGAAGAGGCGGTTTGAGGTCCTATTTCTAGCCCTAGTTAGGAGCTGTCTAGCAGACCTAGGCGACCCTAGATCTAGGCCTGATTGTGCATGTGTGGTTGATTTGTGTCACGAGTCCCTTTTGAAAAACCTTTTTTGCAAAACTCTCACATATAAAAAAAAAAAGAAAACTCTTTTCAAAACTTGCAACTTGCCGCTAAGAAAACTTGCAACTCACCACACCACTTTCCCTCACAGACGTTATCTTACCCCCACATTCTGTTTTTCTTTTTTCTGACTACACTATCCCTTTTAGTGTATGTCACTTTGGACTAGGGATACAGACGCCCGATTAGTCCGCGTTTCGTTGGTACCGACCAACGAACCTTTCGACACCGAAGTCGAAAATCTGTCCACTTTCTTACCCTCACCTTCAACTTCTTTCACCGAAGGTATGTCGGGATTCAATCCCAACAACACCTTACCGACGGGAAGGATTCCACCTCCGTTAGGTGCGAATGACCCGAACCAGCCGCCTGTTGAAGCGCCCGTACGAGTTGCGCTCCAGGATCTCTTTTACCCCATCCGCACTTCTTTACCTACTTGTCTTTCACCCCCACCGGCAAATGGGGACAATTTTGAGATAAAACCACATTTCATCAATATGTTGCCAAAATTTCATGGTTTGGAATCTGAAGACGCATATATCTTTATTAATAAATTCCAAAATGTGTGCGCTATGATGAAAACAACCCAATTGAGTGATGACGCTATAAGACTAAGGGTCATTCCTTTCACCTTATGTAACCTAGCCGAGAAGTGGCTATATAGCACCGCATCACATTCCATAAGAAATTGCGACGAGTTTGTGAAGGCTTTTCTGAAAAAGTTCTATCCTCATCACAAAACTGCCAGAATCCGAAATGAAATAATTCAATTCTCACAACTTCCTTCCGAACCATTTTGGAAGTGTTTCGAGAGATTTAAGGACCTACTAGTTCAATGCCCTCATCATGGGATCGAAAGTTGGCAACTTTGCCAAACATTATACGAGGGATTGAACTCGGCAACGAAGCAGTTGCTAGAAACCATCTGTCAAGGTCATTTTGTCTCTAAGTCTAGTGATGAAGCGTGGCAGTTTCTTGAGGATCTTAGTGAGCAAACAATATAGTGGGAGAGTACCAAGACCACGTCATCTTCTAGTGGTCAATCTAGGGCAGGCATACATCAAGTCGAGATGTCGATTGCCATGAAGGCCGAGATGGCCGCTCTTACGAAAAAGCTAGAAGCGATTGAGACCAAAATCTCATCGCCTTCTCCTGCCCATGCTATGCCCCTACGAACTGTCTGTGCTTGTTGTGCGGATCCATCGCACCTAACCGAAGAATGTCCTTATAATGCATCCACTCAAGGACAAGATCAAGTCAATGCTGCATTTCAGCAACGACAAAGAAACGATCCGTACTCTTCGACATATAATCCGGGGTGGAGGAGTCACCCAAATTTCGCTTGGAACCAAAATCAACAATCCCAAGGAAATAACAACTTTCAAAGACCTCCTCCTCCACAACAACAACAACAAGCACCCTCACAAACTCAATTTCAACCGCAACAATTTCAACAACAACCTTACCCTAATCAGGTGAACAATTTTGTGCCTAACAATGCTTACCAGCCGAATAATTATGTTCAACATAATAATGATAAGGTTAGCTCGCTCGAAAGAAGTCTAGATGCGTTCCTTAAGCAATCTACACAGTCTACAGCAAGACTGGAGACTTCTATTCAATCTTTAGTGCAAAATAGTGCCTCACACGATCAAAGCATCAAATCTATTGAGGCACAAATTGCACAACTAAATGCAGCTTTGAGCGAGCACGAAAAGGGAAAAGTCCCGTCTCAACCACTGTCCAACCCCGGTCACGCACATGCTGCCTACCAACAGCAGAATCATAACGTAAATGCCGTGACCACGTTGAGATCGGGAAAAGTGTTGCAGAAAAATGTGGGCATGAACAATGACACCCCTGCCGGTGGGACTTCTTCATCTTCTTCACCTTCTTCTTCAGAGCCTATTCTCCACCCTTCACATGGCTCTACCTCTTCTAGCTTGAACGGACCCTTTTCTCACAACACGAACACATCTACACAGGGTGCCGTTCCAACTCGACAATCTGATCCGCAAAAATTGGACTCAACCACCTTTCAAAATGTTCCTTTTCCTAATCGGTTGAGATCCAATAAACCAACTCCTCAGATGGAGAAGATTGTCGAGTTGTTCAAACAGGTTAGCATAAATATCCCTCTTTTGGATGCAATTCAGCAAGTTCCTTCATATGCAAAAATTTTAAAGGACTTATGCACCAAAAAGAGGAAGTCGCAAGTGCCAAAGAAAGTTTTTGTGGCTAGTGCTATTAGCGATGCTCTTGTAAATTCCTTACCCCTAATGCAAAAGGACCCCGGGTGTCCTACCATTTCGATAACAATTGGGGACAAGAACATCAATAGAGCACTATTAGATCTTGGCGCGAGCGTCAATTTGCTACCCTATTCTGTGTACGAGCAATTGGGCGTTGGAGAGCTTAAGCCCACTCACTGTACTCTCCAAATGGCCGACCGGTCAATAACCCATCCTAGGGGAGAGCTGGAGGATGTGTTAATTAGAGTAGGGGATTTCATTTTCCCCGTTGACTTTATTGTGATGGATACACAACCTGTTGCTAACCCCCGGAACCAAATTCCGGTAATACTTGGTCGACCATTTCTGGCTACTTCCAACGCAGTGATCAATTGTCGTAACGGTTCAATGAACCTATCTTTCGGCAATATGACAATTGAGCTCAATATTTTCAAGTTGGGAAGTCAGCCGGCTGAGCCTAATGCTAGCGTACTCGATGTTTGCTCGATCAATGAGGTCGCGGAGGAGGACTGTGAATTCGAGAATTTTTTTTTCGATCACAGCAATGTTAACGCCACTAGTGCGTTCCTCCTAAAATCCGACGCAGCTTTCACAACGAATAATGATTTTGAGTGCTTTACCTTTGTTGACGACTTTGAAGACTCATCACCTGAATTGGAATCTTTTGCTTTTTCGGATGAGTTAGTTGAACCATCCGACACTGTTGCGTACACTCGGTTCGAACCTTTGATGGAATCATTCGAGTTTGAAACAACTACCCCATTGTTACCATCTATTTTTTCACCTCCTAAACTCGAATTAAAGCTTTTGCCGACACACCTAAAATATGCTTATCTAGGTGATAATGAGACCTTACCTGTCATTGTATCAGCTTCTCTAGCTCTTGAGCAAGAGAATGCACTTTTGATGGTCTTACATAATAATCGGCAAGCTTTCGGCTGGTCTATGGCGGACATTAAAGGGATTAGTCCCCTCATAGTCGAACATCATATACACTTAATGGATAATGCCAAGCCAGCACGAGATCCACAAAGGCGCCTCAACCCCATCATGAAAGAGGCTGTTAAGAAGGAAATTGTTAAGTGTCTGGATAGCGGTATCATTTACCCTATCTCGGATAGCCAATGGGTTAGCCCAATCCACGTCGTGCCAAAGAAATCAGGCATTACGGTCATTACAAATGAGGCAAATGAGTTGATTCCTACTCGCACCCAAACTGGGTGGCGAGTCTGCATAGACTATAGAAAACTCAATGCCGCCACAAGGAAAGACCACTTTCCTTTACCTTTCATTGACCAAATGCTCGAGCGATTGGCAGGGCACGAGTTCTATTGCTTTCTCGATGGCTATTCCGGTTACAACCAAGTCCCCATCGCCAAAGAGGACCAAGACAAGACAACATTCACTTGTCCCTTTGGCACGTTTGCTTATCGTCGCATGCCCTTTGGGTTATGCAATGCACCCGCGACATTTCAGCGGTGTATGATGGGGATCTTTTCAGACATGGTTGAAAAGTTCTTGGAGATCTTTATGGATGATTTCTCCATCTTTGGCGACTCCTTCGACGAGTGTTTACGCCATCTTGACGCTGTTCTTACCCGCTGCAGGGATAAGAACCTAACATTGAACTGGGAGAAGTGCCATTTCATGGTGCGAGAGGGCATTGTCTTAGGACATGTCATCTCGCAAAACGGCATCGAGGTAGATAGAGCAAAAATCGAAGCGATTTCTAACCCCCCTCCCCCGAAATGCGTCAAAGATATTAGAGCCTTCCTTGGCCACGCCGGTTTCTACAGACGGTTTATCAAGGACTTTAGCAAGATTGCTAGACCCTTGACTCTATTACTGGCCAAGGACACAACTTTCGCTTTCGACTCCACATGCATTGAAGCATTTAAGTCTTTGAAACATTCACTCATCACTGCGCCCATCCTCTCATCTCCCGACTGGACGCACCCTTTTGAAATCATGTGCGACGCATCAGACTTTGCTATTGGCGCTGTTCTTGGACAGCACATTAATAAGATGCCGCACGTGATTTATTATGCGAGCCGAACACTAAATGAGGCCCAACTTAACTACACAACAACAGAGAAAGAGTTTTTAGCTGTTGTGTTTGCACTCGAAAAATTCAGGCCTTATTTAATCGGCTCTCCAGTCGTTGTATATACTGATCATTCAGCTCTTCGCCACCTTTTCGCGAAGAAAGATGCTAAGTCAAGGCTAATACGTTGGTTCCTTTTATTACAAGAATTTGACCTTGTCATTAAGGACAAAAAGGGATGTGAAAACGTAGTAGCTGATCACCTATCACGACTCCCTTCTTCGCCCACGCTCGATTTTCCAATCACTGATGTTTTTCCCGACGAGCAACTCTTGACCGTTTCTTGCGAACCATGGTTCGCCGATATTGTGAACTATTTAGCCACCGGCCTGATTCCTAATGATTGGTCGAAACAGGATAAACTTCGATTTTTATCCCAAGTAAAGCATTTTTACTGGGATGAACCCTATCTTTTTAAATACTGTTCCGACCAAATCATTCGTCGGTGTATGCCTGAAAGTGAGGTCAAGAGCGTGTTGTCTTTTTGCCACGATCAAGCATGTGGCAGGCACTTTGGCCCAAAGAAGACAGCCGAAAAAGTTTTGCAGTGTGGTTTCTATTGGCCACGACTCTTCAAGGATGGATTTGAATACTGCAAAACTTGCTCCCGGTGCCTACACTTGGGCCGGATTTCGCGGAGAAACGAAATGCCACTCCAACCTATTTTGGTTGTGGACATTTTTGATGTTTGGGGCATAGATTTCATGGGTCCATTTCCTAACTCCTTTGGAAATGTGTATATTCTGTTGGCGGTTGACTATGTTTCTAAGTGGGTCGAGGCTGTGCCCAGCCGAACGAACGATAATAAAGTTGTCGTTCGATTCCTTAAAGAACACATATTTTCTCGATTTGGGCACCCTCGGGCAATAATAAGTGATAATGGTTCTCACTTCTGCAATAGGACTTTCGAGTCCTTAATGCGGAAATACTCTATCACCCACAAATTGTCAACGCCATATCACCCTCAAACATGTGGGCAAGCCGAGGTGTCAAATCGGCAAATAAAACAAATCTTGGAGAAAACGGTTTCCAAAAACTGTAAAGATTGGTCACTTAAACTGATAGATGCACTATGGGCTTTCCGTACTGCATATAAGACCGATCTTGGTATGTCTCCATACCGACTTGTGTACGGGAAGGCTTGCCACCTCCCAGTGAAGATCGAGCATAAAGCATTCTGGGCTATCAAAGAGCTGAATTTGTCTTTAGGAGATGCGGGCAGCAATCGAAAGCTGCAATTGAATGAGTTGGAAGAGCTGAGGGATGAGGCATATGATAATGCCATAACTGCTAAAAACCGAGCCAAGGTGTTCTACGATAAACACCTTTTGCGAAAAACTTTCGAACCTGGTCAACAGGTTCTACTTTATGACACTCGGTTACACTTTTATCCCGGCAAGCTCAGGTCCAGATGGAGAGGACCCTTTATAGTCCGCACCGTTTATCCGCACGGTGCGGTTGATCTTGAGAATCCTGAAGACGGTACCTTATTCAAGGTGAATGGGCATCGACTGAAACCGTTCTTCACAGCGGACCCTACGGAGGAGCTCCTGTTTTTGCAGGAGCCGATTTACACTGATTGATCTTCCTCCACTTTCAACCCCAAATTTCTTTTCCCAAAACATTATTTCAAATAAGTTTGGGGGTGTGTATATTGTTTGTATATATATATAAAAAAAAATTAATAATTAAAAAAATAAAAAATTTTATAATAAAAAATAATAATTTTTGGACCTAATTGCAAATTTGCAGATTAAGAGCTGATTTTACAAATGAAACCCTCGTTTTAGAGGGTGTTTTCTGCAAATCACCTTCTCTCCCCTCTATTTAAAGGAAACCGAGCCTTTGTTCTTTTACCCTAAATTCTTTCCTCTTCATAAAACCCTAGCCGCCGCCCCCTAGCCTCTGCAGAAAAATATCGCCGCAACTCCACCAGAGCGCCGCGCATCCGCCGCCTCTGCCGCCTCCCGCCGCGCAACCGCCGCTGTTCTGAGTCGTCCCCCCCTGAATTTTTCAGGGGAGGTAAATCTGAGTCCTTAGTCTTTGTTCCTGCATATATTTTTTTTTTCTTCTGAAAAATCATAATGGCACATAAAATGCAGTTTGAACGGGATTTTTCCCCTGTTTTCGCACACGAGGTATACGGTACATATTTCGCACATGAAATCGCACAAAGGGGCTGGAATTTCCTCCTCTATAATCACGCATCTGCGTTTGCTCTACCTAACCTAGTTGCCCTATTTTACGAATCAATGGAAGATAATAGCCTTGACAACTTAGGTTACATTAAACTGAATTGAGGAAATCGTGAAATTCACATCGATAGGGACTTGATACACGAGGTTACACTCATACCACGTGTACCTGCACATGAACACCCACAGCGCTTTGAAGATTATATGCCGTTGATGGGTAATGACTGTGCACGAGAACCGCGCAAGGCCATCCAAGCACGGACCCTTTTCGCAAACGTTTTAACTGTGTGCCGGTGGGCACAAAACAATATTTTCGGTAGTTCCCACAACACGACCTTTTTCACCCCTTCTTTACATGTCGTACACACACTGATGATGAAGAATCCTAGGTTCGACATGTGCACGGTTTTGCTCCAATCTATAGGTACGGGGAAACGAGGTTCCGTATACCCATGTCCTATGCTCGTTACCCAACTCTGCCGATATTTCCTCCCCGCCGAGGAATTTGACTCATATATGATAGACGGTGTCCCGGTTCGACCACTTGTAGAGGGCGTCTCGTCGTCCTACTCTAGACTCACAGATATTTGGACATGAACCGAACCGGCAGAAAATGTACCTGCACACACCCCTAGTTCGAGCTCGACTTCGAGCGGGGAATAACTAACTCCCCAGGAGCATGCGCGACTGATGCGAAGAACAGTGAGAAGAATCGACTCTTTGAGGGATGAGTTTCGGGCAACTGCACGAGATCACGACCGTCGGTTGACGGAAATTGAGAGGGGAATCCAAACACTTTTGGCTAGAGGGGAACGATCACGTTCACGCTCACGAGCGCGACGTGGGGCCGGGCAGTGAGGGCACTGCTTTGCTCAAGTTTAGGGGAGAGGGTAATGTATATAGTTATCTTTTGCATTGCATATTGTATATATTTTCTTTCCTTTTTGCATATTTAATTTCTGCATTGCATCTTTATATAAAAAATTCATAAAAATTTGAAAATTTGAAAAATAAATAAATTAGAAAACTGAAAAACCCATAAAAAATTGAGAAAATTTCAAAAATTATAAAAAATATTGTATTCAATTTTGGTTAATTGACTTGAGTTGATAAAAAGGTTAACTAGCTAGGAAAAACTAGATCTTAGACTTAGTAAATTAAAAACCCTAAAAAATAACCTTGCTTAAAGTTTAACGGTAGAAAGTGTATGTCTTTGTAGGTTATTTAGGAATAGGCAAATTTTGGGTTCACTTCGTGGGTTAAGCCAAAACGAGGGAAGAGTATTAATGTTCTTATTAAAGTATAAGTTCGAAAGATAGTTCCTAGCTTGAGTTTAGATTCTGAAAACATGTACCCTACAAAATGCACAATCACACATCTTGAAACTTGGATTAGTAGAAGAGACCTTAAATTACTCTTGTCTAAAGTCCTTAGCACAATGAAAATAAGAAGAAAAAAAAAGTGAATAAAAAAATGGACACTTGTTTTTGTGATTACTTAGGGCTAGAAAATTAATTAGCGAGGGTGCTTCATCACCTAGTGCCTTAGACCAACTGGTTTGGGAGTCACTGCTAAAAGCCTTGGGTGTTGCAAAACTAGGAAATACGCTTTAAAGGGCTAACGCATCTTGTAATCGGCTGTTGGTACCTCAAGAAGTATTAACGGTCGCATGAAGGATGTGTAAGCGAAAGTTAAGTGCTTTGGACAATGGACGAGAGTACGATTGCTTGATTTGAATTTCCAAGTGTAGGGGTGAAAATTACACACACATGGGGATATGTGATTAGAGTTTAGATAAGAGAAAGGAATGAAAAATAAAACTTGTATCTTTAATAGAGTTGATAGAAATTCCTAAGTGGAGATGAAACTCTAGAAGAAAAACTTAAGAAATGCTGAATTCTAAGTAATTTTATAGAACATGTACAATCTTAAGTTATATAATAAGGAAGTATGAAGAATATGGGTGGATAATTTGCGGGGCGACGATAATAGAATTCCTTGTGAGAAAACCTAATTGGAAACAAAAGTCGAAAAACCAAGTTGATAGGATTTTGTGGGTGTAATCCGCTGAAAACCCTCAGGAGACAACACTCCTCCTACTAGGGACACCTAGAGGTTTAACGGCTTGTTGCACGTGCTCAGTGCAATCGCGTTTCCCTGCGAAAGTGCGGCTAGGATAGAATAAATTAATAAGTTTGCTCGAGGACGAGCAAAAGATAAGTTTGGGGGTATTTGTTCACATCATAATATTGCAATTCATACGCCCCACTTTTATGCATTTTATAAGTAAACAGGTACTTTTGACGCTCGTTTGTAGCATGATACAGGATACAGGCTCTTGGAACAAATACAGTGAAAAAGACGAAAGATGCTACAGAAAAGGGACTTTTGACCAACAAGCAGACGGATCTTACTCAAGTCGAGACGAAGAACAGTGCAAGATCCAAAAGACGAAAGTGAACGGTCAAAAGCTCCTTACAAGTTTTCATTGAAGATCTGGAAAAGACCAAGATGTCAAACAGAGAAAAATAGTGAAGAACAAATAAGCCCAAGAACCCAGAATGAAGACCACAGAAGATGGTGGCATGAAGCCACCAAAGGGCCGCGGAACCGCGGCCAAAGGCCTATCATTGCCGCGGTTCCGCGGCCGTATGGTGCCCTTGTCGGCACCGACTTCTTGTGTCGGTACGACGGTGCGGGTGTTGGGATTTTTAGGGGGCAAATCTGTAATTGCATGTCTACGAGAATCTGTAACCCTACCTTCACCGGTTGCTTATAAATTGTACTCAAAATCTGTAAAATGTATGCCTCTTTTCAATCAATAAAAGTTCAGATTTGTTGGGAGATTTAGAGCATCAACCTTCTTGTAAGTTTTAATTTATTTAATTCCTGCCTTAGTTTAATTTCATTACTTGCCCTAGTTATCCCATTGTTTGCTGTAGTTAACTAGTTTGGCTATTTTTAATCTGTAGTAAGAGTAAAACTTTAAAAGATAAACAACAAAAATGTCGCTTTTAAATAATTCCCTAATGAGCGAGTAAAATCCTCGCTCGTTAGGGTTAGGAACAAGAGAGGGAGTGAGAGATGGATATCTCTCACCTCCTTCAATGCCAACATATTTTCAAAACGAAACCTTCATGCACGCATGTATGATCCGCCCCCTACGGCACCCTAACTACGAGGTAACGGTGAACCGTAGTATAAAAGGCCGGACGCACATAACGTCCATAAAGATTGCAGCAATTAATAGGAAAGGACGGACAAGGATCTAGAGGAAGAAACTTCGTTCTTCCCGATCATCCTAATCCCCTTTGCTAATAATTGCTGTGATTTTCTAAAAAGCTTTAATCAAATGGCATTGAACGAGGTGACAATATTGATCTCATCAACCCTAGCTTAGACCTAACCCTAACGAGTTCTTTCATATCATATAAATTAGTTCTTTAAATCACTCGATAAAAAACCAAACAAACAATCTGAATCAACTCGTTATAACACAAAAACAGAAAATTACACATCTCTGCGGATCGACCCGTATTCACCGGCTAGCTGCAAAGCGACGCCGTTTCTGATTACGGTAAACAAAAAGTTTTTCAGACAAATCAGGTCCCCAGTCTACACATGCCAGGTCTGGTTCTTTGTACTTCATTATATTCACTGATGGTCTCTCATGATTCGGACATATGTTCCTATTGAAGTACAAGCCTGAACCTTTTGAGATATTCAAAGAATATAAGTTAGAAGTAGAGTGTTAGTTGTATATATGCTCTAGAGGCTATTGTTGTACATATGATGTATATTATAGTGGATGCTTGGATATATATAGTGAGGACTTTCTTGCTCGATATGATAGTATGCTATCTGGTTTCACTTTGTCTTAACATGTTGATTTGTATTGGTTTACTGTCTTGCTCTCACATGTTGATAAAGCCCTTAGGATATGTACTTGACTACTGGGACTATGCTGAGATCATACTAGTGGGGCCAGAGTAGTCAACGAGTACGTCCTATAACTGTTACTAGTCGAGCGTGTATCGAGACAGGGCATCAATGTAGGGTTTCCAGGCACTCATATAAGGGTCAATAAGGCATTAACCATGCCCGATTTAAAATTTAGACGTGCCGAACAACCCAAAGCTAGGATATTTGCTAGATAATTAGGGTTACACATGAAAGTAAATATCTTTACAACTAAGAGTGAGGGGATTACAACCTTTGGAGTCCACTCCTTCGCTTCATAAGCTCTAAGTAGAAGTCCCTTCGCCGCTATCCACGATCTCCCAGACTCAAGAGAGGCTCCACAACCCGAATGATCCATGCTAGCTTGTAGTCTTCCTTTTCTCCGATGATCTATCTCGAAGTTTCTTTAACTCAAGCTTTTTCTCACTAATGAGGTGAACACCCTAATCTAATTGGCTAGATTAGATGAGGATGATGAAGTAGGATTTATGCTCTCTTTTATTATCAAATTCTCACTTTAATTCATCACCAAATGAAAACCTAGAAAGCTTTTTCAAAGCTCAAAGGAAGAAAAAGAAGAATATAAAAAGAATAATCCCTTTTGTGATGAATAATGAAAAGATTATATGATTACAAATGCAACCATGGTCAAAGATGACAAGGCATACCATTGTAGAGAGTTAACTAGGGTTAAAGGTGTGGTTTGGGTTAAGAAATATCTCACAAAAATATCTATCATAATATCTTTGCAAGAAACAAAAGAAAACCTTCTAGAAGTATCATGAAAGAACTAACCCAAATCAAACCCTAACCATCTTTAATCTCCACTAATCATGTTCCATTAGTAATTATAACATGTTACAATATTATATATCACATATATAATATATTTTGTAACAAAAGAAAATAATACAATTAACATATATTGCATATATATCAATGTATTATCCGGTGAGAAAATGAATCAATAAAGCGAGCCAATATTAGATAATGTAAAGTAATATATCATATATATATTTATACATTAAATTATCGAATCAACACTTGATCCGACAATCCGGCTATATCGAATATAACCGACTAATATATCATGTACCGGTTCATCGAATCAACACTTGATCCGATGACCCGGCTCATACCAAAATATCGCGAGAATATAATACGGTATCCCATATCCTATTATCCTCGGACCTGCACATATCACATACGTGCTCCTACTCCGTTTTTCCTGAATCAAGAAACCTCTATGTAGGACTCTAAAGAATCGTCAATACGCTAGTAGCAGGTGATGATCATATCAAACACCCACAAGCTGCAAGCGGTTAGCTAAACGTAACAGCCACCCAGGTATTGAGTGATCAGAAGATCAACAGGCAAGCCTGTACATTCTCCTGTGAATCCAATCAGTAACACTCCCGGACAGTCCGGTTTCTTCGTATGATATGTTGCATATCGAGTCTTGGGGTGGTATACGTCAGACCCTAGTAACCGATAAGTCGTGTCGATGTGAGGCTCATAACAGGTCGAGAAACAACTGGTAACACTTACAGTAAATATCTATATTAGCCCTGGCCAGGGACTTCCAGTTATAGCCAATCGAATACAGCACAACATCAACTCCCTATACAGGGAGAGACGAATCCCCTCCTATCGCTCATTGCCTCCATGTGATTCGGAACTGCACCCAAAAGCCACCGTTTTGCACGCCCTCTTGGACGTGGTAAGGTGGAAATCAAAGCACAGTGGGAATCACACAAGACTCTATGACGATCTCAGGTCTACAGACTACCCTGTACCAGTGTCACCGGAGAACTGCCATCTGACGTGAGGTATAATACCATCTGGGAGTTCTCAGCGAGTCCGTCCAGTGTACCCAGTCTCCACTGAGCACCCATACACCATCCTTAATGTCAAACACCGATGGATATGGGATCATCCATCGCCCATCATATGGGTCAAGATGCGTATACGCTAGTCTACACTGGTGTATCGATGCCCTGTCTCGACACACCTTCGACTAGGAACAGTTATAGGATGTACTCATCGACTACCGTGGCCCAACTAGTATGATCTCATCATAGTCCCAGAAGTCGAGTACAGATCCTAAGGGCTTTATCAACATGTGAGAGTATGACAGTAAACCAATACAAGTCAACATGTTAAGATAAAGTGAAACCAAATAGCATACTATCATGACGAGCAAGAAAGTCCTCTCTATATATATCCAAGCATCCATTATAATATACATCATTTGTACAACAATGGCCTCTAGGGCATATACATAACTAACAATCTCCCACTTGCACTAAGGCCAGCTACTGTATTATCTCATACCTAGCATCCTGAATAATCTCTCAAAATGTATCTGGGGAATGGCCTTCGGGATTGGATCCGCAGTGTTGTCCTTCATATCTACTCTCCTGACCTCGATCTCCCGGCGATCAACTATCTTCCTGATCAGGTGATACCGCCTCAGAATATGTCTGGACTTCTGATGGGACCTGGTTTCCTTGGCCAAAGGCACAGCTCCATTGTTATCACAATACAGAGGTATTGGATGCTCAATGGATGGAACCACACCAAGTTCACTAATGAAATTCTTTATCCAGACAGCCTCTTTGGCAGCATCGTTGGCAGCGATGTATTCAGCCTCCATCATCGAGTCTGCAATGGTATCTTGTTTGGAACTCTTCCAACATACCGCCCCTCCATTGAGGGTAAAGAAAAATCCCGAGTGCGACTTAGAGTCGTCCTTATCACTTTGGAAGTTTGAATCGGTAAAGGACTCCACCCGGAGTTCTCCGTTACCAGACACCAAGAACATCTCTTTAGTCCTTCGCAAGTACTTGAGAATGTTCTTCACATCTGTCCAGTGACTCTCTCCAGGATCTGCTTGATACCGACTCACTACACTTAGTGAGTATGCTACATCGGGTCTCGTATATAGCATCGCATACATGATAGAGCTTACTGCCGAAGCATAGGGTATCCCTTGCATGCGAGATCTTTCCAAATCAGTCTTGGGAGACATCTCTTTGGAGAGAGTGAGTCCAGAGATCGTGGGTTGGTTCCCACGCTTGGATTCTTCCATACTAAACCTCTTTAGTATGGTGTCAATGTACCTGGATTGGGACAATCCCAGTATCCGTTTAGATCTATCTCTATATATCCTGATTCCCAGTATGCAGGAGGCATCACCTAGATCTTTCATTGAGAATCTTTGTGATAAGAAGAGTTTGACAGAATGCAGCATAGGAACATCATTTCCTATCAAGAGTATGTCATCCACGTACAATACGAGGAATATAACCTTACTCTCTGCAACCTTCTTGTAAATACAAGGTTCATCTATATTTTTGATGAAGTCAAACTGTTTGACTACAACATCAAAATAGATGTTCCAACTCCGCGATGCTTGCTTTTACCCATAGATGGATTTAAGCAGGTTGCACACCTTTTCGCTGCTCCCACTATCTACGAAGCCCTCTGGCTGAGTCATGTATACGCACTCTTCTAAATCACCGTTTAGAAAGGCGGTTTTAACATCCATTTGCCAGATTTCGTAGTCATGGTATGCAGCAATGGCAAGTAAGATCCGGATGGACTTAAGCATAGCCACTGGAGAAAAGGTTTCGTCATAATCCACACCTGGTCGTTGACGAAAACCCTTTGCAACAAGTCTAGCTTTGAAAGTCTCAACTTTTCCATCTACACCAATTTTCTTTTTAAAAATCCACTTGCTCCCAATGGGTTTTACCCCTTCAGGAGCATTTTCCAAAGTCCATACTTTGTTGGTGTACATAGATTCCATCTCAGATCGCATTGTATCCAGCCATTTCACAGAGTCACCACTTGTGATGGCCTGCTCGAAACTAGTCGGGTCATCATCTTCCATGATGCAATCCTCGCTCCCACCATCAATGAGAAAACCGTAGTATCTCTCAGGTGGATGAGAAACCCTACTAGATCGGCGGAGTGGCTGGGTTCGCCGGGAACTACTGAATCCTCTGGTTCCATCAAATCATCTGTCGTAGTTTGTGTTGCTGGAACTTCTTCCAGTTCTACCTCCTCGCCACAAATTTCTTTTGCAAGAAATTCCTTTTCTAAAAAGGTGACATGTCGAGAAACAAACACCTTTTGTTCCTCAGTGTGGTAGAAGATATACCCTTGTGAGTTTTTGGGATATCCTACAAACTTGCATAGGACAGACCATGCCTCGAGTTTGTTCGGATTTAGCCTTTTGACATAGGCCGGACAACCCTATATCTTAACTTACTTAAGAGATGGTCTCTTCCCTTTCCATATCTCATATGGAGTGGTAGGCACTAATTTGGTAGGAACCATATTAAATAGGTGTATGGCTCTCTCAAGCGCATACCCCCAGAAGGAAATAGGCAACTCAGCATCGCTCATCATAGAGCACACCCTATTAGTGCTGTGGTGTATAAGGAGGAGTAAGCTGAGAGAGAATCCCATTCTCTTTCAGATAATCCAGAAAATCATTGCTCAAGTATTTTCCTCCTCGATCAGATCGAAGGATCTTAATAGTTTTGCCCGTTTGGTTCTCTACTTCGTGCTTATATTCTCTGAATTTCTCAAAAGTTTCAGACTTGTGTTTCATCAGGAACACATGTCCATACCTTGAGAGATCGTCAGTGAATGTAATGAAGTAGGAAGAACCGTTCCTGGCGTGTGTAGACATGGGACCGCATACATCACTATGTACCAGTCCTAAGAGTTCCGCAACTCTTTCTCCGTGTCCACTAAACGGTGTTTTGGTCATTTTTTCTTTGAGACATGAATGGCAAGTATCATAAGATGATAATTCGAACGAATTCAAATATCCATCCTTATGTAACTTAGCTAGCCGTGTCGCATTGATATGACCAAGTCTACAATACCACAAGAAGGATTCGTTCATTTCTGAACTTTTCCTCTTGTGTATGTTTTGTATATTAAGGACTGTATTTTGATTGAGAATGAATATGCCATTATGTAATGAGCCTGATCCAATCAATTTTTGATCTAGGAATATGCTCATAACATTATCATGTACTACAAAATTATATCCTTCTTTATTTAATAAAGAAACTGATATAATGTTGCACATCATGTTCGGTATATAATAGCACTCATTCAGAATTAATGTATTACTACTTGGTAATACAAGGTGATATTTGCCAACTGCTTTGGCTGCAATATGTGTACCATTCCCTACTGTTACGGAATGATCAACCTTTCCCAGTTCTCTACCTTTACGTAGCCCATGTAACAAATTATATATGTGGGATCCTGATCCGGTATCTAATATCCAGGACGTAGGGTGAACTGAGAAACAGTTCTCAATAACTAACACACCCGAAGAAGATGCATCAGCATGCTGTTCTTCGTTTGGGCGGCGTGAGAATCTAGATTTTCTCCAGTTTCCTGTTCAGTCTTATAACTCTTATAAGAAAGAACGGGGCCAACGTTCCCCTGCTCAGTATAATAAGCGGGTTCAGTCAATACATCCATATTGTTAACTTGATTATGGCCTGACATGGTCGCTACCTGGAGAGAGAGAGAAGAAAACACTTTAGCGTATGCTCTTGCAAGATTAGATTGGTTATTATCTTATCTAATCAGGATGTCTCCCACTGTTTTTATCAAATCTTCCTTCAAACCCTAAATGGTAAGATTAGCCGGGATTAATTACACCCTACAATTTCGTCAATCTTTCGGCCAGATCAGTGTCGGTACTTGAGGGAGGTTCCCCAAGCTTTCGCACGGACCTAATGAAAATAAACCTCATTTTCCCAGAGGCATAACCCCGTTAACACCTTTCTAGACACCTACTTGATCGGCTAATTGTCCTCTGTAAAATTCTTCTAGGAGTAACTTTTATTCGCAGTGGGTATTGGGATCCAACTATCTCATAGGAGGTATGCAATCTCATTGCAAATTTCAACACTTGAAATTCCCAATAATACTTTTACCCCTAGCGTCCCATGACCTTGACGGAGGCCAAACTACCCATAGGGCGCTAGTCAAGTTCAACCCGTTCATTTCTTGATTGAATTAAACACACCCATACGACCCTTGACGAAGGCTAAACTACGTCGTACGAATACCCTAATCCAATCGCATCGTATGCTAGCAGATAAGCACTAGTTAGCTACCGTACACTACGCCTTGACGGAGGCCAAACTACCGCAGTACGAATACTAAGTAGTACATATCTGAAATGACGGAGGGCTACGCAGGTTTTTAAGAAAACCATGAGCGTAATGAACTTGATATCATCGTAGAATCAAGTGGTTTTTGAAAAAAAGAGTGTTTTTGAGGCTTTTCTAGTTTCGCTAAAGAGGTCACTCCCGGTGAAGAGATCTCGGCTCTTTCCCCATCGAATAAGGTGCAGGGTATATTATATATACCGCTATGCAAAGCAAAATTGTAGCTACCCTTTTTATGAAGTTTTGATTCTACAACATCTTTTAGGTTTCTTTTCTTTTTATTAATCTCATTAATATATCCCATCAGCTTATGCTTTCTAAGCATCACAGTAGAAACGAAAGCAGTAATATTTATATATCAGCATATATATATAGTATAAGCATTCGTCTCAGGCAGTAATATGATCTCATCACAGAATATTGCAGCAGAAGAACATATATGAAATATTGGATATCTTAGGATGTCCGTGTTTTAATACGAGCCTGTATAAAACACGGATTCCACGGTCGCGATGAATAGCCAAACCCACATTCCTAGACCCCTACGAGAGCGGCAAGTAACACTGCCAATTCTAGGGTTAGGAGACCCGGTCTCGACTCCTTGAGACGGCCTCCCACTGGACCCTAGAACCCGGTTACTTGTGCTCCCCTCCTTGGGTCAATCTAATGCGGAAAAGTAAATAATATACACTGGTGACATCAACCTCATCCCGGAAGTGCCCCAATAAAAGAATATTACATACAAATGAATTTTACATGATTGAAAATAAAAACCCTCATCTCACATAAAACCCCTGGCTATTCAGAACACGACGATCTAATATAACATATCACAGCAACACATAATATCTCATATAATCAACGTAAGTAAGTATGCATACACCGATTGTCGTTGATGTATAGCAACGAAAACCGGCAATACAACTACATACTACACTTACGGTCACAAAAAAGAAAGTGTAAAACTACAACATTTGGAATTCACAATCACTTTAGACATCGTAAATCCGAAATAACACATACTTCGCATTTCATGCCTAACTATATGAATTCCATATATTGTATCACATTCCAGATAAATAGACAGTATTAAACATTCCGATCAAATAATCAAATACCCAAGATTTCCTAAATAGCTCAACACTTGAGCGGAGTTCAAACAATCCAGAATATGTTACAGTACCAATGGTGTAGCCGTAGAAAGGTCAAGCCAACGCCTCACATGTGGCAACGCCGTACTGCCCCAAACCCTATGGTTTAGAGGCGGTTCAGACGATCACATAATCGAGTTAAGGTTTGTGTTCTTCTAAAGGGTCCACAACGTTACTTGCACATTTTTCCGAAAGATTTAAACTCAAGAAAAATTCAACACTTGAAAGATTTTCGTGTCGGCAAAAAGTGAGTTAATGATATCCGTTCGAACATTTTAATAGTTTCTAAAATATTCGGAAAAAAGAACAAAATTAAACTTTCCGATCGAAACAACGAATTCAAAATAATCCCCAGAACACTCAACACTCGAGTAAGATTAAAAATACTCAGAAATATGAATAAACACCTACGGATAATACTGTTCAAACACGTGTCCCCAATTCACCCTTTTGGCCGCGGAACCGCCGCGGAAAGCATGTTCTTGCCGCGGTTCCGCGGCTCTTTGAGAGCCTTGGGGGCTCGTATTTCATGGTTATCCTTAGAATTCCCTGCTGATTTTTTGAGTATTTTTAATGCAGAAAAAATCACATTTTTACAAAATTTCCAGAGAGGGGGTCATGTTCGATGTTTCGGGGTTCGATCGGAGTTTTAATTTCGTATACATGTCGCCCAATGCTCTAGCTAGGCTCTGATACCACTGTAGGTCAGGCAGCCACCCCATCCAATGGGGTCGCCGTGGCACTAACGGGTCCCTCAGCAGCTACTTTTTACGCATGCCCCCTCGCGAGGACTACAACCCGTCGGAACACCTTCCGGTCTCGGGACACCCTTGGGGTAAGAGCTTATACTTCGCTACACTGTCACACAATGATGACCCCCCATAGGTCGACATCCAATGCCTAGTGGCTCTTATACCACTGTAGGGTTCCTAGGCACTCATACAAGGGTCTATAAGGCATCAACCATGCCCGATTTAAAATTTAGACGTGCCGAACAACCCAAAACTAGGATCTTTGCTAGATAATTAGGGTTACACATGCAAGTAAACATCTTTACAACTAAGAGTGAGGGATTACAACCTTTGTAGTCCGCTCCTTCGCTTCATAAGCTCCGAGTAGAAGTCCCTTCGCCGCGATCCACGATCTCCCGGACTCAAGAGAGGCTCCACAACCCGAATGATCCATACTAGCATGTAGTCTTCCTTTTCTCCGATGATCTACCTCGAAGTTTCTTTAACTCAAGCTTTTTCTCACTAATGAGGTGAACACCCTAACCTAATTGGCTAGATTAGATGAGGATGATGAAGTAGGATTTATGCTCTCTTTTATTATCAAATTCTCACTTTAATTCATCACCAAATGAAAACCTAGAAAGCTTTTTCAAAGCACAAAGGAAGAAAAAGAAGAATATAAAATGAATAATCCCTTTTGTGATGAATAATGAAAAGATTATATGATTACAAATGCAACCATGGTCAAAGATGACAAGGCAAACCATTGTAGAGAGTTAACTAGGGTTAAAGGTGTGGTTTGGGTTAGGAAATATCTCACAAAAATATCCATCATAATATCTTTGCAAGAAACAAAAGAAAACCTTCTAGAAGTATCATGAAAGAACTAACACAAATCAAACCCTAACCATGTTTAATCTCTACTAATCATGTTGCATTAGTAATTATAACATGTTACAATATTATATATCACATATATAATATATTTTGAAACAAAAGAAAATAATACAATTAACATATATCGCATATATATCAATGTATTATCCGGTGAGAAAATGAATGAATAAAGCGAGCCAATATTAGATAATGTAAAGTAATATATCATATATATATTTATATATTAAATTATCGAATCAACACTTAATCCGACAATACGGCTATATCGAATATAACCGACTAATATATCATGTACCGATTCATCGAATCAACACTTGATCCGATGACCCGGCTCATATCAAAATATCGCGAGAATATTGTAAGTCCATATTGCGACCCCCGGTGCTTACGGGGAGGCGGAAACGGTATAAAAAACAAATTTTTATCGCAAGAGGCAACATGGACTAAATAAGGTCGGGATCATGTCTAAACTAAACTAGCAAATACGCTAAAGGGAGTTAGCTACTCGGATGAAGGTTATACCTAAACTTGAACTCCTTCTTCTTGAAATCTTGTAGAGGTTGATGGTTCTCTTTTCGTCGCCTTCTTCCGTCGAAGATGGATCCACCTCGAAGGTTCGACCTTTGGGCTCTTCCTCGATCTTTGAGTGAACTAGGGTTTCCGGCTTGCTAAACCTTGAACCTAGAATGAGTAGAGAGTGACTTGGGTTTGCTTTTCTTTTTAAAGAGAAGGATTCTCAACACATGAGAAGGGTTCTCTTTTGCTAGAGGAAGAAGAAGAAGAAGTGAGGAGAGAGAAGCTAAATGAGATAATGAGCTATCTTTTTCTTTCTTGCAACCATAATGCCAAAAGAAAAAGAATTATCTAAATAATAATAATTCAAAATAAGAATAGTTGATGGTAATTTGGAATGACCACTACCATGCTTCATTTAATGAAAAGTAAGCATGAATCAAGGAGGATCTTTCAAAGCATGATGGTGGTCAACATTCAACCATGGTCAACAAGTCAACAAAATCAACCATAACAAAATTCTCATTTAATTACTATTATTAATAGATAATCCATAAATCCATTAGGGTTTGGAAAATGAAGACTGTCAACTGTGCATACGCACCCGTTCCGAAACCCTAATGAAATACCTCATCCTCCGCCTCAAGCAACTGTGCATACACACCTGCATTCTCGTTCCGAGGAACAAGAATACCAAGATATAAAAGCAACCCCAAAATATATACCAGTATCTGGCTCAAACCAGAGCCTGCCAGTATAATCCGTCCGGACTCCAAACGTGCACAAGTGCGCGGATGAGAACGAACCCTGTCGCAAAACCATGCGACCTCTACTCTGTTTTGCCCAGAGGCGAATACCCTCTGTGTGGGACTCTAAAGACTCGACACTACGCTGGCAGTGGGTTTAACCACAGACCGCAAGTGGCACTAGCTGTGCGTAACGGTCCCCAGGTAGATGCCGACAAGAAGGCTGACGAGGTGAAACCCCATCTGAACTCCTACTGAGTCTGAATGTGACATTCTCCGTACAGTCCGATCTGTTCGTCTGATACATCGCATGTCGGGCCTAGGGGGCGGTAAAACGTCAGTCCCCCAATAGCGGTACAAGTCGTGTCGGAGTGAAGCCCAAAACACCCTGAGATAACACTGGAACCTACCAGTATATCTCGCTTGCCCTGGCTAGGGACTACTCGTGTAATGGCTCTCCTAGACACAGCGCGATGTCAACCCCCAATACCGGGAGAGACGAATCCTGTCTAACCGTCACTGCCTCCAAGTGTTTCGGGACTGCACCCAACCACTACCTGTTTGCACGACTCCTTTGAGTCGTGGTAGGATAGTGATCAAAGTGCAGTGGGAACACACTCGAGGCGAAGTGCCAGTGTCAAGTCAGCGGACTAAGCTGTACTCATGTCACCTGGGAACTGATAACTGACGATAGGTATAATACCAACCTCTCAGTTCCCGACGAGTCCTGTCCAGTGTACTCGTAACCCAACGAGCACCCGTATACTATCTCCAGTACGACGTACTGATGGCTGTGGGACAGACCATCTCCCACACTGGGATGAGAAGCGCATACGCTAGTCTACTCCGGAGTATCGATGCCCTGTCTCGATAGACCTACGACTAGGGACCTGTATAAGGATGTGCCTATAGATTACCCAGCCCCCACTAGTGTGACTGCCATCACAACGCTGGTAATCAACCAAAGATCCTAAGGGCTCCACTAATGCGTATAAGTGATATACTGAAATAAACACAAGTACACATTGAAGTAGAAACAAACCAAGTAGCATACTACTATATTGAGCAAGATTGTTTATACAAGGTGAATATCCCAAGCTTCCATTAAGTAATATACAAACTAGTATGATACAGTAATGGCCTCTAGGGCATATACACTAACAATCTCCCACTTGCACTAAGGCCATGTACTGGCGTATCGAAGACCTATCATCTCGATCAGCCGCTCGAACTGAGTCTGGGGTAGGGCCTTGGTGAATGGATCTGCAGTGTTCTCTTCTGAAGCAACCCTCCGAACCTCGATCTCCTTGCGATCCACGATCTCCCTGATCAGGTGATACCGCCTCAAGATGTGCTTGGATCTCTGATGGGACCTGGGTTCCTTTGCTAAAGCTATAGCCCCGTTGTTGTCGCAATACAGAGGTACTGGGTCAACAATGGACGGAACCACCTGAAGTTCTTTTAAGAACTTCCTTATCCAGACAGCTTCTTTTGCGGCATCAGATGCAGCGATGTATTCCGCTTCCATAGTCGAGCCTACAACGGTTTCCTGTTTGGAACTCTTCCAACACACCGCCCCTCCATTGAGGGTAAAGACAAAACCCGACATGGACTTGGAATCATCCTTGTCACTCTGGAAGCTGGAGTCAGCAAAGGCCTCAATCTGGAGGTCTTTTCCGCCATACACCAAGAACATCTCCTTAGTCCTTCTCAGGTACTTGAGAATGTTCTGTACTGCTATCCAATGTTTCTCCCCAGGGTTTGACTGATACCGGCTTACTACACTCAGTGCATAAGCTACATCCGGTCTGGTACACAACATCGCATACATTATAGAGCCTACCGCAGAAGCGTAGGATATAATAGACATGCGATCCCTCTCCAAATCAGTCTTGGGAGACATCTCTTTAGAGAGGGTGATCCCGTGACAAGCCGGTAGGTTACCGCGCTTGGAATCTTCCATACTGATTCTTTTCAGTACGGTGTCGATGTACCTGGACTGTGAAAGTCCTAATATCCTCTTGGATCTATCACGATGGATCCGGATCCCCAGGATGTAAGAGGCATCACCCAGGTCTTTCATGGAGAACCTGTGTGACAAGAAACCCTTGACAGATTGTAGCATAGGAATGTCATTTCCTATTAAGAGAATGTCATCCACGTATAAAACAAGGAATACCACAGTTCTCGCTACAAATCTACTATAGATGCACGGTTCATCTGGATTTTTGATAAAGTCAAATTCCTTGACCGTCTCATCAAAACAGATGTTCCAACTCCGCGATGCCTGCTTTAGTCCATAGATGGACTTAAGCAACTTGCACACCTTTCCGCTGCTCCCACTCTGAATGAAACCCTCTGGCTGATCCATATAGACACACTCCTCTAAATTTCCATTTAGAAAAGCGGTCTTTACGTCCATCTGCCAAATCTCATAATCGTGGAAGGCAGCAATGGCAAGAAGGATCTGAATGGATTTCAGCATAGCCACTGGAGAAAAGGTTTCGTCATAGTCCAAGCCAGGTCTTTGACGGAAACCCTTTGCTACAAGTCTAGCTTTATAGGTTTCAACCTGTCCATCTACACCAATCTTCCTTTTGAAGATCCACTTGCATCCTACGGGTTTTACCCCGTCTGGAGCAATGTCCAACGTCCATACTTTGTTGGTGTACATGGACTCCATTTCGGTCCGCATTGCATCCAGCCATTTTACCGAGTCTACGCTCTGAACGGCCTGCTGGAAGCTAGTAGGCTCATCATAGTCTATGATGCAATCCTCTCTATCCCCGTCTATGAGAAAACCGTAGTATCTCTCGGGCGGATGAGACTGCCTACTACTCCTGCGGAGCGGCGTAGGAATGTCCTGTTCATTTGAACCCTCTGGTTCCACTAAGCTTTCAGTAATAGTCTGAGGTTCTGGAATTTCATCCAGTTCTATTGCGCTCCCACTTATCTGATTTTCCAAAAACTCAGTTTCCAAGAAGTGGGCATGACGAGAAACAAGGACTTTTTGCTCCTCTGCGTAATAGAATAGATACCCCTTGGAGTTCTTTGGGTATCCCACAAACTTGCACTGTACTGAGCGTGCCTCGAGCTTGTCCGCATGCTGCTTTTTTACAAAAGCCGGACATCCCCATGTCTTAAAGGCTTTAAGACAGGGTTTCTTCCCACTCCACATCTGATATGGTGTGGTAGGCACAGTCTTAGTAGGAACTTGGTTCAAGAGATGTGCAGCTGTTTCTAGTGCATATCCCCAGAAAGATCGCGGTAACTCAGCCTTACTCATCATGGAACGAACCATATCCAATAGGGTTCGATTCCTCCTTTCCGATACACCGTTATGTTGCGGAGTGTATGGAGGAGTACGCTGAGAGAGAATCCCATTCTCTTTTAAGTAATTCAGGAACTCGGCACTTAAGTATTCTCCACCTCGATCCGATCTTAGAATCTTGATACTTTTGCCGGTTTGTTTTTCAACTTCATTCTTGTAATCCCGAAATTTCTCAAAGGCCTCGGATTTGTGCTTCATTAAGAAGACATGTCCATACCTAGAGAAATCGTCTGTGAAAGTAATGAAGTATGAATAACCGCTTCGCGCATGTGTAGACATTGGACCACACACGTCACTGTGTATGAGTCCCAAGAGCTCGCTCGCTCTTTCTCCGTGTCCAGTGAACGGAGTCTTTGTCATCTTTCCCATGAGACAAGATTCACAAGTGGCATAAGACTGATACTCGAACGGATCCAAGTATCCTTCTTTATGTAACTTAGTCAACCGTGTCTCATTGATGTGACCCAGTCTACAATGCCATAAGAAAGCCTGATTGATATCTGGAGACTTTCTTTTGTGTGTATTCTGGACATTGAAAATCTGTGGTTGGTTTAACACGTATATACCATTGCTTAGTGTACCTGACCCAATCAGAACTTGATTAAGGTGAATGTTTACAACATTACTTACAAACGCAAATTCATAACCTTCTTTAGAAACCAAAGATACAGAAATGATATTACAAGTTGCGTTGGGTACAAAAAAGCAATTACGCAAAACCAAAACATGCCCATCTGTCATTCCCAGGTGATAGTCCCCCACGGCTTTAGCATCCATGCTAGCTCCGTTCGCAACTCTGAAGGTCATGTCACCTGCCTTCAAAAACCTACGGTTTCTCAACGCCTGCAAAGAATTACAGATATGAGATCCTGATCCGGTATCCAATACCCAGGAAGTAGAGTTTATAGAAAGACAGTTTTCAATAACATACACACCTGAAGCTGAAGCCGCAACCTGCTTCAGTTCCTGTGTCCTGGCTTTCCAAGCCCTGCAATCTTTCTTCCAGTGTCCACTTTTGTGACAATAGAAGCATTCCTCTTTACCAACAAGCTTCCCCGCAATCATTGTTGCCTTTTCCTTTCCCTTCGTACCCACTTTACTAACACCGCCTCTTGGTTTGGCGGGGGCTTTCTTCCTCTTTCCCTTGGCTTTCGCCTTGGACCTAGAGGAAGAAGATCCTCCTACAAACAAAGCGGGTGTATCCCTACCCTTCTGTAGGGTGCCCTCTGCGCTCCTCAGCAGGTTGAGGAGTTCTGAAAGTTCAACTTCCTTTTCTTGCAAGTTGAAATTCAGTATGAACTGGGCGTAAGTGGATGGAAGGGACTGGAGAATTAAATCTGTATAGAGTTCACTATCCAACGTGGTCCCAAGTTCTGCGAGCTCCTCAGTGTAGCCAATCATCTTAAGCACGTGGTCCGCTACCGATGATCCGACGGCCAACTTTGTCGAAAACAACTTCTTCGACACTTCGTATCTTGCGATACGAGACTGCTCTCCATACAGTTCTTTTGTATGGAGAAATATGGACTCGAGGTCCATATTCTCATGCCTCCTCTGCTGTTCGTTGTCCATAGAGGCAAGCACGAGGCACCTGGCCTTCGCGCAATCAATCTCCCAAGTCTTACAGATTTCCTTATCCGCGACGCTGGAGGTGGGACCTGGGACGGGGGGAGCTTTGGTGGTAAGAAGATACCCCAGCTTGTCGTAAGTGATTGCCAATTTGACATTCCTGAGCCAATCTTTGTAGTTTGGCCCTGTCAGTATGTTTTTATCTAGAAGTAACTTAAGTCCAGTCATTTCGATTTGGTCGCTGCAGGGGGAGAGAAGAAACACTTAGCACGATGCTCTTGCAAGTTTAGAATTGTTTTTAATTTGTCTAAACAGGATGGCTCCCACTGTCTCTCGAATCCCTCCTCAAACCACAAAGGAAGAATTAGTCGGGATCAATCCCACCGTACAATACTTGCTTAACCGTTCAGCCAGGCCAGTGTCGGTACTTCGAGGGAGGTTTTCCAACGCTTTCGCGAAGTTCCTTAATTTAAGAACCTCTTTTCCCTAGGGGCGTAGCCCCGCTAACACCTTTCTAGGCACCTACTAGGTTTATAGCATTGATCGTTTAGTGAGAAATTTCCCGAGGAGTAGCATATACTCACAGTAGGATCGGGATCCAAATATCATCGCGTGACGAAAATGAAGGAATCCTACCATAATCATCACACTCCAAATGGTATGCTAATCTAGCAAGTTTCAGTACTTATGAAACTCCCGATGTGGATTTTTGCCCCATGCTCTTATGACCTTGACTATGGCCAACAAATCATAAGTCACATGTCAAGTTCTTCCCGTCGTTATCCAGGTTAATTTGAACCCACCCGTATATACCCTTGACTATGGCCAACAAGGCAATACGACTGTCCCAAACCAACGCATTCTATCTATGCAACATATGAATACCCACCAGCTACCAAACACTGTGCCTTGACTAAGGCCAACAAACACAGCTTGAATACTGTTGAATATTCATATGAAACGACGGAGGGCTACGGATGGTTTTGGCGAAACCGTGAACGTAGTGAACTTGATATAATCGATGGAACGAGATAGCTTTTAGAAGGAGTGGCTCAAGCTCCGCATTTAAAAGTTAGTTTTGAAAAGAACCGAGTGGTTTTTCGAAAGTGTTCCAACGATTTTAGCTTGGTTTATTATCTTGCATTAGTTCTTTTAATGCGTGATATTCTTGCATTAGTTCTTTTAATGCGTCCCATCATTAAATCCTACCATTGCAGAAAACAACCAAAATATGACGTACGCTTATGCCATTCGCATTCGCCACGGGGTCCCGTCATCACTCGTTAGGTTACTTAACAACGACAGAGCGGGGGCTGGGCTAGCGCGGCTGTAAAACATAAGCAACGCCTAAATAGAAAGCAATGATAGACATTACAGATCACAGATGAATACATTGGATATACTAGCAATCCGCAATCCTTTCGAGCCTGCAATGAAAAGCGGATTACACGGTCGCGTTGAATAGCCAAATACCCCACCCAAGACCCCTACGGGTGCGGCAAACTACCCGCCAAGTACTCGGCAGTTTGTGCACCCCTCCATGGGTCTATCCTAGGAGCAAAAACAGTAAAAAGAATTATACAATGACGGCTACAACCCCGACCCGGTTGTGCGGCCAAACAAATAATATTATTACATCAATTTACATTTACAATGAATGAAAGAAAAACAAAAGCTCATCTCACATCCACCCCGGCTATTCACCCGCGACAGTCCAACACATTCATATACACATTCCAATATCAAACACAGATCATGTATAACCCCGACTAATCGACTTATAGCGATTAGCCGACGTTCAATACATGCAAACATCACAGATATAACCAACATAGCCAAAGTGCAGTGAAGTTCGGAAAAAATACGGAATTATAGGACCCCAAAAGTGAATTTCTGTTCTGGAAAATCTGGGTACATATAATACATCTGAAAAATCCCAAAACACCACCAGAAGAACACTGCACGAAAAACGATGCTGAGAGGAAAACAAACTGCGGCGCTTCCGCGGCACATGCCTACCTCGTGCCGCGGAAGCGCGGCGGTTTAAACGAATTATGGCATCGTATTTCTTATGTGTTCAAACAAAACCCTGAGCCGAATTTACAAGTATAAAGTTTTTCATTTAGAGCAGAAAAAAATTCAACAGAAACTTAGGGTTTTGGTTTTTCCGGTTTTGTGATTTTTCGGTTTCGAACTTCCATACACTTCGCTACCAAGCTAGTTTAAGTTTAGTTAGGCTCTGATACCACTGTAAGTCCATATTGCGACCCCCGGTGCTTACGGGGAGGCGGAAACGGTATAAAAAACAAATTTTTATCGCAAGAGGCAACATGGACTAAACAAGGTCGGGATCGTGTCTAAACTAAACTAGCAAATACGCTAAAGGGAGTTAGCTACTCGGATGAAGGTTATACCTAAACTTGAACTCCTTCTTCTTGAAATCTTGTAGAGGTTGATGGTTCTCTTTTCGTCGCCTTCTTCCGTCGAAGATGGATCCACCTCGAAGGTTCGACCTTTGGGCTCTTCCTCGATCTTTGAGTGAACTAGGGTTTCCGGCTTGCTAAACCTTGAACCTAGAATGAGTAGAGAGTGACTAGGGTTTGCTTTTCTTTTTAAAGAGAAGGATTCTCAACACATGAGAAGGGTTCTCTTTTGCTAGAGGAAGAAGAAGAAGAAGTGAGGAGAGAGAAGCTAAATGAGATAATGAGCTATCTTTTTCTTTCTTGCAACCATAATGCCAAAAGAAAAAGAATTATCTAAATAATAATAATTCAAAATAAGAATAGTTGATGGTAATTTGGAATGACCACTACCATGCTTCATTTAATGAAAAGTAAGCATGAATCAAGGAGGATCTTTCAAAGCATGATGGTGGTCAACATTCAACCATGGTCAACAAGTCAACAAAATCAACCATAACAAAATTCTCATTTAATTACTATTATTAATAGATAATCCATAAATCCATTAGGGTTTGGAAAATGAAGACTGTCAACTGTGCATACGCACCCGTTCCGAAACCCTAATGAAATACCTCATCCTCCGCCTCAAGCAACTGTGCATACACACCTGCATTCTCGTTCCGAGGAACAAGAATACCAAGATATAAAAGCAACCCCAAAATATATACCAGTATCTGGCTCAAACCAGAGCCTGCCAGTATAATCCGTCCGGACTCCAAACGTGCACAAGTGCGCGGATGAGAATGAACCCTGTCGCAAAACCATGCGACCTCTACTCTGTTTTGCCCAGAGGCGAATACCCTCTGTGTGGGACTCTAAAGACTCGACACTACGCTGGCAGTGGGTTTAACCACAGACCGCAAGCGGCACTAGCTGTGCGTAACGGTCCCCATGTAGATGCCGACAAGAAGGCTGACGAGGTGAAACCCCATCTGAACTCCTACTGAGTCTGAATGTGACATTCTCCGTACAGTCCGGTCTGTTCGTCTGATACATCGCATGTCGGGCCTAGGGGGCGGTAAAACGTCAGTCCCCCAATAGCGGTACAAGTCGTGTCGGAGTGAAGCCCAAAACACCCTGAGATAACACTGGAACCTACCAGTATATCTCGCTTGCCCTGGCCAGGGACTACTCGTGTAATGGCTCTCCTAGACACAGCGCGATGTCAACCCCCAATACCGGGAGAGACGAATCCTGTCTAACCGTCACTGCCTCCAAGTGTTTCGGGACTGCACCCAACCACTACCTGTTTGCACGACTCCTTTGAGTCGTGGTAGGGTAGTGATCAAAGTGCAGTGGGAACACACTCGAGGCGAAGTGCCAGTGTCAAGTCAGCGGACTAAGCTGTACTCATTTCACCTGGGAACTGATAACTGACGATAGGTATAATACCAACCTCTCAGTTCCCGACGAGTCCTGTCCAGTGTACTCGTAACCCAACGAGCACCCGTATACTATCTCCAGTACGACGTACTGATGGCTGTGGGACAGACCATCTCCCACACTGGGATGAGAAGCGCATACGCTAGTCTACTCCGGAGTATCGATGCCCTGTCTCGATAGTCCTACGACTAGGGAACTGTATAAGGATGTGCCTATAGATTACCCAGCCCCCACTAGTGTGACTGCCATCACAACGCTGGTAATCAAGCAAAGATCTTAAGGGCTCCACTAATGCGTATAAGTGATATACTGAAATAAACACAAGTACACATTGAAGTAGAAACAAACCAAGTAGCATACTACTATATTGAGCAAGATTGTTTATACAAGGTGAATATCCCAAGCTTCCATTAAGTAATATACAAACTAGTATGATACAGTAATGGCCTCTAGGGCATATACACTAACAAATATAATACGGTATCCCATATCGTATTATCCTCGGATCTGCACATATCACATACATGCTCCTACTCCGTTTTTCCTGAGTCAAGAAACCACTGTGTAGGACTCTAAAGAATCGTCAATACGCCGGTAGCAGGTAATGATCATATCAAACACCCACAAGCTGCAAGCGGTCAGCTAAACGTAACAGCCACCCAGGTATTAAGCGATTAGAAGATCAACAAGCAAGCCTGTACATTCTCCTGTGAATCCAATCAGTAACACTCCCGTACAGTCCGGTCTCTTCGTCTGATATGTTGCATATGTAGTCTAGGGGTGGTATACGTCAGACCCCAGTAACCGATAAGTCGTGTCGATGTGAGGCACATAACAGGTCGAGAAACTACTGGTAACACTTACCAGTAAATCTCTATATCATCCCTGGCTAGGGACTTCCAGTTATAGCCAATCGAACAAAGCACAACATCAACTCCCTATACCGGGAGAGACGAATCCCCTCCTATCGCTCATTGCCTCCATGTGATTCGGAACTGCACCCAAAAGCCACCATTTTGCACGCCCACTTGGACATGGTAAGGTGAAAATCAAAGCACAGTGGGAATCACACAAGACTCTATTACGATCTCGGGTCTACAGACTACCCTTTACCAGTGTCACCGGAGTACTGCCATCTGACGTGAGGTATAATACCATCTGCTCGGCGAGTCCGTCCAGTGTACCCAGTCTCCACTGAGCACCCGTACACCATCCTTGATGTCAAACACCAGTGGATATGGGTTCATCCATTGCCCATCATATGAGTCAAGATGCGTATACGCTAGTCTACACTGGTGTATCGATGCCCTGTCTCGATACACCCTCGACTAGGAACAGTTATAGGATGTACTCATCGACTACCGTGGCCCCACTAGTATGATCTCATCATAGTTCCAGTAGTCGAGTATAGATGCTTAGGGCTTTATCAACATGTGAGAGTAAGGCAGTAAACTAGTACAAGTCGACATGTTAAGATAAAGTGAAACCAAATAGCATACTATCATGACGAGCAAAAAAGTCCTTTCTATATATATCCAAGCATCCATTATAATATACATCATATATACAACAATGGCCTCTAGGGCATATACATAACTAACAATTGATAGACTAGAGTAGACTAGCGTATAAGCATCTTGACCCATATGATGTGTAACGTTTTGAAAATCGTTTCGGAGAAATTTCGAAAAAACGGTAAAATAAGGGGGTTTTCTGTAAAAAGTCAAAATGCAAATATCTTTATTATAAAATTAAATATACATATTCTAGCTATGTAATTGCTAGTATTTGGTGTTTATTGAGCCACCGGTGAAATTTCAAATTTTCTGAAAAATATTATTTTAATATTATTTTAAACCGTCACTAATACATTTAATTAGGGAAAATTACAAATTGAAATGAGTTGAAACAAATTTTGTACATCATAAAACATTAAATAAAATTTTATCATGCAGTTTTTGAAATGAAATCGTTTGCCAAAACGGTTTAGAAAATATCGAAGAAAAATGCTTAATTAGTGAAATTAGTGTAAATAGAAATTGGGTTATAATATTTATCATTTTCTTTCTTCACCCACACTCACCCACACCCTCTCACCCCCCCTTCCTATGTGCTGGCCGAGCCTAGCTTCCCCATCCCCAAAATTTGTCCCCACTTCTAAGGCTAAAGAAATGAAAAGAAAAGAAAATGAAAACAATAAAGAAATGAGAATGGGTTGACTTGTGATATGGGTCTTTGACTTAACCAATCACTTTCCCCACCTCACTCTCTCTCCTCCCCCTCCCTAATCTAGCCGAGACACCCTCTTGCAACAGCCCCCATTTTTGCTTCTTCAATTCTTATGCTAAAAACCTCACAAATTCATCAAAAAACCCACAAAAATCAAAATCTAATCCCTACCCATTTCTTATTGGCTTTTCTAGTATGGATCTAGGGAACAAGATTTCAATTTGGGTGGCTAAGTGTGCTTGTGGGATCCTCAAATTGTTTGGGTAAATTCTAACCATTTTACTTAATTTGTTGTTAATTGCTTATGTTTAGCTTAATTAAGTGTTAATTGAGTTTTAAATGGGTTCAATTGCATGATTAAGGAATTCAAGTTAGGGTTTTGTTTTGGAATTGGGTTGTGATCAATTGTGCATGATTATGTGATGTGGATTAGCATCTTAAGACTTGTTGAAAACTAATCTAGTTGCTAATTACAATTCGTTACTTGTAAAATGTCCAAATTAAGCTTTTTGTGCAAACTAGGGTTTTATGAAATACATTTATATGTGAGATTAAAAATATGGTTAGGGTTTTTATCACATTATTAACATTATAAGTTATATTTTAATAGTTTAGATCATGCAAAACCAAGCTTAATTGTAAAATTGTGAATTTTACTTTAAAAAGAGTTAAAATCGGTATTTTTGCAAACTAGAAATTTGAAATTTATACAGATTGATGAGTTTAATTTATGAAAGTGATTTATATGACCTAATTATGTTATTAATGAGCATTTTGGCCATTTGAATCATTAAAATTGGTAGATTGGTTAGAACATCAAGTTTTTAACCGAAATGAGAATTTGTGCTAACTAGGTTTTTGGAAAACAAAACGATTGGTTTAATTTTATGGTTTTGACGAATTAAACCCTATTTCTTATGCAGTTAGTGAGTTTTGAAACCATGATTGGTATGTTTGGTGTTTTTCTCGATCAATCGGCGTTTGTACGCCGACGTCGAGGGTTTTTGGGTTGATTTGTGAAAGCAACCATAGATTTTGACCTATGTGGGATTCGTGAGTCGTTTTGGTCATGAGTCGGATACTAATGCGATACGGTGCGTTATGATATGTAGGTAACCCATGTGGACTTCGAGACGACAAGCAAGCACGTGGCGACGTCGGCACCGGCTAGCGAGGACCAGATGAGTTGATTTATATCTACGGGGAGAAGTCGGGTGGATGGCGTATAGCACCCCCGCAGTCCGTGGTGGTGTATACGGATGCGTATACACACCAACAATTATTATATGTTATTTGGGATTAATAACGATGTTAGGATGGATATTGGTGTGTTGGATTACTTTAGTGTTGCGAACCCTAGGGTAGTGTTGCACTACACATACACACATACATACTTGCATACATTCCTATTTATATGTGCTCATGGGATTCTTTATAGTTATGTGTTCACATGGGTATGGGACTATGTGTTCACATACGGATTTGAGGATGATACTTGGGATTGGGCTGAGTCGATGAGATTTGTTTTGTGGTTGTGATATCGGTGATATGGCAGGATTCGTACTTGAAGTACGTCCTGGTGTTATAGCGGATCTTGGGGCGGCGATACGGGTGAATAGTGTTATAAATAAAATGGTCGACATGTGATCGTGATATGAGGCATGATATGCTAGGATATTGATAGTAGGCCGTATCGGGCGATGTATACCCCTTGATGATGATATGTGCTGACGATATCGGTTTGTATGAGATTGTCGATCAGTAGTCAGATCATGAGTATACTGAGGATATTAGTATTGTACTAGACATAGGTCATTACCCTAGACTATGATCTTGGATAAAGAGGATACCAGAGGAATAGTGTGAGGAATATGATATTGACCCGTACCCAGATTTGGGGATGCCGTACGGCGGATTTACATACGAGCTATATTTTGATGATTGATCCGCACTCTTGACTTGGGATGTCTGATTATAGATATGGTATCGGATATAATATTATTGAGGCGGGATCACCGACTAATATATATACAGGTATGTATATGGATCGACTCAGATGTTAGGCGGTTTCCTCACCTGTAGTCCAGCTTGTTAGCTTAGCCCTTTAGTTTAGTTTAGTTGTTAGATTAGATTCGATTCTTACCTATTTCAAAAACTAACGAATCGTGGGTATTTTAAAAGACAGCCCAAGGGATCCTACGGATAATTCAAAAGACGTATCTTTTCATAAAAACACCGTAGCCCCTATTTTCAAAACCCCATGATTCGTGTTATTTCAAAAGGCCCCTTTTGTAGGACTTATATTAGATTAAAGCAGATTAGTTACAGTTGCATCTAGTATTCAGCTCCCGCTCATTATTGTGGTTCGCTTCGCATCGCATGCTTATATTATGTTTCATTCTCCATTATTGATATCATGCTGTTAGGACACCAGCACCATTACCGATGATGCGTATGTACCACGTACACTTACTTGCCGGCTCACACATCTCTTCATCGGTAATTGCCATGTCACGTACACCTTAGAAAATATTATTGCTTGACATAGCCTGTTAGCCACTGGTTTAGACATGATATTAATGTACTTGCCTTATATGTTAGTTTAGACATTGTAGTTATTACCTGCTACTTCATGCATACTGTTATTCATTGTTATGCCGCATTCATGGATTCTCATGCATATATTCACTTTTTACGTGCTATTGAGGTTTTGGATTCGGATTCCATGAGATTTTCTGGATTTGGGGAAAACCGCAAAACATATACAAACTTCTTCTTTCTCTTTTTAAATGAAAAGCACGGTTTTTCCCATGATGTATGAGTCGTCCACCATGAGTTTGCTGATGGATTTCGAGACCCGATTCGAGGAGTTGGATGAACCGTTTCGGGTACATGGTGGACCCGGTAAGGTACCCCGGGGCAAGAAGCTCGTGGTGATGACGATGAGCTTGGCAGGGGGAGACTACCTACCGGTGATTTTACCCGACGCGTCGGATATCCGGAGGATACCGTCGTGGTCTTGAGATGGATTGTAGGGGCTGGTCTGGACTGACGGCGCCCTAGATATTGAGATTTCGAGATATTGAGGTTTTGAGATTTGATGATACAGGCCAGTCCGGATAGCCGGAGCCTGAGGCTTTGAAACATTGAGATTTATGTTTTGTGTCGATACTAGACACTGTTGATACTGATTTCATTTATGATACCTCATTTTCAAAATACAAAGGAAATCTCACTAATTTATGAAAACAGTTTCTTCATTTACATGTATTCTGTTTTCATGCATTCATACCTCATTCATATGATATATGGCTACCTGAGGCATTGACACGGGCACATGAGATCACACTCGGGTTAGATATTACCCTAGCCATTGTTATAGGCTGCATGTTTATATTTAAGGATATATTATGATCATTGACCTAGGTTGCGTTATTTATACGATTTCTGTGCGTAGATGTTTTTCTATTCACGAGTTGGCAACTCACCCCCGTAGTGCCCCAGTTTCTTGCAGGTTTGCCGTACAGGTTTCTGTACGGCTTGCGGGCATAGTTTCCTTCGGGTGATTTGCTAGTAGGTGGGTTTACTTGTGTCGTACCCCCATTATATATCTTGTATATTATTATTCTGTTGTATCTAGAAGTTCTATCAACCAAACATGTATTTATTTTTGAGATAGAGACCAGTGATGTTATTCTTTCGACCTTAGATTCGCGCGTTATATTTCTGCGGATTTCTTGTGGTTTTGAGTTTCCTTTTGAGTTTTTGATCCTCGCCGTTGGCGTTGTATAATTTATTGCTTGTGTGGTTGTGACCGTCGATTGACGAAGAGCTAGCTCCCGCTTGGTGATGCATTTTTATTGATTTCGTATACTATTCATGTTGTATCCCATTTGGGGGCCAGTATTTACAAAGGAGACTCTGCCGAAATTTTCAGGAAATTTTTGATGTTTTTAGAAACCCGCATAATTCGGCTTATGCTTTTAAAACAACTTATTTAAATTAGTTTTCCTTCACTCTACTACTTTTCTTGGTTTGCATTTCTGGGTTTTCGGCTTACTTGGATTACGTACGCCTCGAGACGTTTCGTAGTTTAGGTGCCGGTCATGTTCCGTACTTTCTGGACGTGACAAAGTTGGTATCAGAGCGTTAGGTTTTACCTTCGGAGCGTAGGATGACCCTTGGTTGATGGAATAGGTGACTAAAGTAGAGTGACGTACCGTGGGTATGTTCCGCGGCATACGTACAATACGCTACTCCACTTAAGAAGCCTTAGGATGTACATTTCTTTGCTCAGTATTATATTCATTCCGATCTAGCCTCATCAGTACCAGTTATGGTTTTGCTGCCACGATTACGGGCAGGGAGAGCTATGGCTAGAGTTGTGGTCAGCACGAGCTCGTCACGAACGAGGACTGACCAGGGCGTAATTCCGGCGACACACGATTGCGGAGATGTGTCTTTTCATTGTGTTTTCGCGCCACGAGAGTCGGGTGGATTGCTGTATGAGGTTACTCGGACGTAACGATCAGTACCAGAAGATTGAGCCACTGACAGAGGCCAGCCAGATTTTGATGACCGTTGAGGTATTGCTTACTCCTGATGATTGAGGCACTGTTCAGTGTGCAGACGAGCGAGCCAGTCATTGCTGCGAATGACGAGATATCGCCCCAGATGTTGGAACTATTGCAGTACAGGTTGTACTAAGAGATGATAGAAGGTCGCTAGTCACCCGAGGATGAATGACTAGGACATGTGGTTTGTTCGCCTACCCTGATGCGAGGTCATCAGATAGATTGATTCCAGTTAGAGACGACTTCACGCAAAGACGTTGAGAGTCGACAGAGACGATCGAATGTCAGCAACCTATTATTCCAAGTTTAAAGTATTCGAAAAGACATGCAGGCAATTCTATGGACCCTCTAGAAGAATGAAACCCTAACTCGACTTAATGACCGTGTGAAAGCCTTTGAACCTTAGGGTTTGCGGCAGTTCCGCGGCGCCATTAGTGAGGCTTGGGTTTGCCTTCTACGGCTGGACCATCGATGCTGTGGTACGTACTCGATACTGTTAAACTGTACCCAAGATTTTGAGCTCTTGGGGGATTATGAGGTTTTGATAAATCGATCGGATGGATCGACTTCATTCGGATGCCAGGTGGTGAGATGCATTTCTTGGGAGACTCCAGATATGAGGATAGCCGTAGGAGCTCAGTCCATGCAGCCACTGTTGCGCCACGGCAGCGCCCCGGCCGTCTTACTCGAGGCCAAATTGCGGAATCAAAATTTTTCCTTGCTCGGAAACGGCGCTACCGCGGACAAAGAAAACCCGGATCGTTAACCATTAACCTACGCTAGCAAACAAGAGATGGGATAAGAAGTATACCAAGAGATCCGAGTCCTCCGGTCTTCTCATCATCGCCCCGATCTCCCGCGGAAAGTGTAGTCTCCATATCGTCGCCTCCTCGCCGGAAAGGGCACCACATCGCCTTCGTCTTTTACGGGCTCCCGCCTCAATACCGAGGCAACTCGAGCATGAAGCCGGCAACTCGACATGCTCAAGATGTGCTGTAGGAAGTGTAGTAGATAATGCTAATCTCATTTGGGGTTTGTAGTTGCCATGATGGAGGATTGGGGTTAAGAAAAATGGTGCTTTCATTTTTCTAAAACAAGAAGAAGAAGGAGATGAAGAATTCCTCACATAATCAAGATGAACTCTCTCATTCTTTTTCTTTCTCTCTCTTTCTTTTTCTTCCTCTCTCTTTTTTTCATAACCATGAAAGACTTTCTCCAAGTGAGAATGAGAATGGTGGAGGAATGAATATCATAACACAAAGGGAGGTGAGTGTAGGAGCTAAAGAAAGGTGACCACATCCTAGACAAGAAAACATTCAACCATGCTTCTTCTCCTATTCACTCCATAACCCTTCAAATCACAATTAAGCAAGCATGGTTGAAAGATAAGAAAGCTATCATAATCAAACAATATGCAAAGAAACCCCTCCACAAAGTGTTATTTGCAAAACTGCAAATAACCCCCTCCATCGGAAAAGTCCGGCCGGGAAAGAACAAAGGAAAACCGGTCGGAACGGAATGCAAACTGGCAACTCCAGAAAAACTGGTCCCGTAATAAAATACAGGAAAACCCCGATACTGTGCATACACACCTGCATCTGTATTCCGACAGGAAACAAATGCAATGAGACAAAATCTACACTGTACTAAACTAGTACCGGCTTAAACCAAAGCCGGCTAGTAAAATCCGTTCGATCCTGATCCGTGCAATACCGCACGTATCTGATCGAACCCTGCCATATAACTATACGGCCACTAGTACAAAACTGTCCGATCCTGATCCGTGCAATACCGCACGTATCTGATCGGACCCTGCCATATCTCCATACGGCCTCTACAGCGTTTCGCCCGAAAGCTTGAGTAACTGTAAGTGTGGTGGACTCTAAAGACTCGTCAATACTATGGCTGTGGATTTAACCACTGGCACGTCAGAGGTATAAGCCAATACGTGACGGGCCACCAGCTATTGACCAAAAGGGACGTCGATGAGGAAGCTCACCCCGACACCCAACTGAGCCTGTCAGTGACAATATCCGTACAGTCCGGTCCGTTCGTCTATGAGTATCGCATGGCGGGCCTAGGGGGTTGGTAAAAGTCAGACCCCCAAAAGCGGTACAAGTCGTGTCGGAGCGTAGCCCAGAACGCCCTGAGATACTACTGGAATACCTACCAGTAAATCTCCTGCCTCGGCCGAGGGCTTTGCGTAATGGCTCTCCTAGACACAGCGCGACCTCACCCCCAATACCGGGAGAGACGAACCCCTGAAGATCCGCTCACTGCCTCCATGTGGCTCGGGACTGTACCCAACTAAAACCTGTTTGCACGACTCCTTTGAGCCGTGGTAGGGTAGTAATCAAAGCACAGTGGGAACTCACACGAGACAAATGACGATCCTCAGGTCGATGAACTAACCTGTACACATGTCACCTGGGAACTGCTATCTGACGTCAGGTATAAGCCCAACTAGCAGGTTCCCGGCGAGTCCTGTCCGGTGTACTCATAACCCAATGAGCACCTGTATACATCTTAGGTGAACCAACTGACACCAGTGGCTTGTGAGACCGGCCACCGCCCCTCGTCGGGGTCTCGACTGTATACACTAGTCTACTAATGGAGTATCGATGCCCTGTCTCGAAACTCCTACGACTAGGGACCTTTTAAGGATGTGCATATAGACCCCAGCTCCCACGTATATGATCGCCATCATACTGCTGGTCGTCAAGCAAGAATCCTAGGGGCTCTATCAACGTGTAATAGCGACATGTCAGGTCACCTAAAGCAGTACACGATGATAAAGATAAACCAGATAGCATACTATCATCTCGAGTAAGACTGTCCTACCGGGATAGGTCCTCCCTCAATCATTGCAATCACGTGCCTGTGATCCAATAATTGACTCTGAGGGCACTAACTCCAACAATCTCCCACTTGCACTCAAGGCTAATTATTGCGATGTCGCATACTCACAGCCCGTGTGATACCGAACACCCAACTCCTCTACTAGTCAGTCTCACAAAGCTCGTTTGCGAAACTATCGCGTTCGAGGAATAGCCTCAGTGAGTGGATCCGCTGTGATGTTTCTTTCTATGTCTCTCTATATCTCAAGTTCGCGGAGAAAGCCATCTCCCGAAATGAGCAATACCTGTCTTAGAATGTCTGGATGTCTGATGGGACCTAGCTCATAAATGAACTCCAAATCCAAACTCCTTAGACTGTATCAACAACTGAACTTAATCAGTATCCTGCGCCATGCCTCCCTTAGTATTGCCTTGGACCACCTGTCCAAAATACTGTCCCTCATCAGAGGGAGAACTATAACTCTGACAACCTCCTTGTCGTCCATGTCACCTTGGAAGCCTGGAGTGATAACCGTCTCCTAAAGGAGGCAGCCGTTATCATATCCCTAGAACATTCACTTATGTTCTAAAACTGCTTCCGACTGTTTTTCCAGGATTGGATTAATATCAACTTATTGCACCTACTGCAAGAACAACATCTGGTGTGGTACTTGACATCTCATGATTGACTCAATTGCCTAAGCAAGTGATCTGTCAATCATGCGTATCCCTCTCCCCTTTAGTCTGTAAGACACCTTTAGAGAGGGTGACTCCATTACCTGCAGGTACACTACCATGCCAGGAGTCGTCCATTCTAAATACTCTTAGAATGCTGTCAAAGTACCCTGATTGGGAAACCACCCAAATCTAGATCTAAAACCATAGATCTAGTAACCAGTATGTCTGATAAAATATCCAAGTCCCATGTGGAGAAAACACTGTGTGACGACCAAAGTATAACCGATCGTAGTATAGGAATATCACTTCCTACTACCTTCTCAACAGATCCATCCCCTATTCTGATGACGTCAAACCCATGACTGTCACATCAGAAACAGATGATCTAACTCCGCTATGTCTGCTTTAGTCTATAAATAGACATAAGCATGAAGTCCACCAATGCTTTCGCTGCTCCCACTGACTACGACAACCCTCTGCCAGAGTCATATAGACGTGCACTTCTAAAGCTAGTTTAGAACGACGCTATACTCATCCTCCTGCCGGGTCTCGCAGCCTGGAACAACAACAATGGCAAGTGTGGGTAAACAAGAACTTCCCTGTCACCGTCCTTGAGGCTACCGGAGTACCTCTCGGGTGCCTGAAGTTACCCACCTTATTTGCGGAGTGGCCAATGGAATGTCAAATCAGATTGAATCTTTAGGTTCCTTATCAAATCTTCAGTAATCGTTTGTGGTTCTGGAATCACTTCCAGTTCTACCATACTCCCACTACTTTTTCTGAAAAAATCCATTTTTAATAAAAACTGTGGCGAGTCTAGAACAATATTGCTATTGTTCATCCAGATGGTAGAAAATCAACCCTCGTCATAGCCTGGGTCAACCCACAAACAGCCATTACAGAAACGTGCCTTGAGATGTCCAGTGTCTGGTTTTAAGCATAAGCCGGACAACTCCCCGTACCTTAACATCGTTAAGATATGAACTGTTCTATATCCAATATAGAACCAGAGGCACTGATTTAATTGAACCAGATTCAAATCATGCAGCTGTCTCCAGTGCATGTCAACTAAATGGAAGGAGGCCGATCAGCGTTACTCAACTTAGGAATGCTTCCAATTATGAGTAACCTGAAAGAGAAGCAATTTCTCTTTATCATTACTATCATCTGAATACCATACACATGTATCTACATCTTCGATCTCTTTGAAGAATCCCGATACTTGCTACACCTGGTTCTCTACTCTATTCAAATACCCATAACTCCTCAAAACTTAGACCCTGTGTTTCCACGAAACATATGTCTAAGAACTAGAGAAGTTAAAAGTAAACAGAATATAGTATGAGGACCAACCCCTCTGTCCTAATGGACACTGGACAACATACAATACTCTGTATAAGTCCGCTGAGTCTAACAACTCTTTCACTGTGTGTCATAGGTTGAAAACTGTACTTATGGTTAAGAAGAATTACACCGCTGTTTAATGCTCCTTACCTAACCATCCACTGATATAGGTAAATGTCATCGACATAATATCAAAAAGTATATCTCACTCTATGAAAATAGACGTACAGATATATCAATTTGAAATTGGTGCATAACCGCGGATATTCAAAACCAAATAATTGCCAACCGGCAAACAACCCAGGTGACTTCCTCAAATATCACCGATTACAACGAATCCCGATATAATGAGGATGATCACCCAATTCCCAATAACTTACTCCCACTCAGCATCTGTAAAACCATACAGATGTGAGAATCATACCTGGTAAATACATACCCTGGAGCAAGTGTCTAACTGGGAAATCAGTTTTCTATTAACAGCACACAGTGAAACTGAAACATTGAAATGTTTCGTCGGGGTATCCTGGTATTCATAGTAATGCCTCTTCCATTATCCAGATTCACAACTGTAACCGTATAATTCTTTGCCATCTTTCTAAATCCCTTTCTGTGTCTTTAGTCATTACCTTCTGTACACCCCTTTAGGCCAAATGGTTTTCTTCCTTCCCTACCGTTCGGCACCAGCCTATGGTTTGGAAGAAGACTATCCAAAAGGCATAAAGGGTGTACTGTCCTAATCCTAGGAACACTCGCAACGCGAGAGAAGGTGAAGATAAAAGACACCTGAATGTACTTTATTCCTATTTCTCCTGAACCAGAATCCATCCCCGAACTGGAACAAGTTCCTTTCGAGTTCGTATATAACCATACGATGGAATATCCAATAAACTGTGGATCTTCGTAGTGATACGGAGTGTCCTGGAGAAATACAAAGGTGATTTAGTGATTGGCGAAGAAATACTTGGTTTGGTCGTGAATATCAGTCGCAATTTACTTTGCCCTCTTACTAATCCCTTGCTTTGTCTAAACTTAATACCTTCTGTACACCGTTTTAGGCTAACTGGTTTTCTTCATTCCCTACCGGTCGGCACCAGCCTATGGTTTGGAAGAAGACTATCCAATTTGCGTAATAGGTGTACTACTCCTAAACTAAGGAGTACTCGCAACCTGAGAGAAGGTGAAAAGAAAAGACAACTGAATAATCCTATCCGTTTTCTCCAGAACCAGAAACCATCCTCGAAGTCCTTCGAGTTCGTATATAACCATACGATGGTTTTGTCCAATGGAAGTGGACGTTCGTAGTAATACGGGGTGTCCTGGAGAAAAGGGTAAAAGTAGGAGTGGCAATGAGGTCTGCAACTCTGACAATCCAAAAGCCAGTGTTAAGAAGGTTCGGTCAACTTGGTCACTGAGTCATAGTCCAGGGTCGGGTCAATGGTCGCTGCCAGAGAGAGAGAAAAGAAACACTCAGCGTGCACTCTAACCTAGATCAGAATGGTTATCACTTTAACTAATCTGGAAACCTCCCACTGTACCTCAAATTCTCCTCCAAACCCGAAAGAAGAATTAGTCGGGATCACCCGAGGAGTAAACTAACTCATCAGTGGGAATCGGGATCCAACTATCACCGCATGATAACGTGACGGAATCCACTCACGTCACCACACTCCAGAAGGTATGCGCATGTCTGGCAAGTTTCAGTTCTTTTGAAACTCCCGATGAAAGTTTTACCCCTAGGACCCAAGTGACCTTGACACAGTCAACAAATCAAAGAGTCCTAGTCAAGTTCAACCCGTCATTATCCTGGATTGCATTAAACCCACCCGTACGAGCCCTTGACACAGTCAACAAGGCCGCACGACTGTCCTAACCAATCCCATTTATATGCTGCAAACAAACACTACTTAGCTACCGCACACTACGCCTTGACACAGTCAACAAACGCAGCACGAATACCAAGTAATACTTGTAAGAAATGACGGAGGGCTACGTCTAGTTTTTGGCGAAAAACTTTTAACGTAATGAACTTGATATCGTTGAAGGAACTGCATAACCTTTTATAAAAATATAGTGACGAAAACCTTTACTAAAGAGGTCACTCCCGGTGAAGGGATCTCGGCTCTTTCCCCGTAGAATGAGGTGCAGGATATTCCAACTGAATACCACGATGCAAAGCAAAAGTAATCGGCTATAGTGAAGTTATTGCCCTGACGCAAACTTCTGTCCAAGGGGTCACTCCCGGTGAAGGGATCTCGGCCCTTGCCTCGTCGACTGAGGAGCGGGATATTTCAAATGAATACCACGATGCAAAACAAAAGTGAACGTCCTTGCAATAACAGCTTTTTGAAAAAAGTGTTCCAACAACATCAGATTAGGTTTGTATATCTTGCATTGATCCGAATCAATGCAGTCCCATCATTTGATCACACCACAAAGAACGAAAATATACTGACGTACGTATATGCCATCCGCATTCGCCACTGGGTCCCGTCATCACCCGTTAGGTTAGCTAACTAACGGCAGAGCGGGGACTGGACTAGCGCGGATGAAAAACATATACAACATCTACTAATATATATACCAATATATAGTATTTCGCTCAAGGCGTGAATGAAATGCAACATCACAGAAATGTACAACATCACAGAACAATACAGATATCTGGAAGCCCCGGGTTTCACAGAGCCGCTGCTGAAACCCGACGTTCCCCTGGTCGTGTGGATAGCCTGTGCAATAAAATCCTAGACCCCTACGGGCGCGGCAAGTCACCCGCCAAAACCTGAAGCGAGGCAGCCCCCTTCAGCTCCGTGAATGGACCACCCAGCACTCCATGGAATCCGGCAACTTGGGCACCCCTCCTGGGTCAACCTGAACCCCCTACGAGTGCGGCGAATAGCCCGCCAATCCTAGAGTGAAGCCCCCTCCGTCTCAATGCCATGAGATGCGGGCCCGTTGCCCCCTAGAACCCGGCTGTCCGTGCACCCCTCCGCGGGGTAACCCTAGTACAGAAAGTAAAATATACATACACCGGGTACATCGACCGCAACCAGGTCGTGCCCCAAAAGAATAATACAATCAGGCAGTGACGGCAGTCCACATGTCGGACGCTCGCCCCGCAATATCAAATGTACATAATACACCAAAACTGTACTAGCATTGCATCCAGGCTATCCCCCACGACCGATCCGCAACAACACAGCATAAACATAGAACATCAACGTGAAGGTCACGTTCGCAAATCCGTCTAACCGGGCTATAGCAGTTAGACCGGATTTACCGATCGAGTGACATTCACGGTCGCAGATATAATGTAAATACTGTGAAAAATGTGTTTAAAATTTTCCGATTGATCAAACATTAACAAGTGGGCCCCCAAACAAAACTGTAGCAACCACAGAAAACCTGGGCCCAATTTTAATATCCCAAAAGCCCAATTTTAAGCCCATAAGCCCACTGCAAAAAACTAATAACACGATCCCACACTTCAGCGGCGGAAGCGCGGCTAAAAGGGTATTTTCGCCGCCCTTCAGCGGCCGTACGGAGCGATCGTCTCACCAAATTTTGTCAGTGTTCTTAGAACTCCCTGCACATCATTCTGAGACCACCTGAAAAATTTTTAGACTCCAAAAAATTTCGACAGAAACTGATGTGCAATAAAAATACGGTTTTTGGAAATTTCGGTCGATCGGAAACGCAAACACATCAAACGAAGCTAGGTAAGGTTAATGGCGTGGCTCTGATACCATGTTGCGCCACGGCAGCACCCCGGCCGTCTTACTCGAGGCCAAATTGCGGAATCAAAATTTTTCCTTTCTCGGAAACGGCGCTACCGCGGACAAAGAAAACCCGGATCGTTAACCATTAACCTACGCTAGCAAACAAGAGATGGGATAAGAAGTATACCAAGAGATCCGAGTCCTCCGGTCTTCTCATCATCGCCCCGATCTCCCGCGGAAAGTGTAGTCTCCATATCGTCGCCTCCTCGCCGGAAAGGGCACCACATCGCCTTCGTCTTTTACGGGCTCCCGCCTCAATACCGAGGCAACTCGAGCATGAAGCCGGCAACTCGACATGCTCAAGATGTGCTGTAGGAAGTGTAGTAGATAATGCTAATCTCATTTGGGGTTTGTAGTTGCCATGATGGAGGATTGGGGTTAAGAAAAATGGTGCTTTCATTTTTCTAAAACAAGAAGAAGAAGGAGATGAAGAATTCCTCACATAATCAAGATGAACTCTCTCATTCTTTTTCTTTCTCTCTCTTTCTTTTTCTTCCTCTCTCTTTTTTTCATAACCATGAAAGACTTTCTCCAAGTGAGAATGAGAATGGTGGAGGAATGAATATCATAACACAAAGGGAGGTGAGTGTAGGAGCTAAAGAAAGGTGACCACATCCTAGACAAGAAAACATTCAACCATGCTTCTTCTCCTATTCACTCCATAACCCTTCAAATCACAATAAAGCAAGCATGGTTGAAAGATAAGAAAGCTATCATAATCAAACAATATGCAAAGAAACCCCTCCACAAAGTGTTATTTGCAAAACTGCAAATAACCCCCTCCATCGGAAAAGTCCGGCCGGGAAAGAACAAAGGAAAACCGGTCGGAACGGAATGCAAACTGGCAACTCCAGAAAAACTGGTCCCGTAATAAAATACAAGAAAACCCCGATACTGTGCATACACACCTGCATCTGTATTCCGACAGGAAACAAATGCAATGAGACAAAATCTACACTGTACTAAACTAGTACCGGCTTAAACCAAAGCCGGCTAGTAAAATCCGTTCGATCCTGATCCGTGCAATACCGCACGTATCTGATCGAACCCTGCCATATAACTATACGGCCACTAGTACAAAACTGTCCGATCCTGATCCGTGCAATACCGCACGTATCTGATCGGACCCTGCCATATCTCCATACGGCCTCTACAGCGTTTCGCCCGAAAGCTTGAGTAACTGTAAGTGTGGTGGACTCTAAAGACTCGTCAATACTATGGCTGTGGAATTAACCACTGGCACGTCAGAGGTATAAGCCAATACGTGACGGGCCACCAGCTATTGACCAAAAGGGACGTCGATGAGGAAGCTCACCCCGACACCCAACTGAGCCTGTCAGTGACAATATCCGTACAGTCCGGTCCGTTCGTCTATGAGTATCGCATGGCGGGCCTAGGGGGTTGGTAAAAGTCAGACCCCCAAAAGCGGTACAAGTCGTGTCGGAGCGTAGCCCAGAACGCCCTGAGATACTACTGGAATACCTACCAGTAAATCTCCTGCCTCGGCCGAGGGCTTTGCGTAATGGCTCTCCTAGACACAGCGCGACCTCACCCCCAATACCGGGAGAGACGAACCCCTGAAGATCCGCTCACTGCCTCCATGTGGCTCGGGACTGTACCCAACTAAAACCTGTTTGCACGACTCCTTTGAGCCGTGGTAGGGTAGTAATCAAAGCACAGTGGGAACTCACACGAGACAAATGACGATCCTCAGGTCGATGAACTAACCTGTGCACATGTCACCTGGGAACTGCTATCTGACGTCAGGTATAAGTCCAACTAGCTGGTTCCCGGCGAGTCCTGTCCGGTGTACTCATAACCCAATGAGCACCTGTATACATCTTAGGTGAACCAACTGACACCAGTGGCTTGTGAGACCGGCCACCGCCCCTCGTCGGGGTCTCGACTGTATACACTAGTCTACTAATGGAGTATCGATGCCCTGTCTCGAAACTCCTACGACTAGGGACCTTTTAAGGATGTGCATATAGACCCCAGCTCCCACGTATATGATCGCCATCATACTGCTGGTCGTCAAGCAAGAATCCTAGGGGCTCTATCAACGTGTAATAGCGACATGTCAGGTCACCTAAAGCAGTACACGATGATAAAGATAAACCAGATAGCATACTATCATCTCGAGTAAGACTGTCCTACCGGGATAGGTCCTCCCTCAATCATTGCAATCACGTGCCTGTGATCCAATAATTGACTCTGAGGGCACTAACTCCAACAGCCACGACGAGATGAGTCCGAAGCAGTCGACATTAGAGAAAGTGGAGTAAGAGGTTCGTACGAGATCTTGATGAAACGACGTTCCACTCCGCCGACATCAGAGATGCGATACACATGCCGAGGCATTGTACTTGGATATACCTTCTAGAAGGAGTCGCGATGAGTATGCAGCCGTTCCGGAACGAGCACAGATCTAGTAAGGGACGATGACTTTCGGACAGTTCGGCAGAGGCGAGATTTGGGAGAGATCTCGACGGGACCTTTCTGGAATAAATTACGAGAAGACCTGGACCCAGGAGTAGTCATGTTATGCACACCGGCAGGCCAGAGTTCAGGATCGTCGACGAGACATGCTATGAGTGACCACGGCAGTTGGCCAGAGATTCTTGGAGGATGTGCTTGAGCGGGACTATTCCGCCATACTTGATTTTGCGTATTTTGGGCGATCTATTCGCATGATTGATTTTGATGATTGAGTTTCATGATATTTGTTTTCATGGACCATGGTTGCACCTACTGAGTATTTACGATTTTTGCACAGTTGTTGCACTTGAGATAGTTTTCGTGCCTTGGTTTCTCATGTTGTGATTATGTGGATTTCATACAGTTGAGTTGATTTGTGCGTATATATGCATATGATTTGGTTTTTGCACTCGGTATGATTCACATATGCTTGCAGTGCAGTGATACGCCTTTTGTGCACTTAGATGCACTGGACTTCGATTTCGATTGTGATACTCGATATTTGTTTTGTGCACCTTGTGCACCTAATTTGATTTTGCGCATATTCGGCGCTTGATATTGGATTTCATGATTTCGTGCATGATGGATGCACCTGATTTGGATTTTCGCGCATGTTGGGCGCATGTTTTGAGGTGCGATTTTGGTGCACACCAGATGCACTAAATCGAGATTTTTCGTGCATGTCAGATGCACCTGATTTTGCTGTCAGGCACACACGTTGCCTACGACAGATGCTTTGTGCACACCCGATGCACTTAGATCTTGTTTCTGTGCACTTTTATGGCACGTCTATAGATTTTGATTGTCGTGCGCACCAGACGCACGTAGTATTCATACGCGTATTTTGGGATTGATTTCTTATAGAGCAGTACGTTTTTTTTATGATAATTGCGATGTGTTTTCGTACTAAGCAGGACTAGTCAGAAGACAGTACCTGAATGTATTTTGCATGCATTGATAGCTATTGAAGGGAATTCCAAAAAGCGAGCTATAGTCTCAGTATTTACCTACGTGTCTGATATGACGCGAAACGTTTAAAACAAGGAAAACCCTTCTAAATTGTTTCCCAAAACGGCGGAACGTACATATTAAACAAAGGATATATATATATGTAGTTATTTTCTCGCAATAGACGTCCGCCACTGTGCAGTGCTGCGAGCATCGCACAGCGATTTGAAAAAGGTTTGTCATGCATTACTTCTAGATGCTTTAATGATGTATATCATATTAATTTTCGTTTTGGATCTTGACATTTGTGTCTTTTCCATGACTCCGATGATTGCGGGATGCTTGACGGAGTTTTGATTTTGGAGTTATATGCTCAATTTTCATGCGCATGCGCTGCGCTACGATTTTTTGATATATTTATGATTTCGGAGCCCCGATGACTTGATGGTTTTGCTTAGATGTTTTTGTATTTGGGGAGAGTTTGAATTTAAATTTGGGGACCGAATTTCTTTAAAGGGGAAGATTGTAACGTTTTGAAAATCGTTTCGGTGAAATTTCGAAAAAACGGTAAAATAAGGGGGTTTTCTGTAAAAAGTCAAAATGCAAATATCTTTATTATAAAATTAAATATACATATTCTAGCTATGTAATTGCTAGTATTTGGTGTTTATTGAGCCACTGGTGAAATTTCAAATTTTCTGAAAAAATATTATTTTAATATTATTTTAAGCCGTCACTAATATATTTAATTAGGGAAAATTACAAATTGGAATGAGTTGAAACAAATTTTGTGCATCATAAAACATTAAATAAAATTTTATCAAGTGGTTTTTGAAATGAAATCGTTTGCCAAAACGGTTTAGAAAATATCGAAGAAAAAGGCTTAATTAGTGAAATTAGTGTAAATAGAAATTGGGGTATAATATTTATCATTTTCTTTCTTCACCCACACTCACCCACACCCTCTCACCCCCCCTTCCTATGTGCTGGCCGAGCCTAGCTTCCCCATCCCCAAAATTTTTCCCCACTTCTAAGGCTAAAGAAAAGAGAAGAAAAGAAAATGAAAACAATAAAGAAATGAGAATGGGTTGACTTGTGATATGGGTCTTTGACTTAACCAATCACTTTCACCACCTCACTATCTCTCCTTCCCCTCCCTAATCTGGCCGAGCCTCCCTCTTGCAACAGCCCCCATTTTTGCTTCTTCAATTCTTGTGCTAAAAACCTCACAAATTCATCAAAAACCCCACAAAAATCAAAATCTAATCCCTACCCATTTCTTATTGGCTTTTCTAGTATGGATCTAGGGAACAAGATTTCAATTTGGGAGGCTAAGTGTGCTTGTGGGATTTTCAAATTGTTTGGGTAAATTCTAACCATTTTACTTAATTTGTTGTTAATTGCTTGTGTTTAGCTTAATTAAGTGTTAATTGAGTTTTAAATGGGTTCTTGCATGATTAAGGAATTCAAGTTAGGGTTTTGTTTTGGAATTGGGTTGTGATTAATTGTGCATGGTTATGTGATGTGGATTAGCATCTTAAGACTTGTTGAAAACTAATCTAGTTGCTAATTACAATTCGTTACTTGTAAAATGTCCAAATTAAGCTTTTTGTGCAAACTAGGGTTTTATGAAATACATTTATATGTGAGATTAAAAATATGGTTAGGGTTTTTATAACATTATTAATATTATAAGTTATAGTTTAATAATTTAGATCATGCAAAACCAAGCTTAATTGTAAAATTGTGAATTTTACTTTAAAAAGAGTTAAAATCGGTATTTTTGCAAACTAGGAATTTGAAATTTATACAAATTGATGAGTTTAATTTATGAAAGTGATTTATATGACCTAATTATGTTATTTAATGAGCATTTTGGCCATTTGAATCATTAAAATTGGTAGATTGGTTAGAACATCAAGTTTTTAACCGAAATGAGAATTTGTGCTAACTAGGTTTTTGGAAAACAAAACGATTGGTTTAATTTTATAGTTTTGACGAATTAAACCCTATTTCTTATGCAGTTAGTGAGTTTTGAAACCATGATTGGTATGTTTGGTGTTTTTCTCGATCAATCGGCGTTTGTACGCCGACGTCGAGGGTTTTTGGGTTGATTTGTGAAAGCAACCATAGGTTTTGACCTATGTGGGATTCGTGAGTCGTTTTGGTCATGAGTCGGATTCTAATGCGATACGGTGCGTTATGATATGTAGGTAACCCATGTGGACTTCGAGACGACAAGCAAGCGCGTGGCGACGTCGGCACCGGCTAGCGAGGACCAGGTGAGTAGATTTATATCTACGGGGAGAAGTCGGGTGGATGGCGTAAAGCACCCCCGCAGTCCGTGGTGGTGTATACGGATGCGTATACACACCAACAATTATTATATGTTATTTGGGATTAATAACGATGTTAGGATGGATATTGGTGTGTTGGATTACTTTAGTGTTGCGAACCCTAGGGTAGTGTTGCACTACACATACACACATACATACTTGCATACATTCCTATTTATATGTGCTCATGGGATTCTTTATAGTTATGTGTTCACAAGGGTATAGGACTATGTGTTCACATACGGATTTGAGGATGATACTTGGGATTGGGCTGAGTCGATGAGATTTGTTTTGTGGTTGTGATATCGGTGATATGGCAGGATTTGTACTTAAGGTACGTCCTGGTGTTATAGCGGATCTTGGGGCGGCGATACGGGTGAATAGTGTTATAAATAAAATGGACGACATGTGATCGTGATATGAGGCATGATATGCTAGGATATTGATATTAGGCCGTATCGGGCGATGTATACCCCTTGATGATGATATGTGCTGACGATATCGGTTTGTACGAGATTGTCGATCAGTAGTCAGATCATGAGTATACTGAGGATATTAGTATTGTACTAGACATAGGTCAGTACCCTAGACTATGATCTTGGATAAAGAGGATACTAGAGGAATAGTGTGAGGAATATGATATTGACCCGTACCCAGATTTGGGGATGCCGTACGACGGATTTACGTACGAGCTATATTTTGATGATTGATCCGCACACTTGACTTGGGATGTATGATTATAGATATGGTATCGGATATGATATTATTGAGGCGGGATCACCGACTAATATATATACAGGTATGTATATGGATCGACTCAGATGTTAGGCGGTTTCCTCACCTGTAGTCCAGCTTGTTAGCTTAGCCCTTTAGTTTTGTTTAGTTGTTAGATTAGATTCGATTCTTACCTATTTCAAAAACTAACGAATCGTGGGTATTTTAAGAGACAGCCCAAGGGATCCTACGGATATTTCAAAAGACGTATCTTTTCATAAAAACACCGTAGCCCCTATTTTCAAAACCCCATGATTCGTGTTATTTAAAAAGGCACCTTTTGTAGAGCTTATATTAGATTAAAGCAGATTAGTTACAGTTGCGTCTAGTATTCAGCTCCCGCTCATTATTGTGGTTCGCTTCGCATCGCATGCTTATATTATGTTTCATACTCCATTATTGATATCATGCTGTTAGGACACCAGCACCATTACCGATGATGCGTATGTACCACGTACACTTACTTGCCGGCTCACACACATCTTCATCGGTAATTGCCATGTCACGTACACCTTAGAAAATATTATTGCTTGACATAGCCTGTTAGCTACTAGTTTAGACATGATATTAGTGTACTTACCTTATATGTTAGTTTAGACATTGTAGTTATTATCTGCTACTTCATGCATACTGTTATTCATTGTTATGCCGCATTCATGGATTCTCATGCATATATTCACTTTTTACGTGCTATTGAGGTTTTGGATTCGGATTCCATGAGATTTTCTGGATTTGGGGAAAACCGCAAAACATATACAAACTTCTTCTTTCTCTTTTTAAATGAAAAGAACGGTTTTTCCCATGATGTATGAGTCGTCCACCATGAATTTGCTGATGGATTTCGAGACCCGATTCGAGAAGTTGGATGAACCGTTTCGGGTACATGGTGGACCCGGTAAGGTACCCCGGGGCAAGAAGCTCGTGGTGATGACGATGAGCCTGGCAGGGAGAGTCTACCTACCGGTGATTTTACCCGACGCGTCGGATATCCGGAGGATACCGTCGTGGTCTTGAGATGGATGGTAGGGGTTGGTCTGGACTGACGGCGCCCTAGATATTGAGATTTCGAGATATTGAGGTACTGAGATTTGATGATACAGGCCAGTCCGGATAGCCGGAGCCTGAGGCTTTGAGACATTGAGATTTATGTTTTGTGTCGATGCTAGACACTGTTGATACTGATTTCATTTATGATACCTCATTTTAAAAATACAAAGGAAATCTCACTAATTTATGAAAACGGTTTCTTCATTTACATGTATTCTGTTTTCATGCATTCATACCTCATTCATATGATATATGGCTACCTGAGGCACTGACACGGGCACATGAGATCACACTCGGGTTAGATATTACCCTAGCCATTGTTATAGGCTGCATGCTTATATTTGAGGATATATTATGATCATTGACCTAGGTTGCGTTATTTATGCGATTTCTGTGCGTAGATGTTTTTCTATTCACGAGTTGGCAACTCACCCCCGTTGTACCCCAGTTTCTTGCATGTTTGCCATACAGGTTTCTTTACGGCTTGCGGGCATAGTTTCCTTCGGGTGATTTGCTAGTAGGTGGATTTACTTGTATCGTACCCCCATTATATATCTTGTATATTATTATTCTATTGTATCTAGAAGTTCCATCAACCAAACATGTATTTATTTTTAAGATAGAGACCAGTGATGTTATTCTTTCGACCTTAGAGTCGTGCGTTATATTTCTGCGGATTTCTTGTGGTTTTGAGTTTCCTTTTGAGTTTTTGATCCTCGCCGTTGGCGTTGTATATTTTATTTCTTGTGTGGTTGTGACCGTCGATTGACGAAGAGCTAGCTCCCGCTTGGGGATGCATTTTTATTGATTTCGTATACTATTCATGTTGTATCCCGTTTGGGGGCCAGTATTTACAAAGGAGACTCTGCCGAAATTTTCAGGAAATTTTTGATGTTTTTAGAAACCCGCATAATTCGGCTTATGCTTTAAAACTACTTATTTAAATTGGTTTTCCTTCACTCTGCTACTTTTCTTGGTTTGCATTTCTGGGTTTTCGGCTTACTTGGATTACGTACGCCTCGAGACGTTTCGTAGTTTAAGTGCCGGTCATGTTCCGTACTTTCTGGACGTGACATGATGGGCAATGGATGATCCCATATCCATCGGTGTTTGACATCAAAGATGGTGTACGGGTGCTCAGTGGAGACTGGGTAAACTGAACGGACTGGCCGAGAACTCCTAGATGCTATTATACCTATCGGCAGATAGCAGTTCTCCGGTGACACTGGTATAGGTTAGTCTGTAGACCCGAGATCGTCATAGAGTCTTGTATGATTCCCACTGTGCTTTGATTTCCACATTACCATGTCCAAGAGGGCGTGCAAAACGGTGGCTTTTGGGTTCAATCCCGAATCGCATGGTGGCAATGAGCGATAGGATGGGTTTCGTCTCTCCCGGTATAGGGAGTTGATGTTGTGCTGTGTTCGATTGGCTATAACTGGAAGTCCTTAGCCAGGGCTGATATGGAGTGCTACTGGTAAGAGTTATAAGTAGTTTCTCGACCTGTTATGAGCCTCACATCGACATGACTTATCGGTTACTGGGGTCTGACGTTTACCACTCCTAGACTTGATATGCGACATATGAGACGAAGAGACCGGACTGTACGGTAGTGTTACTGATTGGATTCACAGGAGAATGTATAGGCTTGCTTGTTGATCTTCAGATCGCTCAATACCTGGGTGGCTGTTATGTTTAGCTGACCGCTTGCAGCTTGTGGGTGTTTGATATGATCATCATCTACTGCCGGTGTATTGACGATTCTTTAGAGTCCTACACAGAGGTTTACTGGCTCAGAAAAAACGGAGTAGGAGCACATATGTGATATGTGCGGGACCGAGAATAATACGATATAAGATACCATATTCTATTCTCGCGATATGAGATATCGGCCGGGTATATGTGATATAGCCGGGTCATCAGATCAAGTGTTGATTCGATGAATTTGTACATGTTATATTAGTCGGTTATATGCAATATAGCTGGATTGTCGGATCAAGTGTTGATTCGATAATTTAATGTATAATTATATATGTGATATTACATTACGTCAACTAATATAAGATCGCTTTATTGATTCATTTTCTCACTGGATAATACATTGATGTATATGCGATATATGTTAATTGTATTATTTTCTTTTGTTACAAAATGTATATATGTGATATATAATATTGTAACATGTTAGGATAACAAATGCAACATGGTTTTAGAGTTAAACTAGTTAGGGTTTGGATTAGGGTTAAGGTTTGGATGAGCTTTCATGAAGCTTCATGAAGGTTTGACTTTTGTCTTCATCCTTTGATATTTTGTGAAGATAGTTGTTAACCCAACCCAAGCCGTTAACCTATGGTTTATTCTCTACAAGGGTTAAGCCTTTCATTCTTAACCCATGGTTGCAATTGTAACCACAACAATAATTCATTATTCGCAACAAAAGGATTAGCTTCATCTTCTTCTTCTTCTTCTTCTTGCTCTTGAAAAAGCTTCACTAGCTCTTTTGTTTGTGATGAAAAATGGTGAGAAATTGAAAAAAAAAGAGAGCAAAATTCCTACTTCATCATCCTCATCTATTCTAGCCACTTAGATTAGGGTGTTCATTTCTCTAATAAGTTCATTAGTGAAGTGTAAGCTTGGGTTAGAGATTCTTCAAGGTAGATAATCTTGGATCAAGAAGACTACAAGCAAGATGCATATTCACCTGTTGGAGCCTCACGAGAGTCGGAGTTCTTGATGATCGCAGTGAAAGGACCTCAACACGGAGCTTATGAAGTGAAGGAACGGACTACAAAGGTTGTAATCATATTCTCTTTACTTCTTTGTATATGATACAAACTTGTTACCCTAGATTTTCTAGTAAAGATTCATGGTTTGCTTGCTTTGCATCTCCCTAAATTTTAAAGTGGCATGAGTGATGCTAACAAAAATTAGACTAGGTGCAAGGGAAGCCCATCAGTGGTATCAGAGCCAAACTAGAATTCTAGATACGGTGTTAAAACAATTACGAAAATGAAATCGACTCCAAAATACGGTATTATGAAATCCCCATTTTGCTGTCTGGAAATTTTCAAAAAAGTCCTTTAAAAAATTTTCAAACAGGTGCAGAATGATATTTGGGACATTCTAAGAACATGGGAGAAATACGGAGGGAGGGGCTCGGATTTTGGCCGAGCCCCAAGCCAAAATTTCCTGCCAGGCCGGCCTCATTGGCTCCTCTCCCCCCCCCCCATATTCCCTTTGTGCTCGCATGTCTCCATTTTGGGTTTCCTAGTATTGTTTATTTAGCCCAATTTTCATGTGATGATTAATTTGACCTGGGACTAATTCGTAGTGCTTCTTAGTCGTATAATTTAACACTGTATTGGTAACCTTAACTATTTTTAGCAGTTTGATCGAACTTCCACACCACATTTTGTACCCCGCTGAAATTTCCAAGTGTTGTAATTTTCCGAAGTTGATTATATTCGTAAAATCGTGCAAGTACCCCTATGGACCTCCTAGAAGACTATACTAACCTTAACTCGATTTTATGCTTACGGAACTACGAACGAACCCTAGGGTTTGCCGTAGTTCCGTGGTGTCATAGGTGAGGCATTGGTTAACTCCATCTACGGCTGGTCCATGGACACTGTGGCACGGTTTTTGAGTGTTTCGACTTTGCTCAAGTGTTGAGCTCATGGGGGTAATTTGTGAGTGTATGTTGATTTGATCGAAACGTTAAACATCGTCATGATATTCTGCGATTGTGATACAATATGTGGAATTCATATAGTTAGGCATGAAATCCGTAATATGTGATATTTCGGGTTTACGATGTCTAAGGTGACTGTGGATTCCAAATGTTTTTGTTAGTGTATATGCCCTAGGGGCCATTATTGTATCATACTAGTTTGTATATTACTTAATGGAAGCTTAGGATATTCACATGTATATAACAGTCTTGCTAAACATGGTAGTATGCTACTTGGTTTTTCTATCTTAATATGTGAGTATACGTATTGGTAGAGCTCTTAGGATCTTTCTTGACTACCAGCGTTGTGATGGCAGTCACACTAGTAGGGGCTGGGTAGTCTACAAGCACATCCTTATTCAGGTCCCTAGTCGTAGGATTATCGAGACAGGGCATCGATACTCCGGAGTAGACTAGTGTGTACGCTTCTCATCCCAGTTGGGGAGATAGTCTGTCCCACAGCAGTCAGTACGTCGTACTGGAGATAGTATGCAGGTGCTCGTTAGGTTACGAGTACACCGGACAGGACTCACAGGGAACTGTTGGTTGGTTTTATACCAGTCGTCAGTGAACAGTTCCCAGGTGACATGAGTACAGCATAGTCCGCAGACTTGACACTGCTACTTCGCCTCGAGTGTGTCCCACTGTTCTTAGATTGCTACCCTACCACGGCTCAAAGGAGTCGTGCAAACAGGTAGCAGTTGGGTGCAGTCCCGAGCACTTGGAGGCAGTAGCGCTTAGACAGGATTCGTCTCTCCCGGTATTGGGGGTTGATATCGCGCTGTGTCAGAGAGCCATTACGCAAAGTCCCTGGCCAGGGCAAGCGAGATTTGCTGGTAGGTTCCAGTAGTTTCTCAGGGTGTAATGGGCTTCGCTCCGACACGACTTATACCGCTATTAGGGGACTGACGCTTGCCGCCCCCTAGGCCCGATATGCGATAGTCTTAGACGAACAGACCGGACTGTACGGAGATTATCACATCAGACTCAGTAGGAGTTCGGATGGGTTTCCTCATCGTCCTTCCTATCGACATCTACCTGGGGACCGTTACGTACAGCTAGTGCCGCTTGCGGTCTATGGTTAAACCCACTGCCAGCATAGTAGTCGAGTCTCTAGAGTCCCACGCAGAGAGTTTCCCTACTCCAGGCGAAACGATATAGAGGTCGTATGGTTTTACGAAAAGGGTTCGGACGCATACGTGTGTTTACGCACGTACGACTTTCGGACAGTTTTTACTAGTCGGCTTTGGTTTAAGCCAGTTACTAGTATCCGGTTATTGGATTTATACAGTCTAATGTTTTTCCGTGTTTTCACGGATAGGAGGGGCGTTCTCGTAATTGCGCGAGAAGCTTCTAGAAGATGGTGACTAAGGAGTTTAGGTGGCATATACATTGAATGAGATTTGTGAGTCATATGGATGATTCATCCATGTCATTAATGCTTCATAATTGCTTAATGACTTATGGAGATGAATCACCACAAGATATTTATCAAGCAAGGTTGTAAATCATTTTCTTTTCTTTTCTTGATAAATAAAAATGCTTGATATATATTATGAGAACTCATTTTCTTTTCTCATTATTATGTTCATCTTCTCTCTCCTCAAGCTCTCTCTCTTCAAACCCTAATCCTCCCCTCTCATGTGTTGAGTACAAGGATTAGTTAGACTAATTAAACCATAACCCTCTCTCTATATCATCTAGGTACTTTGATTAGCACTTAAAGAAACCTAGCTGCCTCAAGTTTAGAGGCAAAGCTTGTAGTAAAGCTCTCGGGTGGATCTTCTACTACTTAGAGAAGGCCGGAGAGGACGTGGAGAAAGACAAGACGAAGGACTCGGATCTTTAGGTATAATCACTTCACATAGTAGTTTAGAACTTCTATGTTTGATGTTAGTTCTCGTTTAGCTTCGATTCATGCGGTTAGTCGATGTTTAAGCAAAGAACAAGATCGTTTTTCATATTTCCTCCTCCTCGTAAGTCGTGGGGTGTTGCACATCGACTTACAGTGGTATCAAAGCCTCGCTAAACAATAAACAACTCACTTGCAAAATTGTATGAATTTCGAACGAAAAAAACAAAACCGGAAAACCCCGATATCATGGTATTCTGTCGATTTTTAAATATGGTCCAAAAATTTTTCAGGGACCTTCAGAAAGCTCAAAATGATAGTATTAGAACACCCAAGAAAACTGGGCTCACGAATCGAATAAAGCGCCGTGGAACCGCGGCTGATCCCACCGATCCGCCGCGATTCCACCGCCGAGTTGCCGATTCATCAGCCCAATTTTCCTGTGTTAGTTCTCTGTGATATTTGGTATTTTCTGGAATTTCTTAATTTTTGCTCAGGTTTCAGATTTACAGAGAAGTATTGGAGCAAAATTAAATGTGTTTAATCGATCAAAATTATACGGTATTTGCTTGTTGGATTATATCTGTGTTTGTATAATGTGTTCGTAAACCTCCCCTAACTGCTAGTATGTCGGTTGGCAGGGGGTTGCACATTTCTGTAATGGATTTTATCTGTTTGTGTATATGAACTGTGTTGGACTGTTGTGATGTATATCCGGGGTTATGTGATGGGTTATTATTTAATTCATTTGATGTAAATGTAATTTGTTGTAATATTATTTTGCGGGGCACATCCAGGTTGCGGTTGTAGCCACCATTGTATTATTTCATTTTACTGTTTTTTGCTCCTAGGACAGACCCAAGGTGGGGTGCACAAACTGCCGAGCGGGTAGTTTGCCGTACCCATTGGGGTCTTGGGTGGGGTAATGGCTATTCATCACAACTGTGTAATCCGTCTTTTGTTGCAGGCTCAAAACAAACACGGATTGCTTGTAAATCCAATAAAGTTCATCTGTGATCTGGAATGCCTATTATTGCGTCTGACGAATGTACAATATCTATATATGATAGCTATTTAGACGTCACTTATGTTTTACACCTGCGCTAGCCCAGCCCCCGCTCTGTCGTTAGTTAAGTAACCTAACAAGTGATGACGGGACCCCGTGGCGAATGCAGATGGCATAAGAGGACGTTGTATTTTCGTTGTTTTCTGCAATGATAGGTTAATGATGGGACGCATTATTTATAATGCAAAGAAAATAAACCAAAAGTTTAATCGTTGGAACAATTTAAAAGAAACCACTCGGTTAATTTTAAAAACAGATATTTTTAAATGCGGAGCTTTAATCACTCCTTTTAAAAGCTATCAGGTTCCTTCGGTTATATCAAGTTCACTACGTTCACGGTTTCGGCAAAACCATTCGTAGCCCTCCGTCATTTCATTTGGGTATTCAGTAGTTTTCAAGCTATGCATTTTTGGCCAAAGTCAAGGCATAGTGTTTGGTAGCTGCTGGGTTTTCATTTGTTGCATAAGATAGATGAGTTGGTTTGGGACAGTCGTATTATCATTTTACCAAAGTCAGGGGTATATACGGATGGGTTCAAATTGATAAGATAATGATGGGTAGAACTTGACATGTGACTTATGACATTTTGACCAAAGCCAAGGTCATAAGAGCATGGGGCAAAAAACTTATATCGGGAATTTCTAAAGAAACTGAAATTTGCAAAGAGATGCATACCATTTGGAGTTTGATGAATGTTGGTAGCATTCCTTCAACATTATCATACGATGATATTTGGATCCCGATCCTACTGTGAGTATATGCTACTTATCAGGAGATTCGTCACTTAACGATCAATGCTTTAAACCAAGTAGGTGTCAAGAAAGGTGTCAGCGGGGTTACGCCCTCAGAGAAAAGAGGTTATTTAATTAAGGAACTTCGCGAAACCGTTGGAAAACCTCTCTCGAAGTATCGACACTAGCCTGGGTGAACGGTTAAGCAAGTATTGTACGGTGAGAATAGTCCTGGCTAATTTTTCTTTTATGGTTTGAGGAAGGATTCGAGAAATAGTGGGAGCCATCCAGTTTAGATAAACTAAAAACCACTCTAAACTTGCAAGAGCATCATGCTAAAGAGTTTTTTCTTCTCTCTCTCCTAATTGCAGCGACCCTGAAAATGACTAGACTTAAGTTACTTTTAGAGAAAAATATACTGACAGGGCAAAACTATAAAGATTGGCTGCGGAATGTCAAAATGGCTTTGACCTATGACAAATTGGGGTACGTCCTCACCGCTACAGCACCTGCTGTCCCTGGTCCCAAATCCAGTAATGCGGATAAGGAAATCCGCAAAACCTGGGATTTCGATTGCGCAAAAACCAAGTGCATCGTGCTTGCCTCGATGAACAATGAACATCAGAGGAGGCACGAGGATATGGAACTAGATGGCATATTTCTCCATACAAAGGAACTTTATGGAGAGCAATCTCGTATAGCAAGATACGAGACCTCTAACAACTTGTTTCGAGCGAGGTTGGCTGTCGGGTCATTGGTAGGAGAACATGTCCTAAAGATGATCGGCTATATAGAAGAGCTCGCAGACCTTGGGACGACTTTGGATAATGAGCTCTATACAGACCTTATTCTCCAGTCCCTTCCTTCCACCTACGCCCAGTTAATCCTGAACTTCAACATTCAAAGAAAAGAAGTTGAACTTCCGGAACTCCTGAACATGTTAAGGAGTGCAGAGGGCACCTTGCAGAAAGCAAGGGAAACACCCGCTATGTTTGTTAGCGGTGCATCTTCTTCCGGGTCCAAGGCTAGGGCCAAAGGAAGGAAGAAGAAGGCCGCCACCAAACCTAGAGGAGGTGTTAGTAAGGTGGGAGGGAAGGGAAAGAAAAAGTTTGCGGTACCGGTAGTGGGCCAGGATGAGTGCTTCCATTGTCACAGGAAAGGGCACTGGAAGAAAGATTGCAAGGCGTGGAACGCCAAGAACCAGGAACCGAAGCAAGCTGTGGCTTCGACTTCAGGTGTGTTTGTGATTGAGAATTGTCTATCAATTAACTCTACTTCCTGGGTATTGGATACCGGATCAGGATCTCATATTTGCAATTCATTGCAGGCACTGAGAAACCGTAGAGTGCTGAAGGAAGGTGATATGACCCTAAAGGTTGCTAACGGAGCTAGCGTGGGAGCTGCGTCCGTCGGGGATTATCACCTGGGATTGACGAGTGGACACATTTTGGTTTTACATAACTTTTTTTGTGTACCAAGCTTAACGTGTAATATCATATCAGTTTCCTTGTTATCAAATAAAGGTTATGATTTCACGTTTGTAAGAGATGTTGTTAACATCCAACTTAATCATGGTTTGATTGGGTCCGGTACACTAAATAACGGTATATATGTTTTAAACCAACTCCAAATTTTCAATGTCCAGAACACACTAAAAAGAAAGCCTCCAGATTTAAATAAAGCTTTCTTATGGCATTGTAGACTGGCTCACATCAATGAGAGAAGGTTGACTAAGTTGCATAGAGAAGGATATTTGGACTCGTTCGAATATCAAACTTATGACACTTGTCAATCTTGTCTCAAAGGAAAGATGACAAAGACTCCATTTACTGGACATGGAGTAAGAGCGAGCGAGCTCTTAGGACTCATACACAGCGATGTATGTGGTCCAATGTCTACGCATGCAAGAGGTGGTTTTTCCTATTTCATTACTTTCACAGATGATTACTCAAGATACGGATTCATTTATCTGATGAAACATAAATCCGAGGCTTTTGAGAAATTCCAACAGTATAAGAATGAAGTAGAAAACCAAACCGGCAAAAGTATCAAGACACTTAGATCTGATCGAGGTGGTGAATACTTGAGTGCCGAGTTCCTAGGTTACCTAAAAGAGAAAGGAATTCTCTCTCAGCTTACTCCTCCATACACTCCACAGCATAACGGTGTATCGGAGAGACGGAATCGGACCCTATTGGATATGGTACGATCCATGATGAGTAATGCTGAGTTACCGCGATCTTTTTGGGGTTATGCGCTAGAATCAGCAGCATATCTTCTGAACAGGGCTCCTACCAAGACTGTGCCTACCACTCCATATCAGATGTGGACTGGGAAGAAACCCCATCTTCTGCATATGAAGATTTTGGGATGTCCAGCTTTTGTTAAAAAGCAGCATGTGGACAAGCTCGAGGCACGATCAGTAAAATGTAAGTTTGTGGGATATCCAAAGAACTCCAAGGGATATTATTTCTATTACGCAGAGGAACAAAATGTTTTTGTTTCTCGTAATGCCCATTTTCTGGAACATCAGTTTTTAGAAAAGGAAATAAGTGGGAGCGAAATAGAACTGGAAGAAACTCCAGAACCACAAACTGCTACTAAAAGTTTGGTAGAACCGGTAGTTCAAGAAGAACAGGGCATTCCCGCACCCCTCCGCAGGAGTAGTAGGCCGTCTCATCCGCCTGAGAGATACTTCGGTTTTCTCATAGATGGGGATAGAGAGGATTGCATCATAGATGATGATGAACTTACTGACTTCCAGCAGGCCATCCAGAGCGGCGACTCGGTACGATGGCTAGATGCAATGCGGACCGAAATGGAGTCCATGTACACCAACAAAGTATGGACTTTGGACTTTGCTCCAGATGGGGTAAAACCCATAGGATGCAAATGGATCTTCAAGAAAAAGATTGGTGTAGATGGACAGGTGGAAACGTATAAGGCTAGACTTGTTGCAAAGGGTTTTCGTCAAAGACCTGGTTTGGACTATGACGAAACTTTTTCTCCAGTGGCTATGCTCAAATCCATTCGGGTCCTTCTTGATATTGCTGCCTTCCATGATTATGAAATTTGGCAGATGGATGTAAAGACGGCTTTTTTGAATGGAAATTTAGAAGAGTGCGTCTATATGGATCAGCCAGAGGGTTTCAATCAGAGTGGGAGCAGCGGGAAAGTATGCAAGCTGCTTAAGTCCATTTATGGACTAAAGCAGGCATCGCGAAGTTGGAACATCTGTTTTGATGAGACAGTCAAAGAATATGACTTTATAAAAAATCTAGATGAACCGTGCATATATAGTAAAGTTGTAGCCAGAAGTGTCGTATTCCTCATCTTGTACGTGGATGACATTCTATTGATAGGAAATGACATTCCTATGCTACAATTTGTCAAAGGATTCTTGTCACACAGGTTCTCCATGAAAGACCTGGGTGATGCCTCTTACATTCTGGGGATCCGGATCTATCGTGATAGATCCAAGAGGATGTTGGGACTTTCGCAGTCCAGGTATATCGACACTGTACTGAAAAGATTCAGTATGGAAGATTCTAAGCGCGATAATCTACCGGCTTGTCACGGAATCACCCTATCCAAAGAGATGTCTCCCAAGACTGATTTGGAAAGGGAACGCATGTTTATTATACCCTACGCTTCTGCGGTAGGCTCTATAATGTATGCGATGTTGTGCACCAGACCAGATGTAGCTTACGCACTGAGCGTAGTAAGCCGGTATCAATCAGACCCAGGGGAGAAGCACTGGATAGCAGTAATGAACATTCTCAAGTACCTGAGGAGGACTAAGGAGATGTTCTTGGTTTACGGCGGAAAAGACCTCAGGTTGGAGGCCTTTGCTGATTTCGGCTTCCAGAGTGATAAGGACGATTCCAAGTCCATGTCGGGTTATGTCTTTACCCTCAATGGAGGGGCGGTGTGCTGGAAGAGCTCCAAGCAGGACACCGTTGCTGACTCGACGATGGAAGCGGAGTATATTGCTGCTTGCGATGCCGCAAAAGAAGCAGTCTGGATGAAGAAGTTCCTAACAGAACTTCAGGTGGTTCCTACCATTATTGATCCAATACCTCTGTATTGCGACAACAACGGAGCTATAGCTTTAGCGAAGGAACCAAGGTCCCATCAGAAGTCCAGACATATCTTAAGGCTGTATCACCTGATCAAGGAGATCATTGATCGACAGGAGATCGAGGTTCGGAGAGTTGGTTCTGAAGAGAACATTGCTGATCCATTCACGAAGGCCCTACCTCAGATTCAGTTCGAGAGGCTACTCGAGATCATCGGTCTTCGATACGCCAGTACATGGCCCTAGTGCAAGTGGGAGATTGTTAGTGTATATGCCCTAGGGGCCATTATTGTATCATACTAGTTTGTATATTACTTAATGGAAGCTTGGGATATTCACATGTATATAACAGTCTTGCTAAACATGGTAGTATGCTACTTGGTTTTTCTATCTTAATATGTGAGTATACGTATTGATAGAGCTCTTAGGATCTTGCTTGACTACCAGCGTTGTGATGGCAGTCACACTAGTGGGGGCAGGGTAGTCTACAAGCACATCCTTATTCAGGTCCCTAGTCGTAGGATTATCGAGACAGGGTATCGATACTCCGGAGTAGACTAGTGTGTACGCTTCTCATCCCAGTTGGGGAGATGGTCTATCCCACAACCGTCGGTACGTCGTACTGGAGATAGTATGCAGGTGCTCGTTAGGTTACGAGTACACCGGACAGGACTCACAGGGAACTGTTGGTTGGTTTTATACCGGTCGTCAGTGAACAGTTCCCAGGTGACATGAGTAAAGCATAGTCCGCAGACTTGACACTGCTACTTCGCCTCGAGTGTGTCCCACTGTTCTTAGATTGCTACCCTACCACGGCTCAAAGGAGTCGTGCAAACAGGTAGCAGTTGGGTGCAGTCCCGAGCACTTGGAGGCAGTGGCGGTTAGACAGGATTCGTCTCTCCCGGTATTGGGGGTTGATATCGCGCTGTGTCAGAGAGCCATTACGCAAAGTCCCTGGCCAGAGCAAGCGAGATTTGCTGGAAGGTTCCAGTAGTTTCTCAGGGTGTAATGGGCTTCGCTCCGACACGACTTATACCGCTATTAGGGGACTGGCGCTTGCCGCCCCCTAGGCCCGATATGCGATAGTCTTAGACGAACAGATCGGACTGTACGGAGATTGTCACATCAGACTCAGTAGGAGTTCGGATGGGTTTCCTCATCGGCCTTCTTATCGACATCTACCTGTGGACCGTTACGTACAGCTAGTGCCGCTTGCGGTCTGTGGTTAAACCCACTGCCAGCGTAGTAGTCGAGTCTCTAGAGTCCCATGCAGAGAGTTTCCCTACTCCAGGCGAAACGATATAGAGGTCGTATGGTTTTACGACAAGGGTTCGGACGCATAGGTGTGTTTACGCACGTACGACTTTCAGACAGTTTTTACTAGTCGGCTTTTGTTTAAGCCAGTTACTAGCATCCAGTTATTGGATTTATACAGTCTAAAGTTTTTCCGTGTTTTCACGGATAGGAAGGGCGTTCTCGTAATTGCGCGAGAAGCTTCTAGAAGATGGTGACGAAGGAGGTTTAGGTGGCATATACATTAAATGAGATTAGTGAGTCATATGGATGATTCATCCATGTCATTAATGCTTCATAATTGCTTAATGACTCATGGAGATGAATCACCACAAGATATTTATTAAGCATGGTTGTAAATCATTTTCTTTTCTTTTCTTGATAAATAAAAATGCTTGATATATATTATAAGAACTCATTTTCTCTTCTCATTATTATGTTCATCTTCTCTCTCCTCAAGCTCTCTCTCTTCAAACCCTAATCCTCCCCTCTCATGTGTTGAGTACAAGGATTAGTTAGACTAATTAAACAATAACCCTCTCTCTATATCATCTAGGTACTTTGATTAGCACTTAAAGAAACCTAGTTGCCTCAAGTTTAGAGGCAAAGCTTGTAGTAAAGCTCTCGGGTGGATCTTCTACTACTTAGAGAAGGCCGGAGAGGACGTGGAGAACGACAAGACGAAGGACTCGGATCTTTAGGTATAATCACTTCACATAGTAGTTTAGAACTTCTATGTTTGATGTGAGTTATCGTTTAGCTTCGATTCATGCGGTTAGTCGATGTTTAAGCAAAGAACAAGATCGTTTTTCATATTTCCGCCTCCCCGCAAGTCGTGGGGTGTTGCACATCGACTTACAGTTGTAGTTTTTCACTTTTCTTTTCTGCGACCGTAAGTGTAGTATGTGGGATATTGCCGGCTTCGTTGCTATACATTAACGACAACCGGGATACGCATATTTGCTTACGTTGATGATATGAGATATTATGTGTTGCTGTGATATGTTATATTGGATTGTCGTGTTCTGAATAGCCGGGGTTTTTATGTGAGATGAGGGTTTTTATTTTCATTAATGCAAAATTCATTGTATATAATATTCTTTTATTGGGGCACTTCCAGGATGAGGTTGATGTCACCATTGTATATTATTTACTTTTCTGCATTTGGATAGACCCGAGGAGTGGAGCACAAGTAACCGGGTTCCAGGGTCCAGTGGGAGGCCATCTCGAGGAGTCGAGACCGGGTCTCCAAACCCTGGAATTGACAGCGTTACTTGCCGCTCTCGTAGGGGTCTAGGGATGTAGTTTGGCTATTCATCGCGACCGTGGAATCCGTGTTTTATACAGGCTCGAAATAAAATACGGACCTCCTAGTATATCCAATATTTCATATGTTTCTTCTGCTGCTGATATACTGTGAAGTGATCATATTATATGTGTGAGACGAATGCTTTATTATTGTATATATGATATATAATAAACGTTGCTTATGTTTTGCACCCGCGCTAGTCCCGTCCCGGTATGCCGTTAGTTAAGCAACCTGACGGTGCATAACGGAACATTGTGGCGAATGCGGATGGCATAAGCGTACGTTGTATTTTCGTTTCTTCTGTGATGCTTTGGAAGCATAAATGATGGGATTTATTAATGAGATTAATAAAAGAAAAGAAACCTAAAAGATATTGTAGAATCAAATTTTCCAAAAAAGGGTAGTTTTTGCTTTGCATAGTGGTATATGTGATATACCCTGCACCTTATTCGATGAGGAAAGAGCCGAGATCCCTTCACCGGGAGTGACCTCTTTAGCAAAACTGGCAGATGCTACAAACTCACGGTTTAGTTTTTAACTGCTTCTATCGTTCTTGCTTTGCACAGCGGTATTTGTGAAATATCCTGCACCTTATTCGATAAGGAAAGAGCCGAGATCCCTTCACCGGGAGTGACCTCTTTAGAAAAACTAGAAAAGCCTAAAAAACACTCTTTTTCAAAATCACTTGTTTCTACAACGATATCAAGTTCATTACACTCATGGTTTTCTGAAAAAGCTGCGTAGCCCTCCGTCATTTCAGATAAAGACTATTTAGTATTCGTGTTGCGTTTGTTGGCCTTTGTCAAGGCGTAGTGTGTGGTATCTGACTAGTACTTATCTGCTTAAGCATGTGATGCGATTGGATTATGGTAGTCGTACGACCTTGTTGGCCTTTGTCAAGGATCGTGCGGGTGGGTTTATTTCAATCAAGAAATGACGGGTTGAACATGACTAGCTTCTTATGGTTTGTTGACCTTTGTCAACGTCATAGGGGGTTAGGGGTAAAAGCATTATCGGGAATTTCAAGTATTGAAATTTTCAATGAGATTGCATACCTCCATAGTTGGATCCCGATACCCATTGCGAGTAAGAGTTACTCCTGGGAGAATTTTACACAGGACAATTAGTCGATTAAGTAGGTGTCTAGAAAGGTGTTAACGGGGTTATGCCTATGGGAAAACGAGGTTTATTCTAATTAGTTCCGTGCGAAAGCACGGGGAACCTCTCTCAAAATACCAACACTAGCCTGGCCGAAAGATTGGCGAATTTGTAAGGTGTAATTAATCCCGGCTAGTCTTACCTTTTAGGGTTTTATGGAAGATTTGATAAAAAGTAGTGGGAGCCATCCTGATTAGATAAGATAATAGCCAATCTAATCTTGCAAGAGCATACTCTAAAGTGTTTTCTTCTCTCTCTCTCTCCAGGTAGCGACCATATCAGGACTTAATCAAGATAATAATATGGATGTATTGACTGAACCCGCTTATTATACTGAGCAGGAGAAGATTGGTCCCGCTCCCACTTTTAATTGTTATAAGTCCGAGCAGGGAATACGAGAATACCTGGATTCTCACGGCGCTCAGACAAAGAACAAGCATGCTGATGCATCTTTTTCGGGTGTGTTAGTTATCGAGAACAGTTTCTCAATTAACTCTACGTCCTGGGTATTAGATACCGGATCTGGATTCCATATATGTAATATGTTACATGGGCTACGTAAAGGTAGGGAACTGGGAGAGGGTGATCATTCCGTAAGAGTTGGGAATGGTGCAAATGTTACAGCCAAAGAAGTTGGTGAATATCACCTTGTGTTACCAAATGGTAATACATTGGTTCTGAACGAATGCTATTACATTCCGACCCTGATATGTAATCATATATCAGTTTCTTTATTGAGCAAAGAAGGATATAATTTTGTAGTACAGGATAATGTTATGAACATATTCCTGAATCAAAAGTTGATTGGATCAGGATCGTTAAATAATGGCATATACGTTCTCAACCAAACTACAGTACTTAATGTACAAAACACACACAAGAGGATGAGTTCAGAAATAAACGAATTTTTCTTGTGGCATTGTAAACTATGTCATATCAATGAAACACGACTAGTTAAGTTGCATAAGAATGGATATTTGAATCCGTTCGAATTTTCATCTTGTGATACTTGCCAGTGATGTCTCAAAGGCAAGATGACCAAAACTCCATTTGGTGGACACAGAGAAAGAGTTACAGAACTCTTGGGACTGATACATAGTGATGTATGTGGTCCCATGTCTACACGTGCCAGGAATGGTTCCTCTTACTTCATTACAATCACTGACGATATCTCAAGATACGAACATATGTTCCTGTTGAAACACAAGTCTGAAGCTTTTGAGAAATTCAGAGAATATAAGAATGAAGTAGAGAACCAAACAGGCAAAAGTATTAAGATCCTTCGATCTGATCGAGGAGGAGAATACTTGAGTAATGAGTTCCAGGATTATCTAAAATAGAATAAGATTCTCTCAGCTTACTTCTTCCTATACACCACAGCACAACGGTGTATCAGAGAGGAGGAATCGCACCCTATTAGATATGGTGCGCTCTATGATGAGTACTGCTGAGTTACCTATTTCCTTTTGGGGTCATACACTTGAGACAGCAGCATACCTATTGAATCAAGTTCCATCCAAATCTGTACCTACCACACCATATGAGATATGAAGTGGGAAGAGACTATGTCTTAAACGTGTTAAGATATGAGGTTGTCGGGCCTATGTCAAAATACAAAATCCGGACAAACTCGAGGCACGGTCAGTTCTTTGTATGTTTGTGGGATATCCTAAACATTCGCATGAATATCTTTTCTACCACGGTAAGGAACAAAAGGTGTTCGTTTCTCGACATGCCACCTTTTTGGAAAAGGAATTTCTTGCAAAAGAAATTAGTGGCGAAGAGGTAGAGCTGGAAGAAGTTCCAGCACCACAAACTACAACTGAAGATTTAGTGGAACCAGATGATTCAGTAGTTCCCAACAAACCTCAGCCTCTCAGCCGATCTAGTAGGGTTCCTCATCCACCTGAGAGATACTATGGTTTTCTCATAGACGGTGTGAGTGAGAATTGCATCATGGAAGATGATGACCCAACTAGCTTCGAGCAGTCTGTGAAGTGGCTGGATTCAATGCGATCTGAGATGGAATCCATGTACACCAACAAAGTATGGACTTTGGAAGTTGCTCCTGAATGGGTAAAACCCATTGGGAGCAAGTGGATCTTTAAGAAGAAACTTGGTGTAGATGGAAAAGTTGAGACTTACAAAGCTAGACTTGTTGCAAAGGGTTTTCGTCAAAAACCAGGTGTGGACTATGACGAAACCTTTTCTCCAGTGGCTATGCTTAAGTGCATCCGGATCTTACTTGCTATTGCTGCATACCATGACTACGAAATCTAGCAAATGGATGTTAAGACCACCTTTCTAAATGGTGATTTAGAGGAGTGCGTATACATGACTCAGCCAGAGGGCCTCGTAGATAGTGGGAGCAGCGGAAAGGTGTGCAAGCTGCTTAAATCCATCTACGGGTTAAAGCAGGCATCGCGGTGTTGGAACATCTGTTTTGATGTTGTAGTCAAAGAGTTTGACTTCATCAAGAACGTAAATGAACCTTGTATATACAAGAAGGTTGCAGAGAGTAAGGTTGTCTTCCTCGTGTTGTATGTGGAAGGCATACCTCTTGATAGGAAATGTTGTTCCTATGCTGCACTCGGTCGAGCTCTTCTTATCACATAGATTCTCAATGAAAGATCTAGGTGATGTCTCCTGCATTTTGGGAATCAAGATCTATAGAGATAAATCTAAACGGATACTGGGATTGTCCCAATCCAGGTACATTGACACCATACTAAAGAGGTTTAGTATGGAAGAATCCAAGCATGGGAACCAACCCACGATATCTGGACTCACTCTCTCCAAAGAGATGTCTCCCAAGACTGATTTGGAGAGAGCTCGCATGCAAGGGACACCCTATGCTTCGGCAGTAGGCTCTATCATGTACGCGATGCTATGTACCAGACCCGATGTAGCATACTCACTAAGTGTAGTGATTAGGTATCAATCAGATCCAGGAGAGAGTCACTGGACAACTGTGAAGAACATTCTCAAGTACTTGAGAAGGACTAAGGAGATGTTCTTGGTGTATGGTAACGGTGAACTCCAAGTGGAGACCTTTGCCGATTCAAGCTTCCAAAGTGATAAGGACGACTCTAAGTAGCACTCGGGATTTGTCTTTACCCTAAATGGAGGGGCGATTTGTTGGAAGAGTTCCAAGAAAGAAACCGTGGCAGACTAGACGATGGAGGCTGAATACATCGCTGCCAACGATGCTACCAAAGAGGCTGTCTGGATGAAGAAGTTCATCATTGAACTTGGTGGGTTCCGTCCATTGAGCATCCAATACCTTTTTATTGTGATAACAATGGAGCTGTGGCTTTGGCCAAGGAACCCAGGTCCCATAAGAAGTCTAGACATATTCTGAAGCGGTATCACCTAATCCGGGAGATAGTTGATCGCCGCGAGATCGAGGTCAGGAGAGTTGACATGAAGGACAACACTGCGGATCCACTCACGAAAGCCATTCCCCAGAAACAATTTGAGAGACTTTTCGGGATGTTGGGTATGAGATACTACAACAGCTGGCCTTAGTGCAAGTGGGAGATTGTTAGTTGTATATATGCCCTAGAGGCCATTGTTGTACACATGATGTATATTATAGTGGATGCTTAGATATATATAGTGAGGACTTTCTTACTCGATATGATAGTCTGCTATCTGGTTTCATTTTGTCTTTACATGTTGACTTGTATTGGTTTACCGTCTTGCTCTCACATGTTGATAAAGCCCTTAGGATATGTACTTGACTACTGGGACTATGATGAGATCATACTAGTGGGGCCAGGGTAGTCAACGAGTATATCCTATAACTGTTCCTAGTCGTGGGTGTATCGAGACAGGGCATCGATAGACTAGAGTAGACTAGCGTATAAGCATCTTGACCCATATGATGGGCGATGGATGATCCTATATCCATCGGTGTTTGACATCAAAGATGGTGTACGGGTGCTCAGTAGAGACTGGATACACTGAACGGACTCGCCGATAACTCCTAGATGGTATTATACCTATCGTCAGATAGCAGTTCTCCGGTGACACTGGTACAGGTTTGTCTGTAGATCCGAGATCGTCATAGAGTCTTGTGTGATTCCTACTATGCTTTGATTTCCACCTTACCACGTCCAAGAGGGCGTGCAAAACGGTGGATTTTGGGTACAGTCCCGAATTGCATGGAGGCAATGAGTGATAGGAGGGGTTTCGTCTCTCCCGGTATTGGGAGTTGATGTTGTGCTGTGTACGATTGGCTATAACGGGAAGTCCCTGGACAGGGCTGATATGGAGTGCTACTGGTAAGAGTTATCAGTAGTTTCTCGACCTGTTATGAGCCTCACATTGACACGACTTATCGGTTACTGGGGTCTGACGTTTACCACCCCTAGACTTGATATGCGACATATGAGACGAAGAGACCGGACTGTACGGTGGTGTTACTGATTGGATTCACAAGAGAATGTACAAGATTTCTTGTTGATCTTCTGATCGCTCAATACTTGGGTGGCTGTTATGTTTTGCTGACCGCTTGCAGCTTGTGGGTGTTTGATATGACCACCACCTACTGCCAGCGTATTGACGATTTTTTAGAGTCCTACACAGAGGTTTCCTGGCTCAGGCAAAACGGAGTAGGAGCACATTTGTGATATGTGAGGGACCGAGAATAATACGATATGAGATACCGTATTCTATTCTCGCGATATGAGATATCGGCCGAGTATATGTGATATAGCCGGGTCATCGGATCAAGTGTTGATTCGATGAATTGGTACATGTTATATTAGTCGGTTATATGCAATATAGCCGGATTGTCGGATCAAGTGTTGATTCGATAATTTAATATATAATTATATATGTGATATATTACATTACGTCAACTAATATAAGCTCGCTTTATTGATTCATTTTCTCACTGGACAATACATTGATATATATGTGATATATGTTAATTGTATTATTTTCTTTTGTTACAAAATATATTGTATATGTGATATATAATATTTTAACATTTTAGGGTTACAAATGCAAAATTGTTTTAGAGTTTAAACCTAGTTAGGGTTTGGATTAAGGCTAAGCTTTGGATGAGCTTTCATGAAGCTTCATGAAGGTTTGACTTTTGTCTTCATCCTTTGATATTTTGTGAAGATATTTGTTAACCCAACCCAAACCCTTAACCTATAGTTTATTCTCTACAAGTGTTAAGCCTTTAATTCTTAACCCCTGGTTGCAATTTTAACCACTATAATAATTCATTATTCATCATAAAAGGATTAGCTTCATCTTCTTCTCCTTCTTGCTCTTGAAAAAGCTTCACTAGCTTTTGTGTTTGTGATGAGAAATGGTGAGAAATTGAAAACAAAAGAAAGCAAAATTCCCACTTCATCATCCTTATCTATTCTAGCCACTTAGATTAGGGTGTTCACTTCTCTAATTAGTTCATTTGTGAAGTGTAAGCTTGGGTTAGAGATTCTTCAAGGTAGATCATCTTGGATCAAGAAGAATTCAAGCAAGATGCATCATTCACCTCTTGGAGCCACACGAGAGTCGGAGTTCTTGATGATCGCAGTGAAGGGACCTCAACACGGAGCTTATGAAGTGAAAGAACGGACTGCAAAGGTTGTAATCCTATTCTCTTTACTTCTTTGTATGTGATACAAACTTGTTACCCTAGATTTTCTAGTAAAGATTCATGGTTTGCTTGCTTTACACCTCTCTAAATTTTAAAGTGGCATGAGTAATGCTACCAAACCCTAGACTAGGTGCAAGGAAAGCCCATCATAGAGAACTAAAACGGGTAAAAGTATTATGTCCTCTGATGAGATCAGAGAGGAGAATACTTGAGCATGGAATTCCTGGACTATTCTAAAGGAGATGAGATTCTCTCTCAGCATTACTCCTCCGTATACACCACATCACGTCGGTGTATCGGGGTAGAGCAATAGCACCCTATGCGATATGGTGCGCTCTATGATGGGTATTACTGAGTTACCTATTTCCTTTTGGGGGTTATGCAGTTTTGAAGCTGTGTACCTATTGAATCGCGTTCCAACCAAATCAGGTGCCTACTACTCCATATGCGATATGGTATGGGAAGAGCCCATCTCTTAAGAAGGTTAAGATTTGTGGTTGTCGGGCCTATATCTAAAAGCAAAAACCGGACAAGCTCGAGGCAAGGTCAGTTCTGTGGAAGTTTGTTGGATATCCCAAGTATTTGCAAGGGAATATCTTCTACCACACCGAGGAACAAAAGATGTTTTATTTCTCGGCATGCCACTATTTTAGTAAAAGGAATATATTTTGGAAAGAAATTTATGGTCATGAGGTAGAACTGGAAGGAGTTCCAGCTATACAAACTACAACTGATGATTTGGTAGAACCGGAGGATTCAATTGCTCCCAACGAACCACAGCCTCTCCGCCGATCTAGTAGGGATTCTCATCCACCTGAAAGATACTTCGTGTTTCTCTATGACGGTGGGGGCGAGGATTGCATCATGAGATGATGACCCAATTAGTTTCGAGCAGGCCATCAAGAGTGGGGACTCTGTATGAATGGCTGGATGCTAAGAGATCTGAGATGGAATCCATATACACTAACAAAGTATGTACATTGGTTGCTTTACCTGGAGGGTTAAATCCCCATCAGAAGCAAGTATATCTTGAGAAGATTACTTGGTGTGGATGGAAAAGTTGAGACTTTAAAAGCTAGACTTATGTAAAAGGTTCTCGTCATCAACCAGGTGTGGTTTAAGATGAAACCTTTTCTCTGGTAGCTATGCTTAAGTCCATCCGGATCCTACTTGCCATTGCTACATACCATGACTACGATATCTGATGGTTGGGTGTCATGACTTCTTTTCTAAATAGTGATTTAGAAAAGAGCGCCTGTAAGTACACAGCCAGAGGGCTTCGTAGACAGTGGGAGCAGCAGAAACGTATGCAAGTTGCTTTATGGGTTAAAGTAGGCAACGCGGAGTTGGAACATCTGTTTTGATATGGTAGTCAAAGAGTTTGACTTCATCAAAATGGTAGATGAACCTTGTATATACAAAAAGGTAGTAGAGAGTAATGTGGTCTTCCTCGTATTGTACGTGGATGACATACTCTTGATAGGAAAGGAGTTTCCTATGCTACGCTATGTCAATCTCCTCTTATCGCAAGGATTCTCCTTATAGGATCAAGGTTATACCACCTAAATCCTGGATTTTGGATCTATGAGATAGATCTATGTGGATATTAGGATTCTCACTAGGTGTAGTGAGATGGTATCAATCGATCCTGGGGAAAATCACTGGATAGCTTCCAGAGTGATAAGGTCGACTGAATGTCAGTCACAGGCATTGTCTTTACCCTCAGTGGAGGGACGGTATGTTGGAAGAGTTCCAAGATAGATACCGTGGCATACTAGACGATAAAGGCTGGATACATTGCTAACAAAGATACTACTAAAGAGGCAGTCTGGGTGTATATTAGTTCATGAGATGAACTTCGTTCCTACCATTGTGTGACAATGGAGTTGCGGCTTATGCCTAGGAACGCCTGTCCTATCAGTGATCCAGACATATTCTAAGGCAGTATCACCTGATCATGGAGATGGTTGATCGCTACGGGATCGAGGTTAGGAGAGTAGACTCAGAGGACAACACGGAGAATCCACTCACAAAGGCCTTTTTCCCAGAGAGAGACTTTTATGGGATGGTTGAGTATGTGATACTACAACCACTACTATCAGATGGCCTAGTGCAAGTGGGAGATTATTAGTTATATGTATGCCCTAGAGGCCATTACTATACATGACATGTATATTGTAGTGGATGCTTGGACATATATAGGGAGGACTTTCTTGCTCGACATGATAGTATGCTATCTGGTTACTCTTTACCTTAACGTATACACTGATTGTCTCTTTGTTACATGTTGGTAAAGCCCTTAGGATGTGTACTTGACTACCTCGACTATGATGCGGATCAAACTAGTGGGGACAGAGTAGTCCATAAGTACATCCGTTAATGTCCCTAGTCGTGGGTGTATCGAGATGGGGCATTTATATACCAGTGTAGACTAGCGTATACCTTCTCGATCCATATAGATGGGCGATGGATGATCCCATATCCATTGGTGTTTGACATCAGAGATGGTATAGGGTGCTCAGTGGAGACTGGGTACACTAGACGGACTTGCCGAAAACTCCCAGATGGTATTATACCTCACGTCAGATGGCAGTTCTCTGGTGACACCGGTACATGTTAGTCTGTAGACCCGAGATCTCCATAGAGTCTTGTGTGATTCCCACCGTGCTTTGATTTACACCTTACCACGTCCAAGAGGGCGTGCAAAACGGTGGTTTTTGGGTACAGTTCCGAGTCACATGGAGGCAATGAGCAATAGGAGAGGTTTCGTCTCTCCCGGTATTGGGGGTTGATGTTGCGCTGTGCTCGATTGGCCATAACAGGGAAGTCCCTGGCCAGGGCTGGTTTAGAGATTTAGTGGTAAGTGTTACCAGTAGTTTCTCGACCCGTTATGAGCCTCACATCGGCATGACTTATCGGTTATTGGGGTTTGACGTTTACCACCACTAGACTTGATATGCGATATATCAGACGAGGAGACCGGACTGTACGGTAGTGTTATTGTCAGGCTTTTACAGGAGTTGGAGCGGGCTTGCTTGCTGATCTTCTGATCGCTCAATTCCCGAGTAGCCGTTACGTCCAGCTGGTACCGTTGACGGCTTGTGGGTGCTTGATATGATCATCACCTACTGCCGGCGTATTGACGAGTCTTTAGAGTCCTACATAGAGGTTTTACTGGCTCAGGCAAAACGAAATAGGAGTGCATATGTGATATCTGCAGGACTGAGAATAATGCGTGTATGTGATACCGTATTCTATTCTCACGACTTTTGTATCGGACGGTTATATGTGATATAGCTGGGTTATCGAATCAAGTGTTGATTCGATAAGATGGTACATTTAGTGTTAGTCGTTTATATGAGATATAGCCAGATTATTAAATCAAGTGTTGATTTGATAATTTAGTGTATAAATTTATATGTGATATACTAATTTACATTAACTAACATTAGCTCACTTAAGCATTCTTTTCTCACATGTGTGTACATGTAATGTATATGTGATATATATTGATGTGCATTATTTATTCGTGTGTCTCATGGTTGTTGATACACTATGCATGGGTGTATGAGACATATACCATACCATTTATAATGGTGGGGTTTTAATATTCAAAGTAAATCTAAATTTAGTGGATAATTGTTCAAAGCATGAAGCTTGTAGAAGCTTATGAGTGCATTGACAAAGTCCACTCATTTTGTTTTACTTAGGATATTTATTAACCTAACCAATATAATTAGCCATGGTTATGTCTCTACATGAGTTAGTATATGATACCCATTCACCCATGGTTACTCATCTCACTTTTGATTAATTTCATTCTCTTCTTCTTTCTTCACCTTCTTCCTCCAAAGGAAAAAGCTTTCTAGGGTTTGATCCAAGTGAGGAAATATTGTGAGAAAAGAAATTCTAAAGTGAGCCCACTTCCTATTTCACCATCCTCTACTAGGTTAGCACTTTAGTATAGGGTGTTTGATTCACTTTGGTGAAGTGGTAGCTTGAGTTAGTAATCTCTCAACGTAGATCATCTTCGGCCTCGAAGACTTCAAGCAAGACCGTTGCCTTCTTCTCATGGAGCCGTCCAAAAGCCCAGGAATTCGATGATCGCAGCGAAGGGACTACTACAAGGAGCTTATGAAGTGAAGGACCGATCTACAAAGGTTGTATTTCCTTTTCACTTAGTCGTAAAATGGTTTACATTCGTTTCCGTATTATTTTCTGGTTATCATTCTTGTTTAGAGTTCCTTGAAACGGCAATTTTTAAAAATGGCATGGATGATGCCTCCTGAAACCTTGCTGCTGTCGATAGTAACCCTACACGATGAAGATCCATCACAGAAAGAATAAGTAAAGCAAGATATCATCAACTCAAATAGCTAATATACACCCATCTCGCTCTAAGTCTCGCAAATACAAGTCTGTCTAAGTCTACCAATATACAAAGTCTAGTTTCTAATTAATGGAGCTTATCTAGATACAATGGAAATAATTGGTACAGGAGTGGTCACGATCCAAATGTGTTTCCCACCTACCAAAAAAAACACCCTGAAAAAAGCTATGTGCCAGCGATACCACTACTGATCCAAGCGGTCGAACCTGCAAGAAAACTATGGCACAATGGGGTGAGTTCCCAACTCATGAGTAGAAAATATCAGCTGTTAGAAATCGAATAGACAACGATCCCTAGGTCCTACTGAATCAAGAAGGTAATACTATGTGGTATCTGTGGTGATTATGTATGCATATGTATCAACAATAGAATAGTGCCAATGTCAACATATAATGATAGTCATCTGAAATGTATGCATGTAAATCAAGCAACGCGTGTCCATCAACGACACATCAACATCATGAAACCTGAGTGTCCAATATCGCCACTCGAAACATCATGCAACCTGTGTACAGTATCGACACATCAAAATCATAGAACCTGAGTGTCCAACATCGACACTCGAATCATTATGAAACCCGTGTCCAACATCGACACGTAAATCCGCATATCTCAGGCACCACATCATCGGATCGGCCCTCATATCCATCTGATCTCACGACTCTGGTCGGTATCCTCCGGATAACCGCCGGGTCCAAACTATCACCGGTAGGTATAGCACATCCTCTGCCAGGCTCATCGTCTACTCCACGATCTTATTACCCTGGGTACCTTACCGGGTCCACCATGTACCCGCAAACGGTTCCTCCTCAATGCTCGAATCGGGTATCACATAGCTCAGAACCGAGAGAAATATCATATCATGAGAAACCACGTTTTTAAAATAATACATAATTTCCTTTGAAATATAACAGCGGTTCTCAAATCCAGAGATCTCATGAAAACAGCATCTCAATGCTTGTAACCATAATGTACGATATATGCAAACATAGAACAATAATGTGAGCATATCGAGTATATCATGTAAGTATGTCATGTGATAGTACTGAACAATGAATGTACTTTACAGTTAAGAATAATACTGTGATTGTTACGAATATGTATGCCCTAGAGGCCATTATTGTATGATCTAGTGGATGCTTGGACATATATATATAGGACTTTCTTGCTCGACATGATAGCATGCTATCTGGTTGCTATTTATCTTAACATGTACACTAGTATTATTATTATATCTCTCTGATACATGTTGATAAAGCCCTTAGGATGATAGCTTGACTACGAAGACTATAGGACTATGATGCAGATCATACTAGTGAGGTATGTGTAGTCCGGAAGCATATCCTTTAACAGTTCCTAGTCGAAGGGATATCGAGACAAGGCATCGATATTCCAGAGTAGACTAGTGTGTACGCTTCTTGACCCTGTATGGGGAGATGGTTGATCCCAAAACCATTGGTGTTTGACAGCATAGATTGTACGCATGTGCTCATTAGAGAATAGGTACACCAAACAGGACTCGCTGAGAACTCCTAGATGGTACCATACCTATCATCAGATAGAAGTTCTCTGGTGACACTTGTACATGTTAGTCTGTAGACCAGAGATCGTCATAGAGTCTTGTGTGGTTCACACTGTGCTTTGATTTCCTCCTTCCCGAGTCACATGGAGGCAATAAGTGATAGGAGGGGTTTCGTCTCTCCCGGTATAGGGATTTGATGTTGCGTTATGCTCGATTGGCTATAACAGCAAGTCCCTGGCTAGGGCAGATGAGATTTACTGGAAAGTGTTATCAGTAGTTTCTCGAAAGGTTATAGGCCACACATCGGCATGAATTATCAAGTAACTGGGATATGATGATTCTACCCCTAGACTTGATATGCGACATATCAGACAAAGAGACCGGACTGTATGGTAAGTGTTGCTTATAGGCTTTGCAGGAGTTTAGACAAGCTTGCTTGTTGATCTTCTATTCGCTCAATACTTGGGTAGCCGTTACGTCCAGCTAGTATCGCTGACGGCTTGTAGGTGACTGATGTGATCATTACCTACTGCTGGAGTATTGACGAGTCTTTAGAGTCCCACACAGAGGTTTCCTAGCTCAAGAGAAACGAAGTAGGGCACATATGGTAATATGTGCGGGTGCTTGATTAAATACGATTATATGATACCGTATTCTAATCTCACGATATGTGATATCGGTTAGGTTATATGCGATATGACTGGATTGTTGAAGCAAGTGTTGATTCAATGATATATTATATGTATATATATTTGATATTGGCCGGTTATATATGATATGATCGGATTATTGAATCAAGTGTTGTTTTCATATAGTATATTAAAAGTTGTCGGTTATATGTGATATGACCGGGTTATTGGATCAAGTGTTGATTCGATAATATGATATACATATAAGTGATATTGTCGGTTTTATATGATAATCGGATTATTAAATCAAATGTTCATTTAATAATTTGATATATATTTTTATATTTGATATATTAATATAAATTAACTAATATTGTGCTCACTAAAGAATTTCTTCGCTTTGAAATACATTTAATATATATGTGATATATATTAATATATGTATTTATATATTGTGTCATGGTAAATGATATATACAACATGGGTGTATGAGATTCACACCAAGACTAAAGATTATTTGTGTGATTATTTATTAAGAGTAATTTCAAAATTAGGTGGAAAATGTGCATGGCTTAGATACTTGTCGAAGCATGTAGAATCCAAGACTTATCCCACTAATTTTGTTTGACTCTATATATTTTCTCACTCAACCATTATCTTTAGCCCATGGTTAACTCTCACACTTATCACTTGAGATATTTCTCTCACCCTAGTTCATCTTCTTCATCTCATTTTTGCTCTCTAGCTTTTCATGAGGTGAGAAAAGAAAAAGAGAAAGTGATTTCTAAAGTGAGCAAAATTCCTACTTCATCAACCTACTCTCATCTAGCCTATAATATTAGGTTTTTTGCTTCACTAATTCTTTATTAGTGAAGAAGTTGCTTGAGTTAGAGTAACTTCAAGGTGGATCATGTTCGGTCTCGAAGACGATGAAGCAAACTCGTTCTTTTCACCAAGTGGAGCCTAAGAAGAGTTCTAGGGACCACTACTTGGAGCTAAGTGCTGGGTTCCATAGCACTCTAACTACGATTTATAGGGCATCAAGTATGCAATTTTAAAAAACCTAGAGAGATATGCAACCCATACCAAGGATCTAACTAGAAAATTAGGAGTAAGCTAGCTTGTAATCAAACTTTACACTAAGTGAATGAGAAATACAACCTTTGTAGACCGGTCCTTCACTTCTAAAGCTCTGTGTAGTAGTCCCTTCGCTCCAAGTAGTGATCTCCCGGACTCTAGTAAAGTTTCCCAAGGCGAAAGGAACAAGCTTGCTTGAAATCTTCGAGGCCGAAGATGATCTACGTCGAGAAAACTCCAACTCAAGCTACCTCTTCTCTAATTGGGAATTAGTGAAGCAAACAACCTAAACTAAATGGCTAATCTAGTATAGGTTGATGAAGTAGGATTTTTGCTCACTTTAGAATAATTTTTCTCACTATATTTCTTCACTTTCCAAAAGCTAGAGAGCAAAATTGGAATGAAGAAGAAGATGAAGAAGTGAATGGAATGAGAATCAATGAGTGAGAATATCAACCATGGGTGAGATAATATATCATATTAACTCATGTAGAGACTTAACCATGGCTTAAGATAATGTTTAGCTTAATAAATGTCTAGGGTAAGACAAAATTAGTGGACTAAGTCAATGGTTTCCACAAGCTTCCAAAGCATCTTAACCATGACAATTTTCCAATTAACTTTGATTTTCCCTTTAATATTAAATACCCTCAATTATCTTAGGAATGGTGTGAGTCTCATACATCCATATAGCATGTATCATCAAGCATGACACAAAAAGAAACACAATTAATATATATATCACACATACACACACACACACACACACACACACACACACACATATTAAATGCATAAGTGAGATAAAGAAATTCTTAAGTGAGCTAATATTAGTTAATGTAAAATTAATATATTAAATATATAATCATACATTAAATTATTATGTTGATTTAATAATTGAAGGGTTTCCTAGCACGACAGCAAGGTTTCGGGAGGCATCGTCCATGCCAAATTCAAAAATTTGCCGTTCTAGCTAACCCTAACCATGAATCGTTAACTAGAAATAATACGGAAAAAATATGCAAACACTTTGCAAGTTATAGTGAGCATGGAATACAACCTTTGTAGACCGGTCCTTCACTTCAAATAGCTCCATGTAGTAGTCCCCTTCGCTGCGATTGCAAACTCCGGACTCTAGAGAGGATGCCTTGAAGAAACGAACGTGCTTGCTTCGATATCTTCGAGGCCGAAGATGATCTATGTCGAGGAGACACTAACCCAAGCTATTTCTTCACTAATCATATAGATAGTGAAACAAACACACTCTACTAAATGGCAAGTAGTAGATGATGATAAAGTAGGAAGTGGGCTCATTTTAGATTTCATTTTCTCACACTTTTTCTCAAAAATCCATTGAAGCTAGAAGCTTTTGATGAAGAAGAAGAAGATGAAGAAAATATCTCATCAATCATTTATCCAAATGAATTATTGCAACAATGGGTGAGTTAAAGTCATCATGCTTAACTCATGCAGAGAATAAACCACACACTATGGTTAAGGGTTGGGTTTGATAAATATCTTTAACTAAACAAAAGAGTTGACTTTGTCAAAGCTTATCCAAAAGCTTTTGTCCGAGCTTTACCATGACAAACTCAATCTCTTTTGAATTACCATAACACAAATAGAAACGCTAACTTAACCCTAGCATGGTATTAATCTCATACACCCATCTTGTATGTATCATCAAATATGACACAATAGATGTACACAAATATACATATCACATATATACAATGTGCACATCAAGTGAGAAAAGAAATCGTAAGTGAGCTTAATATTAGTTAATGTAATATAATATATCAAATATATAATTATACATTAAATTATCAAATCAACTCTTGATTTAATAATCCAGCTATATCATATACAATCGACTAATACTATATGAATCAACTTATCGAATCAACACTTGATCCGATAACCCGGCTATATCATATATAACCGACCGATATCACATATCGCGAGAATAGAATACGGTATCTCATATCGTATCAACCTCGGTACCGCATATATCACATATGTGCTCCTACTCCGTTTCGCTTGAGCCAGGAAAGCTCTGTGTAGGACTCTAAAGACTCGTCAATAGGCCGGCAGTAGGTGATGATCATATCAAACACCCACAAGCCACAAGCGGTCTGCTAAACGTAATGGCCACCCGGGTATTAAGTGATCAGAAGATCAACAAGCAAGCATGTTCTTACTCCTGCGAATCCAATCAGTAACACTAGCGTACAGTCCGGTCTCTTCGTCTGATATGTCGCATATCACAGCCTGGCGGTAGTGTAACGTCATACCCTAATAGCTTGATAAGTCATGCCGATGAAAGGTCCATAACTGTTCGAAAAACTACTGATAACACATACCGGCAGATCTCAGCAACCCTGGCCAGGGTTTCCTGTTATGGCCAATTGAGCATAGTGCAACATCAACTCCCTATACTGGGAGAGACGAAACCCCTCCTATCGCTCATTGCCTCCATGTGACTCAGGACTGTACCCAAAAGCCACCGTTTTGCACGTTCTCTTGAACGTGGTAAGGTGGAAATCAAAGCACAGTGGGAATCACACAAGATTCTATGACGATCTCGGGTCTACAGACTAAGCTGTACCAGTGTCACCAGAGAATTGCTATCCGACGATAGGTATAATACCATCTAGGAGTTCTTGGCGAGTACGTTCAGTGTACCCAGTCTCCATTGAGCACCCGCATACCTTCTCTGATGTCAAACACCAATGGATGGGATCATCCATTGCCCATCATATGGGTCGAGAAGCGTATACGCTAGTCTACTCTGGTATATCGATGCCCTGTCTCGATACACTCTCGACTAGGAACATTTGAAGGATGTACTTAACGACTACTCTGTCCCCACTAGTATGATCTGCATCATAGTCCCGGTAGTCAAGTACTCATCCTAAGGGCTTTATCAACATGTATTAGAGACAATCAGTGTACATGTTAAGATAAAGAGCAACTAGATAGCATACTATCATGTCGAGCAAGAAAGTCCTCCCTATATATGTCCAAGCATCCACTATAATATACATCGTATGTACAGTAATGGCCTCTACGGCATACATATTACTAACAATAATCCGGCTATATCACATATAACTGACTAATATCATTTGTATCAACTTATCGAATCAACACTTGATTCGATAATCCGGCTATATCACATATAACCAACCGATATCACATATCGCGAGATTAGAATATGGTTTAACATACACGTATTAATCTCGGTCCCGCACATATCACACATGTGCTTTGACTTCGTTTCGCCTGAGCCAGGAAACCTCCGTGTAGGACTCTAAACATTCATCAATACGCCGGCAGTAGGTGATGATCATATCAGTCACCCATAAGCCATCAGCAGTACTAGCTGGACGTAACGGCTACCCGGGTATTGAGCGATCAAAAGATCAACAAACAAGCCTGCTCATACTCTTGTGAATCCAATAAGTAACACTGCCGTACAGTACGGTCTCTTCGTCTGATATGTCGCATATCCAGCCTGGGGGTGGTAAATGTCATACCCCAATAGCTTGATAAGTCATGCCGATGTGAGGCCCATAACTGTTGGATATAGTGCCCTCAAACTCAATTATTGGATCACAGGTATGTGATTGCAATGATTGAGGGAGGACCTATACCGATATGACAGTCTTGCTCGAGATAATAGTATGCTATCTGGTTTGTCTTTATCATCGTATACATGCTTTAGTTTACTATTACATGTTGATAGAGCTCATAGGATTCTTGCTTGACTGCCAGCAGTATGATGGCGATCATATACGTGGGAGCTGGGGTCTATAAGCACATCCTTAAAGTGTCCTTAGTCGTGGGAGTTTCGAGACAGGGCATCGATACTCCAGAGTAGACTAGTGTATACAGTCGAGACCCCGACGAGGGGTGATGGCCGGTCTCACAAACCATTGGTGTCAGTTGGTTCACCTAAAATGTATACAGGTGCTCATTAGGTTATGAGTACACCGGACAGGACTCACCGGGAACATGCTGGTTGGTATTATACATATCGTCAGATAGCAGTTCCCAGGTGACATGTGTACAGGTTAGTCTGTCGACCTGAGATCGTCATTTGTCTCGTGTGAGTTCCCACTGTGCTTCGATTACTACCCTACCACGGCTCAAGGAGTCGTGCAAACAGGTTATAGTTGGGTACAGTCCCGAGCCACATGGAGACAGTGAGCGGATCGTCAGGGATTCGTCTCTCCCGGTATTGGGGGAGAGATCGCGCTGTGTTTAGGAGAGCCATTACACGAAATCCCTGGCCAGTGTAATCGAGATTTACTAGTAGGTATTCCAATAGTATCTCAGGGTGTTTTGGGCTACTCTCTGACACGACTTATACAGCTATTGGGGGTCTGACGTTTACCAGCCCCCTAGGCCGGATATGCGATACTCATAGACGAACGGACCAGACTGTACGGATATTGTCACTGTCAGGCTCAGTAGGGTTTCTGGATGAGTTCACTCATCAGCTTCCCTTCCGATCAATACATCGGCAACCGTTACGTACAGCTAGTACCTCTGATATGCTAGTGGTTATATCCAGTGCCAATGTATTGATGAGTCATTAGAGTCCCCCGCAGACAGTTTCCCAAGTTCGGACGTAACGTTGTAGATGTCGTATGGATATATGGCGGGGTTCGATCTTATTCGTACACTTTTGCACGGATCAGGATCGGACGGATAATACTAGCCGGCTTTGGTTTAAGCCGGACCCTAGTATTATTGTGTAGGAATATTTTTGTCTCATTGAATTTGTATTCGGTCGGAATACAAATTCGGGTATGTATTAACAGTTGAGGTGTAATCTCGTAATTCGTTACGGGATTATTTTGGGAGTTGCCAGTTTTCTTTTTCCGGTCTTAAAACATCCTGTTTAATGTGAGCATTTCCCCCTTTACCAATTTGCCCCTTTGGCCTTTTGTTTGCACTGAATTTGGAGCTTGAACATGGTTTGCATTTATTAGACATGGGCATCATTTGATTGGGATGGGCTGTTCATGTTTGGTGTGCAGTGGATTTTTTTTGGTGAGGGGTTTAATTAATACCTTTTGGAAGGTGGCTGTTGGGTTTTTGATACATGGATTAATTTTGTATGTGGGTGGGTTTTTGAGTTGGACACAATTCTCCCCCGAGAACATTTTGTTTTGGTTCCTTGGCCGAGCTCCTTCAAAAGGCTCACTCTCTCACCATTTGAAAATTCCAGCAAGCATTTTCTGCAAATTGGCCGAGCTCCTTTTCTCTTTGTGAAGCTTGATTTTTTTTTGCTAAAAATTCTTTTGCTCACATTACATCCAAATTGGCAACTTCACTTTTGAGACAAAATATTCTACATCTTCTTTACTTTATTCTTGGACATGTCGGCTAGCAAACTTCATGTCCGAATTGTCTCGGTTCGAGGCGGGAGCCCGTATAAAGGTTCGTTGATGTGGTGCCCTTCCGACGAGGAGATCGGAGAGCGGATTTCACCAGGACAGCCGCAACAAGCTAGAGGAGCGGATTGAAGACCGAAGGACACGGATTGATCGGTATAACATTTCCTTTAACTCCTTTTACATTTTGCTAGTTTACGGTTAATGGAACGATCCGGATATTTGGGTCGCGTTGGCGCCGGTTCCCTAAAAAGTTTTTGTTCCGCATTTGGCGCCGGTTTGAAGGCCGGGGCGCCCCCGTAGCCCAACATGGTATCAGAGCCATACTATTAACCGTTTTCTAGCTTAATCTAATGTGTTTAAAATATCGATCGACGGAATTTTCAAAACCGTGTTTCCAATATTTCAAGTTTCTGCCGATTTTTAACATACTTAAAACTATTTTTAATGTCGCTGAAAAATAGTTTTAAGTATGTTAGAAAATCTTGCAGGCGTTTCTATGACCCCTAAAGAAATTTCAAAGCATGATGTCACCATTACGCCGCGGAACCGCGGCAGAACAGGCATGTTCGCCGCGGTTGCGCGGTGGAATTGTGGACTCAGCGCTTCATTTTTCTTCTGTGTGTCAGATATATGAAAATGCGGTTTCTGAGATATTTTGTTTGGGCCCGGTTTTGTTGGAGTACTGGTTTTGTACTTGGGGGCCCACTTCGGGAAGTTTTGTCGATCGGAATTTTAAATATGTTAGTTTACAGTATTTTACATTTCTATCTGTGACCGTGAATGTCATTCGATCAGTAAAACTCATCTAATTGCTATAGTTCTTTTAGACGGGTTTTGCGAACGTGACATTCACGTTGATATTCTGTGTTGTGCTGTGCTGTTGCGGATTTGTCGTGGTGGATAGCTTGGTGCAATGTTAGTACTGTTTGGATTTATTTGTACATTTGATATTGCGGGGCGAGCGTCCGACATGTGGACTGCCGTCATTGCCTGTTTATATATTATTCTTTTGGGGCACGACTGAGATGAGGTCGGTGTACCCGTTGTATATATTTTATTTTCTGTACTAGGCTTACCCCGCGGTGGGGTGCACGGATAGCCGGGTTCTAGAGGGCAATGGGCCCTCATATCATGGCGTTGAGACGGAGGGGGCTTCACTCTAGAATTAGCGGGCTATTCGCCGCACTCGTAGGGGGTATAGGTTGACCCAAGGAGGGGTGCTCAAGTTACTGGATTCCGTGAAGTGCTGGGTGGTCCATTCACTTTGTTGAAGGGGGCTGCCTCGCTTCAGGTTTTGGCGGGTAACTTGCCGCGCTCGCAGGGGTCTAGGTTACATTGCACAGGCTATCCACACGACCAGGGGAACGTCGGGCTTCATTTGCGGCTCAAAGGAAACCCGGGGATCCCAGATTATCTGTATTGTTCTGTGATGTTTATTACTTTTCTGTGATGTTGCATTTATCATACCTGGAGCGATTATTATATATTGATATATATACTAGTAGATGCTGTATATGGTTTGCACCCGCGCTAGTCCAGTCCCCGCTCTGTCGTTAGTTAAGTAACCTAATGGGTGATGACGGACCTAGTGCCGAATGCGGATGGCATATACGTACATTTTATTTTTGTTCTTTTGTGGTGTGATCAATTGATGGGACTGCGTTGATTTTTATCAATGCAAGAAAAACAAACCTATATATGATGTTGTTGGAACCAATTTTTCAAAAAGTTGTTCTTACAAGGGCGTTCTTTTTTGTTTTGCACAGTGGTATTCGGTTATGAATATCCAGCACCTCATTCGACGAGGCAAGAGCCGAGATCCCTTCACCGGGAGTGACCCCTTGGACAGAGGTTTGTGTCAGGGTAATAACTTCACTATTGTCGATTACTTTTTGCTTTGTATCGTGGTATTCAGTTTGGAATATCCTGCACCTCAATCGATGAGGAAAGAGCCGAGATCCCTTCACCGGGAGTGATCTCTTTAGCAAAGGTTTTCGCTACTATATTTTTATAAAACCACTTGGATTCCTTCAACGATATCAAGTTCATTACACTAAAAGTTTTTCGCCAAAAACCAGCCGTAGCTCTTCGTCATTTCAGATTAGTATTGCTTAGTATTCGTGCTACGTATGTTGACTATGTCAAGGCGTAATGTGCGGTAGCTCTGTAATGCTTTTCTGTCGCATGGATATGCGGATTGGTTAGGACAGTCGTACGGTCATGTTGACTGTGTCAAGGACTCGTACGGGTGGGTTTAATGCAATCAAGATAATGACGGGTTGAACTTGACTAGGATCCTTTGATATGTTGACTGTGTCAAGGTCACTTGGGTCCTAGGGGTAAAAACACACATCGGGAGTTTCAAACATACAGGAAACTTGCTAGGCATGCGCATACCTTCTGGAGTGTGATAACTTGAGTGGCTTCCATCAAGTTATCATGCGATGATAGTTGGATCCCGATTCCCACTGATGAGTTAGTTTACTCCTCAGGTAATTCCAACTATTTCTTCTTTCAGGTTTGGAGGAGAATTTGAGAAAACAGTGGGAGGTTTTCTGATTAGATAAAGTGATTAACCATTCTGATCTAGGTTTGAGTGCACGTAGAGTGTTTCTTTTCTCTCTCTCTTTGACTGCAACCATAACCCGACCCTAGACTATAACTCAGTGACCAAGTTAACCGAACTTTCTTATAACATTGGCTTTTGGATTGTCTGAGTTCCATACATCATTGCCATTTGGATTGTCTGAGTTCCATACATCATTGCCACTCCTTCTTTTACCCTTTGCATTTCTCCAGAACACATCGTATCACTACGAACATCCACTTCCATTGGATAAATCCATCGTATGGTTATATACGAACTCGGAGGAACTTCTTTGAGAATAGATTCTGGTTCTGGAGAGATTGAATAGGACTATTCAGTTGTCTTTTCTTTTTACCTTCACTCAGATTGTGAGAGCTCCTAGGATTAGGAGAGGGTACACCTATTAGGCTTATTGGATAGTTTTCTTCCAAACCATAGGCAGGTGCCGAAAGGTAGGGAATGAAGAAAACCAATTAGCCTAAGTTGGGTGTATAGAAGGTAATAAGTAAAGACGAATAAAGGGATCAGAAAGAGGGCAAAGTAAATTGCGACTGCTAACATTCACGACCAAACCACATATTTCATCGCCACTCCTAATTTACCTTTGTATTTCTCCAGAACACCCCGTATCACTACGAACATCCAATTCCATTGGATAAATCCATCGTATGGTTATATACGAACTCGAAGGAACTTTTTCGAGGATGGATTCTGGTTCAGGAGAAATAGGAATAAGGTTTATTCAGTTGTCTTTTATCCTTACCTTCTCTCAGGTTACGAGTGCCTCTAGGTTTAGGAGAGTACACCTATTATGCTTATTGGATAGTCTTCTTCCAAACCATAGGCTGGTGCCGAACGGTAGAAGGAAGAAAACCATTATGCCTAACGATGGTGTACAGAAGGTAACGACTAAAGACAAATAAAGGGAATTGAAGAGATGGCAGGGAAATATACGGTTACAGTCATGAATCTGGATAATGGAAGAGGCATTATTAGGAATACCCGGATACCCCTTCGAAACATTTTAATCTTTTAGTTTCACTGTATATTGTTAATAGAAAACTGATTTCCCAATTAGCTCTTACTCCAGGGTATGTATTTACCAAGTATGATTCTCACATCTGTATTGATTTACAGATGATGAGTGGGAGTAAGTCATTGGGAATTAAGTGATCATCCTCATTATATCGGAATTCGTTGTAATTGGTGATATTTGAGGAAATCGTCTGGGTACAGTTTTCAACCTACGACGTACAGAGTTTGAGTTATTCAACTCACGGGACTTATACAAAGTATTGTATGTTGTTCAGTATCAAAGGGGTTGGTCCTCGTACTATATTCTGTTTACTTGTGACTTCTCAAGTTTTTGGACAAGTGTTTCGTAGAAATACAAGGTCCAATTTTGAGAAGTTATAGGTACAAGAATAAAGTAGATAACCAGCTGTCGCAAGTATCGGGATTCTTCAAGGTGATCGAAGATATAGATACTTGTAAGAGGTATTCAGTTGAAAGTAATGGTTTTTGAGAAACTTGTTTCTCTTTCAGGTTACTCATAATTGGATGTACTCCTAAGTTGAGTAATGTTGATCGTCCTCTCTCCATTTAGTTGACATGCGCTGGAGACAGCTACATGATTTGAATCTGGTTCTAATTAAATCAGTGCCTCTATTTCTATATTGTATATAGAATAGTTCGTATCTTAACGATGTTAAGGTACGGGGAGTTGTCCGGCTTATGATTAAAACCAGACTCCGGATAACTCAAGGCACGTTTCTATAATGGCAGTTTGTGGGTTAAACCGGGTATTGACGAGGGTTGACTTTCTACCATCTGGAAGATCAATAGTGATATTGTTCTTGACTCTCCACAGTTTTAGTAAAATGGATTTTTTCAGAAAACAGTAGTGGGAGTATGGTAGAACTTGAAGTGATTCCAGAACCGCAAACGATTACGGAAAATTTAATAGGACCTAGAGATTCAATCAGGATTGACATTCCATTAGCTACTCCGCAGATATGGTGGGTAACCTCAGGCGCCCGAATGGTAGTATCCTCAAGGACGGTGACATGGAGGTTCTTGTTTACCTAGACTTGACACTACTGTTGTTCCAGATTATGAGACCCAGCAGGAGGATGAGTATAGCGTCGTTCTAAACTAGTTTTAGAAGTGCACGTATATATTATTCTGCCAGAGAGTTGTTGTGGTCAGTGGGAGCAGCGGAAGTATAGTGGACAAGTAGCTTATGTCTATTTATAGACTAAAGCAGATATAGCGGAGATAGATCATCTAATTTTGATGTGACAGTCATAGGCTTTGACTTCATCAAAATAGGGGATGGATCTGTTAAGAAGGTAGTAGGGTGTAATGTCCTGGTATTTGGATGACATACACATAGTAGGAAGTGAAATTCCTACACTACGATCGGTTATACCGTGGTTGTCACACAGTAGTTTCTCCACATAGGATATGGATATAATATCATATGTTGTTTTTGCACTAGATATAATAGGTTGATATATTATTCCAATCCTGGAGAAATGTTCGGAAGCAGCTTATGAACATAAGTGGTTGTTCTAGGGATTTGATAACGACAACCTCTTTCGGGAGACAGTTATCATTCCAGGCTTCCAAGGCGACCCGGATGACAGCGTGACTGTCAGAGTTATAGTTTTCCCTCTGACGAGGGGCCGTAGTTTGGACAGGTAGTCCAAGCGGAAACTGAGGGAGACATGGCGCAGGATACTGATTAAATTCAGTTGACGATACAGTCTAAGAAGTTTGCTGGATTTGGAGTTCATTTATGAACTGGGTCCCATCAGATATCCAGACATATTCTAAGACAGGTATTGCTCATTTCGGGAGATGGCTTTCTCCGCGAACTTGAGAAAAAGAGAGACATGGAAAGAAACATCAGGGCGGATCCACTCACTGAGGCTATTTCTCGAAAGCAATAGTTTTACAAACGAGCTTTATGAAACTGATTAGTAGAGGAGTTGGATGTTCGGTATCACACGAGCTGTAAGTAAGCGACATCGCAATAATTAGCCTTAAGTGCAAGTGGGAGATTGTTGGATATAGTGCCCTCAAAGTAAATTATTGGATCGCAGGTACGTGATTGCAATGATTGAGGGAGGACCCGTACCGATATTACAGTCTTGCTCGAGATGATAGTACGCAATCTGGTTTGTCTTTATCAACGTATACATGCTTTAGTTCACTATTGCATGTTGATAGAGCCCATAGGATTCTTACTTGACTTCCAGCAGTATGATGGCGATCATATACGGGGGAGCTGGGGTCTATAAGCACATCCTTAAAGTGTCCCTTGTCATGAGAGTTTCGAGACAGGGTATCGATACTCCAGAGTAGACTAGTGTATACAGTCGAGACCCCGACGAGAGGCGATGGCCGGTCTCACAAACCATTGGTGTCAGTTGGTTCACCTAAAATGTATATAGTTGCTCATTGGGTTATGAGTACACCGGACAGGACTCACCGGGAACATGCTGGTTGGTATTATACATATCGTCAGATAGCAGTTCCCAGGTGACATGTGTACAGGTTAGTGTGTCGACCTGAGAGTGTCATTTGTCTCGTGTGAGTTCCAACTGTGCTTTGATTACTACCCTACCATGGCTCAAAGGAGTCGTGCACACATGTTTTAGTTGGGTACAGTCCCGAGCTATATGGAGACAGTTAGCAGATCGTCAGGGATTCGTCTCTCCCGGTATTGGGGGTGAGATCGCGCTGTGTTTAGGAGAGCCATTACACGAAATTCCTGGACAGGATAATCGAGATTTGCTAGTAGGTATTCCAGTAGTAGCTCAGGTTGTTCTGGGCTACTCTCTGACACGACTTATACAGCTATTGGGGGTCTGACGTTTACCAGCCCTCTAGGCCCGATATGCGATACTCATAGACGAACAGACCGGACTGTACGGATATTGTCACTGTCATGCTCAGTAGGGTTTCTGGATGAGTTCACTCATCAGCTTCCCTTCTGATCAATACATCGGCAACCGTTACGTATAGCTAGTACCTCTGACGTGCTAGTGGTTATATCCAGTGCCAATGTATTGATGAGTCATTAGAGTCCCCCACAGACAGTTCCCCAAATTCGGACGAAACGTTGTAGAGGCCGTATGGATATATGGCGGAGTTCGATCATATTCGTACACTTGTGTACGGATCATGAACGGACGGATAATACTAGCCGGTTTTGGTTTAAGCCGGACCCTAATATTATTGTGTAGGAATATTTTTGTCTCATTGAATTTGTATTCGGTCGGAATACAAATTCGGGTATGTATTTACAGTTGAGGTGTAATCTCGTAATTCGTTATGGGATTATTTTGGGAGTTGCCAGTTTTCTTTTTCCGGTCTTAAACATCCTATTTAATGTGAGCATTTCCCCCTTTGCCGTTTTGCCCCTTTGACCTTTTGTTTGCACTGAATTTGGAGGTTGAACATGGTTTGCATTTATTAGACATGGGCATCATTTGATTGGGACGGGCTGTTCACGTTTGGTGTGCAGTGGATTTTTTTTTGGTGAGGGGTTTAATTAATACCTTCTGGAAGGTGGCTGTTGGGTTTTTGATACATGGATTAATTTTGTATGTGGGTGGGTTTTTGAGTTGGACACAATTCTCACCTCTTCATAAAAAATCCCGAGAGAACATTTTGTTTTGGTTCCTTGGCCGAGCTCCTTCAAAAGGCTCACTCTCTCTTCATTTGAAAATTCCAGCAAGCATTTCCTGCAAATTGGCCGAGCTCCTTTTCTCTTTGGGAAGCTTGATTTTTCTTTGCTAAAAATTCTTTTGCTCACATTACATCCAAATTGGCAACTTCACTCTTGAGACAAAATATTCTACATCTTCTCTACTTCATTCTTGGACATGTCGGTTAGCAAACTTCATGTCCGAGTTGGCTCGGTTCGAGGCGGGAGCCCGTATAAAGGTTCGTTGATGTGGTGCCCTTCCGACGAGGAGACCGGAGAGCGGATTTCACCAGGACACCCGCAACAAGCTAGGGGAGCGGATTGAAGACCGAAGGACACGGATCGATCGGTATAACATTTTCTTTAACTCCTTTTACATTTTGCTAGTTTACGGTTAATAGAACGATCCGGATATTTGGGTCGCGTTGGCGCCGGTTTCCTAAAAAGTTTTTGTTCCGCATTTGGCGTCGGTTTGACGGCCCGGGCGCCCCCGTGGCCCAACAATAACGGTTCGAGAATCTACTGATAACACTTAACAGTAAATCTCAGCAATCATGACTAGGGATTTCTTGTTATGACCAATCGAGCACAGCGCAACATCAACCCCCAATACCGGGAGAGACGAAATCCCCTCCTATCGCTCATTGCCTCCATGTGAATCGGGACTGTACCTAAAAACCACCGTTTTGCACGTTCTCTTGAACGTGGTAAGGTGGAAATCAAAGCACAGTGGGAATCACACAAGCCTCTATGAAAATCTCGGGTCAACAGACTAACCTGTACAAGTGTCACAAGAGAACTGCTATCTGACGCAAGGTATAATACCATCTAGGAGTTCTCGGCGAGTCCTGTTCAGTGTACCTAATCTCCACCGAACACCCGTATACAATCATTGATGTTAAACACCAATGGATGTGGGATCATCCATCGCCCATCATATGGGTCAAGAAACGTATACGTTAGTTTACTCTGGAATTTCGATGCCCCGTCTCGATACACCCACGATTAGGAACAATTGAAGGATCTACTTACGGACTACCCTGGCCCCAATAGTACGATCTGCATCATAATCCTGGTAGTCAAGTACATATCCTAAGGGCTTTATCGACATGTAACAGAGAGAAAATAAGTGTATATGTTAAGATAAAGTGCAACCAGATAGCATACTATCATGTCGAGCAAGAAAGTCCTCCCTATATATGTCCAAGAATCCACTATAATATATATCATATGTACAATAATGGCCTCTAGGGCATACATACAACTAACAATCTCCTACTTGCACTAAGGCCATTTGTTGCATTATCTCATACTCAACGTCCGATAAAAGTCTCTCTAGGGAAAGGCCTTTGTGAGTGGATCCGCCATGTTCTCTTTCGCGTCAAATCTCCTAACCTTGATCCGTTGGATATCAACCATCTTCCTGATAAGGTGATTCTGCCTCAGATTATGTCTGGATCGCTGATAGGACCGGGGTTCCTAGACCAATGCTACAACTCTATTGTTGTCACAATCACAATTATTTGACGCTAAATGGTAGGAACCATGTACATCTCATGAACAAGAAATATCCGGACACCCATTTTGGCTGCATCGTTGGCAGCGATGCATTCAGCCTTTATCGTCTAGTTTGCCACGGTATCTAGCTTGGAACCCTTCCAACATACCGTCCCTCCACTGAGGGTAAAGATAAAGCCTGAGACCGACTTTCAGTCGAACTTATCACTCTAGAAGCTCGAGTCGGTAAAGGACTCCCACTGGAGTTCACTGCTACTAAGCACCAAGAACATTTCTTCAGTACTTCTCAAGTACTTAAGAGTGTTCTTCACAGCTGTCCAGTGATTCTCCCAAGATCCGATTGATTCCTGATCACTACACCTAGTGAGTTAGCTACATCCAGTCTGGTACTTAACATTGGATACATGATAGTGCCTACCGCCGTAGCATAGACTATCCCTTGCATACGAGCTCTCTCCAAATCAGTCTTGGAAGACATCCTTTTTGGAGAGAGTGATTTCTGAGTAAGTGGGCGAACCACCACGCTTAGAATCTTCCATACTAAACCCCTTTAGTATGGTGTTAATGTACCTGAATTTGGGACACTCCCAACATCCACTTAGATCTATCTTTATAGATTATAAACCTCAAGATGTAGTAGGTATCACCCAGATTTTTGATGAAGAATCCTCGTGATAAGAGAAGCTTGACAGAGTGTTGCATAGAAACATCATCCTATCAAGAGTATGTCATTTACGTACAATACGAATAAGACAATCTTACTTTCTTCAACCTTCTTGTATATACAAGGTTCATCTGTATTTTTTATGAAGTCAAACTCTTTGACTTCCATATCAAAATAGATGTTCCATCCAGCCATTTTACAGAGTCCCTACTCATGATGGCCTGTCTGAACCTAGTTAGGTCATCATCTACCATGATGCATTCCTCGCTCCCACCATCACTGAGGAAACCGTAGTATCTCTCAAGTGGATGAGGAACCCTACCAGATTTGCGGAGAGGCTGAGGTTCATTGAAAACTATTGAATCCTTTGGTTCCACTAAATCATTAGTTCCAGTTTGTGTAGCTGGAATTCCTTCCAGTTCTACCTCATGACCACAAATTTGTTTTTCAAGAAATTCCTTTTTCTAAAAAGGTGGCATGTTAAGAAACAAAACACCTTTTGTTCCTCGGTTTGGTAGAAGATATTCCTTTACGAATGTTTGGGATATCAAACAAACTTACAGAACTTACCATGCCTTGAGTTTGTCTGGATTTTTCTTTTCAACATAGGCTGGACGACCCCATATCTTAACTCGTTTAAGACATGGTCTCTTCCCATACCATATCGCCTATGGAGTGGTAGGCACTTGATTTGGTTGGAACCCAATTCAATAGGTATGCAGCTTCTCAAGTGCATAACTCCAAAAGGAATCAGGCAACGCAACAGTACTCATCATAGAGCGCACCATATCTCATAGGGTGCGATACCTTCGCCCCGATACACTGTTGTTCTGTGGTGTATACGGAGGAGTAAGCTGAGAGAGAATCTTATTCTTTTTTAAATAATCCAGGAACTCCGTGCTCAAGTATTCTCCTCCCCGATCATATCGAAGGACTTTAATACTTCTACCCGTTTGGTTCTCTACTTCGTACTTATATTCCTAGAATTTCTCAAAAGCTTCAGACTCGTGTTTCAACAGGAACACCTGTCCTGAATCTTGAGAGATCGTCGATGAATGTAATGAAATACAAAGAACCAACCCTGGCATTTCTAGACATAGGACCGTATACATCATCATATGTCCATCCCAAGAGTTCAGTAACTCTTTCTCCGTGTCTAGTAAACGGAGTTTTAGTCATTTTACCTTTGAGACGTGACTGGAAGGTATCATAAGATGAAAATTCGAACGGATTCAAATATTCACCCTTATGTAACTTAGCTAGTCGTGTCGCATTGATATGACCTAGTCTACAATGCCATAAGAAGGATTCGTTCAATTCTGAACTTTTCCACTTGTGTGTGTTCTATATACTTTGAGCCGTGTTTTGATTTAGAATGTATATGCCACTATATAATGTGCCTAATGCAATCAACTTTTGATTAAGAAAAATGTTCACAACATTATCCTGCATTACAAAATTATATCCTTCTTTAACTTAATAATGAAACTGATGTAATGTTGTATATCAGGTTCAGTATGTAATAACGTTCATTCAGAATCAATGTATTAACCACTTGGTAATATAAGGTGATGTTCACCAATTGATTTGGCTGCAACAATTGCACCAATCTCTACTCTTAGAGAATGATCAACTTTTCTCAGTTGCCTACCTTTCTTTAGCCTAAGTAACATATTACACATGTGGGATCCCGATCCGGTATCTCATACCCAGGACATAGAGTGTACTGAGAAACAGTTCTCGGTAACGAACACATCCGAAGAAAATTCATCAACATGCTCATTTCTCGTTTGGGTGGCGTGGGAATCTGGATATGTTAGTGTATATGCCCTAGAGGCCATTACTGTATCATAATAGTTTGTATATTACTTGATGGAAGCTTGGGATATTCACAGTTGTATATACAATCTTGCTCGAAATGGTAGTATGCTACTTGGTTTGTCTCTGCTTTAATATATGCATGTGTTTCTTTTAGCATATCGCTGATATACATATTGGTAGAGACCTTAGGATCTTTGCTTGATTACCAGCGTTGTGATGGCGCTCACACTCGTGGGAGCTGGGTAATCCATAAGCACATCCTTATACAGGTCCCTGGTCGTTGGACTATCGAGACAGGGCATCGATACTCCGGAGTAGACTAGCATATGCGCTTCTCATCCCAGCGTGGGAGACGGTTTGTCCCACAGCCGTCAGTACGTCGTACTTGAGATAGTATGCGGGTGCTCGTTAGGTTACGAGTACACTGGACAGGACTCGTCGGGGACTGTTGGTTGGTATTATACCTATCGTCAGTTATCAGTTCCCAGGTGACATGAGTACAGCTTAGTCCGCTGACTTGACACTGTCACTTCGCCTCGAGTGTATTCCCACTGCACTTTGATTACTACCCTACCACGGCTCAAAGGAGTCGTGCAAACAGGTAGTTTTTGGGTGCAGTCCCGAAGCACTTGGAGGCAGTGACGGTTAGACAGGATTCGTCTCTCCCGGTATTGGGGGTTGACATCGCGCTATGTCTAGGAGAGCCATTACACGAGTAGTCCCTGGCCAGGGCAAGCGAGATACACTGGTAGGTTTCCAGTATTATCTCAGGGTGTTCTGGGCTACACTCCGACACTCCTTGTATCGCTATTAGGGGACTGACGTTCACCACCCCCTTAGGCCCGCCATGCGATGTATCAGACGAACAGACCGGACTGTACGGAGACTGTCACATACAGGCTCAGTAGGAGTTCAGATGGGGTTCACCTCGTCAGTCTTCTTATCGACATCTATCTGAGGACCGTTACGTACAGCTAGTGCCGCTTGCGGTCTGTGGTTAAACCCACTGCCAGCGTAGTGTCGAGTCTTTAGAGTCCCACACAGAGAGCTATTCGCCTTTAGGCAAAATGAGTAGAGGTCGCATGGTTTTGCGACAGGGTTCGTTTACATCCGCGCACTTGTGCACGTTTGCTGTCCGGACAGCTTATACTAGCGGGCTTTGGTTTAAGCCGGATCCTAGTATATGATTTGGGATTGGTTTTATCTCAGTGTATTCGTGTTCCTCGGATCACGAATACGGGTGCGTATGCACAGTTGCTTGAGACAGAGGGAGAGGACTTTGATTAGGGTTAATGACCATTGTTATTTTATTAACCCTAATGCTTATGTGTGCATTATGGTTAATCGATATTAGTTTAATATAATTGTGCATGGTTATGGTTGTTGACCATTTGACTGTCTTGACTTGTTGACCTAGGTTGACACTTTGACCATCATCATTTCATTTGGAAGATGCTCTTGGATCCTTGCAATTTGCATTAAAAATGAAATGATAATGGTCATGTCTTGATTAACCATGACAATTATCTAGCTAATTATCAATTTATAATAATTCATACATATATGTGAGAATGGTTTTATTTTTCTCTCATTCTATCATTTGCTTTCTCTCTCTTGTTCTTCCTCTCCCTCAAGCTCTCCCCTCTCATGTGTTGAGAAACACTTGAGCTTGAGAAAAACCTCTTCTTGATAATCTCTACTCTCATCTAGGGTTCTAGAATTAGCACTTCTTGCACCCTACTTACTTCTAGCTTGGAGTTGAAGCCAAAGGTTGAGGCTTTCGGGTGGATCCTTCTTCGACGTGAGAAGACGACAAAGGTGACCTCTTTCTACTACTCCAAGGAGCAAGGAGAGAAGGACATAAAGCCCTAGGTATAACCATTCTATCCTTAGCTAGTTTCTAGTTAGCTTTAGCTTATTTTTGTTTAGCAAAGATCCTTCTTTGTCTAGTCCATGTTGCCTAAAGTGATAAAAATTTGATTTTTATTCCGTTTTCCGCCTCCCCGCAAGCACCGGGGTGGGCAACGTGGACTTACAGTGGTATCAGAGCCTAACTAAACATAAACTAGCTAGGTAGTGAAAGTGTATGGAAGTTTGATCGGAAAAATCGGAAAAAAAACCAAAATATCAAAACCCTAACTTTCTGTTAAATTTTTTCCTGCTCAAAATAAAATTTATCATACTCCAAAAATCGTCTCAGGGTTTTGTGAAGAAAGCCACCAAACCCGGTTTAGTGAATCGACCAAAGCGCCGCGGTTCCGCGGCAATAGCAAGCTATTGCCGCGTAACCGCGGCCGAGTTGACTCGGTTCTGGGTCGAGTTTGGTGCAGTGTTCTTCTGGCTTGGTTTTGGGATTTTTAAGATGGTTTATATGTGCCTAGGTTTTCCAGAAAAGAAATTTGTTTTTGGGGGCCTATAAATCCTTATTTTTTATCGAACTTCAATACACTTTGACTAAAGGGTTATATCTGTGATGTTTTATGTATTCAACGTCGGCTAATCACTATATGTCGATTAGTGGGGGTTATACATATCTGTGATCTGTGTTTGATGATGGTATGTGTATATGAATGCGTTGGATTGTCGCGGGTGAATAGCCGGGGTGGATGTGAGATGAGTGTTTCTTTTTCTTTCATTCATTGTAACATGTAAATTGATGTAATATTATTTGTATGGCCGCGCAACCGGGTCGGGGTTGTAGCCGTCATTGTATAATTCTTTTTACTGTTTTTGCTCCTAGGATAGACCCATGGAGGGGGTGCACAAACTACCGGGTATCTCGAAGTGCCGAGTGGCCTACTCACGGTGGTGAGGGAGGTTGCTTCGCTTCGGGTACTTGGCGGGTAGTTTGCTGCACCCGTAGGGGTCTTGGGTGGGGTATTGGCTATTCACCGCGACCGTGTAATCCGCTTTTCGTTGCAGGCTCGAACGGATTGCGGAATCCTAGTATATCCAATGTATTCATCTGTGATCTGTAATGTCTATCATTGCTATATATTTATATAGTATAACTATTTAGGCGTTGCTTATGTTTTACAACCGCGCTAGCCCAGCCCCCGCTCTGTCGTTAGTTAAGTAACCTAACGGGTGATGACGGGGCCCCGTGGCGAATGCGAATGGCATAAGCGTACGTCATATTTTGGTTGTATTCTGCAATGGTAGGATTAAATGATGGGACGCATTAAAAGAACTAATGCAAGAAAATAAACCAAGTAAAAGTCGATTGGAACACTTTGAAAACCACTCGGTTCTTTTCAAAACTAAACTTTTAAACGCGGAGCTTGAACCACTCCTTTTAAAAGCTATCTCGTTCCATCGATTATATCAAGTTCACTACGTTCACGGTTTCGCCAAAACCATTCGTAGCCCTCCATCATTTCAGTTAAATATTCGGTAGTATTCAAGCTATGTATTTTGACCTCACGCCAAGGCATAGAGATTGGTAGCTGCCGGATATTTATTTGTTGCATAGATAGAATGCGTTGGTTTGAGACAGTCGTACTGCCATTTTGGCCTACGTCAAGGGTAGGTATGGGTGGGTTCAAATTAACCGGGATAATGATGGGAAGAACTTGACATGTGACTTACGACATTTTGACCTCACGCCAAGGTCATAAGAGCATGGGGCAAAAATCCACATCGGGAGTTTCATAAGTACTGAAACTTGCTAGCGCTGCATACCATTTGGAGTGTGATGATTCTGGTAGGATTCCTTCGGTTTTATCACGCAATGATATTTGGATCCCGATCCTACTGTGAGTATATGCTACTCCTCGGGAAAACTCTCGCTTAACGATCAATGCTATAAACCTAGTAGGTGTCTAGAAAGGTGTTAGCGGGGCTACGCCCACAGGGAAAAGAGGTTACTTAATTAAGGAACTTCGCGAAAGCGTTGGAAAACCTCCCTCGAAGAACCGACACTGGCCTGGCTGAACGATTAAGCAAGTATTGTATGGTGAGATTGATCCTGACTAATCCTTTCTTTACGGTTTGAGAAGGGATTCGAGAGACAGTGGGAGCCATCCTGTTTAGACAAACTAAAAACCACTCTAAACTTGCAAGAGCATCATGCTAAAGTGTTTCTTTTCTCTCTCCTAATTGCAGCGACCATTCAACATGACCGGACTTAAGTTATTACTAGATAAAAACATATTGACAGGGCCAAACTACAAAGATTGGCTCAGGAATGTCAAGATGGCAATCACTTACGACAAGCTGGGGTATCTCCTTACCACCAAAGCTCCCCCTGTCCCAGGTCCCAAAACCAGTGTCGTAGATAGGGAAATCTATAAGACCTGGGAAATAGATTGCGCGAAGGCCAAATGCCTCGTACTTGCCTCGATGGACAACGAACATCAGAGGAGGCACGAGAATATGGACCTAGAGTCCATATTTCTTCATACAAAAGAACTGTATGGAGAGCAGTCTCGTATCGCCAGATACGAAGTGTCGAAGAAGTTGTTTTCGGCAAGGTTGGCCGTCGGATCATCGGTAGCGGAACACGTGCTTAAGATGATTGGCTACATAGAGGAGCTCGCAGAACTTGGGACCACGTTGGAGAATGAGCTCTATACGGACTTGATTCTCCAGTCCCTTCCTTCCACTTATGTCCAGTTCATCCTGAATTCAACTTACAGGAAAAAGAAGTTGAACTTTCAGAGCTCCTCAACATGCTGAGGAGTGCAGAGGGCACCCTACAGAAAGGTAGGGAGACATCCACTTTGTTTGTAGGAGGATCTTCCTCTTCTAGATCCAGGGCGAAAGCCAAGGGTAAGAAGAAGAAAGCCCCCGCCAAACCAAGAGGCGGTGTCAGTAAAGTGGATACGAAGGGAAAAGGAAAAGCAACAAAGGTAGCGGGAAAGCTGGTGGGGAAGGAAGAATGCTTCTATTGTCACAAAAGTGGTCACTGGAAACAGGATTGCAAGGCTTGGAAGGCCAGAACACAGGATTTGAAGCGAGTTGCGGCTTCAGCTTCAGGTGTGTATGTTATTGAAAACTGTCTATCAATAAACTCTACATCCTGGGTATTGGATACCGGATCAGGATCTCATATCTGTAATTCTTTGCAGGCGTTGAGAAAGCGTAGAGTTTTGAAGGCAGGTGACATGACCCTCAGAGTTGCAAACGGTGCTAGCATGGATGCTGAGGCCGTGGGGGACTATCACCTGGGATTGTCGGATGGACACTTTTTGGTTTTGTGTAGTTGTTATTATGTACCAAATGTAACCTGTAACATCATTTCTGTATCTTTATTATCTAAAGAAGGTTATGAATTTGCATTTGTAAGTAATGTAGTGAACATTCACCTTAATCAAGTTTTGATTGGGTCAGGTACATTGAACAACGGTATATACGTTTTAAACCAACCACAGATTTTCAATGTCCAGAATACACACAAAAGAAAGTCTCCAGAAATCAATAAAACTTTCTTATAGCATTGTTGACTGGGTCACATCAATGAGAGAAGGTTGACTAAGTTACATGCAGAAGGATATTTGGATCCGTTCGAATATCAATCGTATGCAACTTGTCAATCCTGTCTCAAAGGAAAGATGACAAAGACTCCGTTCACTGGACACGGAGTAAGAGCGAGCGAGCTCTTGGGACTCGTACACAGCGACGTGTGCGGTCCAATGTCTATAAATGCACGAAGCGGTTATTCTTACTTCATTACTTTTACGGATGATTTTTCAAGCTTCGGACATGTCTTCTTAATGAAGCATAAATCCGAAGCTTTTGAGAAATTCCAGGAATACAAGAATGAAGTAGAAAAACAAACAGGCAAAAGTATCAAGGCACTGAGATCTGATCGAGGTGGTGAATACTTGAGTGCCGAGTTCCTGGGTTACTTAAAAGAGAATGGAATTCTCTCTCAGCTTACTCCTCCATACACTCCGCAACACAACGGTGTATCGGAGAGACGGAACCGAACCCTATTGGATATGGTACGGTCCATGATGAGTAACGCTGAGTTGCCGCGATCGTTCTGGGGATATGCGCTAGAATCAGCTGCATACCTTTTGAACCGAGTTCCCACTAAGACTGTGCCTACCACACCATATGAGTTATGGAGTGGGAAGAAACCCTATCTTCAATACTTGAAGATTTGGGGATGTCCAGCTTATGTCAAAAAGCAGCATGCGGACAAACTAGAGGCACGCTCAGTACTGTGCAAGTTTGTGGGATACCCAAAGAACTCCAGGCGGTATCTTTTCTATTACGCAGAGGAACAAAAAGTCTTTGTTTCTCGTAATGCCCATTTTCTGGAACATCAGTTCTTAGAAAAAGAAATAAGTGGGAGCGCAATAGAACTGGAAGAAATTCTAGAACCACAAGCTATTACTGAAAGCTTAGTAGAACCAGAGGGTTCGAAAGATCAGGACATTCCCACGCCACTCCGCAGGAGTAGTAGGCAGTCTCATCCGCCCGAGAGATACTACGGTTTTCTCATTGACGGGGATAGAGAGGATTGCATCATAGATTGTGATGAGCCTACTAGCTTCCAGCAAGCCATTCAGAGCGTCGACTCGGTAAAATGGCTGGATGCAATGCGGACCGAAATGGAGTCCATGTACACCAACAAAGTATGGACGTTGGACATTGCTCCAGATGGGGTAAAACCCGAAGGATGCAAGTGGATCTTCAAAAGGAAGATTGGTGTAGATGGACAGGTTGAGACATATAAAGCTAGACTGATAGCAAAGGGTTTTCGTCAGCGACCTGGTTTGGACTATGACGAAACCTTTTCTCCAGTAGCTATGCTGAAATCCATTCGGATCCTTCTTGCCATTGCTGCCTTCCACGATTATGAGATTTGGCAGATGGACGTAAAGACAGCTTTTCTAAATGGACATTTAGAGGAGTGTGTCTATATGGAACAGCTAGAGGGTTTCATTCAGAGTGGGAGCAGCGGAAAGGTGTGCAAGCTGCTTAAGTCCAATTATAGACTAAAGCAGGCATCGCGGAGTTGGAACATCTGTTTTGATGAGACGGTCAAGGAATTTGGCTTTATCAAAAATCCAGATGAACCATGCATCTATTTTAGATTTGTAGCGAGAACTGTAGTATTCCTCGTTTTATACATGGATGACATTCTCTTAATAGGAAATGACATTCCTATGCTACAATCTGTCAAGGGGTTCTTGTCACACAGGTTCTCCATGAAAGACCTGGGTGATACCTCATACATTCTGGGTATCCGGATCTACCGTGACAGATCCAAGAGGATATTAGGACTTTCACAGTCCAGGTACATCGACACCATACTGAAGAGATTCAGTATGGAAGATTCCAAGCGCGGAAATCTACCGGCTTGTCACGGGATCACCCTCTCTAAAGAGATGTCTCCCAAGACTGATTTGGAGAGGGATCGCATGTCTATTATACCCTACGCTTCTGCGGTAGGCTCTATAATGCATGCGATGTTGTGTACCAGACCGGATGTGGCTTATGCACTGAGTGTGGTAAGCAGGTATCAGTCAAACCCTGGGGAGAAACATTGGATAGCAGTAAAGAACATTCTCAAGTACCTGAGAAGGACTAAGGAGATGTTCTTGGTGTATGGCGGAAAAGACTTCCAGATTGAGGCCTTTGCTGACTCCAGCTTCCAGAGTGACAAGGATGATTCCAAGTCCATGTCGGGTTTTGTCTTCACCCTCAATGGAGGGGCGGTGTGTTAGAAGAGCTCCAAACAGGAAACCGTTGCTGACTCGACTATGGAAGCGGAATACATCGCTGCATCTGATGCCGCAAAAGAAGCTGTCTGGATGAGGAAGTTCTTGAAAGAACTTATGGTGGTTCCGTCCATTGTTGACCCAATACCTCTGTATTGCGACAACAACGGGGCTATAGCTTTAGCGAAGGAACCCAGGTCCCATCAAAAATCCAGACACATCTTGAGGCGGTATCACCTGATCAGGGAGATCGTAGATCGCCAGGAGATCGAGGTTTGGAGGGTTGCTTCAGAAGATAACACAGCAGATCCATTCACCAAGGCCTTGCCCCAGACTCAGTTCGAGCGGCTGATCGAGATGATAGGTCTTCGATACGCCAGTACATGGCCTTAGTGCAAGTGGGAGATTGTTAGTGTATATGCCCTAGAGGCCATTACTATATCATACTAGTTTGTATATTACTTGATGGAAGCTTGGGATATTCACAGTCGTATATACAATCTTGCTCGAAATGGTAGTATGCTACTTGGTTTGTCTCTGCTTTAATATGTGCAAGTGTTTCTTTTAGCATATCGCTGATATACATATTGGTAGAGCCCTTAGGATCTTTGCTTGATTACCAGCGTTGTGATGGCGCTCACACTCGTGGGAGCTGGGTAATCCATAAGCACATCCTTATACAGGTCCCTGGTCGTTGGACTATCGAGACAGGGCATCGATACTCCGGAGTAGACTAGCTTAAGCGCTTCTCATCCCAGCGTGGGAGACGGTCTGTCCCACAGCCGTCAGTACGTCGTACTTGAGATAGTATGCGGGTGCTCGTTAGGTTACGAGTACACTGGACAGGACTCGTCGGGGACTGTTGGTTGGTATTATACCTATCGTCAGTTATCAGTTCCCAGGTGACATGAGTACAGCTTAGTCCGCTGACTTGACACTGTCACTTCGCCTCGAGTGAGTTCCCACTGCACTTTGATTACTACCCTACCACGGCTCAAAGGAGTCGTGCAAACAGGTAGTTTTTGGGTGCAGTCCCGAAGCACTTAAAGGCAGTGACGGTTAGACAGGATTCGTCTCTCCCGGTATTGGGGGTTGACATCGCGCTGTGTCTAGGAGAGCCATTACACGATTAGTCCCTGGCCAGGGCAAGCGAGATATACTGGTAGGTTTCCAGTATTATCTCAGGGTGTTCTGGGCTACACTCCTACACGACTTGTACCGCTATTAGGGGACTGACGTTCACCGCCCCCTTGGCCCGCCATGCGATGTATCAGACGAACAGACCGGACTGTACGGAGACTGTCACATACAGGCTCAGTAGGAGTTCAGATGGGGTTCACCTCGTCAGTCTTCTTATCGACATCTACCTGGGGTCCGTTACGTACAGCTAGTGCCGCTTGCGGTCTGTGGTTAAACCCACTGCCAGCGTAGTGTCGAGTCTTTAGAGTTCCACACAGAGAGCTATTCGCCTTTAGGCAAAATGAGTAGAGGTCGTATGGTTTTGCGACAGGGTTCGTTCACATCCGCGCACTTGTGCACGTTTGCTGTCCGGACAGCTTATACTAGCGGGCTTTGGTTTAAGCCGGATCCTAGTATATGATTTGGGATTGGTTTTATCTCAGTGTATTCGTGTTCCTCGGATCACGAATACGGGTGCGTATGCACAGTTGCTTGAGACAGAAGGAGAGGACTTTGATTAGGGTTAATGACCATTGTTATTTTATTAACCCTAATGCTTATGTGTGTATTATGGTTAATCGATATTAGTTTAATATAATTGTGCATGGTTATGGTTGTTGACCATTTGACTATCTTGACTTGTTGACCTAGGTTGACACTTTGACCATCATCATTTCATTTGGAAGATGCTCTTTGATCCTTGCAATTTGCATTAAAAATGAAATGATAATGGTCATGTCTTGATTAACCATGACAATTATCTAGCTAATTATCAATTTATAATAATTCACATATATATGTGAGAATGGTTTTATTTTTCTCTCATTCTATCATTTGCTTTCTCTCTCTTGTTCTTCCTCTCCCTCAAGCTCTCCCCTCTCATGTGTTGAGAAACACTTGAGCTTGAGAAAAACCTCTTCTTGATAATCTCTACTCTCATCTAGGGTTCTAGAATTAGCACTTCTTGCACCCTAGTTACTTCTAGTTTGGAGTTGAAGCCAAAGGTTGAGGCTTTCGGGTGGATCCTTCTTCGACGTGAGAAGACGACAAAGGTGACCTCTTTCTACTACTCCAAGGAGCAAGGAGAGAAGGACATAAAGCCCTAGGTATAACCATTCTATCCTTAGCTAGTTTCTAGTTAGCTTTAACTTGTTTTTGTTTAGCAAAGATCCTTCTTTGTCTAGTCCATGTTGCCTAAAGTGATAAAAATTTGATTTTTATTCCGTTTTCCGCCTCCCCGCAAGCACCGGGGTGGGCAACGTGGACTTACAGGATATACCCCTATTTCCGGCTCAAACTTATAACAATTATAAGATAGAGCGGAACCAACGTTCCCCAGCTCAGCATACCAAGCGGGTTCGGTCGATACATCCATATTAATATCTTGATTAAGACATGTCACGATCGCTACCAGGAGAGAGAGAGAAGAAAACACTCTGCGTGTGCTCTTGCAACATTAGATTGGTTATTATTTTATCTAATCTGGATGGCTCCCATTTTTTTTATCAAATCTTCCTTTAAACCCTAAAAGGTAAGACTAACCGGAATTAATTACACCCTACAAGTACGCCAATCGTTCAGCCAGGCCAGTGTCGGTACTTTGAGGGAGGTTTCCCGTGCTTTCGCACGGACCAAATTAAAATAAATCTAGTATTCCCTAGGGTGTAACCTCGTTAACACCTTTCTAGACACCTTGTAACATTTCAGAAAATATAAAATATTACTTTTGGAATTTAATATTAAAATAATATTTTTCCCGAAAACTGCCCGGTTTGCGAAATTGGGGTTTTCAAAAAACGGTATAAATATATACCAATAATTATGAAATAATTGGATATATAAATGATTTATTCATTTAAAAATATATATAAAGGATTTGGCATTTTCTAAATCAATTATATGCAGTTTAAATGAAAACTCGATTAGTGCACTGCTAATCGCGATTAAGCCAAATCTGTATTTCTACAGTTTTTCATGGCTAGTGCACCATGTCATGTTGCATTTTGGTTACATGTTGTTTTCATGTATTGTTTTTGGGGTATTATGTGATTTGGTTTTAAAAATAAAGAGAAAAGGGTAAAAGGGTAAATAGATGAGAGAGTGGGTAAGAATAAGAGGAGGAGGAGAGAGAGAGGGCTGCCATCTAACCTCACCCCCCATTTGTTTTCTCCATTATTTCCTCATCTCCCTCCACCTCTACCCCAAGATCCATCTCCAAATATTCACCAAAACCCTATACTTCCTTCACAAAAAACGATCCCCTCTTCATCCTCTACACAATGGACCAAGTAAAGTTGGATTTTGATGACATTGAGAAGCTAGGGTTTTCTTGAGTGGCATAAATGAGCTATAATTTCTACCATTTAGATAGTTTTAAGTTCCTTTATATTCTATTTTTAATTTAGAATTGGTTTAGTAGTGATTTGTGAAGTTAGAAAATTCTAGAGAGGGTTTGGGTGACTTATGGACTTGTGATCAGTAGTGAGGGTATACAAGACCCTAGAGATCAATTGGTGAACCTAAAATAGAGAATACGGATTTAGGAATTCATTCATGTCGGTTTTGTGTTAAATTGTGAGCCTACAGGGAATCTGGGTTGATCCGGGGAGTTTTTAAGGAAAGCAAACAATACCAGGGACCAAATTAGGGCACTAGGAGACCACCCTGACCAGAAGAACCCGAACGGAGCTACCCTAGCCGAGCTCACCAGATTTCCAAGCAATGTGGCCGGCCACTTGGTGGCATTTGGTGTCTAGGTTAGTCCAGTAGCTCATATACTCCATATACAACACCCTATACTTATTTGTTTAGTTTGATTTAACCTGAGTCAAAATCTGGGAGCACTTTGGTGTGATTTTTGGTTATGTTTTCCGTATTTTGAATGCTATGTTTTAATATTTGGTATTGTATTTGGTTGTTGGATGTTTTTACATCAACGACAAAGGATAATTGGTTGGTTTTGCATGCGTGGCCTATAGGTTCTAACCTATAGGCGATCCGTATGCCGTTTTGTTTTCCGGATTCGATTTTAATAGCGTTTGAGACTGTGCATTATTGTAGGTACCTTCGCGTTGATTCCGAGGTGACGGAGTGTAGTGTCATCGACTTCGGAAAGCAAGTAGCAAGGTGAGTAGATCTATATCTACGGTGGAAGTCCGGTGGATGGCATATAGCACCCCCGCATGTTTTGATGGAAACCGATTCTTAGAATATAGTTAAGGAAACCTAGATTAGGAAACTAGGGATATGGTTTAAAAGATAGTTAGAAATGATATTAGTGATTGGATATATATTTTGAGATATGATAAAGCTTTAGGGATATGAAAAGTGAATGTGAATCACGGCTTATAGACATGTAGTTGCACTAGATTAGGTATGAGTTTTAGAGTAGTGTGACATTTTATGTATAAGGTAAAATGTATATATAAAATTGACGCGGTGTGAGATATAAATGCGATGAAAAGAATATACGATATGATATGATGACTTGATGTTATGTTGGTATACGGATGCGAGTCGATTGAGATGATTGATACTCTTGCCGGTCCCCTGATACGAGGTTGTTGTGGATGTGACCCGGGAATATAGGTATATAGATATAAATGTGGTGAATCTCGAGTGATATACCGTATGAGACTTTAGGTCCGTACCCCACATTGTCCTATAGGATGATAGGATCCCTAATGGTTTAATGTCGCCGTACGATGATTTACCGTACGTGATGAGTTTATGATGATTGATCTACACCCTTGACTAGAGGATGCCGTACGATGGATTATACCATACGTGTTGTTATGAGGCTGGATGCCGATTGAATGATTCACCGACTTGGTCATGTTAGATATGTATACCTTATAGCTTCTATCTGACGATTTACCTTATGCTCCATTCATGCTATTCTCATTACATTGCATATACCTGTGTTAGTAAACTTACACCATTATCGATGATGCGTATGTTGCACTTACACAGATTAGCTAGCTCACACACTTCATCATCTATAATTGCTATGTCACTACTCAGTAGAATTGCTGTATCATGATATGACTCCTTGCATGAATTACTTGCTATAGTTACATATACACCTTTATACGATGTTGCATTTGTTATCTAATTAAATTGGGAACCGCAGGACTTACTTAAAAACAAGATTCATTTTAAAGAGCGGTTTTCCCTTGACATGTACATATTACTGTTCCATGTTGCATGATATACGGATATGCTTACATTTCTGTTATATGTCGCATACATCATGATTTTTGATTATACGCATTGAGATATGCTGTTTTCATAAGATTTCTGGATTTGAGAACCGTGATTATTTCAAAAGAAAGTATGTATTGTTTTAAAAACCCGGTTTCCCTTGATATGATATTTCAGTACGTCCACCATGCGTTTTCTAGGTTCTGATACGTGTGACATGTGAAAGCCGATTCGAGGAGTGGTCGATCCATTTGCGGGTTCATGGTGGACCCGGTATGGTACCCCGGGGCAAGAAAGGGATGTTGCGCAGTAGACGATGAGCCTGGCAGAGAGACTACTACCTACCAGAGATTGGTTGGACCTGGCGAATGTCCGGAGTATACCGACTGGAGTCGAGAGATGATATGGGCCGATCCGGACTGACGGAGCCCGAGGGCCGATCAGGACTGACAGAGCCCGAAGGCCGGACTGACGGAGCTTGAGATATGAGGATTTACGTATCGATGCTGGACAAGGGTTTCATGATGTTTCGAGTGTCTATGCTGGACACTCAGGTTCCATGATTTTGAGTTGTCACGAGGGACACATGTTGATTTATATCCTCATATTTTCATGCATATGCTTTTTATGATATTTACATGCATGAGGTTGTTGTGTCATCGGTTGACATGTGGACGAGATCCACATGCTTGCAGGCATTTATTATACTGTTGGATGTTATCCACCTGCTCATAGGCATTGATTATATTGTTGGCACATATACAGTTACGGTCACCCTAGATATCATAGTTTTACCTTTGTGATATAGTTAACCTATGAGTTGTTGTTTATTCGATTTCTACCTGTAGATGTTTTTCTACTCACGAGTTGGCAACTCACCCCCGTTGTGCCACAGTTCTTGCAGGTTGAACGCATGGATCTGTAGCGGCTTCGCTGGCACACAGTTGCATTCGGGTGTTTTGCATTGGTAAGTGGGACATTTTATCATACCCACTCTTGTATTTATATTTCATATTGTATCTAGTCAACTACATCAATCAAACTAGTATTTGTATAAGTAATGAGTTTAGTGAGACTTGTGGTTGCGAGACTTAGGGCAAGGGGTATTCCGCTACTTGTGATTTGATGTCTTGCTTATTTCTTTATCTTTTGTGGTGAATTTCGCCGTTGGGCGTTGTATACTTATATATACTGTCTTGCATGGTTGTGATCCGCCGGTTGGCGAAGAGCTAGCTCTCGCTTGGGGATGCCTTTATCATTATTATGTATTTGTGGCTTTGGATCAAAATATACATAGGAGGTGCTGCTCAAATTTTTATAAGACGAAACATGTTTTTAAACTTGCATAATCCACTTGTATTTTTCAAGTTCCTATTCTATGCATTAAGAAAACTAGATTTCATTATACCCTTATTTAAAAACTTCACCTCTTTTATTTTTCTTAAAAGGGTTTAGATTTCTGGGCTTCGGCTTACCTGAATTACGTTACGCCGTGGCGCGATTTAAGTGCCGGTCATGAGCTAGTTTCGGGTCGTGACAAAGTTGGTATCTGAGCGCTAGGTTTAACCTTGGTTCGAGTCTATGTTTGACTATGCGGAGTGTAGGGCGTATATATATTTTGGAACCTAGGCTTGACCTTACGGAACTTATAATTGAATGGGGGGTATTAGACCCGAACTTTCGTTTCATAGGTTGACCCTTATTGATGGAGTAGGTAGTTTGAGTTGAGTGACGTACCATACGTATGTTCCGCGGTATATTTACGATACGATACTCCACTTAAGAAATCTTAGGATGTACATATTTTGAGATCTGTGATTCTCTTCGTACCCATGATTATACATCCATTTGAGATCCTTGATTCTACTCGTTTCCATGATCATACTCCCATTGATATTGTTTCTTCTAATGATTATGTATCCATTCTGGGTTTGTTGTTTAATTTCATGCCCTTGATCTGTTTTCATCGATACACGCTTGAGGTTCCTGTTACCATGGTTTGAGTGCAGATTGAGCTGCTGCTAGTGTTGTGGTCAGAGCGAGCTCGTCATGGACGAGGACTGACCATTGTGTTTTCTGGTGACATGGGAACGTCTCGATGTAGTGTTTGTGTTGTGACCACTTGTTGAGGCGAGTGTTTGGTTTTACACCAGATTATCGGGCCATTGATAGAGGCTGCCAGTCGTGAGAGGACTGTTGATGTACAATATACCTCAGAGATTCTAATGTCATCTACTATGCAGACAGATGACCCGGCTGTTGCTGAGATTGATAGGATGTCGTCTCCATACTTTACGAGCTAAGATCGCTGGAGCTTTCAGGCAGAGCTGCGACGGATAATAGCTAGTCTACCTTGAGTTGAGAGGCCAAGGGTATTCACATGTTGCCTAGGCGAACTTAAAAAGTTCGAACGAATGTCAGAAAACCCATTTATCCATGTTTAAAGTATCCGAAGGAACTGTTCACACCATAATATTGCATTATTATATTCCCCATTCTTATTCTTTTTATAAATAAACAGGTGCTTTTGACGCATGTCTGCTACATGTTACAGGTTACAGGTTCTTGGACAGAAAACAGTGAAAACGATGTAAAGACGATGAAAAAGTGGACTTTGACCGACAAATAGAAGACTCTTGATCAAGCCTACATCAAAAATAAAATTTACAAAGTACAAGGCAATGCAAGGTCCAAAATGACAAAGCGAACGGTTACAAGTCCATTGAAATTTGTTCACTGGAGATCTGGAAGAAATAAAGAAGCTACACAGAGAAAAGAACTAAAGAAATAATAAGCCCAAAAAACCAGGAATCAGCCCACAAAGTTTTATCTTCTGAACTCATTAATGGGCCAAGGAACCGCGGCCCAAGCCAACCAATGCCGCGGTTCCGCGGCCGTATAGTGCCCGGGCTCGTAGAAATTTTTAGTAAAATGTTTTGGCGGCGCTTAATAGTCAACCTAAGGGCTATTTTTGTAATTTCAGATATGCGAATCAAATGTAACCTAGGGTTTCCTATTCTCTATAAATAGGAACTCTAAATATTGTAATTTCTATGCCTCCTTTTAATAAGAAATTCAGAATTCTTTATGGAGAGCATCGGTGCCTCTTTTCAATTCATCTATTCAGATCTGACAACCCTGCGTACATGTTTGGAGAGATCCATCTGTAAGTAATTTAATTTCTTGTCCTAGTGTAGATTTTAATTCCTTGCCTTAGATGTTAGCTTTGGGAAGGGCTTTTGAGAGATGAGATCTCTCGTCCCTTTCTTACCCATCACACAGAATCTATAGGGCTCTATGCATACATGCACACACTGCGCCCTACGGCACCCTATCCCTCGAGGTAGCGGTGATACCGTAGTATAAAGGCTCAGTTGCGCGCGTTTTCCATGGAGGTTAGGGTAAGGATCTCTAAAGGAAGGACAATAACCTAGAGGAAGGAACACCTTCCCGAATGGATCTAATCCCCTTTATTGATAATTACCATAACTCCTCTTAGATCCTAATCTGGGTATAGAAAGCGTTGAGATTTATTTACATTTCCAAACCATTCCTAAACCTAACCCTAGCAAGATTTAGATCTAGATAATTGCCCTAGGATAATTTAGGTTTTTAGATTTAATAACAACTCCGAACACCCTTCGGAATTAACTCGTAAGAACGAATCGGAGATTCACAACATCCTTGTGGACCGACCCGTACTCACCGGCTAGCTTCATGCGACGCCGTTCTTGATTGCGGTTACAAATATTTTTGATCTATCTTTTAGAAAGCGCAAGCACGCTAAATCAAACAATCAAATGGCACCGTTGCCGGGGATGGCGTAGAATTTTCTTTTCGGAATTTCGGGTTAATCATAAAATTTAAAAATTCATAAAAATCAAAAAAATCAAAAAAATATAAAAATATATATCATTTGTTATTTTTGGAAGGGATACTTTGTGGTTGAATTTTTTGCAGGATATACAGAATCGGATCTGGAAAATTCCAGAAAGCGAAACAGAAAAAAGGGTATCAGAACAGAAGGGATTTTAACTAACAGAAGAGCACAAAAATTTTGGAGTCCCAAATCCCCTATCCCGCCGCAATTCCGCGGCCAAAACCCACCTTAGGCCGCAGAACCGCGGCCATCTTGTCGATTCGTCGCACCAAAATAATTCTAGGGCACTGTGCAGTTAATGTGACCGCGAAATCGCGGTAGGAGCCACGTTTTGCCGCGGAAAGGCGGTGGAATTGTGACATCATCAGACCAACTTTGCTCTGTACGATCTTCTGTTCATCCTCTGTATATTTTGAAATATATTTTCTGGAAATGCCTGCAGAATTTTGTGCACTTTAGAAATATATTCCCTTCCAAATAACGATCTTGTGCAGGATTTTTGGGCCCCGCTTGAAATAAAATAGATTGCAAGTAATATTTTGCTGTTGCATATCTTTTCTATAAAATATTTTGCTGTTGCATATTTTTTCTCTAAAAATCTATTTTCAACAAAATTTTTCCAAATAAAGAGAAAGAAAAAAATCAATGAAAAATGAAAATAAAAAGGACAAATATTTTATAGAACTTGCAAAATTTTTTAGCCCCAAATAAATCCTTGCACCATCCAACCTTCCTTCTTGTCACCTTTCTTCTTCTAACATGGGTACCCCACACAATAAATCATTAGCCGAACTTTGGTATCCCGAACCTAATTTTGCGTCATATGTTAATTTGTTCGGTCAATTTAAAAACGATCCCTCCATGCCTAAAAAATCTTTGAAAGATCACATAGAGGTGTCTAGGAGAAATAGTTTGACTTTTCAACCTACTTTGTGTCAACCGAGTCAACCTTTACCACCTACATATGTTGATACCACTTCTTCAAGTCCTTCTGTCACTCCTGGGACGATGTCCATTGCTGAGCATATTGCTCAATCTCGCAGTCGATCTTTCACCCCTCTCCACTCGTCTAGTTCTAGGGATCAACACGACTATTCACCTTTTTATCCATATGTTGACCCTACCCCTTCCCAACCACCCACTTCGTACCAGTCATACCCAACCTTCCCACCTTCACTAGACACCGTTTCTACATAGCCTGTTGGGAGTTTTGCATATCCACGCCATTTTGAATCTTTTATCGAAACCCCCTCACCACCTAAGTCTAGTTTGGAAGAGTCGTTGGAAGCGTACATGGCAGCAACGAATAAAATGACTAGGAATATGGAAGCGTCTTTAGCCGCCCTTATGCAACCTACCGAACCGGTAGCTAGTTTCCCGCTAGCTCAAATTTTTTTAATGTATAAGGAGGCGGTGGGACAGAGTGAGAATGAGAGAGGATTTTCAAATCAAACCTACCCTTACCCAATTGAAGCCCACAACTCCGGTTTTCCATCGATTGTTCCAAATGATTCACCAGTTGAAAATAAAAACGAGTTGTGTGATTTTGTAGTGTTTGATTTGCCAGATTGTGAGGAACCCCTTTCGAGTGAAACCGCACCTAATCCTTTCGATCTTTACACCTCCCATATAGAACCTAAATCGATAGATATCCATGCCTTTGATGAGGTGTCTAAAGAAATTGATTTTCACTTGATTGAGGATATAGACGCCGGGAATATTTCGGATGATGAACATGTCGATTTGCTTGAAATTTTATGTTCAAATCATCATCCTGAGTTATTAAATGTTTCTCCCGAATCTCATATGCGTCTAGATTTTGATGATAATGGCATGGATGAGTTGAATATTGAGGATAGTATCGAGAAGAGTCTTGAGGATAATATTGAGGTTGAATCAGTTTTGTTTGATGTGTCTGATTTTCCAATTCATCCTCCTGAACCTTTGACTGTTATATCACCCTCCCTCCTTCCCATCGTTCCGACCCCGCTTGAAGACTATGAGCTTGAAAGATTTTCCTTTGAATCCGATACTGTTCTCACAGATGATAACACTTACGAGTGTTTCACTTTTTCGGATGATGTTGAAGACTTACCGCCCGAGTTTGAGTCCTTTACATTTTCAGATGAGCCATCAGACTCGGTTGATTATAGTAGTTTCGAACCATTAATGGAATCTTTCAAGTTCGAAACAGTTTACTACGGTGAGAAAGATACTATCCCTAATTCACTCCTTTTCGTCTCTCCTATTGTCCCGACCGTACAAATGACCGTTACGCTTTCATCTCCGATACCAAGTTCGGCGTACCCATGTTTTCTTGCGAATCTTGAGGGATTTGATCCCATTTCTCGACGAGTAGATAGGTTAGCGCAATCGCTTATAACATATCGGTCATCACATATTGCGCTAATTTATTCACTAAATTTACACCCTCAAGATCGTACTCCTTTTCCTTCTTCTTTTCGCCATTCTTCTCCCCCACCGAGACCGTATTCTACCATTCTTCTTTCCACACGGTCTCGCGTGCTTCTCATTTTCTTGCACCAACTATACCATTTCCACGATAAGACTTTTGAATGGTTGGTGCTAACCTTTGGCTTGTGTAAGGCCAAGCTTAAGTTTGGGGGGGATGCTTGTTGTATATATGTATATATCTTTTTGTTTTCTTTTTCCTATAAAAAATAAAAAAAAATTCAAAAAATAAAAAAATAAAAACAAAAAAAAAATTTATAAATAAATAAACAGGGGAGTGCCAGTATTTTGACCCTCTTGGTTTAGTATGACAGTGAGGACACTGTCAAGTTCAAGTTTGGGGGTATGCTCGGTACGTCTTCTTCCTTCGCATTCATTTGTACATATTTTTGCATGTGCATATTTATTTGAAAACCCATAAAAATTTGAAAAATTTCAAAAATTATAAAAATAATTGTATTCAATTTTGGCCATATTTGACTTAAGTTTAACAAATAGGTTAACCGGTTAGGAAAAACTAGATTTTGGACTTAGTAAATTAAAAACCCTAAAAATAACCTTCCTTAAAGTTTAACGGTAGAAAGTATATGTCTTTGTAGTTTATTTAGAAATAGGCAAATTTTGAGTTCACTTTTTGGGCTAAGTCGAAACGAAGGAAAAGTATAAAAACTTTTATTAGAATATAAGTTTGAAAAATAATTCCTAGCTTGAGTCTAGATTCTGAAAACATGTACCCTACAAAATGCACAATCATGCACCTTGAAACTTGGAATAGTAAAGGAGACCTTGAAATACTTTTGTCTAAAGTCCTTAGTACAATGAAAATAAAAAAAGAAAAAAAAAGTGAATAAAGAAAAAAATGAACACTGGTTTTTTTTGATTACTTAATGCTGCAAAAATAGAAAAATATTTAGCGAGGGTGCTTCATCACCTAGTGCCTTAGACCAACTGGTTTGGGAGTCACTGCTAAAGCCTTGGGTGTTGCAAGACTAGGAATTATACTTTAATGTGCAAACACATCTTGTAATCGGAGATTCACAACATCCCTGTGGACCGACCCGTACTCACCAGCTAGCTGCAAAGCGACGCCGTTCTTGATTGCGGTTACTAATATTTTTGATCTATCTTTTCTCTAAAAATCTTTTTTGCTACAAAATTTTTCCAAATAAAGAGAAAAGAAAAAAATCAATGAAAAATGAAAATAAAAAGGACAAATATTTTATAGAGCTTGCAAAAATTTTTTAGCCGCAAATAAATCCTTGCACCACCCAACCTTCCTTCTTGTCACCTTTCTTCTTCTAACATGGGTACCCCACACAATAAATCATTAGCCGAACTTTGGTATCCCGAATCTAATTTTGCGTCATACGTCAATTTGTTCGGTCAATTTAAAAACGATCCCTCCATACCTAAAAAATCTTTGAAAGATCACATAGAGGCGTCTAGGAGAAACAGTTTGACTTTTCAACCCACTTTGTGTCAACCTTCACCACCTTCGTATGTTGACACCACTTTTTCAAGTTCATATGTAACTCCTAAGCTGATGTCCATTGCTGAGCATATTGCTCAATCTCGCAGTGAATCTTTCACCCCTCTCCACTCATCTAGTTCTAGGGATCAACAAGACAATTCACCTTTTTATCCACATGTTGACCCTTCCCCTGTCCAATCACCCACTTCCTACCAGTCATACCCGACCTTCCCACCTTCACTAGACACCGTTTCTATACAGCCATTAGGGAGTTTCACATATCCACACGATTTTGAATCTTTTACCGAAACTCCCTCACAACCCAAGTTTAGTTTGGAAGAGTCGTTGGAGGCATATATTGTTGCAACAAATAAAATGATGAGGAATGTGGAAGCGTCCATGGCCACCCTTATGCAACCTAGTGAACCGGTAGCTAGTGTCCCGCTAGCTCAAAATCTTTTAATGTATAAGGAGGCGGTTGGACAGAGTGAGAATGAGAGAGGATTTTCAAATCAAACCTACCCTTACCCAATTGAAGCCCACAACTCCGGTTTTCCATCGATTGTTCCAAATGATTCACCAGTTGAAAATAAAAACGAGTTGTGTGATTTTGTAGTGTTTGATTTGCCAGATTGTGAGGAACCCCTTTCGAGCGAAACCGCACCTAATCCTTTCGATCTTTACACCTCTCATCTAGAACATAAATCGATAGATATCCATGCTTTTGATGAGGTGTCTAAAGAAATTGATTTTCACTTGATTAAGGATATAGACGCCGGGAATATTTCGGAGGATGAACATGTCGATTTGCTTGAAATTTTATGTTCAAATCATCATCCTGAGTTATTAAATGTTTCTCCCGAATCTCATATGTGTCTAGATTTTGATGATAATGGCATGGATGAGTTGAATATTGAGGATAGTATCGAGAAGAGTCTTGAGGATAATATTGAGGTTGAATCATTTGTGTTTGATGTGTCTGATTTTCCAATTCATCCTCCTGAACCTTTGACTGTTATATCACCCTCCCTCCTTCCCATCGTTCCGACCCCGCTTGAAGACTGTGAGCTTGAAAGATTTTCCTTTGAATCCGATACTGTTCTCACAGATGATAACACTTACGAGTGTTTCACTTTTTCGGACGATGTTGATGACTCACCGCCCGAGTTTGAGTCCTTTACATTTTCAGATGAGCCATCAGACTCGGTTGATTATAGTAGTTTCGAACCATTGATGGAATCTTTCAAGTTCGAAACAGTTTACTACGGTGAGAAAGATACTATCCCTAATTCACTCCCTTTCGTCTTTCCTATCGTTCCGACCGAACAAGTGACTGTTACGCTTTCATTTCCTATACCAAGTTCGGCGTACCCATGTTTTCTTGCGAATCTTGAGGGATTTGATCCCATTGCACGATGGGTTGATAGGTTAGCGCAATCGCTTTTAACACATCGGTCATCACAAATTGCGCTAATTTACTCACTCAATTTACACCCTCAAGATCGTACTCTACTTCTTTCTTCTTTCCGCCATTCTTTCCCCCCACCAAGACCATATTCTACCATTCTTCCTTCCACACGGTCTCGCGTGTTTCTCATTTCTTTCATCTCCATCCCATTCTTGCACCGACTATATCTTTACCATGATAAGATTTTTGAATGGTTGGTGCTAACATTTGGCTTGTGTAAGGCCAAGCTTAAGTTTGGGGGGGAACCGTTGTATATATGTATATATATTTTTGTTTTCTTTTTCTATAAAAATAAAATAACAAAAAAAATTTCAAAACAATAAAATAAAAAAAAATGGAAATAAATAAACAGGGGTGTGCCGACATTTTGACCATCTTGGTTTAGTATGACAGTGAGGACACTGTCAAGTACAAGTTTGGGGGTATGCTCGGTACGTCTTCTTCCTTAGCATTCATTTGTATATATTGTTGCATTTGCATACTTATTTGAAAACCCATAAAAATTTCAAAAATTTCAAAAATTATAAAAATTATTGTATTCAATTTTGGCTAATTGACTTGAGTTTGACAAATAAGTTAACTGGCTAGGAACAACTAGATCTTAGACTTAGTGAATAAAAAACCCTAAAAATAACATTCCTTAAAGTTTAACGGTAGAAAGTATATGCCTTGTAGTTTATTTAGAAATAGACAAATTTTGGGTTCACTTCTTGGGCTAAGTCGAAACAAGGGAAAAGTATTGATGTTCTTATTATAGTATAAGTTTGAAAAATAGTTCCTAGCTTAAGTCTAGATTCTGAAAATGTATACCCTACAATTTGCACAATCACGCACCTTGAAACTTGGAATAGTAGAAGAGACCTTGAAATGCTCTTGTCTAAAGTCCTTAGTACAATGAAAATAAAAGGAAAAAAAAAGTGAATAAAGAAAAAAAAATGAACACTGGTTTTTGTGATTACTTAAGGCTGTAAAAATAAAAAATATTTAGCGAGGGTGCTTCATCACCTAGTGCCTTAGACCAACTGGTTTGGGAGTCACTGCTAAAGCCTTGGGTGTTACAAGACTAGGATTTACGCTTTAATGTGCAAACACATCTTGTAATCGGTTGTTGGTACCTCAAGAAGTACTAACGGTCGCATGAAGGATGCGTAAGCAAGATTCATTTAAATTCACCAACTAATAAGTACTTTGGACAACGGACAAGGACATGATTGCTTGATTTGAATTTCCAAGTGTAGGGGTGATCTATACACACACGTAGGGGTATGTGATTGGGATCTAGATGAAAGAAAGGGATGAAGAATAAAACTTGTATCTTTAGTAGGGTTGATAGAAATTCCTGATTGGAGATGTAACCCTAGAAGGAAAACTTAGGAGATGCCGAAAGCTAAGTAGGTCTACATAACATATATAATCTTAAGTTAAATAATGAGGAAGTGTGAAAAATATGGGTGGATAATTTGCAAGTAGAAGATAATAGAATTCCTTGTTAGAAAACCTAATTGGAAAACAAAAGTCAATGGGCCGAATTGATAGGATTTTGTGGGTGTAATCCGCTGAAAACCCTCAGGAGACAACACTCCTCCTACTAGGGACACCTAGAGGTTTAACGGCTTATTGCACGTGCTCAGTGCAATCGCGTTTCCCTGCGAAAGTGCGGTTAGGATTTTAGTGAATAAAAATAAGTTTGCTCGAGGACGAGCAAAAGATAAGTTAGGGGGTATTTGTTCACACCATAATATTGCATTATTATATTCCCCATTCTTATTCTTTTTATAAATAAACAGGTGCTTTTGACGCATGTCTGCTACATGTTACAGGTTACAGGTTCTTGGACAGAAAATAGTGAAAACGATGTAAAGACGATGAAAAAGTGGACTTTGACCGACAAATAGAAGACTCTTGATCAAGCCTACATCAAAAATAAAATTTACAAAGTACAAGGCAATGCAAGGTCCAAAATGACAAAGCGAACGGTTACAAGTCCATTGAAATTTGTACACTGGAGATCTGGAAGAAATAAAGAAGCTACACAGAGAAAAGAACTAAAGAAATAATAAGCCCAAAAACCCAGGAATCAGCCCACAAAGTTTTATCTTTTGAACTCATTAATGGGCCAAGGAACCGCGGCCCAAGCCAACCAATGCCGCGGTTCTGCGGCCATATAGTGCCCGGGCTCGTAGAAATTTTTAGTAAAATGTTTTGGCGGCGCTTAATAGTCAACCCAAGGGCTATTTTTGTAATTTCATATATGCGAATCAAATGTAACCTAGGGTTTCCTATTCTCTATAAATAGGAACACTAAAGATTGTAATTTCTATGTCTCCTTTTAATAATAAATTCAGAATTCTTTATAGAGAGCATCAGTGTCTCTCTTCAATTCATCTATTCAGATCTGACAACCCTACGTACATGTTTGGAGAGATCCATCTGTAAGTAATTTAATTTCTTGTCCTAGTGTAGATTTTAATTCCTTGTCTTAGATGTTAGCTTTGGGAAGGGCTTTTGAGAGATGAGATCTCTCATCCCTTTCTTACCCATCACATAGAATCTATAGGACTCTATGCATACATGCACACGCTGTGCCCTACGGCACCCTATCCCTCGAGGTAGCGGTGATACCGTAGTATAAAGGCTCAGTTGCGCGCGTTTTCTATGGAGGTTAGGGTAAGGATCTCTAAAAGAAGGACAAGAACCTAGAGGAAGGAACACCTTCCCGAATGGATCTAATCCCCTTTATTGATAATTACCATAACTCCTCTTAGATCCTAATCTGGGTATAGAAAGCGTTGAGATTTATTTACATTTCCAAACCATTCCTAAACCTAACCCTAGCAAGATTATGATCTAGATAATTGCCCTAGGATAATTTAGGTTTTTAGATTTAATAACAACTCCGAACACCCTTCGGAATTAACTCGTAAGAACGAATCGGAGATTCACAACATCCCTGTGGACCGACCGTACTCACCGGCTAGCTTCATGCGACGCCGTTTTTGATTGCGGTTACAAATATTTTTGATCTATCTTTTAGAAAGCGCAAGCACGCTAAATCAAAAAATCAGGAACATGTAAGTAAATCTGTGGACCCTCTAGAAGAATGAAACCCTAACTCGACATCATGACCATGGAACCGTTTCTGAACCTTAGGGTTTGCGGCTGTTCAGCGGTGCCATCATTGAGGCTTGGGTTTGCCCTTCTACGGTTGGTCCATAGGTACTGTGGCATGTACTGGATATTATTAGACTGTGCTCAGGTGTTGAGCTTTTGGGGAATTATGGGACTTTGATGAATCGATCGAAACGTTTAACATCGTCTAGATATCATGTGATAAGAGATCAGCATGCTGACCAGCTTCGGATAGAGGACCTCACCCAGATGCGTTGTGAGTTGATCGAGAATGGACGAGTATTGAGTATTCCTCCGATGGTTGGGATGAGTTCCCGTGGAAGTTTTTGGCTAGAGATCTTCTACAGAGTGATGAAGATACCGAGTTTTAAATTACGAGTCCGTGCGAGAGACTCCGGATTGACTGTAGCCGAGGACCATTGCAGTACGCAGATAGCATGACGTAACGTCGAAGTGGGCGATGATAAGGACGAGTGGAACGAGAGGTTCGTGAGAGATGCATGATGAGCTGTTGTTACTCCCCATCGAGATTAGAGATCAAATAGGTATACAGAGGTGTTGGGATACGAACAGTTCTCGAGGAATGCTGTGCTGAGAACGCAGATGTCCAGAAATGAGAAAAGATTATGCAAGAGTACCAGCCTCCGTATAGTTCGGCATAGGCGAGATCGGAAGAGACCCTGAGCATGTTCCTTCCAGGACACTGCTACGAAAAGATTTGCACCGAGGATCAGATGTGTGACGTGTATTCAGAGGGCCAGAGGCCGGCGCCAGTGACGTGCTGCTTTACGAGTGGTCATGATGATTGGCCGAGATATAACCAGAGAAGTGCCAGTACGGAATCGTTCCCGTTAGCACACCTGACCGGGCCGACGAGCCGATGGATTGCGAGATTGGAAATCCACAGAGAAAATGATGACCCAGAGACAGAAGATGCCAGACCGTGAGCAGGAGGCAAGCGGATGTTCTTGCACTGCCAGTTTTGGGCGCACCGACATTTTTCGACATTGTAGGAGGTGTATCTCAATGTCATTTGTTGCGATTTACGTTGGTGATCCGAGTATCACGCTTATATCGCTTGGATTTGAGTTTTGATGATTGAGTTTCATGATATTGTTTTCATCCACCATGGCTGCACCTACTGGGTATTTATATTTGGTGCATAGTTATTACACTTAAGATATGCTTTATACACCGTTGTGTTAGTTTATGATTTGTGCATATTTATTGGACTTGATATCGGTTTTGTGCCTTGGTAGCACATGGTTATGATTTCATGGACTTCATACAGTTGAGTTGATGTTGTGTGAGTGGTACGCACTTGATTTGATTTTTGCACTCGTTATAGCTCATATATGCTTGCAGTGCATTGATACTTGTTTTGTGCACGCGGTTGCACATGTTTAAGATTTCGTACACCTTGGTACACTCGGTGTTTCTTTTATAAGCATTTGAGTTATTGATGAGTTTCCGTGCATGTATTGCACCAGATTTGTACTTTTTGCATTTGCATGCACTGGATTTATATTTCGTGCACTGGATGCACCCGATTTGTGTTTTGTGCATTTGTTGCACCAGATTCGTATTTTGGGCAATGTTGCACCATCTTAGTATTTTGTGCATTGGTTGCACTGGATTTATACTCCGTACATTGGTTGCGCTGATTTATGTCTTTGGGCATTCATTTTACAAGATTTGTATTTTCGTGCGCGTTGACACTTGCCGTTCGTTTTCGTGCATACTACTGCACTATATGCTTTTATGGACCCGACGCAAATGGGTTGAATTTTGCGCATATTAGGCGCTTGATTTTTGATTTTTGTGCGCATCGGATGCACTTGAGTGAGATTTTACTCGTGCATGTTGGATACCCTTGATTTAGATTTTTATTCGTGCATGTGGCATGCTCTTGATTTCGATTTTCATTCTTGCATGACGGATGTACTTGATTTGGATTATCGCGCATGTTGGGTGCATGACATGAGATGTGATTTTGTGTACACCGGATGCACTCGATTGGGATTTTCATTCGTGCATGTTAGTTGCACCGGATTGAGATTTTCGTGCAATCTAGATGCACTTGATGTGGTTGTCGTGCACACCCGTTGCACTGGACAGATGCTTTCGTGCGCACCTGTTGCACTTAGTTTTGGTTTTGTGCATATTCGTAGCACTTGTATTTGGATTTAATTTCCATGCGCACCAGACGCACATGATGTTGCATACGCCTTTTGAGACTGATTTTGCTTTTGAGCACTTTGTTTTCATGATGGGCACTATATTATGTAGTAGCCAAACATGACTGATCTGAAAATGGTACCTGAGTACTTTGCATGCATTAAAAGTTTACCAAGTGGTTTTCAAAAGGAGCTATAGTCTCGCTATTTCCTATGTTTCCGTGAGCGACACGAACGTTTATAAAGGAAAACTTTTTTTGGAATATTTTAAAATGGACGGGACGTATATCTGAGTAAAACATATACGAAACTATATTTATTATTTTACAAATGAGCGTCCGTCACTTATGCCGTGAGTAACGCATCACGCGGCGATTCAGAAAAGATTTTGCATCTATTTTATTCAGATTTTAGGGTTTTTCAAGGATGCGTACTATACATGTATTATAGTATTTGACTAGTGTTCATTGGATTTCTGTAGTGGACTTCGAGATCTGTATCTCCATTGTAACTTCGACAATATGCATGCAAATCCGAGTATTTGCGTGACGCTTGACGGAGTTCGATTTTGAGTTTTATACTCGTTTTCAGGCATACGCGAAGCGCTGTGTTATTTCTATATCTTCCGTGATTTCGGAACCCCGTTGATTTGAGCTGATTATTGAAATGTTTTAGATTTTGGGGTTTAAATTTAAATTCGGAGACCGAATTTATTTAAGGGGGAAGATTGTAACATTTCAGAAAATATAAAATATTATTTTTGGAATTTAATATTAAAATAATATTTTTCCCGAAAACTGCCCGATTTGCGAAATCGGGGTTTTCGAAAAAGGGTATAAATATATACCAATAATTGTGAAATAATTGGAAATTAAAATTATTTATTCATTTAAAAATATATATAAAGGATTTGGCATTTTCAAAATCAATTATATGCAGTTTAAATGAAAATCCGATTAGTGCACTGCTAATCGCGATTAAGCCAAATCCGTGATTCTACAGTTTTCATGGCTAGAGCACCATGTCATGTTGCATTTTGGTTACATTTTGTTTTCTTGTATTGTTTTTGGGGTATTATGTGATTTGGTTTTAAAAATAAAGAGAAAAGGGTAAAAGGGTAAATAGATGAGAGAGTGGGCGAGAATAAGAGGAGGAGAGAGAGAGGGCTGCCATCTAACCTCACCTACCATTTGTTTTCTCCATTATTTCCTCATCTCCTTCAATCTCATCTCCCTCCACCTCTACCCCAAGATCCATCTCCAAATATTCAACAAAACCCTATACCCCCTACACAAAAAACGATCCCCTCTTCATCTTCTACACAATGGACCAAGCAAAGTTGGATTTTGATGATATTGAGAAGCTAGGGTTTTCTTGAGTGGCCTAAATGAGGTATAATTTCTACCATTTAGATAGTTTTAAGTTCCTTTATATTCTAGTTTTAGTTAAGAATTGGTTTAGTAGTGATTTGTGAAGTTAAAAAATTCTAGAGAGGGTTTAGGTGGCTTGTGGACTTGTGATCAGTAGTGAGGGTATACAAGACACCAGAGATCAATTAGTGAACCTAGAGTAGAGAATACAGATTTATAAATTCATTCATTGTGTTAAATTGTGTGCCTACAATGAATCTTGGTCGATCCGGGGAGTTTTTGAGGAAAGCAAACAAAACCAGGGACCAAATTAGGGCACTAGGAGACCACCCTGACCAGAAGAATCCCAACGGAGCTACCCTGGCCGAGCTCACCGGATTTCTAAGAAATGTGGCCGGACACTTGGTGGCATTTGGTGTCTAGGTTGGTCCAGTAGCTCAAATACTCCATATACTGTAAGTCCACGATAGCGCCCCGGCTGTCTAACAGACGCCAATATGCGGAACAAAAATTTTTACGACTGGCGCTATCACGTACTATAACCCGGATCTGCCATTAAAGATAAACTAACATATTGTAAAGAGGGTAGAATTGTTATACCGAACGATCCGAGTCCTTCGGTCTTTAACCATCATCCCACGCTTTGTTGCGGCGGCTTTGATCTTCTGAAACTCCAGTCTCGTCGTCCAGGTGGCACCAAGTCGACGGATCTTTAAACGGGCTCCCGCCTCTGAACCGACGCAACTCGATCGTCAAGTTTGCTAAAAGAGACGACCAAGATTGATGTAGAGAATGAGTAGAACACTTTGTCTCGTTACGTCCAAGAGTATGGACGAACGGTTAATGAAGTTGCCAATTGGAATCGGGTAAATGGAAATTGGGCTATGAAATTTCCATATTATAAACTACTTGTATCTTTTTCTCACAAAAATGAATCCCTCATCCTCTCACTAATGTGGCCGGCCATTAAAAAAGGAAGCAAAGGGGTGAGTGTAGGAACATCAAGTGGTGACTCTAAGCATTCATCCTTATCATAACCAAACATCAAAGCATGAATCACCAAAACCATTTAATGCAAAATGAAGAGTCATTAGCCTAGTCACCATTTTAATTAATGCAACCAAAGAAACATGAACACCTCACTTACTTCTAGAATCTTCTAGAACCATGACTCACCCAATGAAGAAAAGATAAATCCGCATTTAACCGAATGTTAAATACGGATGATAACAAACTGGAAACTGGCAACTTCCAAAAGTGATCCTGAAACGAATTTCAGGATAACCCCGTACCAGTATAAACATACCCGCATTTGTATTACGACCGAATACAAATGCAACTGAGACAAAAATATTATATCTACATAGTATAATATTGGGATCCGGCTTAAACCAAAGCCGACCAGTATTATCTGCCCGAAATATGACACGTGCGTAAACGCACGTGCATTTTCCGAACCTTGCCATAAAACCATACGGCCTGTACAACGTTTCACCCGAACTTGGGAAAGTGTCTGTGGGGGACTCTAATGACTCATCAATACACTGGCACTGGGTATAACCCCTAGCACGTCAGTGGTACAAGCTGTACATAACGGTTTGCCTATGTATTGATTGGAAGGGAAGCTGATGAGCGAACTCATTTATAAACCCTACTGAGCCTGACAGTGACAATATCCGTACAGTCCGGAACATTCGTCTTATGAGTATCGCATATTAGGCCTAGGGGGCCGGTAAACGCCAGACCCCCAATAGCTGCATAAGTCGTGTCAGAGAGAAGCCCATAACACCCTGAGATACTACTGGAATACCTTCCAGTAAATCTCGATTACCCTGGTCAGGGATTTCGTGTAATGGCTCTCCTAAACACAGCGCGATCTCACCCCCAATACCGGGAGAGACGAATCCCCGATGATCTGCTCACTGCCTCCATGTGGCTCGGGACTGTACCTAAAATATACCTGTTTGCACGTCTCCTTTGAGCGTGGTAGGGTATAAATCAAAGCACAGTGGGAACTCACACGAGACAAATGACGACCTCAGGTCGATGAACTATCCTGTACACATGTCACCAGGGAACTGCTATCTGACGCTAGGTATAATAGCAACCAGCAAGTTCCCGGCGAGTCCTGTCCGGTGTACTCATAACCTAATGAGCACCTGTATACATCTTAGGTGATCCAACTGACACCAGTGGCTTGTGAGACCGGCCACCGCCCCTCGTCGGGGTCTCGACTGTATACACTAGTCTACTCTGGAGTATCGATGCCCTGTCTCGAAACTCCCACGACTAGGGACACTTTAAGGATGTGCTTATAGACCCCAGCTCCCACATATATGATCGCCATCATACTGCTGGTAGTCAAGCAAGAATCCTATGGGCTCTATCAACATATACATGATGATAAAGACAAATCAGATAGCATACTATCATCTCGAGTAAGACTGTTCTATCGGTATAGGTCCTTCCTCAATCATTGCAATCACGTACCTGCGATCTAATAATTGACTTAGAGGGCACTATATCCAACAATCTCCCACTTGCACTTAAGGCTAATTATTGTGATGTCGCGTACTCACAGCTCGTGTGATACTGAGCATCCAACTCCTCTACTAATCAGTTTTACAAAGCTCGTTTGCAAAACTATTGTGTTCGAGAAATAGCCTCAGTGAGTGGATCCGCCCTGATGTTTCTTTCTATGTCTCTCTTATAATCAAGTTTGCAGAGAAAACCATCTCCCGAATCGAGTAATACCTGTCTTAGAATATGTCTGGATATCTGATGGGACTTAGTTCATAAATGAACTCCAAATCCAAACTTCTTAGACTGTATCGATAACTGAAACTTATCAGTTTCCAGCACTATGCCTCCCACAGTATCCTCTTGGACTATCTGTCCATAATACTGTCCCTTGTCTGAGGGAAAACTATAACTTAGACAATCACCATGTCATCCAGGTCACCTGTGAAGCCTGGAATAATAACCGTCTCCCGAAGGAGGCTGTCGTCATCAAATCCGTAGAACATGTACTTATGTTCTATAACTGCTTTCGTATGTTTCTTCAGGATTGGATTAATATAAACTTATCACATCTAGTGCAACAACGACATCTGGTGTGGTATTTGACATCTCACGATTGACTCAATTGCTTAAGCAAATGATCTGCCAATCATGTATGTCCCTCTCCCCTTTAGTCTGTAAGACATCTTTAGAGAGGGTGACTCCATCACCTGCAGGTACACCACCATGCCAGGAGTCATCTATTCTGAAATACTATTAGAATACTGTCAAAGTACCCACATTGGGAAACTACCCAAATCTAGATCTAAAACCATAGATCTAGAAACCAGAATGTCAAATATTATATCCATGTCCTTTGTGGAGAAACAATTGTGTGACGACCAATGTACAACCGATTGTATATAAGAATTTCACTTCCTACTCTGTGTATGTCATCAAATACCAGGACATTACACCCTACTACCTTCTTAACAGATCCATCCCCTATTCTGATGAAGTTAAACCTATGACTGTCATATCAGAATTAGATGATCTATCTCTGCTACAATTGCTCAAGTCTATAAATAGACATAAGCTACTTGCCCACTATGCTTCCGCTGCTCCCACTGATTACGACAACCCTCTGGCAAAATAATATATACGTACACTTCTAAAACTAGTTTAGAACGACGCTATACATATCCTCCTGCCGGGTCTCATAGTCTGGAACAACAGTAGTGTCAAGTCTGGGTAAATAAGAACCTCCCTGTCACCTTCCTTGAGGCTACCGGAGTACCTCTCGGGGGTCTGACGTTACCCACCATATCTGCGGAGTGGCTATTGGAATGTCAAGCCTGATTGAATATATAGGTCCTATTAAACTTTCCGTAATCATTTGTGGTTCTGGAATCACTTCCAGTTCTACCATACCCCCACTATTGTTTTCTGAAAAAAATCCATTTTATTAAAACTGTGGCGAGTCAAGAACAATATCACTATTGATCTCCCAGATGGTAGAAAATCAACCCTCGTCAAAACTAGGTCAACCCACAAACTACCATTATAGAAACATGCCTCGAGTTATCCAGTGTCTGGTTTTAAGCATAAGCTGGACAACTCCATGTATCTTAACATCGTTAAGATATGAACCATTCTATATCCAATATAGAAACTTTGGCACTTGTTTAATTGGAACCAGATTCAAATCATGCAGCTGTCTCCAGTGCATATCATCTTAATGGAGAGAGGCTAATCAGCATTACTCAACTTAGGAATCCATCCATTTATGAGTAACCTGAAAGAGAAACAAGTTTCTCAAAACTATTACTATCAACTGAATACCAATCACAAGTATCTACATCTTTGATTTCTTTGAAGAATCCCGATACTTGCGACACCTGCTTCTCTACTTTATTCTTATACCCGCAACTTCTCAATACTTAGACATTGTATTTCTACGAAACACTTGTCTTAAAACTAAAGAAGTTACAAGTAAACAGAATATAGTACGAGGACCAACACCTTTGTCCTGATGGACACTGGACAACATACAATACTCTGTATAAGTCCGCTGAGTTGAATAACTCAAAACTTATGCATCGTAGGTTGAAAACTGTGCCCAGGCGATTTCCTCAAATATCACCAATTACAACGAATTCCGATATAATGAGGATGATCACCTAATTCCCAATAACTTACTCCCACTCATTATCTGTAAAACTATACAGATGTGAGAATCATACCTGGTAAATACATACCCTGGAGTAAGTATCCAATCGGGAAATCAGTTTTCTATTAACAATGCACAGTGAATATGAAACATAAATATGTTTCGTAGGGGTATCCTGGTATTCTTAGTAATGCCTCTTCCATAATCTAATTCATGACTGTAACTGTATATTTCTTTGCCATCTCTCCAAATCCCTTTATTTGTCTTTAGTCATTACCTTCGGTACACCATTCTTAGGCTAAGTGGTTTTCTTCCTTCCCTACCGTTCGGCACCAGCCTATGGTTTGGAAGAAGAATATCCAGTAAGCATAATAGGTGTACCCTCCTTAACCTAGGAGTACTCGCAACTTGAGAGAAGATGATGATAAAAGACAACTGAATAAACCTTATTCCCATTTCTCCTGAACCAGAATCCATCCTCGAAAAAATATCCTTCGAGTTCGTATATAACCATACGATGGATTTATCCAATGGAATTGGATGTTCGTAGTGTTATGGGTTGTTCTGGAGAAATAAAAAGGTAAAGTAGGAGTGGTGATGAGGTACGCGGTTTGGTCGTGAATGATAACAGTCGCAATTTACTTTGCCCTCTTTCTAATCCCTTTATTTTGTTTTTAGTTATTACCTTCTGTACACACTACTTAGGCTAATTGGTTTTCTTCATTCCCTACATTTCGGCACCTGCCTATGGTTTGGAAGAAGACTATCCAATAAGCGTAATAGGTGTACTCTCCTAAATTAAGGAGCCCTCGCAACCTGAGAGAAGGTGATAATAAAAGACAACTGAATAAACTAATTCTATTTCTCCAGAACCTGGATCCATCCTCGAAGAAATCCCTCCGAGTTCGTATATAACCATACGATGGATCTATCCAATGGAAGTGGATGTCCGTAGTAATACGGGGTGTTCTGAGAAATACAAAGGGTAAAAGAAGGAGCGGCAATGACTTATGCAACTTTAGACAATCCAAAAGCCAGTATTTTAAGAGGGTTCGGTCAACTTGGTCACTGAGTTATAGTCTAGGGTCGGTCAAAAGTCGCTGCCAAAGAGAGAGAGAAAAGAAACACTCTGCGTGCACTCTAACCAAGATCAGAATGGTTATCACATTATTTAATCTGGAAACCTCCCACTGTAATCTCAAATTCTCCTCCAAACCTGAAAGAAGAATTAGTCGGGATCACCCGAAGAGTAAACCAACTCATCAGTGGGAATCGGGATCCAACTATCATCGCATGATAACTTGATGGAAGCCACTCAAGTTAACACAATCCAGAAGGTATGCGCAAGTCTGGCAAGTTTCCTGTATGTTTGAAACTCCCGATATAATTTTTATCCCATGCACTTATGACCTTGACGTAGGCCAACAAATCATAAGCCACATGTCAAGTTCTACCCGTCGTTGTCCTGATTAATTTTGGTCATCGTACATGCCCTTGACGTAGGCCAACAAGGCTGTACGTCTGTCCTAAACTAATGCATCTATCTGTGGAACAAATAAATACCCAGCAGCTACCAAACACTACGCCTTGACGTAGGCCAACAAACATATCTTGAATACTACTGACCATCCATAAGAAACGACGGAGGATTACGGCTGGATTTTGGCGAAAAACCTTTAACGTAATGACTTGATCTCGTTGAAGGAATCTGATAGAATTTTTTATAAAAATATAGTAGCGAAAACATTTTGCTAAAGAAGTCACTCCCGGTGAAGGGATCCCGCCTCTTTCCTCGTAGAATGAGGTGCAGGATATTCCAACTGAATACCGCGATGCAAAGCAACTTGTAATCGATTATATAGAAGTTATTACCCTGATGCAAACTTCTGCCCAAGGGGTCACTCCCGGTGAAGGGATCTCGGCCCTTGCCTTGTTGAATGAGGTGCCGGATATTCTAACTGAATATCATTATGCAAAGCAAAAGGAAATGTCTTTGTAATAACTCCTTTTAAAATTTGTTCCAACAACATCAAATATAGGTTTGTTTTATCCTTGCATTGATAAGAATCAATGCAGTCCCATCAATCAATCACACCAGAAAAGAACAAAAATAAAATGTATGTATATACCATCCGCATTCGTCACTGGGTCCCGTCATCACCCGTTAGGTTACTTAACTAACGACAGAGCGGGGGCTGGACTAGCGCGGGTGTAAAACATATACAACATCTAATAGTATATAGACTAATATACAATAATCGCTCCAGGTGTGATAATATGCAACATTACAGAAAAGTAATAAGCATCACAGAACAATACAGATAATCTGGGATCCCCGGGTTTCACAGAGCCGCTACTGAAACCCGACGTTCCCCTGGTCGTGTGGATAGCCTGTGCAATGAAACCTAGACCCCTACGGGTGCGGCAAGTTACCCGCCAAAACCTGATGCGAGGTAGTCCCCACAACATAGTGAATAGAACACCCGGCACTTCACGGAATCCGGTAAATTGAGCACCCCTCCTTAGGTCAACCTGTACCCCCTACGAGTGCGGCGAATAGTCTGCCAATTCTAGAGTGAGGTCCCTTTGCCTCTCAAAGCCATGAGATACGGACCCGTTGCCCTTCAGAACCCGGCTATCCGTGCACTCCTTCACGGGGTAAACCTAGTACAGAAATAGATATATACAACGGGTACATCGACCTCAGCCCGGTCGTGCCCCAAAAGAATATTATACAAACAGGCAGTGACGGCAGTCTATATGTTGGACGCTCGCCCCGCAATATCAAATGTACAAATAAATCCAAACAACACTACCATAGCACACTTCTATCCACCACGACAAATCCATAACATCACAGCACAACACAGAACATCAACGCGAATGTCACGTTCGCAAACCCGTCTAAAAGAACTATAGCAGTCAGACGCGGTTTACCGATCAAATGACATTCCCGGTCGGAGATATAGAGTAAGTACTGCAAAACTAACATGTTTAAAATTTCGATCGACTAAATTTCCCGAAGTGGGCCCCACAAACATCTGCTGCACAGTAACAAAATCTGGGCCCAAAAGAACAGTAGCAGAAACCATAATTCCATGTGTAGAAGCTACTGGAGAAAGATGGACCAATGATTCACTAATATGGCCGCGGTTCCGCGGCCAAAGCATGGCTTTGGCGGCGGATCCGCGGCCGTACGGACAGATCATTAGGTCATTTTTCTTCAATGTTCTAATAAAAGCCTGCATGATTTTCTGGTATGGTCAAAATGAATTTTAGAACAGATTTAAAATTAACAGAAACTTTAACACATGAAATTGCGATTTTTCAAAATCCGATCGATCGATATTTTAAACGCGTTAGCACAAGTTAGTATAGCTTAATGGTGAGGCTCTGATACCACTGTAAGTCCACGGTAGCGCCCCGGCCGTCTAACAGACGCTAATATGCAGAACAAAAACTTTTACGACTGGCGCTATCGCGTACTATAACCCGGATCTGCCATTAAAGCTAAACTAACATATTGTAAAGAGGGTAGAATTGTTATACCGAACGATCCGAGTCCTTCGGTCTTTAACCATCATCCCACGCTTTGTTGCGGCGGCTTTGATCTTCTGAAACTCCAGTCTCGTCGTCCAGGTAGCACCACATCGACGGATCTTTAAACGGGCTCCCGCCTCTGAACCGAGGCAATTCGATCGTCAAGTTTGCTAAAAGAGACGACCAAGATTTATGTAGAGAATGAGTAGAACACTTTGTCTCGTTACGTCCAAGGGTATGGACGAACGGTTAATGAAGTTGCCAATTGGAATAGGGTAAATGGAAATTGGGCTATGAAATTTCCATATTCTAAACTACTTGTATCTTTTTCTCACAAAAATGAATCCCTCATCCTCTCACTAATGTGGCCGGCCATTAAAAAAGGAAGCAAGGGGGTGAGTGTAGGAACATCAAGTGGTGACTCTAAGCATTCATCCTTATCATAACCAAACATCAAAGCATGAATCACCAAAACCATTTAATGCAAAATGAAGAGTCATTAGCATAGTCACCATTTTAATTAATGCAACCAAAGAAACATGAACACCTCACCTACTTTTAGAATCTTCTAGAACCATGACTCACCCAATGAAGAAAAGATAAATCCGCATTTAACCGAATGTTAAATACGGGTGATAACAAACTGGAAACTGGCAACTTCCAAAAGTGATCCTGAAACGAAGTTCAGGATAACCCCGTATCAGTATAAACATACCCGCATTTGTATTACGACCGAGTACAAATGCAACTGAGACAAAGATATTATATCTACACAGTATAATATTGGGATCCGGCTTAAACCAAAGCCGACCAGTATTATCGGCCCGAAATATGACACGTGCGTAAATGCACGTGCATTTTCCGAACCTTGCCATAAAACCATACGGCCTGTACAACGTTTCGCCCGAACTTAGGAAAGTGTCTGTAGGGGACTCTAATGACTCATCAATACACTGGCACTGGGTATAACTCCTAGCACGTCAGTGGTACAAGCTGTACGTAACGGTTTGCCTATGTATTGATTGGAAGGGAAGCTGATGAGCGAACTCATCTATAAACCCTACTGAGCCTGACAGTGACAATATCCGTACAGTCCGAAACATTCATCTTATGAGTATCGCATATTAGGCCTAGGGGGCCGGTAAACGTCAGACCCCCAATAGCTGCATAAGTCGTGTCAGAGAGCAGCCCATAACACCCTGAGATACTACTGGAATACCTTCCAGTAAATCTCGATTACCCTGGCCAGGGATTTCGTGTAATGGCTCTCCTGAACACAGCGCGATCTCACCACCAATACCGGGAGAGACGAATCCCCGATGATCTGCTCACTGCCTCCATGTGGCTCGGGACTGTACCCAAAATATACCTGTTTGCACGTCTCCTTTGAGAGTGGTAGGGTATAAATCAAAGCACAGTGGGAACTCACACGAGACAAATGACGACCTCAGGTCGATGAACTAACCTGTACACATGTCACCAGGGAACTGCTATATGACGCTAGGTATAATACCAACCAGCAAGTTCCCGGCGAGTCCTGTCCGGTGTACTCATAACCTAATGAGCACCTGTATACATCTTAGGTGATCCAACTGACACCAGTGGCTTGTGAGACCGGCCACCGCCCCTCGTCGGGGTCTTGACTGTATACACTAGTCTACTCTGGAGTATCGATGCCCTGTCTCGAAACTCCCATGACTAGGGACACTTTAAGGATGTTCTTATAGACCCCAGCTCCCACATATATGATCGCCATCATACTGCTGGTAGTCAAGCAAGAATCCTATGGGCTCTATCAACATATACATGATGATAAAGACAAACCAGATAGCATACTATCATCTCTAGTAAGACTGTTCTATCGGTATAGGTCCTCCCTCAACTATTGCAATCACGTACCTGCGATCCAATAATTGACTTAGAGGGCACTATATCCAACATATACAACACCCTATACTTGTTTGTTTAGCTTGATTTGACCTGAGTCAAAATCTGGGAGCACTTTGGTGTGATTTTTGGTTATGTTTTCCGTATTTTGAATGCTAGGTTTTGATATTTGGTATTGTATTTGGTTGTTGGATGTTCCAACTACAAGGGATAATTGGCTGGTTTTGCATGCGTGGCCTATAGTTTCTAACCTATAGGCGATCCTTGTGCCGTTTTGGTTTCCGGATTTGATTTTAATAGCGTTTGTGACTGTGTATTATTGTAGGTACCTTCGTGTGGATTCCGAGGCGACGTAGCATGGCGTCATCGACTTCGGCAAGCAAGTAGCAAGGTCAGTAGATCTATATCTACGGGGGAAGTCGGTTGGATGGCGTATAGCACCCCCGGAAGTTTTGATGGAAACTGATTCTTAGATATAGATCTACTGGTTAAGGAAACCTATATTTGGAAACTAGGGATATGGTTTAAAAGATAGTTAGAAATGATATTAGTGATTGGATATATATTTTGAGATATGAGAAAGCTTTAGGGATATGAAAAGTGAATGTGAATCACGGCTTAAAGACATATAGTTGCACTAGAGTAGGTATGAGTTTTAGAGTAGCGTAACATTTGATGTATAAGGTAGAATGTATATATAAAATTGATGTGGTGTGAGATATAAATGCGATGAAAAGAATATACGATATGATATGATGACTTGATGTTATGTTGGTATACGGATGCGAGTCGATTGAGATGATTGATACTCTTGCCGGTCCCCTGATACGAGGTTGTTGTGGATGTGACCCGGGGATATAGGTATATAGATATAAATGTGGTCAATCTTGAGTAATATGCCCTATGGGACTTTAGGTCCGTACCCCTCATTGTCCTATAGGATGATAGGATCCCTAATGGTTTAATGCCGCCGTACGATGATTTACCATACGTGATGAGTTTATGATGATTGATGCATACCCTTGACTAGAGGATGTCGTACGATGGATTATACCGTACGTGTTGTTGTGAGGCTGGATGCCGATTGATAGATTCACCGACTCGGTCATGTTAGATATGTATACCTTATAGCTTCCAGCTGACGATTTACCTTATGCTGCATTCATGCTATTCTCATTGCATTGCATATACCTGTGCTAGTACACATACACCATTATCGATGATGCGTATGTTGCACTTACACAGATTGTCCGGCTCACACACTTCATCATCGATAATTGCCATGTCACTACACAGTAGAATTGCTGCATCATGATATGACTCCTTGGATGAATTACTTGCTATAGTTACATATACACCTTTATACGATGTTGCATTTGTTATCCGATTAAATTGGGAACCGCAGGACTTATTTAAAAACAAGATTCATTTTAAAGAGTGGTTTTCCTTTGACATGTACATATTACTGTTCCATGTTGCATGATATACGGATATGCTTACATTTCTGTTATATGCCGCATACATCATGATTTATGATTATACGCATTGAGATATGCTGTTTTCATAAGATTTTTGGATTTGAGAACCGTGGTTATTTTAAAAGAAAGTATGTATTGTTTTAAAAATCCGGTTTCTCTTGATATGATATTTCATTGCGTCCACCATGCGTTTTCTCGGTTCTGAGGCGTGTGACATGTGAAACCCGATTCGAGGAGTGGACGATCCATTTGCGGGTTCATGGTGGACTCGGTATGGTACCCCGGGGCAGGAAAGGGATGTCGCGCATTAGATGATGAGCCTGGTAGAGGGATTACTACCTACCGGTGATTGGTTGGACCTGGCGGATATCCGGAGGATACCGACCGGAGTCGAGAGATGATATGGGCCGATCCGGACTGACGGAGCTCAAGGGCCGATCCGGACTGACGGAGCCCGAGATATGAGGATTTACCCGTCGATGCTGGACACGGGTTTCATGATGTTTTGAGTGTCGATGCTGGACACTCAGGTTCTATGATTTTGAGGTGTCGCGAGGGACACATGTTGATTTATATCTTCATATTTTCATGCATATGCTTTTTATGATATTTACATGCATGTTGTTGTTGTGTCATCAGTTGACACGTGGACGAGATCCACATGCTTGCAGGCATTTATTATACTGTTGGATGCTATCCACCTGCTCATAGGCATTGATTATATTGTTGGAACATATACAGTTACGGTCACCCTAGATATCATAGTTTTACCTTTATGATATAGTTGACCTAGGAGTCGTTGTTTATTCGATTTCTACCTGTATATGTTTTTCTACTCACGAGTTGGCAACTCATCCCCGTTGTGCCACAGTTCTTGCAGGTTGACCATATGGATCAGTAGCGGTTTCGCTGGCACACAGTTGCATTCGGGTGTTTTGCGTTGGTAGGTGAGACTTTTTATCGTACCCACTCTTGTATTTATATTTTATATTGTATCTAGTCAACTCCTTCAATCAAACTAGTATTTGTATAAGTAATGAGATTTAGTGAGACTTGTGGTTGCGAGACATAGAGCGAGGGGTATTCCGCTACTTGTGATTTGATGTCTTGTTTATTTCTTTATCTTTTGTGGTGAATTTCGCCGTTGGGCGTCGTATACTTATATATACTATCTTGCGTGGTTGTGATCCGCCGGTTGGCGAAGAGCTAGCTCCCGCTTGGTGATGCCTTTATCATTATTATGTGTTTGTGGTTTTGGATCAAAATATACAAAGGTGGTGCTGCCCAAATTTTTAAAAGACAAAACATATTTTTAAACTTGCATAATCCACTTGTATTTTTCATGTTCCTATTCTATGCGTTAAGAAAACTTGATTTCATTATACCCTTATTTCAAAACTTCACCTCTTTTATTTTTCTTAAAAAGGGTTTAGATTTCTGGGCTTCGGCTTACCTGAATTACGTTACGCCTTTAGACGTGGCATGATTTAAGTGCCGATCACGAGCTAATTTCGGGTCGTGACACACCTACTTTGATCGGCTAATTGTAATGTGTAAAACCCTCCCAGGAGTAACTCTTACTCGCAGTGGGTATCGGGATCCAACTATCTCATAGAAGGTATGCAATCTCGTTGCAAATTTCAACACTTGAAATTCCCGATAATATTTTGCCCCAAGCGATCTATGACCTTGATAAGGTCAACAAATCATAAATCGCAAGTCATGTTCAACCCGTACATTTCATGATTGAATTAAATCCACCCGTACGACCCTTGACAAGGTCAACATGGCCACACGACTACCCTAATCCAATCGCATCTCATACTTTAGCAGATAAGCACTAATCAGCTACCGTACACTACGTCTTGATAAGATCAACAAACGCAGCATGAATACTAAATAGTCCTTATCTGAAATGACGGAGGGCTACTACAGATTTTTAAGAAAACCTTTTATGTAATGAACTTGATATCGTTGTAGAATCGAGTGATTTTGAAAAGGAGTGTTTTTGAGGCTTTTGCTAGTTTTGCTAAAGAAGTCACTCCCGGTGAGGGATATTGGCACTTTCCTCATCGAATGAGGTGCTAGATATTCATGAATACCACTATGCAAAGCAAGAACAAGATAAGCAATCAAAAGACAAAACCGAGTGGGTTGTAGCATCTGCCAGCTTTTTTCTAAAGAGGTCACTCCTGGTGAAGGGATTTCGGCTCTTTCCTCATCGAATGAGGTGCTGGGTATTCATCAAGGAATACTGCTATGCAAAGAAAAAACTCGAGCTACCCTTTTCTGAAAATTTGATTCTACAACATCTTGGGTTTCTTTCTTTTTCATTAATCTCATTAATGAAGTCCCATCAATTATGCTTCCAAACTATCACAGAAGAAACGGAAATAGAACGTACGCTTATTCCATCCGCATTCGCCACAATGTCCCGTTATGCACCGTTAGGTTACTTAACTAACGACATAGCGGGACGGGACTAGCGCGGGTGCAAAACATAAGCAATGTTTATTATATATCATATATATAATAACAACATTCGTCTCATCATATAAAATGATCACATTACAGAATAACAGCAGTAGAACTCCATATATGAAATATTGGACATACTAGGAATTCCGTGTTTCTAAATTAAGCCAGTAAAAAAAACACGGATTCCATGGTCGTGATGAATAGCCAAACCCACATCCCTAGACCCTTACGAGAGTGGCAAGCAACCCTCCTAATTATAGAGTTAGAAGACCTGGTCTTAACTCCTCAAGATGGCCTCCCTCTGGACTCTAAAACCTGGTTACTTATGCTCCCCACCTTGGGTCTATCCAAATACGAAAAAGTAAATAATATATATCAATGGTGACATCATCCTTAACCCGGAAGTGCCCCAATAAAAGAATATTACATACAAGTTTTTAAATGAATGAAAAAGAAAAAACTCTCATCTCACGCAAAAACCTCCAGCTATTCAAACACAACGATCCAATATAACATATCATATCAACACATAACATCACATGTCATCAACGTAAGTAAATATGTGTATCCCAATTGTCGTTGACATATAGCAATTAAACTGGCGATACACCACATATTATACTTACGGTCGCAGAAAAGAAAATGAAAACTACAACAATTGAAATCCACAACTACCTTAGACATCATAAACCCGAAATATCACATACTTCGGATTTCATGCCTAACCATATGAATCCATTAGACATCATAAACCCGGAATATATCATATTCCGAATTTCATGCCTAACATTATAAACCCCGCATTTTAGTCTCGATATTGAAAAAAAATTTCAATAACAAGTCGGGTAATTCAACAAGATTCCCGACAAGTTGATCGAATGCTCGTCGGAAACTTTAGTAGACGATCGCACCCCCAATGCCATCGACAAAGTGTACTTAGGCGGAACACCGCGGCCGCGAGTACCGAGATGAATACTTTAGGCAACGGGGTTCTCCTGCAGTCACTCGGTCGAGGCTATGGGGCATGGCTATCTAGTAATGTTACCCGGCGAACATTCATGTACTATAAGAGATTGCGACGAAGTTTTGATCCGAATCAAAATCCCGTGGTAACCAATCAAATGAGACTAAATTGCTAGGTTTACAAAATTCAAACTTGTTTTCACAAAACAAATTATTATGGATTTCAAATATTGCATCACAATTCACAGATAGCTAGACAATGTTAAACATTTCGATAGAATCAACAAACACCCAAAATTTCCCAGAGAGCTCAACACTTGAGTACAGTTTAAAAATACCCAGAACATGCCACAGCACCTATGGACCAACCGTAGAAGGGCTGACCCATGCCTCACTCATAGCGCCGCGGAACTGCAGCAAACCCTAGGGTTTAGCCGTGGTTCCGCGGTCTAAGAGTCGAGTTTGGGTATCGTTTTTATAGAGGGTCCATATAATTACCTGCTTGATATTTGAATAATTTTTTAACTTGGAAAAATCCAAATTTTGGAAATTTTTCCGGAGAGGGGTAAAAAATGGGTTTCTGATATTTGTTCGAACTTTTTAGCGTTGTCAAAGGTACCCGAGACGATGTTAAAATTACGACTATGAAATACTAAACTCCAGAGCCCTAAAACAAAAAAATTCGAAGCCAACCCACCAAGAATTTTCGGCCAGAATTTTCAAGGGAATTGTGTCGGGGTTTCGGAGTTGTTTCGGTTTCGCAATTCATCTACCATCGTCAAAACAACTCCTAATGCTCTAGCTCGGATCTAATACCATTGCTGGGTTCCATAGCACCCTAACTATGATTTATAGGGCATCAAGTATGCAATTTTAAAAAACCTGGAGAGCTATGCAACCCATACCAAGGATCTAACAAGAAAATTAGAAGTAAGCTAGCATGTAATCAAACCTTGTTAGTTATATGTATGCCCTAGAGGACATTACTGTACTTACGATGTATATTGTAGTGGATGGTTGGACATATATAGGGAGGACTTTCTTGCTCGACATGATAGTATGCTATCTGGTTGCTCTTTATCTTAACATGTACTCTGATTGTCTCTATGTTACATGTTGATAAAGCCCTTAGGATTTGTACTTGACTACCAGGACTATGATGTAGATTATACTAGTGGGGACAATGTAGTCGCCAAGTACATCCTTCAAATGTTCCTAGTCGTGGGAGTACCGAGACAGGGCATCGATACTCCAGAGTAGACTAGCGTATGCGATTCTTGACCCATATGATGGCCGATGGATGATCCCATATCCATTGGTGTTTGACATCAGAGAAGGTATACGGGTGCTCAGTGGAGACTGGGTACACTGGACGGACTCGCCGAGAACTCCCAGATGGTATTATACCTCACGTCAGATGGCAGTTCTCTGGTGACACTGGTACAGGTTAGTCTGTAGACCCGAGATCGTCATAGAGTCTTATGTGATTCCCATTGTGCTTTGATTTCCACCTTACCACGTCCAAGAGGGCGTGCAAAATGGTGGCTTTTGGGTACAGTCCCGAATCACATGGAGGCAATGAGCGATAGGAGGAGATTCGTCTCTCCCGGTATAGGGAGTTGATGTTGTGCTGTGTTCGATTGGCTATAACTGGAAATCCCTGGCCAGAGTTGTTGAGATTTGCTGGTAAGTGTTATCAGTAGTTTCTCGAACTGTTATAGACCTCACATCGACACGACTTATCGGTTACTGGGGTTTGACGTTTACCACCCCTAGAACAGATATGCGACATATCAGACAAAGAGATCGGACTGTACGGGAGTGTTACTGATTGGATTCGCAGGAGAATATACAGGCTTGCTTGTTGATCTTCCGATCGCTCAATGCCTGGGTGGTTGTTACGTTTAGCCGCTTGCAGCTTGTGGGTGTTTGATATGATCATCACCTGCTACCGGCGTATTGACGATTCTTTAGTGTCCTACACAGAGGTTTCTTGACTCAGGCAAAAAGGTGTAGGAGCACATATGTGATATGTGCAGGACCGAGGATAATACGATATGAGATACCGTATTATATTCTCACGATATTTTGATATGAGCCGGGTTATCGGATCAAGTGTTGATTCGATTAATCGGTACATGATATATTAGTCAGTTATATGCGATATAACCGGATTGTCGGATCTAGTGTTGATTCGATAATTTAATGTATAATTACATATGTGATATATTGCATTACATTATCTAATATTGGCTCGCTTTATTGATTCTTTTTCACACCGGGTAATACATTGATATATATGCGATATATGTTAATTGTATTATTTTCTTTTGTTATAAAAATATATTATATATGTGATATATATTATTGTAACATGTTATGATTAAAAATTCAACATGATTAGTGGAGATTAAACATGGTTAGGGTTTGATTTGGGTTAATCTTTTCTAGAAGCTTCTAGAAGCTTTTATTTTGTTTCTTGCAAAGATATTTTGTTTAGATATTTTTGCTTGATATTTCCTAAACCAACCCACACCCTTTAACCCTAGTTAAATATCTACAATGGTTAAGTCCTTCTTGACTTAACCATCGTTGCAATTGTAATGATAATAACTTTTCATTATTCATCACAGAAGGATTATTCATTCTTCTTCTTCTTCCTTGAGCTCTTGAAAAGCTTTCTAGGTTTTTCTTTTGTGACGATTTAGTGTGAGAATTTGATAATAAAAGAGAGCATAAATCCTACTTCATCATCCTCATCTAATCTTGCCAATTAGATTAGGGTGTTAACTTCATTAGTTAGTGAGAAGCTTGAGTTAAAGAAACTTCAAGGTAGATCATCTTTGAAAAGGAAGACTATAAGCAAGTATGGATCATTCGGGTTGTGGAGCATCTCTTGAATCCGGGAGATCATGGATCACGGGGAAGGGACTTCTACTCGGAGCTTATGAAGCGAAGGAGCGGACTACAAAGGTTGTAATCCCTCTCTCTTAGTTGTAAAGATGTTTACTTGCATATTTAACCCTAATTATCTAGCAAAGATCCTAGCTTTGGGTTGTTCGGCATGTCTAAATTTTAAATCGGGCATGGTTGATGCCTTATAGACCCTTGTAAGAGTGCCTAGTAACCCTACAGTGGTATCAGAGCCTAGCTAGAGCATTAGGTGACATGTATACGAAGTTAAAACTCTGATCGAACCCCGATCGAACCCCGAAACATCGAACTTGACCCCTCTCTGGAAATTTTCTAAAAAGTTGGTTTTTTCCGTATTAAAAATACTCAAAAAATTCAGCAGGGAATTATAAGGATTACTGTGCAACACGACCCCCTAACTCCCTCAAGTCGCCGCGGAACCGCGGCAGGAACCTGCTTCGCGCGGCGGTTTCGCGGCCGAACTTGGGTGTTAGGGTCTCGTGTTTGTATAGTTCATCCATTGGTAATAATACATTATATTGGGTATTTTTAATCTTGCTCAAGTGTTGTGTTTTTCTGGGGATATTTCGTAATCGTTGATTCGATCGGAAAGTTTAACTTCGTTCTGTTTTCCGGATAATTTAGAAAGTATTAAAATATTCGAACGGATATCAATAACTCACTTTTTCCCGACACGAAAAACTTTCAAGTGTTAAATTTTTCTTGAGTTTAACACGTTCGGAAAACCATGCAAGCATATCTGTGGACCCTCTAGAAGAACATAACCTTAACTCGATTATGTGACCATCAAAACTTCCACTGAACCTTTGGATTTATGGTAGTTTGGCGTTGCCACATGTGAGGCGTTGGTTTGACCCTTCTACGGCTGGTTCACTGGGGCTGTGACATGTTCTGGGATTTTTGGACTCCGCTCAAGTGTTGAGCTATTTGGGAAACATTGGGCATTTGATTATTCGATCGGAAAGTTTAATATTGTCTATTTATCTGGAATGTGATACAATATATGGAATTCATATAGTTAGGCATGAAATGCGAGGTATGTTATATTTCGGATTTACGATGCCTAAAGAGATTGTGGATTCCAAATGTTGTAGTTCTACACTTTCTTTTCTGTGACCGTAAGCGTAGTATGTGGGGTATCACCGGCTTCGTTGCGATACATCAACGACAATCGGGATGCGCATACTTGCTTATGTTGATGATATGAGATATTATGTGTTGCTGTGATATGTTATATTGGATCGTCGTATTCTGAATAGCCAGGGGTTTTATATGAGATGAGAGTTTTTATTTTCATTCATGTAAAATTCAATTGTATGTAATATTCTTTTATTGGGGCACTACCAGGCTGATGATGATGTCACCATTGTATATTATTTACTTTTCCGCATTAGGATAGACCCGAGGCGGGGAGCATGAGTAACCGGGTTCTAGGGTCCAGTGGGAGGCCATCTCGAGCAGTCGAGACCGGGTCTCCTAACCCTAGAATTGGCAGTGTTGCTTGCCGCTCTCGTAGGGGTCTAGGGTTGTGGGTTTGGCTATTCATCGCGACCGTGGAATCCGTGTTTTATACAGGCTCGTATTAAAAACACGGACCTCCTAGTATATCCAATATTTCATATATGTTCCTCTGCTGCAATGTTCTATGATGAGTGTTGGAGATAGTGCCCTCAGAGTCAATTATTGGATCACAGGCACGTGATTGCAATGATTGAGGGAGGACCTATCCCGGTAGGACAGTCTTACTCAAGATGATAGTATGCTATCTGGTTTATCTTTATCATCGTGTACTGCTTTAGGTGACCAGACAGGTCGCTATTACACATTGATAGAGCCCCTAGGATTCTTGCTTGACTGCAAGCAGTATGAGGGCGATCATATACGTGGGAGCTGGTAATCTATAAGCACATCCTTAAAAGGTCCCTAGTCGTGGGAGTTTCGAGACAGGGCATCGATACTCCAGAGTAGACTAGTGTATACAGTCGAGACCCCGACGAGGGGCGGTGGCCGGTCTCACAAGCCACTGGTGTCAGTTGGTTCACCTAAGATGTATACAGGTGCTCATTGGGTTATGAGTACACCGGACAGGACTCGCCGGGAACATGCTAGTTGGTCTTATACCTGATGTCAGATAGCAGTTCCCTGGTGACATGTGTACAGGTTAGTTCATCGACCTGAGGATCGTCATTTGTCTTGTGTGAGTTCCCACTGTACTTTGATTACTACCCTACCACACTCAAAGGAGACGTGCAAACAGGTTTTAGTTGGGTACAGTCCCGAGCCACATGGAGGCAGTGAGCGGATCTTCGGGGGTTTGTCTCTCCCGGTATTGGGGGTGAGGTCGCGCTGTGTCTAGGAGAGCCAGAACATGAAAAGTCCTTGGCCAAGGTAGTAGATTTACTGGTAGGTATTCCAGTAGTATCTCAGGGTGTTCTGAGCTGATCTCTGACACGACTTGTACCGCTTTTGGGGGTCTAACTTTTACCAACCCCCTAGGCCCGCCATGCGATGCTCATAGACGAACGGACCGGACTGTACGGATATTGTCACTGACAGGCTCAGTAGGGTGTCAGGATGAGTTCGCTCATCGACGTCCCTTTTGGTCAATAGCTGGTGGCCTGTCACCTATTGGCTTATACCTCTGACGTGCTAGTGGTTAAATCCATAACCAAGGTGTTGACGAGTCTTTAGAGTCCCCCACATTCAGTTGCTCAAGTTTTCGGGCGAAACGCTGTAGAGGCCGTATGGAGATATGGAAGGGTTCGATCAGATACGTGCGGTATTGCACGAATCAGGATTGGACGGATAATACTAGCCGGCTTTGGTTTAAGCCGAATCCTAGTATAGTACAGTGTAGATTTTGTCTCATTGCAATTGTATTCGGTCGGAATACAGATGCGGGTGTGTATACACAGTATCGTGGTTTTCCTGTAATTTATTACGGGACCAGTTTTCTGGAGTTGCCAGTTTGCTTTCCGTTTCCGCCATATTTCTTTGTATCTTTCATTGGCCGAAGATTGGTGGAGGAGGGCTTATTTGCATTTGTGCAAATAAGCATTTGTGGAGGGTGGTCTTTGCATTTTGTTGTGTCATGATCACTTGACTTTTTGCTTCATGATAGTTTTCATGATGGCTTGACCATTGTAGGATATGATTGGGTTTTGGAGTGTGGGTTTTTGGTTGTGATCATTGGTTTCTCTCATCATCATTTGCTTGCATCATTGCTTTCCACCCACCCCCTTGTCTTAACTTCTCAACTCACTCATTCTTGGAGCCAAGTTTTGGCCGGCCATATGAGGGGGGCTGTCCCATTTTGGGTGTGGGTGATTTTGGTTGATCTCATATCATTTTCCTTCACCGAAATTCCCAAGAAAAACTCCATAGTTCATCCCTCCACCAAAGGCAACATCGTAAACCCCAAATGAGACATAACACTACACCATTCTACAGCAAATCTTGGGCACGTCGACTCGCCAACTTCGTGCCCGAGTTGCCTCGGTATAGAGGTGGGATCCCGTAAAAGAAGCAGGCGACGTGGTGCCCTTCCGGCGAGGAGGTGGAGACCGGACATTCCGCGGGAGATCGGGACGACGGTGAGAAGACCGGAGGACACGGATCGCTCGGTATATCTCTCTTCCCCATCTTGTAGTTAGCTAGGACTAGTTTAATGGCACGATCCGGGTTTATAGTGCACGGTGGTGCCAGTTTGAAAAATTAAAGTTAAGCATCGCTTCCGCATTCCGGCGTCGGATTGACGGCCGGGGCGCCGACGTGCACTTACAGTGGTATCAGAGCCTCGCCATTAACATAGTCTAGCTTTGTCTAATGTGTTTTACATTTCCGATCGAACAATTTTTCAAAAATCGTATTTTTCTTTGCATCAGTTTTCTGTCGATTTTTTTCTGGCTCGAAAATTTTTTCAGGTAGTCTCAGAATACTGTGCAGGGAAGTATAAGCCTACTGTAAAAATTTGGTCTCGAGATCTCATTATTCGACCCGGAACCGTGGCCAAACCCATGCTTGGGCCGCGGTTCCGCCGCTGTTTTGACAGATCAGTACACCAATTTTTTACAGAGGCCTCCAGACTTGAAAATGTTGTTTCTGGAATGTTATTTTTGGGCCCAGAATTTCTTGATGTGCTACAGTAGTACTTGGGGGCCCACTTGGTAAAATTTGATCGATCGGATATATATTAAACACATTAGTTCACAGTATTTATATTATATCTGCGACCGTGAATGTCACTTGATCGGTAAATCCTGTCTAACTGCTGTAGCCCGGTTAGACGGATTTGCGAACGTGACATTCACGTTGATGTTCTGTGTATTGCTGTGATGTTGCGGATTGGTCGTGGGGGATAGCCTGGTTGCAATGTTAGTACAGTTTTTGTTGTATTATGTACATTTGATATTGCGGGGCGAGCGTCCGACATGTGGACTGCCGTCACTGCCTGTTTGTATTATTATTTTGGGGCACGACCATGTTTCGGTCGATGTACCCGTTGTATGTATATTTTACTTTCTGTACTAAGATTGCCCCGCGGAGGTGTGCACGGATAGCCGGATTCGAGGGCAACAAGCCCGCATCTCATGGCATTGAGACAGAGGGGGCTTCACTCTAGAATTGGCGGGCTATTCGCCGCACTCGTAGGGGGTACAGGTTGACCCAGGAGGGGTGCCCAAGTTACCGGATTCTGTGAAGTGCTGGGTGGTCCATTCACGTCGCTAAAGGGGGCTGCCTCGCTTCAGGTTTTGGCGGGTAACTTTCCGCGCCCGTAGGGGTCTAGGATTTCATTGCACAGGCTATCCACACGACCAGGGGAACGTCGGGTTTCAGTAGTGGCTCTGTGAAACCCGGGGATCCCAGATAACTGTATTGTTCTGTGATGCTGTACATTTCTGTGATGTTGCATTTTATCATGCCTTGAGCGAAAATTATATATTGATATATATATTAGTAGATGTTGTATATGTTTTGCATCCGTGCTAGTCCAGTCCCCGCTATGTCGTTAGTTAGCTAACCTAACGGGTAATGACGGGACCCAGTGGCGAATGCGGATGGCATATACGTAAATCAGTATATTTTCGTTCTTTGTGGTGTGATCAATTGATGGGACTGCGTTGATTCAGATCAATTCAAGTTAAAAACAAGCCTAATCTGATGTTGTTGGAACATTTTTCAAAAAGCTGTTATTGCAAGGACGTTCTCTTTTGTTTTGCATCGTGGTATTCAGTTGGAATATCCTGCTCCTCAGTCGACGAGGCGAGGGCCGAGATCCCTTCACCGGGAGTGACCCCTTGGACAAAAAGTTTGCGTCAGGGCAATAACTTCACTATAGCCGATTACTTTTGCTTTGCACCGTGGTATTCAGTTGGAATATCCTGCACCTCATTCTATGGGGAAAGAGCCGAGATCCCTTCACCGGGAGTGACCTCTTTAGCAAAGGTTTTCGTCACTATATTTTTCTAAAAAGCTATCCGTTCCTTCAACGATATCAAGTTCATTACGTTAAAGGTTTTCGCCAGAAACCATTCGTAGCCCTCCGTCGTTTCAGACGGGTAGCACGTAGTATTCATGCTATATTTGTTGGCCTTCGTTAAGGCATAGTGTATGGTAGCTGCTTGTTACCTTTCTGCTGCATAGATAGATGCGTTGGTTTGGGACAGTCGTATAGCCTTGTTGGCCTTCGTCAAGGGCTTGTACGGGTGGGTTCAAATCAAACTGGACAATGACGGGTAGAACTTGACATGTGACTTATGATTTGTTGGCCTTCGTCAAGGTCATAAGAGTATGAGGCAAAAATCACATCGGGAGTTTCAAAAGAACTGAAACTTGCCAGATATGCGCTTACCTTCTGGAGTGTGATAGCGTGAGTAGATTCCGTCACGTTATCATTCGATGATAGTTGGATCCCGATTCCCGCTGATGAGTTGGTTTACTCCTCGGGTGATCCCGACTAATTCTTCTTTTGGGTTTGGAGAAGAATTTGAGGTTACAGTGGGAGGTTTCCAGATTAGATAAATTGGTAACCATTCTGATCTAGGTTAGAGTGCACGCTGAGTGTTTCTTTTCTCTCTCTCTATGGCAGCGACCATTGACCCGACCCTAAGACTATGACTCAGAGACCAAGTTGACCGAACCTTCTTAAACACTGGATTTTGGATTGTCAGAGTTGCAAACCTCATTGCCACTCCTACTTTTACCCTTTTCTCCAGGACACCCCGTATTACTACGAACGTCCACTTCCATTAGACAAAACCATCGTATGATTATATACGAACTCGAAGGAATTTATTTAGGATGGTTTCTGGTTCTGGAGAAAACGGATAGGATTATTCAGTTGTCTTTTCCTTTTACCTTCTCTCAGGTTGCGAGTTTTCCTTGATTTAGGAGATAGTACACCTATTACGCAAATTGGATAGTCTTCTTCCAAACCTTAGGCTGGTGCCGAACGGTGGGGAATGAAGAAAACCAATTAGCATAACGATGGTGTACAGAAGGTATTAAGTTAAGACAAAGCAAGGGATTAGTAAGAGGGCAAAGTAAATTGCGACTGACATTCACGACCAAACCAAGTATTTCTTCGCCAATCCTAAATCACCTTTGTATTTCTCCAGGACACTCCGTATCACTATGAAGATCCACAGTTTATTGGATACTCCATCGTATGGTTATATACGAACTCGAAAGGAACTTGTTCCAGTTCGGGGATGGATTGTGGTTCAGGAGAAATAGGAATAAGGTTTATTCGGTTGTCTTTTATCCTTACCTTCTCTCGCATTGCTAGTGCTCCTAGGATTAGGACAGTACACCCATTATGCTTATTGGATAGTCTTCTTCCAAACCATAGACTGGTGCCGAACGGTAGGGAAGGAAGAAAACCATTTGGCCTAAGGGGTGTGCAGAAGGTAATGACTAAAGACATATAAAGGGATTTGGAGAGGTGGCAAAGAATTACACGGTTATAGTTGTGAATATGGATAATGAAAGAGGCATTACTAGGAATACCGGGATACCCCATCGAAACATCTCAATATTTCAGTTTCACTGTGTACTGTTAAAGGAAAACTGATTTCCCAATTAGTCCTTACTCCAGGGTATGTATTTACCAGGTATGATTCTCACATCTGTATGGTTTTACAGATGATGAGTGGGAGTAGGTTAGTGGGAATTAGGTAATCATCCTCATTATATCGGGATTCGTTGTAATCGGTGATATTTGAGAAAATCGCCTGGGCTGTTTGCCGGTCGGCAAATATTTGGTTTTGAATATCCGCTGTTAGGCACCAATTTCAAAGCGATATATCTGTATGTCTATTTTCATAGAGTGAGATATACCTTTATGAAATTATGTCTATAACATTTACCTATATCAGTGGATGGTTAGGTAAGGAGCATTAAACAGCGGTGTAATTCTTCATAACCATAGTACAGTTTTCAACATACGACACACAGTGAATGAGTTATCAGACTTAAGGGACTTATACAGAGTATTGTATGTTGTCCAGGGTCCATTAGGACAGAGGGGTTGGTCCTCGTACTAGATTCTGTTTACTTGTGACTTCTCTGGTTCTTAGACATGTGTTTCATAGAAACACAAGGTCTGAGTTTTGAGAAGTTATAGGTATAAGAATAGAGTAGAGAACCAGGTGTTGCAGGTATCGGGATTCTTCAAGGTGATCGAAGATGTAGATACTTGTGTGAGGTACTCAGTTGATAGTAATGACTAAGAAAACTTGCTTCTCTTTCAGGTTACTCATAATTGGAAGCATTCCTAAGTTGAGTAACGCTGATCGGCCTCTTTCAATTTTAGTTGACATGCACTGGGGACAGCTGCATGATTTGAATCTGGTTCAATTAAATCAGTGCCTCTGGTCCTATATTGGATATAGAATAGTTCGTATCTTAACGATGTTAAGGTACGGGGAGTTGTCCGGCTTATGATTAAAACCAGACAAAGGACAACTCAAGGCACGTTTCTGTAATGGCTGTTTGTGGGTTGACCCAGGCTATGACGAGGGTTGACTTTCTACCATCTGGAAGAACAATAGCGATACTGTTCTTGAATCGCCACAGTTTTAAATAAATTGGATTTTTCAGAAAACAGTAGTAGGAGTATGGTAGAACTGGAAGTGATTCCAGAACCACAAACGATTACTGAAGATTTGATAGGAACCTAAAGATTAAATCTGGTTTGACATTCCATTGGCCACTCCGCAGATATAGTGGGTAACTTCAGGCACCCGAGAGGTACTCCGGTAACCTCAAGGACGGTGACAGGGAAGTTCTTGTTTACCCAGACTTGCCATTGCTGTTGTTCTAGACTGTGAGACCCGGCAGGAGGATGAGTATAGCGTCGTTCTAAACTTTCCTTAGAAGTGTACGTTTATATGACTCTGCCAGAGGGTTGTCGTAGTCAGTGGGAGCAGCGGAAGCATTGGTGGACAGGTAGCTTATGTCTATTTATAGACTAAAGCAGATATAACGGAGATAGATCATCTATTTCTGACGTGACAGTCATAGGTTTGACTTCATCAGAATAGGGGATGGATCTGTTGAGAAGGTAGTAGGGTGTGATGTCATGGTATTTGGATGACATACACAGAGTAGGAAGTGATATTCCTATACTACGATCGGTTATACTTTGGTCGTCACACAGTGGTTTCTCCACATTGGACTTGGACATTATATCAGACATACTGGTTACTAGATCTATGGTTTTAGATCTAGATTTGGGTGGTTTCCCAATTAAGGGTACTTAGACAGCATTCTATGAGTATTTAGAATGGACGACTCCTGGCACGGTAGTGTACCTGCAGGTGATGGAGTCACCCTCTCTAAAGGTGTCTTACAGACTAAAGGGGAGAGGGATGTGCATGATTGGCAGATCACTTGCTCAGGCAATTGAGTCAATCATGAGATGTCAAGTACCACACCAGATGTTGTTCTTGCACTAGATGCAATAAGTTGACATTGATCCAATCCGGGAGAAACAGTCGGAAGCAGTTTTAGAACATAAGTGGATGTTCTAGGGATATGATAATGACAGCCTCATTCGGGAGACAGTTATCATTCCAGGCTTCCAAGGTGACTTGGACGACAAGGAGGTTGTCAGAGTTATAGTTTTTCCTTCTAACGAGGGGCAGTATTTTGGACAGGTGGTCCAAGGCAATACTGAGGGAGGCATGGCGCAGGATACTGATTAAATTCAGTTAACGATACAGTCTAAGAAGTTTGGATTTGGAGTTCATTTATGAGCTGGTCCCATCAGACATCCAGACACATTCTAAGACAGGTATGGCTCATTTCGGGAGATGGGTTTCTCCGCGAACCTGAGATTATAGAGAGACATAGAAAGAAACTTCAAGGCGGATCCACTCACTGAGGCTATTCCTCGAACGCAATAGTTTCGCAAATGAGCTTTGTGAGACTGACTAGTAGAGGAGTTGGGTATTCGGTATCACACGGGCTGTGAGTATGCGACATCGCAATAATTAGCCTTGAGTGCAAGTGGGAGATTGTTAGAGATAGTGCCCACAGAGTCAATTATTGGATCACAGGCACGTGATTGCAATGATTGAGGGAGGACCTATCCCGGTAGGACAGTCTTACTCAAGATGATAGTATGCTATCTGGTTTATCTTTATCATCGTGTACTGCTTTAGGTGACCAGACAGGTCGCTATTACACGTTGATAGAGCCCCTAGGATTCTTGCTTGACTGCCAGCAGTATGAGGGCGATCATATACGTGGGAGCTGGTAGTCTATAAGCACATCCTTAAAAGGTCCCTAGTCGTGGGAGTTTCGAGACAGGGCATCGATACTCCAGAGTAGACTAGTGTATACAGTCGAGACCCTGATGAGGGGCGGTTGTCGATCTCACAAGCCACTGGTGTCAGTTAGTTCACCTAAGATGTATACAGGTGCTCATTGGTTTATGAGTACACCGGACAGGACTCGCCGGGAACATGCTAGTTGGTCTTATACCTGACGTCAGATAGCAGTTCGCTGGTGACATGTATACAGGTTAGTTCATCGACCTGAGGATCGTCATTTGTCTCGTGTGAGTTCCCACTGTACTTTGATTACTACCCTACCATGCTCAAAGGAGACGTGCAAACAGGTTTTAGTTGGGTACAGTCCCGAGCCACATGGAGGCAGTGAGCGGATCTTCGGGGGTTCGTCTCTCCCGGTATTGGGGGTGAGGTCGCGCTGTGTCTAGGAGAGCTAGAATATGAAAAGTCCTTGGCCAAGGCAGGAGATTTACTGGTAGGTATTCCAGTAGTATCTCAGGGTGTTCTGGGCTGATCTCTGACACGACTTGTACCATTTTGGGGGGTCTGACTTTTACCAACCCCCTAGGCCCGCCATACGATGCTCATAGACGAACGGACCGGACTGTACGAATATTGTCACTGACAGGCTCAGTAGGGTGTCAGGATGAGTTCGCTCATCGACGTCCCTTTTGGTCAATAGCTGGTGGCCCTTCACGTATTGGCTTATACCTCTGACGTGCTAGTGGTTAAATCCACAACCAAGGTGTTGACGAGTCTTTAGAGTCCCCCACATTCAGTTGCTCAAGTTTTCGAGCGAAACGCTGTAGAGGCCGTATGGAGATATGGCAGGGTTCGATCAGATACGTGCGGTATTGTACGGATCAGGATCGGACGGATAATACTAGCCGACTTTGGTTTAAGCCGAATCCTAGTATAGTACAGTGTAGATTTTGTCTCATTGCAATTGTATTCGGTCGGAATACAGATGCGGGTGTGTATACACAGTATCGGGGTTTTCCTGTAATTTATTACGGGACCAGTTTTCTGGAGTTGCCAGTTTGCTTTCCGTTTCTGCCATATTTCTTTGTATCTTTCATTGGCCGAAGATTGGTGGAGGAGGGCTTATTTGCATTTGTGCAAATAGGCATTTGTGGAGGGTGATCTTTGCATTTTGTTGTGTCATGATCACTTGACTTTTTGCTTCATGATAGTTTTCATGATGGCTTGACCATTGTAGGATATGATTGGGTTTTGGAGTGTGGGTTTTTAGTTGTGATCATTGGTTTCTCTCATCATCATTTGCTTGCATCATTGCTTTCCACCCACCCCTCTGTCTTAATTTCTCAACTCACTCATTCTTGGAGCCAAGTTTTGGCCGGCCATATGAGGGGGGCTGTCCCATTTTGGGTGTGGGTGATTTTGGTTGATCTCATATCATTTTCCTTCACTAAAATTCCCAAGAAAAACTCCATAGTTCATCCCTCCACCAAAGGCAACATCGTAAACCCCAAATGAGACATAACACTACACCATCCTACAGCAAATCTTGGGCACGTCGACTCGCCAACTTCGTGCCCGAGTTGCCTTGGTATAGAGGTGGGAGCCCGTAAAAGAAGCAGGCGACGTGGTGCCCTTCCGGCGAGGAGGTGGAGACCGGACATTCCGCGGGAGATCGGGACGACGGCGAGAAGACCGGAGGACTTGGATCGCTTGGTATATCTCTCTTCCCCATCTTGTAGTTAGCTAGGACTAGTTTAATGGCACGATCCGGGTTTATAGTGCGCGGTGGTGCCAGTTTGAAAAATTAAAGTTTAGCATCGCTTCCGCATTCCGGCGTCGGATTGACGGCCGGGGCGCCGCCGTGCACTTACAATGAGATCATATTACTGCCAGAGACGAATGTTTATATTATATATATGAGATATATATTATATTGCTGATTTCGTTTCAAATGTGATACTTGTGAAGCATAATAAAATAGGACTTCATTAATGAGATTAATGAAATAAAAGAAACCTAAAGATGTTGTAGAAACTTGTTTAAAAACTGGTAGCTCTAGTTCTTGCTTTGCATAGCGGTATTCCTTGTAGAATATCCAGCACCTTATTCGATAAGGAAAGAGCCGAGATCCCTTCACCGGGAGAGACCACTTTAGCGAAACTAGCAGATGCTATTCACTCGGTTTGTCTTTTGATTGCTTCTACAGCTTTTGCTTTGCATAGTGGTATTTGCGAAATATCCTGCACCTTATTCGATAAGGAAAGAGCCGAGATCCCTTCACCGGGAGAGTCCTCTTTAGAAAAACTAGTAAAAGCCTCAAAAACACTCCTTTTATAAAATTCCCTCGATTCTACAACGATATCAAGTTCATTACGCAAAAGGTTTTCTTAAAAACCTGTCGTAGCCCTCCGTCATTTCAGATAAGTACTACTTAGTATTCGTGCTGTGTTTGTTGACCTTAGCCAAGGCGTAGTGTGCGGTAGCTAATTAGTGCTTATCTACATAAGCATATGATGCGATTGAGTTAGGGTGGTCGTGCGACTTTGTTGACCTTAGCCAAGGGTCGTGCGGATGGGTTTAATTCAATCGGGAAATGCCGGGTTGAACTTGGCTAGCACTTATGATTTGTTGACCTTAGCCAAGGTCATAAGTTGCTAGGGCTAAAATATTATTAGGAATTTCAAGTGTTGAAATTCGCAATGAGATTGCAAAGCTTCTATGAGATAGTTGGATCCCGATACCCGCTGCGAGTAAGAGTTACTCCTGGGAGAGTTTTACACATTACAATTAGCCGATCAAGTAGGTGTATAGAAAGGTGTTAACGGGGTTACGGCCCTGGGAAAACAAGGTTTATTTTAATTAGGTCCGTGCGAAAGCACGGGGAACCTCCCTCAAAGTACCGGCACTGGCCTGGCTGAAAGATTGGCAAAATTGTAGGGTGTAATTAATCTCGGCTAGTCTTTCCTTTTAGGGTTTGAAAGAAGATTTGACTAAAACAGTGGGAGACATCCTGATTAGGTATATTAATAACCAATCTAATCTTGCAAGAGCATACGCTGAGTGCTTTCTTCTCTCTCTCTCCAGGTAGCGACCGTATCACGCCTTAATCAAGATAATAATACGGATGTATTAACCGAACCCGCTTGTTATACTGAGCTGGGGAACGTTGGTCCCGCTCCAACTTATAATTGTTATAAGACAGAGCAGGAAATAGGGGATTACCAGAATTCCCGTGCCGCCCAAACGAAGAAAGTGCATGCTGATGCATCTTCTTCGGGTGTGTTCATTATAGAGAACTGAGAACGGGTGATAAGTTTTAAGAGTTGGAAACGGTGTAAGTGTCGCAGCCAAGTTTGTTGGTAGTTATCACCCTGTATTACCAGAATACATTGATTCTGAACGAATGTTATTAGATAACGAATGTTATCACCCTGTATTACCAGAATACATTGATTCTGAACGAATGTTATTAGATAACGAACCTGATATACAACATCATATCAGTCTCTTTATTAATAAAGAAGGATATAATTTTGTATTGTTGGATAATGTTTTGAACATTTCCTATATCAAGAGTTGATCGGTTCAGGCACGTTATCTAAAATCATAGACGTTCTAAATCAAACCACAGTTCTTAACGTATAGAATACACACAAGAGGAAGAGTTCAGAAATGAACGAATCCTTCTTGAGGTATTGTAGACTAGGTCATATCAATGTGACCCGACTAGCTGAAGTTACATTTAGATGCATATTTAAATCTGTTTGAATTTACATCTGGTGAAACTTGCCGGTCATGTCACAAAGATAAGATGACCACAGCTCTGTTTATTGGAAACAGAGAAAGAGTTGGTGAATTCTTGGGATTGATACATGATGATGTATGTCAGGTCCCCTGTCTACACATGCCAGGACCGGTTCTTTGTACTTCATTATATTCACTGATGGTCTCTCAAGATTCGCACATGTGTTCCTATTGAAACACAAGTCTGAACCTTTTGAGAAATTCAATGAATATGAGTTAGAAGTAGAGAACCAAAACGGGTATAAGTATTATATCCTTTGATGTGATCAGGGAGGAGAATACTTGAGCACGGGATTCCTGAACTATTCTAAAGGAGAATGAGATTCTCTCTCAGCATTACTCTTCCGTTTACACCACAGCACGTCGGTGTATCGGGGCGGAGCAATCACACCCTATAAAATATGGTGCGCTCTATGATGAGTACTACTGAGTTTCCTATTTCATTTTGGGAGTTATGCACTTGAAAAGTTGTATACCTACTGAATAGGGTTCAAATCAAATCAGTTGCCTATCACTTCATATGTGATATGGAATGGGAAGAGTCCATATCTTAAGTATGTTAAGATTTGGGGTTGTCCGGCCTATGTCTAAAAGAAAAATCCGGACAAGCTCGAGGCAAAGTCAGTTCTGTGGAAGTTTGTTGGATATCCCAAGCATTCGTAAGGGAATATCTTCTACCAAACCGAGGAACAAAAGATGTTTTGTTTCTCAGCATGCCACCTTTTGTGAAAGGGAATTTCTTGTGAAGAAATTAGTGGTCATGAGGTAGAACTAGAAAGAGTTCCAGCTATACAAACTGCACTGATGATTTGGTAGAACCCGAAGGATTCAATAGTTTCCAACGAACCTCAGCCTCTCCGCCGATCTAGTAGGGTTGCTCACCCACCTGAGAGATACTTCGGTTTTCTTTATGACAGTGGGAGCGAGGAACGCATCATGAGATGATGACCCAACTAGTTTCGAGCTGGCCATCAGGAGTGGGACTTTGTAAGAATGGGTGGATGCTTAGCGATCTGAGATGGAATCCTTATACACCAACAAAGTATGGACTTTGGTTGCTTTATCGGAAGGGTTAAATCCCCATCAGGAGCAAGTATATCTTGAGAAGATTACTTGGTGTACATGGAAAAGTTGAGACTTTCAAAGCTATGCTTAAATCCATCCAGATCCTACTTGCCACTGCTACATACCATGACTACGATATCTGGTGGTTAGGTGTCATGACTGCTTTTCTAAATGATGTTTTGGAAGAGAGCATCTATAAGTACACAGCCAGAGGGCTTCATAGAAAGTGGGAGCAGCGGAAATGTGTGCAAGTTGCTTTGTGGGATAAAGCAAGTATCGCGGAGTTGGAACGTCTGTTTTGATGTGGTAGTCTAAGAGTTTGACTTTATCAAGATGGTAGATGAACCTTGTATATACAAAAAGGTAGTAGAGAGTATGGTAGTGATCCTCGTATTGTACGTGAATGACATACTCTTGATAGGGAAGGAGTTTCCTATGCTACGCTCGGTCAATCTCCTCTTATCACAATGATTCTCTATATAGGATCAAGGTAATACCTCCTAAATCCTGGGTTATGGATCTATGAGATAGATCTATTTGGATGTTAGGATTCTCACTAGCTGTTTTGAGATGGTATCAATAGATCCTGGGGAGAATCACTGGAAAAGTTTCCAGGGTGATAAGGACGACTGAATGTCAGTCGCTGGCATTGTCTTTACCCTCAGTGGAGGGACGGTATGTTGAAAGAGTTCCAAGCTAGATACCGTGACATACTAGACGATTAAAGGCAAAATACATCCTTACCAAAGATGCTACCAAAGTGGCAGTCTGGATATAGTTTAGTTCATAAGATGAACTTCGTTCCAACCATTGTATGACAATGGAGTTATGGTTTTGGCCTAGGAACCCCCATCCCATCAGAAATCCAGATATAATTCTTAGGCAGTATCACCTGATCATGGAGATGGTTGATCTCGAGGGAGATCGAGGCTAGGAGAGTAAACACAGAGGACAACAGCGCGGATCCACTCACAAAGGCCTTTTTCCCAGTTGAGACTTTTATGGGATGGTTGAGTATGAGATACTTCAACCACAGCTAATTGTTGGGTATGCGATACCACAACAGATGGTCCTAGTGCAAGTGGGAGATTGTTAGTTATATGTATGCCCTAGAGGCCATTACTGTACATACGATGTATATTGTAGTGGATGGTTGGACATATATAGGGAGGACTTTCTTGCTCGACATGATAGTATGCTATCTGGTTGCTCTTTATCTTAATATGTACTCTGATTGTCTCTATGTTACATGTTGATAAAGCCCTTAGGATGTGTACTTGACTACCAGGACTATGATGTTGATCATACTAATAGGGACATTGTAGTCGCCAAGTACATCCTTCAAATGTTCCTAGTCGTGGGAGTACCGAGATAGGGCATTGATACTCCAGAGTAGACTAGCGTATGCGCTTCTTGACCCATATGATGGGCGATGGATGATCCCATATCCATTGGTGTTTAACATTAGAGAAGGTATACGGGTGCTCAGTAGAGACTGGGTACACTTGACGGACTCGCCGAGAACTCCCAGATGGTATTATACCTTACGTCAGATGGCAGTTCTCTGGTGACACTGGTACAGGTTAGTCTGTAGACCCGAGATCGTCATAGAGTCTTATGTGATTCCCACTGTGCTTTGATCTCCACCTTACCACGTCCAAGAGGGTGCGCAAAACGGTGGCTTTTGGGTACAGTCCCGAATCACATGGAGGTAATGAGCGATAGGAGGGGATTCGTCTCTCCCGGTATATGGAGTTGATGTTGTGCTGTGTTCGATTGGCTATAACTGGAAATCCCTGGCCAGGGTTGTTGAGATTTACTAGTAAGTGTTATCAGTCGTTTCTCAAACTGTTATAGACCTCACATCGACACGACTTATCGGTTATTGGGGTCTGACGTTTACCACCTCTAGACCAGATATGCGACATATCAGACGAAGTGACCGGACTGTACGGGAGTGTTACTGATTGGATTCGCAGGAGAATGTACAGGCTTGCTTGTTGATCTTCTGATCGCTCAATACCTGGGTGGCTGTTACGTTTAGCTGACCGCTTGCAACTTGTGGGTGTTTAATATGATCATCACCTGCTACCGGCTAATTGATGATTCTTTAGAGTCCTACACAGAGGTTTCTTGACTCAGGCAAAACGGAGTAGGAGCACATATGTGATATATGCAGGACCGAGGATAATACGATATGAGATACCGTATTATATTCTCGCGATATTTTGATATGAGCCGGGTCATCGGATCAAATGTTGATTCGTGGAATCGGTACATGATATATTAGTTGTTTATATGCGATATAACCGGATTGTCGGATCAAGTGTTGATTCGATAATTTAATGTATTATATATGTGATATATTGCATTACATTATCTAATATTGGCTCGCTTTATTGATTCATTTTCTCACCGGGTAATACATTGATATATATGCGATATATGTTAATTGTATTATTTTCTTTTGTTACAAAAATATATTATATATGTGATATATATTATTGTAACATGTTATGATTACAAATGAAACATGATTAGTGGAGATTAAACATGGTTAGGGTTTGATTTGGGTTAATCTTTTCTAGAAGCTTTTAGAAGCTTTTATTTTGTTTCTTGCAAAGATATTTTGTTTAGATATTTTTACTTGATATTTCCTAACCTAACCCACACCCTTTAACCCTAGTCAAATCTCTACAATGGTTAAGTCCTTCTTGACTTAACCATGGTTGCAATTGTAATGATAATAATTTTTCATTATTCATCACAAAAGGATTATTCATTCTTCTTCTTCTTCCTTGAGCTCTTGAAAAGCTTTCTAGGTTTTTCTTTTGTGATGATTTAGTGTGAGAATTTGATAATAAAAGAGAGCATAAATCCTACTTCATCATCTTCATCTAATCTAGCCAATTAGATTAGGGTGTTCACTTCATTAGTTAGTGAGAAGCTTGAGTTAAAGAAACTTCAAGGAAGATCATCTTTGAAAAGGAAGACTACAAACAAGTATGGATCATTCGGGTTGTGGAGCCTCTCTTGAGTCTGGGAAATCATGGATCGCGGGGAAGGGACTTCTAATCGGAGCTTATGAAGCGAAGGAGCGGACTACAAAGGTCATAATCACTTTCTCTTAGTTGTAAAGATATTTACTTGCATGTTTAACCCTAATTATTTAGCAAAGATCCTAGCTTTGGGTTGTTCGGCACGTCTAAATTTTAAATCGGGCATGGTTGATGCCTTATAGACCCTTGTAAGTGTGCCTAGTAACCCTACTAACTTTATACTAAGTGAACGAGGAATACAACATTTGTAGACCGGTCCTTCACTTCTAAAGCTCCGTCTAGTAGTCCCTTCGCTCCAAGTAGTGATCTCCCGGACTCTAGTAAAAGTTCACAAGGCGAAAGAAACAAGCTTGCTTGAAGTCTTCGAGGCCGAAAATGATCTACGTCGAGGAAACTCCAACTCAAGCTACCTCTTCTCTAATTAGGAATTAGTGAAGCAAACAACTTAAACTAAATGGCTAATCTTGTATAGGTTGATGAAGTAGGATTTTTGCTCACTTTAGAATAATTTTTCTCACTATATTTCTTCACTTTCCAAAAAGCTAGAGAGCAAAATTGGAATGAAGAAGAAGATGAAGATGTGAATGGAACGAGAATCAATGAGTGAGAATAGCAACCATGGGTGAGATAATATCTCATATTAACTCATGTAGAGACTTAAACATGGCATAAAATAATGGTTTGGTTAATAAATATCTAGGGTAAGACAAAATTATTGGACTAACTCAATGGTTTCCACAAGCTTCCAAAGCATCTTAACCATGACAATTTTCCAACTAACTTTGATTTTCCCTTTAATATTAATTACCCTCAATTATCTTAGGAATGGTGTGAGTCTCATACACCCATGTAGCATGTATCATCAAGCATGACCCAAAAAAAACACAATTAATATATATATCACATATATATATTAAATGCATAAGTGAGATAAAGAAATTCTTAAGTGAGCTAATATTAGTTAATGTAAAATTAATATATCAAATATATAATCATATATTAAATTATTAAATCAACACTTGATTAAATAATCCGGCTATATCATATATAACTGACTAATATCATTTGTATCAACTTATCGAATCAACACTTGATTCGATAACCCGACTATATCACATATCGCGAGATTAGAATACGGTATCACATACGTGTATTAATCTCGGTCCCGCACATATCACATATGTGCTCCTACTTCGTTTCACCTGAGCCAGGAAACCTCTGTGTAGGACTCTAAAGACTCGTCAATACACCGTCAGTAGGTGATGATCATATCAGTCACCCATAAGCCTTCAGCGGTACTAGCTAGACGTAATGGCTACCCGGGTATTGAGCGATCGGAAGATCAACAAGCAAGCCTACTCATACTCCTATGGTTCCAATAAGTAACACTACCGTACAGTCCAGTCTCTTCGTCTGATATGTCGCATATCCAGCCTGGGGGTGGTAAACGTCAGACCCCAATAGCTTGATAAGTCATGCCGATGTGAGGCCCATAACAGTTCGAGAAACTACTGATAACACTTACCAGTAAATCTCAGCAACCCTGGCCAGGGATTTTTTGTTATGGCCAATCGAGCACAGCGCAACATCAACCCCCAATATCGTGAGAGACGAAATCCTCTCCTATCGCTCATTGCCTCCATGTGACTCGGGACTATACCCAAAAACCACTGTTTTGCACATTCTCTTGAACGTGGTAAGGTGAAAATCAAAGCAAAGTGGGAATCACACAAGCCTCTATGACGATCTCGGGTCAACAGACTAACCTGTACCAGTGTCACCAGAGAACTGCTATCTGACGCGAGGTATACTACCATTTAGGAGTTCTCGGCGAGTCCTGTTCAGTGTACCCAGTCTCCACCGGGAACCCGTATACAATCTTTGATGTCAAACACCAATGGATGTGGGATCATCCATCGCCCATCATATGGGTCAAGAAACGTATACGCTAGTCTACTCTGGAATATCGATACCCCGTCTCGATACTCCCACGACTAGGAACAATTGAAAGATGTACTTACGGACTACCCTGGCCCCACTAGTATGATCTGCATCATAATCCTGGTAGTCAAGTACATATCCTAAGGGTTTTATCAACATGTAACAGAGAGACAATAAGTGTACATGTTAAGATAAAGTGCAACCAGATACCATATTATCATGTCGAGCAAGAAAGTCCTCCCTATTTATGTCCAAGCATCCACTATAATATACATCATATGTACAATAATGGTCTCTAGGGCATACATACAACTAACACAAAGGGACTACTACTTGGAGCTTTAGAAGTGAAGGACCGGTCTACAAAGGTTGTATTCTATTCACTTAGTGTAAAACTTGTGTACATGTTTACAAACCCTAATTCTCTAGTTCGATTCTAGGTTAGTGTAGCTTAGACCTCTAGATTTTTTAAAATTGCATACTCGATACATGTGGAAACCTAGTAGAGGTACTAAGACACACTTTCAGAGATACAGCAGTTCTACTGTGTAAGTGGCATAGCAATTACCGATGATGGATGTGTGTGCCGGCAAATCTATGTAAGTGTAACATGCACATCATCGGTAATAGTGCAGGTGGACTAGTAGACAAAGCCATATACAGGAAATGCTGGGAACATAGTACATATGTCATAACGAAAAAGATGCAATCTAAGTATGAACGATACAAAGTATACAACTACACCTAGGTTCAACATAAACCATATCTATCAAGGAGTTTAGAAATCAAAGATTCTCCGAATCAAGACAATCCAAACATCGGCGATCCAGCCTCAGTATCAGATGGGACAATACCCTCGAACATCATCCTCAAATCACAAGCGCGGATCAATCATCCGGTATAGCTTATCGCGTACGGTAATTTATCGTACGGTGTCATCAAACAGAATAAGGATTCTATCTTCCTATACATAAACAAGGGTACGGATATATTGTCTCGTATATCATATCATTTTTTATTCTCATATATATACCTGCATATTTATCTCATGTCATATCTCATCAATCTCACAACATATCTTATCATATGTATCTATGTTTTCATATCGCCTCACATCCTCATATCAAGCATATCCGCTCATGTTATCTTATTTCATCATATCCTCATATCAATATAAATCATCTCGTACTTGTCCTCTTTTCAATTATATATCTATTTATCGCTTTACATCTTCACTTCATCATATCAATATACCAATCCGAGTTATCTTATATTTATCATATCATCTCATACTAATTTTTTTGATCTTATCCGTAATTTCATAGCATAAGTTTCTCCAAATTGAATTATATATATATATATATATATATCGGTTTTCCATTATGATGGTTGCGGGGGTGCTATACGCCATCCACCCGACTCCCCCCGTACATATAGATCTACTCACCTGCAATATCCTTGCTCAGTCGAAGTTGATGAACACCTTGATATCCTTCGTCGTCTCGGAAGTCCACGCGAAGGTACCTACAAATCAATACACATCGTAACTACATTAAAACCAAGTCCGAAAACCGATATGGCACACGATGTGCTCATAGGTTAGAACCTATAGCCTACCGATTAGTCTGAAATATTGCAAATTTGAATGATTATTTTCCCCACTATTGTTAAGTTCTAAAAGGTGTTTATTGTAATTATAGAACATATGAGGGTTTTTGTGTAAAAAGTTTATTATCATATGTTTCTATATTATAATTAACATAATGAGGGAAAATACATGCATATAATATTTATATGAAATATTAGTGTTTAAAATATGCATATCATATCAAATAATTCTAATCAATATTCTTAAAATATTGTATCATACAAATGGTTAGGATAATATCTCAAAATAATAACAAATATTACTACCACTATGACTTTAGATATTGTGCAGATATTAGCTCAGATCTGGAGATCAAAAGCTCCGAGATGTCAGAATCAAATGTGCCGAAATATTGAAGGAAAATATAAGATCTAGCAACGGCGGAGACTCAGGGTAATATTTCCAAAATCCAGACATCGAAGAGATCTACAAATGTCAGCACTAGAGAGCAAAAAAAATTCCAAGACCTGATCCGACTATGGCACCGCGGTTGGGCGGCCAAACACCTATATTTGCGGCGGATCCGCGGCCCCTTGTTGGCCGTTGGATCTAAGATTTTTTGGGCATGATCGTATCAGTATATCCTAACGTCTGGAAACTAGGGTTCCAAGTTTCTGTGACTATTTAAAGGACCGAGAGCTTCACATGAATGACCATCAATCCGAAATGATCAAGAGGTCCAAAGCGATCCACGCATCCAGATGATCATCAGCTAGTCATCTACCTCCAACAAAATAGAGAGCGAGAGAAAAAACTAGGGTTCTTGTAATCTACCTTCAAAGGATTTGTAAATGCAATAGTTGATTAATAAAGGTAGTGTTTTTATTAGTCTTTTCGCAATTAATTTTCGCTCTTACTTTCTGCATTTAATTTCCGTATCTTAATCATGTTTCCTTCTTCAATCTTTCTTCTATCTCAAACCATGAGCGAGTAATTCCTAGCTTTCGTAGGTTAGGGTAGATAAATGGATGATAAAATCATTTAACTTCTTTTACCTATTTTAAAGTCTATAAACTTTAGCAAAATAAATGTTAATATCCTTATCGGGCGCGCTACCAATTTATTGCTAGTCACGACCACGATTTGAGATTGGTTTAACACTTGTTCTGGTAAAGGCTAGACATGAATAGAGATCAATGCAAGGATAAGGGTTAAGAGTGGGGAAACCCTAGTTTCTTCCAAAAGATTCCTAATCTACATTAATCACTATCGATCTAGTTTTAAACTACTAAAAGATAAAAGGAGTCATTTTTAATTATTCATCCATTACTACCAAGTCCTATGAACCCTACAAGCCTTTTTCTTATAAAGTCTACATCCGTATTAAAATAGATCTACAACCAATCAGCAATCTTTCATCAACTCGTCTAAAGCAAGATAAAGGTTCATGTTTCCCTGCAGACGATCCGTACTCATCGCGGCTAGCTATTAGAGACACTGTCCCGATTACGGTTACTTTTACTAAACACAAACTTTTTACACGATCAATCAAATGGCGCTGTTGCCGAGGAAACGACTGTAAATTTTTTCTTGCTATTCGGGTTGAATTCTTATTAATCCATATCATAAAATAATCAAAACGGCATCTTGTGTATTTAAAGATGATTGTGCGAGTTATGCAAGGGAATCTCGAGAAACTGGAGCAAGCCAACAGAGAGTTAGAAAATTTCAAAATAGTCCTGAGGAGCAGAGGGGAGCACTGAAGAAAAATTATCGAAATAACCATCTGATGTGCATTGGAACCGCGGCGGAATTGTGCTATTGCCGGCGGAACCGCGGCGCTCTGGTCAATTTGGGTCCCCAAAATCCTCAGGTACCTTCTTCATATCTTTCTCTCTCCTCTAAAACTCCAATAATCTGATTTTGATTGCAAGATTCTTTGCAAATATCGTCGCTCAAAAATCGTTTTGCGTGTTTTAGATTTTGGTTTGTTTTACATATCTAAAATGGAAATTAAGGGGCAATAAACCTAAATTCAGATTAGGTGGGGATTTCATCACCTTTCCTAGGCCCCACAAATCACAAACGAGTATACTTTCACCCTATATTAATATAAAAATATCTAGACCAAGTTTCTAAGGACCGTCGCGCTCAAGTTAGGACAGAGGAGGATCATGGGTAATCTATCGCTTATCCGCATTTCTCTTATGGTGTCTAGGAAAGTGTGACTAAGGAAAGTGGTTACTTAATTAGGCCCGCTATTTCGGTGATTCATATAGCAGATACCTCCCACTTACCTGGCCACAAGAGTAATAAAGAGGTGGTAGAGGATTGATCCCGCGACTTTGTCCTTTGGAAGTCTTGGAGCGGTCTAGTGGCTTGACCTAGGTGACCTAGCTCTAGAGATTGATTGTGCATTTTATGATCTGATGAGTCCAGCCTCAAGTACCTTTTTTCAAAGCAAAACAATTTCCAAAATCCAAAAGGAGCTTAAATCATTTCACCATCTTTTCTTATAATGGGTAACCCAAACAGACGAACTCTTGCCGAGCTTTGCTATCCAGAACCAGATATATCTTGTTTTCGTAACTGCTTCGGTACAAAATCCGACTCTACCACGTCTTTAAGAGATAGGATAGAACAAGTGGAAAAGAACAGTTGGATACTTCATTCATGGTCCTATCAACCGCATCCAAATTCCACATTTTCTTATGTTGATAATCCGTTAAGCGAGTGATGGAACTGCGAAACGCATGTCCATCGCTGAGCATATCGCGAAAGCTGAAAGCCAAAGTTTCAATCCTTTCACTAATCCAAAACTGTTAGGACAACAAACACCATCATTCCCTTATGAAAATATTGATACTCGCTTTGAGGTGAATATGACATCTTTTACACCCATGACCATTGCTGAACAAATAGCAATTGCCAGTCGCCAACTAGCCAACCAATCTCAATATTCTTCATATCCCAATGTTGATCCTAATCCTGGTTATGAAACTTAGGTTCACCCTTCTAATTCTTATCCACAGTACCAAACCTTCACACGCTCTCATGTTGACACTTATCTTGAGGCTAACGGGGACAAATCATAAACGCATGTCGATTGCGGAACACATTGAACTCACCCGTATCCGACAAGTAAGAGCATCTCTTCTTAAAATTTCTTTTCAGGCTAATGCGGCAAATCATAAACGCATGTCAATTGCTGAACACGTTGAACTTGCCCGTAGCCAACAATTAAACACATCCAAACCATACTCATCTTCTTCACCTTATCTAGACAGTGTTTCTGAAAAATGAATTAGAATGTTCCACGGTTCAAAGAGAATCTTTCATTGGAACTTCTTCACAACCCATGTCTAGTCTTGAGGTAGAGTTGGAATTGAGTAGTGAAAAAGAACAAGAGTGCCCTTAAAGTTAAACCAAAACCAATTCTTTTGATCTCGACACCTTCTATCCTTCACCCCAACCGAATATTTTCGATGTTAAACCGCTTCATAGTCTAAGTGATGAGGTGCCCGAGAGTAACATGTTTGACTTTTCTAATAGTGAGTGTGAAAGAGAGCTTGATACCATTTCTAATCAAACCGATTCTTATTCGACTATACTTGATATTTCAAACCTTCTAGCTCCTTCAAGTGAACCAAGTGATTTATCGATTGACGATAGTATAATTAATGAATTCTTGAATACCTATTCATTTGATTTGAGCAAAGGTGTTAGTGAGAGCGGTGATGAGAATATCGTTGAAGATGAACCCGTTATGTTGGATGAGTTGGATTCTCCTACCCATCATATCCTTTCTATTGAATATGAACATCTTCCTATAAAACTAACCGATCCTATTCTTACCACCGACCTAACCGAAAAGTAGAACGATATTCAACCTTCATTTCCCACATCTGGTTCATCAAAGCTCGACACACAAGTTTGTTTACCCATTTCATCGCCCACTTTCTTTAGTTCTTCTAATCCTCTTTCAATTCCACTGAGTTTTGATGAATCACACTCCGATATTTCGAGTACTATGATTCTTGAAAGACCACTTGATTTAGACGTATTTGAAAATATGGTAGATGAGCTTTTCGAGGCTCCTTTACCTGTTAGTTGTCTGTATGCCCTAGAGGCCATTATTGTACATGATTGTATATTATAGTGGATGCTTGGACATATATAGAGAGGACTTTCTCGCTCGACATGATAGTATGCTATCTGGTTGCTCTTTATCTAAGTATATAGACTTGTATTATGCTACTGTCTTGCTCTCACATGTTGGTAAAGCCCTCAGGATGTACTTGACTACCAGGATTTTGATGAGATCATACTAGTGGGGCCAGGATAGTCCACAAGTTCATCCTTTAATAGTTCCTAGTCGAGGGTGTATCGAGATAGGGCATCGATATTCCAGAGTAGACTAGCGTATACCCGTCTTGACCCATATGATGGGCGATGGATGATCCCATATCCATTGGTGTTTGACATCAGAGATGGTATACGGGTGCTCAGTGCAGACTGGGTACACTGAACAGGACTCGCCGAGAACTCCTAGATGGTATTATACCTAACGTCAGATAGCAGTTATCTGGTGATACTGGCACATGTTAGTCTGTAGACCCGAGATCATCATAGTGTCTTGTGTGATTCCTACTGTGCTTTGATTTCCACCTTACCACGTCAAGAGAACGTGCAAAACGGTGGTTTTTGGGTACAGTCCCGAGTCACATGGAGCCAATGAGCGATAGGAGGGGTTTCGTCTCTCCCGGTATTGGGAGTTGATGTTGCGCTGTGCTCGATTGGCTATAACAGGAAGTTCCTGGCCTGGGCTGATACAGAGATTTACTGGTAAGTGTTATCAGTAGTTTCTCGACCCGTTATGAGCCTCATATCAGCATGACTTATCAACTTACTGGGGTCTGACGTTTACCACCCCTAGACTAGCTATGCGATATCAGACGAAGAGACCGGACTGTAAGGTAGTGTTACTTATTAGATTCATAGGAGTATGAGCAGTCTTGCTTGTTTATCTTCTGATCGCTCAATACCCGGGTAGCCATTACATGCAGCTAGTACTGCTGACGGCTTGTGGGTGACTGATATGATCATCACCTACTGTCGGCGTATTGACGAGTCTTTAGAGTCTTACACAGAGGTTTCCTGGCTCAGGTAAAACGAAGCAGGAGCATATATGTGATATGTGCAGGACCGAGATTAATACGCGTATGTGATACCGTATTCTAATCTCACGATATGTGATATCGGTTGGTTATATGTGATATAGCCGGGTTATCGAATCAAGTGTTGATTCGATAAGTTGATTCAAATGATATTAGTCGTTTATATATGATATAGCTGGATTGTTAAATCAAGTGTTGATTTAATAATTTAATATATAACTATATATTTGATATATTAACATACATTAACTAATATTAGCTCACTTAAGAATTTCTTTATCTCACTTGTACACATTTAATATATATGTGATATATATTATTGTGTCATGCTAGTTGCTACATGTTTCATGGGTGTATGAGACTCATACCATAATTAAGATAATGAAGGTTTTTATTATTTAAGTTAAATACAAAATTAGGTGGAAATTAATCATTGTTGGATGCTTTGTGGAAGCATGTAGAAACCATTGACTTAGTTCACTAATTTTGTCTTACCCTAGATATTTATTAACCCAACCACCATCTTAAGCCATGGTTAAGTCTCTACATGAGTTAATATGAGATATTATCTCACCCATGGTTGCTATTCTCACTCGCATTCCATTCTCAAGTTCATCTTCTTCTTCATTCCAATTTTTGCTCTCTAGCTTTTTGGAAACTGAAGAAATATAGCGAGAAAAATTATTCTAAAGTGAGCAAAAATCCTATTTCATCAACCTACACTAGATGAGCCATTTAGTTTAGGTTGTTTGCTTCACTAATTCCCAATTAATAATGAGGTAACTTGAGTTGGAGATTCCTCGACGTAGATCATCTTCGGCCTCGAAGACTTCAAGCAAGCTTGTTCCTTTCGTCTTGTGAACCCTTACTAGAGTCCGGGAGATCACTACTTGGAGCGAAGGGACTACAACACGGAGCTTTAGAAGTGAAAGACCGGTCTACAAAGGTTGTATTCCTCATTCACTTAGTGTAATGTTTGATTTCATGCTAGCTTACTTATAATTTTCTAGTTAGATCCTTGGTATGGGTTGCATAGCTCTCTAGGTTTTTAAAAATTGCATACTTGATGCCCTATAAATCGTAGTTAGGGTGCTATGGAACACAGCAGTGGTATCAGAGCCAAGCTAGAGCATTAGGAGTTGTTTTGACGATGTTAGATGAATTGCGAAACCGAAACAACTCTAAAACCCCGACACGAAACCCTTTAAAATCTGGCCGGAATTTTCAGGTGGGTTGGGTTTGAATTGTTTTTGTTTCAGGGCTATAGAGTTTAGTGTTTCGTAGTCATAATTTTAACATCGTCTCAGGTAACTTTGACGACGTTAAAAAGTTCGAACGAATATCAAAAACCAATTTTTTTCACCCCTCTCTGGAAATTTTTCCAAAAGTTGGAATTTTCCAAGTTAATTTTTTTTATTCAAATATCATGCAGGTAATTCTATGGACCCTCTAGAAGAACGATACCCAAACTCGACTCTTTGACCACAGAACCGCGGCCAAACCCTAGGGTTTGCGGCAGTTCCGCGGCGCTATGAGTGAGGCATGGGTCGAACTTTCTACGGTTGGTCCATAGGTGCTGTGGCATGTTCTGGGTATTTTTTTTAAACTGTTATAACACCCTAGTTCATTTATACCAGTTCTATTTCATGTATTTCTTTGTTTATGGTATTTTCCTGATTTACTTTGTTTTGGGTGCGAATAGTGTTTTGACATCTGTATTTACATCCGACCCGACCCGCATGCTTGAAACCTGTCTTGATTCATGTTTATGATTTATCCTAACTTGTCGCGTGGACTCGTGCACTTTCATTTGCAGCTGCATACCAGCATTTTGTCTGGCATCTGCATTTTTTTAATATAACATTTAAAGTCATATAAAATATTTTTAAAATACATTGCATGGCCTGCATGATACCCCTAACTCTGTGGTAGCATCCGCGCATCTTGTTCTCGTCCCGTTCAGTGAAACGGACTTGTTTAGATGGCTACGCGCACGTGCGTGCATCCGTTCTTGGGGGTATGCATTTTCTTTACCCGGATATCTAATTTTAGTTTTGGTTGACATGTATATTTTTCGAATTTTGAAATTGAATTTTGTACCCGACCCGGGCGTGTTTTGGACTAAATTTGTATTTACCAGAAAAATCAAATTTTATTAATTTAATATTTTTATTTAACACAGTTTAAATTTTATAACTAAACATATATTTTTTAAAATTTAAAATCTTAACTTTTACAACAACCTTTCTCTCTCTCTCTGCAGCACTCTCTCTCTCTCTCAACCTTTCTTTCTCTCTCTCCCACTCAGCACTATCTCTCTCTCCTCTCGCTCGCCTTTCTCTCTTCTCTCAGAAACACTGTTTCCTTCTCGATTCTGGCCACCTCCTCTCGCCTTACCGTCACCTCCCTTCTATTCTCTCTTCTTCTCTTCTTAAAACCCCGAGCCCTCTACGAGAAACCATCAACTCCTCTGCCTCCTCAAACCCTAACCGTAACTCCTCTGCACCACTACCCTCGACCTCGCCTCCATTCTCATCTCCATCCTCTCCTCCTCCTCGTCATCATCATCTTCTTCTCCTCTCCTCTGTCCTTGAGCACAACCTGCACACCCAAGCCCCCTGAACCCATATCAAAACCCTAGCCTCGCCGCTGACCATCTCGTCGTCGCCAGCACCTTCTTCTCTCCTCATCTCCTTCTTCTCTCCACAACCATATCCTCTTCCCTCTCCATTCCCTGCATACCCGAGCCAACCCTAACCCACCAACCCATAACCCTTGCCTCACCTGCACCTCCATCACTGGCGATCCCTCATCGTCGCCATCCTCACCACCATCACCCTTCTTCTCCCCTGCACACTCCAACACCCCAGACCTTCTTCCCTATAAAAAAAACCCTCACTCGACTTCTTGAAACCGCAGCCCACTCCCCTCGCTGGCAAATCCCATCACCGATGACCCGCAACTCATCATCACCCCTTTACAGCCTCCTCTGACCCCAGGGCACCATTACAACACCAACCATCCACCCACTTCCTCTCTTCTCTTTCTTCTTCTTCTTGTTCTTCTTGCTTTCTTGATTTCCGTTTTCCGGTCACCCGCCAGAGCCATGACCGTCGCCGCCGATCCGAAGATCCAGTGAACGTACCTTGCTCGCGTAATCACCCTCTTGCCTTGTCTGGACCCGTCCCGCGTGCCGCGTGTGCGTTACGACGATTTACCGACATCGGGCGTGCCGTGCGTATCCATCGTGTGATCCGATCGAGGCAAGTTTGTAAGTCCATGTTGCCCACCCCGGTGCTTACGGGGAGGCGGAAAACATAATATAAATCGAATTTTTATCAACTATAGGCAACATGGACTATGCTTTAAGGATCTTTACTAAACAAAAACTTGCTAAAGCTAACTTGAAAGTAGCTAAGTGGTAGAAAGGTTATACCTTTGGTCTCTTAGTCCTTCTCTCCTTGCTCCTTGGAGTGGTGGAAGGAGGTCACCTTGCTCGTCTTCTCACGCCGAAGAAAGATCCACCCGAAAGCCTCAACCTTTGGCTTCAACTCCAAGCTAGAAGTAACTAGGGTTCAAGAAGTGCTAGTCCTTCAACCCTAGATGAGAGTAAAGATGATCAAGAGAGGGTTTTTCTCAAGCTCAAGTGTTTCTCAACACATGAGAGGGAGAGAGCTTGAGGGAGAGGAAGAACAAGAGAGAGAAATGAAATGATAGAATGAGAAATAATTGAGCCATTCTCACTAATATGTGTGAATTATTTTAATTGAATAATTAGCTAGATAATTGTCATGGTTAATCATGACATGACCATTATCATTTCAATTTGCAAAGATCAACAAGCATCTTCCAAAAGAAATGATGATGGTCAAAGTGTCAACCTAGGTCAACAAGCATAACCATGGACAATTATTAAACTAATTATTAATTAACAATAATACACACATAAACATTAGGGTTAATAAAATGACAATAGCCATTAACCCTATTTAAGGTCCTCTCCCTCAATCTCAATCAACTGTGCATACGCACCAGCATTCGTGATCCGAGGAACATGAATACACTGAGAAAAACCAATCTCAAATCATATACTAGGATCCGGCTTAAAACAAAGCCCGCTAGTATAAACTGTCCGGACAGCAAACGTGCACAAGTGCGCGAATGTGAACGAACCCTGTCGCAAAACCATGCGACCTCTACTCATTTTGCCTAAAGGCGAATAGCTCTCTGTGTGGGACTCTAAAGACTCGACACTACGCTGGCAGTGGGTTTAACTACAGACCGCAAGCGGCACTAGCTGTACGTAACGGTCCCCAGGTAGCTGTCGATAAGAAGACTGACGAGGTGAACCCCATCTGAACTCCTACTGAGCCTGTATGTGACAATCTCCATACAGTCCGGTCTGCTCGTCTGATACATCGCATGGTGGGCCTAGGTGGGCGGTGAACGTCAGTCCCCTAAGAGCGGTATAAGTCGTGTCGGAGTGTAGCCCAGAACACCCTGAGATAACACTGGAAACCTACCAGTATATCTCGCTTGCCCTGGCCAGGGACTACTCGTGTAATGGCTCTCCTGTACACAGCGCGATGTCAACCCCCAATACCGGGAGAGACGAATCCTGTCTAATCGTCACTGCCTCCAAGTGCTTCGGGAATGCACCCAAAAACTATCTGTTTGCACGACTCCTTTGAGCCGTGGTAGGGTAGTAATCAAAGTGCAGTGGGAACACACTCGAGGCGAAGTGACAGTGTCAAGTCAGCGGACTAAGCTGTACTCATGTCACTTGGGAACTGATAACTGACGATAGGTATACTACCAACCAACAGTCCCCGACGAGTCCTGTCTAGTGTACTCGTAACCCAACGAGCACCCGCATACTATCTCAAGTACGACGTACTGACGGCTGTGGGACAGACCGTCTCCCACACTGGGATGAGAAGCGCATATGCTAGTTTACTCCGGGGTATCGATGCCCTGTCTCGATAGTCCAACGACCAGGGACCTGTATAAGGATGTGCTTATAGATCACCCAGCTCCCACGAGTGTGAGCGCCATCACAACGCTGATAATTAAGCAAAGATCCTAAGGGCTCTACTAATATGTATACCAGCAATATGCTAAAAGAAACACATGCACATATTAAAGCAGAGACAAACCAAGTAGCATACTACCATTTCGAGCAAGATTGTATATACAACTGTGAATATCCCAAGCTTCCATCAAGTAATATACAAACTAGTATGATACAGTAATGGCCTCTAGGGCATATACACTAACAATCTCCCACTTGCACTAAGGCCATGTACTGGCGTATCGAAGACCTATCATCTCGATCAGCCGCTCGAACTGAGTCTGGGGCAAGGCCTTGGTGAATGGATCTGCTGTGTTATCCTCTGATGCAACTCTCCGGACCTCGATCTCCTGGCGATCCACGATCTCCCTGATCAGGTGATACCGCCTTAAGATGTGTCTGGATTTCTGATGGGATCTGGGTTCCTTCGCTAAAGCTATAGCCCCGTTGTTGTCGCAATACAGAGGTATTGGGTCAACAATGGACGGAACCACCTGAAGTTCTCTCAAGAACTTCCTCATCCAGACAGCTTCTTTTGCGGCATCAGATGCAGCGATGTATTCCTCTTCCATAGTCGAGTCAGCAATGGTTTCCTGTTTGGAGCTCTTCCAACACACCGCCCCTCCATTGAGGGTAAAGACAAAACCCGACATGGACTTGGAATCATCCTTGTCACTCTGGAAGCTGGAGTCAGCAAAGGCCTCAATCTGCAGGTCTTTTCCGCCATACACCAAGAACATCTCCTTAGTCCTTCTCAGGTACTTGAGAATGTTCTTTACTGCAATCCAATGTTTCTCCCCTGGGTTTGATTGATACCTGCTTACCACACTCGGTGCATAAGCCACATCCGGTCTGGTACACAACATCGCATACATTATAGAGCCTACCGCAGAAGCGTAGGGTATAATAGACATGCGATCCCTCTCCAAATCATTCTTGGGAGACATCTCTTTGGAGAGGGTGATCCCGTGACAAGCCGGTAAATTACCGCGCTTGGAATCTTCCATACTGAATCTCTTCAGTATGGTGTCGATGTACCTGGACTGCGAAAGTCCTAATATCCTCTTGGATCTGTCATGGTAGATCCGGATACCCAGAATGTATGAGGCATCACCCAGGTCTTTCATGGAGAACCTGTATGACAAGAACCCCTTGACAGATTGTAGCATAGGAATGCCATTTCCTATTAAGAGAATGTCATCCACGTATAAAACGAGGAATACTACAGTTCTCGCTACAAATCTACAATAGATGCATGGTTCATCTGGATTTTTGATAAAGCCAAATTCCTTGACCGTCTCATCAAAACAGATGCTCCATCTCAGCGATGCCTGCTTTAGTCCATAAATGGACTTTAGCAACTTGCACACCTTTCCGCTGCTCCCACTCTGAATGAAACCCTCTGGCTGATCCATATAGACACACTCCTCTAAATGTCCATTTAGAAAAGCTGTCTTTACGTCCATTTTCCAAATCTCATAATCGTGGAAGGCAGCAATGGCAAGAAGGATCCGAATGGATTTCAGCATAGCTACTGGAGAAAAGGTTTCGTCATAGTCCAAACCAGGTCGCTGACGAAAACCCTTTGCTACCAGTCTAGCTTTATAGGTCTCAACCTGTCCATCTACACCAATCTTCCTTTTGAAGATCCACTTGCATCCTATGGGTTTTACCCCGTCTGGAGCAATGTCCAATGTCCATACTTTGTTGGTGTACATGGACTCCATCTCGGTCCGCATTGCATCCAGCCATTTTGCCGAGTCGACGCTCTGTATGGCCTGCTGGAAGCTAGTAGGCTCATCAAACTCTATGATGCAATCCTCTCTATCCCCGTCAATGAGAAAACCGTAGTATCTCTCGGGCGGATGAGACTGCCTACTACTCCTGCGGAGTGGCGTGGGAATGTCCTGATCTTTCGAACCCTCTGGTTCTACTAAGCTTTCAGTAATAGCTTGTGGTTCTGGAATTTCTTCCAGTTCTATTGCGCTCCCATTTATTTCTTTTTCTAAGAACTGATGTTCCAGAAAATGGGCATTACGAGAAACAAGGACTTTTTGTTCCTCTGCGTAATAGAAAAGATACCCCCTGGAGTTCTTTGTGTATCCCACAAACTTGCACAGTACTGAGCGTGCCTCGAGCTTGTCCGTATGCTGCTTTTTGACATAAGCTGGACATCCCCAAATCTTCAGGTATTGAAGATAGGGTTTCTTCCCACTCCATAACTCATATGGTGTGGTAGGCACAGTCTTAGTTGGAACTCGGTTCAAAAGGTATGCCGCTGATTCTAGCGCATATCCCCAGAACGATCGCGGTAACTCAGCGTTACTCATCATGGACCGTACCATATCCAATAGGGTTCGGTTCCATCTCTCCGATACACCATTATGTTGCGGAGTGTATGGAGGAGTAAGCTGAGAGAGAATTCCATTCTCTTTTAAGTAACCCAGGAACTCGGCACTTAAGTATTCACCACCTCGATCAGATCTCAGTGCCTTGATACTTTTTCCTGTTTGTTTTTCTAATTCATTCTTATATTCCTGGAACTTATCAAAAGCTTCGGATTTATGCTTCATCAAGAAGACATGTCCGAATCTTGAGAAATCATCCGTAAAAGTAATGAAGTAAGAATAACCGCTTCGCGCATGTGTAGACATTGGACCGCACACGTCGCTGTGTACGAGTCCCAAGAGCTCGCTCGCTCTTTCTCCGTGTCCAGTGAACGGAGTCTTTGTCATCTTTCCCTTGAGACAGGATTGACAAGTGGCATAAGATTGATATTCGAACGGATCAAAATATCCTTCTGCATGTAACTTAGTCAACCTTCTCTCATTGATGTGACCCAGTCTACAATGCCATAAGAAAGTTTTATGGATTTCTGGAGACTTTCTTTTGTGTGTATTCTGGACATTGAAAATCTGTGGCTGGTTTAATACGTATATACCGTTGTTCAATGTACCTGACCCAATCAAACCTTGATTAAGGTGAATGTTCACTACATTACTTACAAATGCAAATTCATAACCTTCTTTAGATAATAAAGATACAGAAATGATATTACAGGTTGCATTTGGTACATAATGACAACTACGCAAAACTAAAAAATGTCCATCCGACAATCCCAGGTGATAGTCCTCCCACGGCCTCAGCATCCATGCTAGCACCGTTCGCAACTTTGAGGGTCATGTCACCTGCCTTCAAAACTCTACGTTTTCTCAATGCCTGCAAAAAATTACAGATATGAGATCCTGATCCGGTATCCAATACCCAGGATGTAGAGTTTATTGATAGACAGTTTTCAATAACATACACACCTGAAGCTGAAGCTGCAACTCGCTTCAAATCCTGTGTTCTGGCTTTCCAAGACTTGCAATCCTGTTTCCAGTGACCACTTTTGTGACAATAGAAGCATTCTTCCTTCCTCACTAGCTTCCCCGCTATCTTTGTTGCTTTTTCCTTTTCCATTCGTATCCACTTTACCGACACCGCCTCTTGGTTTGGCGGAGGCTTTCTTCTTCTTGCCCTTGGCTTTCGCCCTGGACCTAGAAGAGGAAGATCCTCCTACAAACAAAGTGGATGTCTCCCTACCCTTCTGTAGGGTGCCCTCAGCAGTCCTCAACATGTTCAGAAGTTCGGAAAGTTCAACCTCCTTTCCTTGCATGTTGAAGTTAAGAATGAACTGGGCGTAAGTGGAAGGAAGGGACTGGAGAATCAAATCAGTATAGAGTTCATTCTCCAACGTGGTCCCAAGGTCCGCGAGCTCCTCAATGTAGCCAATCATCTTAAGCACGTGTTCCGCTACCGATGATCCGACCGCCAACCTTGCCGAAAAAAGCTTCTTCGACACTTCGTATCTTGCGATACGAGACTGCTCTCCATACAGTTCTTTTGTATGGAGAAATATGGACTCTAGGTCCATATTCTCGTGCCTCCTCTAATGTTCGTTGTCCATCGAGGCTAGTATGAGGCATCTGGCCCTCGCGCAATCTATCTCCCATGTCTTACGGATTTCTACATCCGCGACGCTGGAGGTGGGACCTGGGACAGGGGGTGCTTTGGTGGTAAGTACATATCCCAACTTGTCATAAGTGATTGCCATCTTGACATTCCTGAGCCAATCTTTGTAGTTTGGCCCTGTCAATATGTTTTTATCTAGTAATAACTTAAGTCCGGTCATCTTGAATGGTCGCTGCAATTAGGAAGGAGAAAAGAAACACTTTAGCATGATGCTCTTGCAAGTTTAGAGTGGTTTTTAGTTTGTCTAAACTGGATGGCTCCCACTGTCTCTCGAATCCCTTCTCAAACCGTAAAGAAAGGATTAGTCAGGATCGATCTCACCGTACAATACTTGCTTAACCGTTCAGCCAGGCCAGGGTCGGTACTTCGAGGGAGGTTTTCCAACGCTTTCGCGAAGTTCCTAAATTAAGTAACGTCTTTTCCCTGTGGGCGTAGCCCCGCTAACACCTTTTTAGACACCTACTAAGTTTATAGCATTGATCGTTAAGTGAGAGTTTTCCCGAGGAGTAGCATATACTCACAGTAGGATCGGGATCCAAATATCATCGTGTGATAAAACCGAAGGAATCCTACCAGAATTATCACACTCCAAATGGTATGCAGCGCTAGCAAGTTTCAGTACTTATGAAACTCCCGATGTGGATTTTTGCCCCATGCTCTTATGACCTTGGCGTGAGGTCAAAATGTCATAAGTCACATGTCAAGTTCTTCCCATCATTATCCTGGTTAATTTGAACCCACCCGTACCTACCCTTGACATAGGCCAAAATGGCAGTACGACTGTCTCAAACCAACGCATTCTATCTATAGAACAGATAAATATCCGGCAGCTACCAATCACTATGCCTTGGCGTGAGGTCAAAATACATAGCTTGAATACTACCGAATATTTAACTGAAATGATGGAGGGCTACGGGTGGTTTTGGCGAAACCGTGAACGTAGTGAACTTGATATAATCGATGGAACGAGATAGCTTTTAAAAGGAGTGGTTCAAGCTCCGCGTTTAAAAGTTTAGTTTTGAAAAGAACCGAGTGGTTTTCAAAGTGTTCCAATCGACTTTTACTTGGTTTATTTTCTTGCATTAGTTCTTTTAATGCATCCCATCATTTAATCTTACCATTGCAGAAAACAACCAAAATATGACGTACGCTTATGCCATTCGTATTCGCCACGGGGCCCCGTCATCACCCGTTAGGTTACTTAACTAACGACAGAGCGGGGGCTGGGCTAGCGCGGCTGTAAAACATAAGCAACGCCTAAATAGTTATCATATATGAATATATATAGCAATGTTAGACATTACAGATCACAGATGAATACATTGGATATACTAGGAATCCGCAATCCGTTCGAGCCTGCAACGAAAAGCTGATTACACGGTCGCGGTGAATAGCCAAATACCCCACCCAAGACCCCTACGGGTGCGGCAAACTACCCGCCAAGTACCCGAAGCGAAGCAACCTCCCTCACCACCGTGAGTAGGCCACTCGGCACTTCGAGATACCCGGTAGTTTGTGCACCCCCTCCATGGGTCTATCCTAGGAGCAAAAACAGTAAAAAGAATTATACAATGACTGCTACAACCCCGACCCGGTTGTGCGGCCAAACAAATAATAATATTACATCAATTTACATATTACAAATGAATGAATGAAAAGCAACACTCATCTCACATCCACCCCGGCTATTCACCCGCGACGATCCAACCCATTCATATCCACAAACCAATATCAAACACAGATCACAGATATGTATAACCCCGACTAATCGACATATAGCGATTAGCCGACGTTCAATACATGCAAACATCACAGATATAACCTTCATAGTCAAAGTGTAGTGAAGTTCGGAAAAAATACGGAATTATAGGCCCCCAAAAATAAATTTCTAGTCTGGAAAATCTGGGCACATATAATATATCTTAAAAATCCTAAAACCAAGCCAGAGATACACTGCACCAAACTCGACCCAGTGAGGAGTCCAAACGGCGGCGGTTCCGCGGCAATAGCTTGCTATTGCCGCGGAAACGCGGCGGTTTAGTCGACTCACTGGACCGGGTTTTGTGGTTATCTTTAAAAAACCCTGAGATGATTTTAGGTGTATGACAAATTTTGTTTTGACCAGAAAAAAATTTAACAGAAACTAGGGTTTTTAAAAATTCGGTTTTTGGATTTTTCGGTTTCGAACTTCATTACACTTCACTACCTAGCAAGTTTGTGTTTAGTTAGGCTCTGATACGACTGTAAGTCCACGTTGCCCACCCCGGTGCTTACGGGGAGGCGGAAAACATAATAAAAATCGGATTTTTATCCACTATAGGCAACATGGACTATGCTTTAAGGATCTTTACTAAACAAAAACTTACTAAAGCTAACTTGAAAGTAGCTAAGTGGTAGAAAGGTTATACCTTTGGTCTCTTAGTCCTTCTCTCCTTGCTCCTTGGAGTGGTGGAAGGAGGTCACCTTGCTCGTCTTCTCACGCCGAAGAAAAATCCACCCGAAAGCCTCAACCTTTGGCTTCAACTCCAAGCTAGAAGTAACTAGGGTTCAAGAAGTGCTAGTCCTTCAACCCTAGATGAGAGTAAAGATGATCAAGAGAGGGTTTTTCTCAAGCTCAAGTGTTTCTCAACACATGAGAGGGAGAGAGCTTGAGGAAGAGGAAGAACAAGAGAGAGAAATGAAATGATAGAATGAGAAATAATTGAGCCATTCTCACTAATATGTGTGAATTATTTTAATTGAATAATTAGCTAGATAATTGTCATGGTTAATCATGACATGACCATTATCATTTCAATTTGCAAAGATCAAAAAGCATCTTCCAAAAGAAATGATGATGGTCAAAGTGTCAACCTAGGTCAACAAGCATAACCATGGACAATTATTAAACTAATTATTAATTAACAATAATACACACATAAACATTAGGGTTAATAAAATGACAATAGCCATTAACCCTAATCAAGGTCCTCTCCCTCAATCTCAAGCAACTGTGCATACACACCCGCATTCGTGATCCGAGGAACACGAATACACTGAGAAAAACCAATCTCAAATCATATACTAGGATCCGGCTTAAACCAAAGCCCGCTAGTATAAACTGTCCGGACAGCAAACGTGCACAAGTGCGCGAATGTGAACGAACCCTGTCGCAAAACCATCCGACCTCTACTCATTTTGCCTAAAGGAGAATAGCTCTCTGTGTGGGACTCTAAAGACTCGACACTACGCTGGCAGTGGGTTTAACCACAGACCGCAAGCGGCACTAGCTGTACGTAACGGTCCCCAGGTAGCTGTCGATAAGAAGACTGACGAGGTGAACCCCATCTGAACTCCTACTGAGCCTGTATGTGACAATCTCCGTACAGTCCGGTCTGTTCGTCTGATACATCGCATGGCGGGCCTAGGGGGCGGTGAACGTCAGTCCCCTAATAGCGGTACAAGTCGTGTCGGAGTGTAGCCCAGAACACCCTGAGATAACACTGGAAACCTACCAGTATATCTCGCTTGCCCTGGCCAGGAACTACTCGTGTAATGGCTCTCCAGTACACAGCGCGATGTCAACCCCCAATACCGGGAGAGACGAATCCTGTCTAACCGTCATTGCCTCCAAGTGCTTCGGGACTGCACCCAAAAACTACCTGTTTGCACGACTCCTTTGAGCCGTGGTAGGGTAGTAATCAAAGTGCAGTGGGAACACACTCGAGGCGAAGTGACAGTGTAAAGTCAGCGGACTAAGCTGTACTCATGTCACCTGGGAACTGATAACTGACGATAGGTATACTACCAACCAACAGTCCCCGACGAGTCCTGTCCAGTGTACTCGTAACCCAACGAGCACCCGCATACTATCTCAAGTATGACGTACTGACGGCTGTGGGACAGACCGTCTCCCACACAGGGATGAGAAGCGCATACGCTAGTCTACTCTGGAGTATCGATGCCCTGTCTCGATAGTCCAATGACCAGGGACCTGTATAAGGATGTTCTTATAGATCACCCAGCTCCCACGAGTGTGAGCGCCATCACAACGCTGGTAATCAAGCAAAGATCCTAAGGGCTCTACTAATATGTATACCAGCAATATGCTAAAAGAAACACATGCACATATTAAAGCAGAGACAAACCAAGTAGCATACTACAATTTCGAGCAAGATTGTATATACAACTGTGAATTTCCCAAGCTTCCATCAAGTAATATACAAACTAGTATGATACAGTAATGGCCTCTAGGGCATATACACTAACAAAGTTAATCTTGCTACATGCTATAATATAATATACTCCACCCATTTGAATAATAGTATTACATATTGTTTAGTTATGCATCCATTTTACAGTTTTACTATTTTCGGATACCCGTTTACATCCATATCATTTAAAATATATATAACTGCATCTATAGATTACATTAATTCATATTATTATTGTAGTAACACCCCATGCTTAATAATGTGCATCCCACTTAGTTTTGGGAACTTTAAATGTAACCCAAATCGTTGTTTGTGCATCCATACCATTAATTATATATCAATTTGCATGCTATGTCACATTGTTTCATATTATTTTTATATTAGTACTCCATGCTAGATAAAGGGCATCCTACATAATCATGGAACTGTAGTTGTAACCCTTGATATTTATTTGAGCATCCATATTCATTTGTGTCTACATACCATTAATTCTGCATACCTAATTGCACCCCATATTATATTAACTCATATTATTAATACATTAGTGTAAGTGCACGGCGGCGCCCCGGCCGTCAATCCGACGCCGGAATGCGGAAACGGTGATAAACTTAAATTTTGCGGACTTTGCAAACCGGCACCACCGCGCACTAAACTCCGGATCGTAACCATTAACAAGTCTACGCTACTAATAAGAAAGGGAATAGAGATATACCGACGATCCAAGTCCTCCGGTCTTCTCTTCATCATCCCGATCTCACGCGGAAAGTCTTGGCTCCACATCGTCGCCTCCTCGCCGGAAAGGGCACCACATCGCCTTCGTCTTTTACGGGCTCCCGCCTCAATACCGAGGCAACTCGAGCATGAAGCCGGCAACTCGACATGCTCAAGATATGCTGTAGAATGTAGTGTAGAAGATGCTTGTCTCTTTGGGGTTATGTTGTTGCCAATGAGGATGATGGAGGAAACAAGGATTAGAAAAATGGTGCTTGCATTTTTCTAGCATGAAAACTAGATCAAGAAAGAAAACTCTCATGAATGAAGCTCTCTCTTCTTCTTCTCACAACCATGAAAGACTTATCATCAAGTGAGAATAATGGTGGAGGAAAATCTATATGAAGCAAGAAGGGAGGTGAGTGTAGGAGATGTGAAGAGGTGACCACAAACAAACATGAACCATGCTTGTTCTACTATTCAACCCATACCCTTTCAATCACAATAAAAAGCAAGTCAATGGTGCAAGATATGAAAGCCATCATAATCAATACAATTGCAAGAAACCCCTCCACAAAGTGTTATTTGCAAAACTGCAAATAACCCCCTCCATCGAAAAAGTCCGGCCGGGAAAGAACAAAGGAAAACCGGCCGGAACGGAATGCAAACTGGCAACTCCAGAAAACTGGTCCCGTAATAAATTACAGGAAAACCCCGATACTGTGCATACACACCCGCATCTGTATTCCGTCCGGATACAAATGCAAAAAGACAAAATCTACACTGTACTAAACTAGGACCGGCTTAAACCAAAGCCGGCTAGTAATATCCGTTCAATCCTGATCCGTGCAATACCGCACGTATCTGATCGAACCCTGCCATAAACCTATACGGCTACTAGTACAAACTGTCCGATCCTGATCCGTGCAATACCGCACGTATCTGATCGGACCCTGCCATATCTCCATACGGCCTCTACAGCGTTTCGCCCGAAACTTGAGTAACTGAAAGTGTGGTGGACTCTAAAGACTCGTCAACACCTTGGTTGTGGATTTAACCACTAGCACGTCAGAGGTATAAGCCAATACGTGACGGGCTACCAGGTACTGACCAAATGGGACGTTGATGAGGAAGCTCACCCCGACACCCAACTGAGCCTGTCAGTGACAATACCCGTGCAGTCCGGTCCGTTCGTCTATGAGTATCGCATGGCGGGCCTAGGGGGTTGGTAAAATTCAGACCCCCAAAAGCGGTACAAGTCGTGTCGGAGTGTAGCCCAGAACACCCTGAGATACTACTGGAATACCTACCAGTAAATCTCCTTGCCTTGGCCAAGGACTTTGTGTAATGGCTCTCCTAGACACAGCACGACCTCACCCCCAATACCGGGAGAGACGAACCCCTGAAGATACGCTCACTGCCTCCATGTGGCTCGGGACTGTACCCAACTAAAACCTGTTTGCACGACTCCTTTGAGCCGTGGTAGGGTAGTAATCAAAGTATAGTGGGAACTCACACGAGACAAATGACGATCCCCAGGTCGATGAACTAACCTGCACACATGTCACCAGGGAACTGCCATCTGACGTCTGGTATATGACCAACTAGCATGTTCCCGGCGAGTCCTGTCCGGTGTACTCATAACCCAATGAGCACCTGTATACATCTTAGGTGATCCAACTGACACCAGTGGCTTGTGAGACCGGCCACCGCCCCTCGTCGGGGTCTCGACTGTATACACTAGTCTACTAATGGAGTATCGATGCCCGGTCTCGAAACTCCCACGACTAGGGACCTTTTAAGGATATGCTTGTAGACCCCCAGCTCCCACTTATATGATCGCCCTCATACTGCTGGTGGTCAAGCAAGAATCCTAGGGGCTCTATCAACGTGTAATAGCGACGTGTCATGTCACCTAAAGCAGTACACGATGATAAAGGTAGACCAGATAGCATACTATCATCTCGAGTAAGACTGTCATACCGGGATAGGTCCTCCCTCAATCATTGCAATCACGTACCTGTGATCCAATAATTGACTCTGAGGGCACTACCTCCAACAATCTCCCACTTGCACTCAAGGCTAATTATTGCGATGTCGCATACTCACAGCCCGTATGATACCGAACACCCAACTCCTCTACTAGTCAGTCTCACAAAGCTCGTTTGCGGAACTATTGCGTTCGAGGAATAGCCTTAGTGAGTGGATCCGCTTAGTTGTTTCTTTCTATGTCTCTCTATATCTCAAGTTCGCGGAGAAACCCATCTCCCGAAATGAGCAATACCTGTCTTAGAATGTGTCTGGATGTCTGATGGGACATAGCTCATAAATGAACTCCAAATCCAAACTTCTTAGACTGTATCGTCAACTGAACTCAATCAGTATCCTGCGCGCCATGCTTCCCTCAGTATTGCCTTGGATCACCTGTCCAAAATACTGCCCCTCATCAGAAGGAAAACTATAACTCTGACAACCTGCTTGTCGTCCATGTCACCTTGGAAGCCTGGAATGATAACTGTCTCCTAAATGAGGCTGTCGTTATCGTATCCCTAGAACATCCACTTATGTTCTGAAACTGCTTCCGACTGTTTCTCCAGGATTGGATTAATGTCAACTTATTGCATCTAGTGCAAGAACAACATCTGGTGTGGTACTTGACATCTCACGATTGACTCAATTGCCTTAGCAAGTGATCTGCCAATCATGCACGTCCCTCTCCACTTTAGTCTGTAAGACACCTTTGGAGAGGGTGACTCCATTACCTGCAGGTACACTACCGTGCCAGGAGTCGTCCATCCTAAATACTCTTAGAATGCTGTCAAGTACCCTGATTGGGAAACCACCCAAATCTAGATCTAAAACCATAGATCTAGTAACCAGTATGTCTGATATAAAATCCATTTCCTTTGTGGAGAAAACAATGTGTGACGACCAAAGTATAACCGATTGTAGTATAGGAGTTTCTTTTCCTATTCTGTGTATGTCATCCAGATACCAGGACATCACACCCTACTACCTTCTCAACAGATCCATCCCCTTTTCTGATGAAGTCAAACCCATGACTGTCACGTCAGAAATAGATGATCTATCTCCGCTACTGGTGCTCCAGTCTATAAATAGACATAAGCTACCTGTCCACCAATGCTTCCGCTGCTCCCACTGACTACGACAACCCTCTGGCAGAGTCATATACACGTACTTCTAAAGCTAGTTTAGAACGACGCTATACTCATCCTCCCGCCGGGTGTCGTAACCTGGAACAACAGCAATGGCAATTGTGGGTAAACAAGAACTTCCCTGTCACCGTCCTTGAGGCCACCGTAGTGCCTCTCGGGTGCCTGAAGTTACCCACCTTATTTGCGGAGTGGCCAATGGAATGTCAATCCAGATTGAATCTTTAGGTTCCTTATCAAATCTTCAGTAATCGTTTGTGGTTCTGGAATTACTTCCAGTTCTACCATACTCCCACTACTGTTTTCTGAAAAAATCCATTTTTAATAAAACTGTGGCGAGTCTAGAACAATATTGCTATTGTTCATCCAGATGGTAGAAAGTCAACCCTCGTCATAGCCTGGGTCAACCCACAAACAGCCATTACAGAAACGTGCCTTGAGTTGTCCAGTGTCTGGTTTTAATCATAAACCGGACAACTCCCCGTACCTTAACATCGTTAAGATATGAACTGTTCTATATCCAATATAGAAACAGAGGCACAGATTTAATTGAACCAGATTCAAATCATGCAGCTGTCCCCAGCGCATGTCAACTAAATGGAAGGAGGCGGATCAGCGTTACTCAACTTAGGAACACTTCCAATTATGAGTAACCTGAAAGAGAAGCAAGTTCTCTTAATCATCACTTTCAACTGAATACCACAAGTATCTACATCTTCGATCTCTTTGAAGAATCCCGATACTTGCTACACCTGGTTCTCTACTCTATTCAAATACCTGTAACTTCTCCAAATTCGGACCCTGCGTTTCCACGAAACACCTGTCTAAAAACTAGAGAAGTCATAAGTAAACTGAATGTAGTACGAGGACCAACCCCTCTGTCCTGATGGACCCTGGACAACATACAATACTCTGTATAAGTCCCTTGAGTCTGACAGCTCTTTCACTGTGTGTCGTAGGTTGAAAACTGTACTTATGGTTAAGAAGAGTTACACCGCTGTTTAATGCTCCTTACCTAACCATCCACTGATATAGGTAAATGTCATCGACATAATATCAAAAGGTATATCTCACTCTATGGAAATAGACGTACAGATATATCAATTTGAAATTGGTGCATAACAGCGGATATTCAAAACCAAATATTTGCCGACCGGCAAACAGCCCAGATGATCTCCTCAAATATCACCGATTACAACGAATCCCGATATAATGAGGATGATCACCCAATTCCCAATAACTTACTCCCACTCATCATCTGTAAAACTATACAGATGTGAGAATCAAACTTGGTAAATACATACCCTGGAGCAAGTGTCCAATCGGGAAATCAGTTTTCTTTTAACAGTACACAGTGAAACTGAAACATTGAAATGTTTCGTTGGGGTATCTTGGTAATCCTAGTAATGCCTCTTCCAGATTCACAACTATAACCGTATATCTCTTTGCCACCTCTCCAAATCCCTTTATATGTCTTTAGTCATTACCTTCTGCACACCCCTTTAGGCCAATTGGTTTTCTTCCTTCCCTACCGTTCGGCACCAGCCTATGGTTTGGAAGAAGACTATCCAATAAGCATAATGGGTGTACTGTCCTAGTCCTAGGAGCACTCGCAATGCGAGAGAAGGTGAAGATAAAAGACAACCGAATAAACCTTATTCCTCCTGGACCAGAATCCATCCCCGAACTGGAATAAGTTCCTTTCGAGTTCGTATATAACCATACGATGGAATATCCAAATAAACTGTGGATCTTCGTAGTGATACGGAGTGTCCTGGAGAAATACAAAGGTGATGTGGGAGTGGTAACGAAATATTTGGTTTGGTCGTGAATATCTGTTGCAATTTACTTTGCCCTCCTACTAATCCCTTGCTTTGTCTGAACTTAATACCTTCTGCACACCATCGTTATGCTAATTGGTTTTCTTCATTCCCTACCGGTCGGCACCAGCCTAAGGTTTGGAAGAAGACAATCCAATTTGCGTAATAGGTGTACTACCCCTAAACCAAGGAGTACTCGTAACCTGAGAGAGGGTAAAAGGAAAAGACAACTGAATAATCCTATCCGTTTTCTCCAGAACCGGAAACCATCCTCGAATAAATTCTTTCGAGTTCGTATCTAACCATACGATGGTTTTGTCCAATGGAAGTGGACGTTCGTAGTAAAACGGGGTGTCCTGGAGAAAAGGGTAAAAGTAGGAGTGGCAATGAGGTTTGCAACTCTGACAATCCAAAAGCCGGTGTTTAAGAAGGTTCAGTCAACTTGGTCACTGAGTCAAAGTCTTAGGGTCGGGTCAAATGGTCGCTGCCAGAGAGAGAGAAAAGAAACACTCAGCGTGCACTCTAACCTAGATCAGAATGGTTACCAATTTATCTAATCTGGAATCCTCCCACTGTACCTCAAATTCTCCTCCAAACCTGAAAGAAGAATTAGTCGGGGTCACCCGAGGAGTAAACTAACTCATCAGTGGGAATCGGGATCCAACTCTCATCGCATGACAACGTGACGGAATCCGCTCACGGTATCACACTCCAGAAGGTATGCGCATATCTGGCAAGTTTCAGTACTTTTGAAACTCCCGATGTGATTTTTACCCCATGCTCTTATGACCTTGACTTTGGCCAACATATCATAAGTCACATGTCAAGTTCAACCCGTCATTCTCCAGGTTGATTTGAGTCCACCCGTACATACCCTTGACTTTGGCCAAAATGGCGGTACGGCTGTCCCAAACCAACGCATCTATCTATGCTGCATATGAATAACCAACAGCTACCAAACACTGTGCCTTGACTTTGGCCAACATACACAGCTTGAATACTATTGACTACCCATATGAAACGACGGAGGGCTACGAATGGTTTCTGGCGAAAACCTTTAACGTAATGAACTTGATATCGTTGAAGGAACGGATAGCTTTTTAGAAAATATAGTGACGAAAACCTTTACTAAAGAGGTCACTCCCGGTGAAGGGATCTCGGCTCTTTCCCCGTAGAATGAGGTGCAGGATATTCCAAATGAATACCACGGTGCAAAGCAAAAGTAATCGGCTATAGTGAAGTTAATGCCCTGACGCAAACTTTTTGTCCAAGGGGTCACTCCCGGTGAAGGGATCTCGGCCCTTGCCTCGTCGACTGAGGAGCAGGATATTCTAATGAATACCACGATGCAAAACAAAAGTAAACGTCCTTGCAATAACAGCTTTTGAAAAAGTGTTCCAACAACATCAGAATAGGTTTGTTTAACTTGCATTGATCCGAATCAATGCAGTCCCATCAATTGATCACACCACAAAGAACGAAAATATACTGACGTACGTATATGCCATCTGCATTCGCCACTGGGTCCCGTCATCACCCGTTAGGTTAGCTAACTAACGGCAGAGCGGGGACTGGACTAGCGCGGATGAAAAACATATACAACATCTACTAATATATATACCAATATATAGTATTTCGCTCAAGGCGTGAATAAAATGCAACATCACAGAAATGTACAGCATCACAGAAACAATACAGATATCTGGGATCCCCGGGTTTCACAGAGCCACTACTGAAACCCGACGTTCCCCTGGTCGTGTGGATAGCCTGTGCAATGAAATCCTAGACCCCTACGGGCGCGGCAAGTTACCCGCCAAAACCTGAAGCGAGGCAGCCCCCTTCAGCAACGTGAATGGACCACCCAGCACTTCACGGAATCCGGTAACTTGGGCACCCCTCCTGGGTCAACCTGTACCCCCTACGAGTGCGGCGAATAGCCCGCCAATCCTAGAGTGAAGCCCCCTCCGTCTCAATGCCATGAGATGCGGGCTTGTTGCCCTCCAGAACCCGGCTATCCGTGCACCCCTCCGCGGGGCAATCCTAGTACAGAAAGTAAAATATACATACACCGGGTACATCGACCGCAACCAGGTCGTGCCCCAAAATAATAATACAGTCAGGCAGTGACGGCAGTCCACATGTCGGACGCTCGCCCCGCAATATCAAATGTTCATAATACAACAAAACTGTACTAGCATTGCATCCAGGCTATCCCCCACGACCGATCCGCAACATCACAGCAAATACATAGAACATCAACGTGAAAGTCACGTTCGCAAATCCGTCTAACCGGGCTATAGCAGTTAGACCGGATTTACCGATCGAGTGACATTCACGGTCGCAGATATAATGTAAATACTGTGAAAAATGTGTTTAAAAAATTTCCGATTGATCAAACAATTAACAAGTGGGCCCCAAAGAAAACTGTAGCACTCACAGAAACAATTGGCCCAACTTTAATATTCCAAAGCCCATATTTTAAGCCCAGAAGGCCTCTGTAAAAAAATGGTGAAGTGATGTGAATAGTGCGCGGCGGAAGGGCCGCACAAAGGTGGTTTTCGCGGCGGTTCCGCTCTCCAACTGTGGAGTTACTTCATCAAATTTTTACAGAACTCTTAGATTATCCAGTACATCAATATTTTACAACCTGAAAAATTTTTCGAGACCAAAAATTTTCAACAGAAACTGATGCGAACTAAAATGCAGTTTTGGAACTTTTTGATCGATCGGGAATGCAAACACATTACACAAAGTTAGACTAAGTTAATGGCGAGGCTCTGATACCAGTGTAAGTGCACGGCGGCGCCCCGGCCGTCAATCCGACGCCGGAATGCGGAAACGGTGATAAACTTAAATTTTGCGGACTTTGCAAACCGGCACCACCGCGCACTAAACTCCGGATCGTAACCATTAACAAGTCTACGCTACTAATAAGAAAGGGAATAGAGATATACCGACGATCCAAGTCCTCCGGTCTTCTCTTCATCATCCCGATCTCACGCGGAAAGTCTTGGCTCCACATCGTCGCCTCCTCGCCGGAAAGGGCACCACATCGCCTTCGTCTTTTACGGGCTCCCGCCTCAATACCGAGGCAACTCGAGCATGAAGCCGGCAACTCGACATGCTCAAGATATGCTGTAGAATGTAGTGTAGAAGATGCTTGTCTCTTTGGGGTTATGTTGTTGCCAATGAGGATGATGGAGGAAACAAGGATTAGAAAAATGGTGCTTGCATTTTTCTAGCATGAAAACTAGATCAAGAAAGAAAACTCTCATGAATGAAGCTCTCTCTTCTTCTTCTCACAACCATGAAAGACTTATCATCAAGTGAGAATAATGGTGGAGGAAAATCTATATGAAGCAAGAAGGGAGGTGAGTGTAGGAGATGTGAAGAGGTGACCACAAACAAACATGAACCATGCTTGTTCTACTATTCAACCCATACCCTTTCAATCACAATAAAAAGCAAGTCAATGGTGCAAGATATGAAAGCCATCATAATCAATACAATTGCAAGAAACCCCCCCACAAAGTGTTATTTGCAAAACTGCAAATAACCCCCTCCATCGAAAAAGTCCGGCCAGGAAAGAACAAAGGAAAACCGGCCGGAACGGAATGCAAACTGGCAACTCCAGAAAACTGGTCCCGTAATAAATTACAGGAAAACCCCGATACTGTGCATACACACCCGCATCTGTATTCCGTCCGGATACAAATGCAAAAAGACAAAATCTACACTGTACTAAACTAGGACCGGCTTAAACCAAAGCCGGCTAGTAATATCCGTTCAATCCTGATCCGTGCAATACCGCACGTATCTGATCGAACCCTGCCATAAACCTATACGGCTACTAGTACAAACTGTCCGATCCTGATCCGTGCAATACCGCACGTATCTGATCGGACCCTGCCATATCTCCATACGGCCTCTACAGCGTTTCGCCCGAAACTTGAGTAACTGAAAGTGTGGTGGACTCTAAAGACTCGTCAACACCTTGGTTGTGGATTTAACCACTAGCACGTCAGAGGTATAAGCCAATACGTGACGGGCTACCAGGTACTGACCAAATGGGACGTCGATGAGGAAGCTCACCCCGACACCCAACTGAGCCTGTCAGTGACAATACCCGTGCAGTCCGGTCCGTTCGTCTATGAGTATCGCATGGCGGGCCTAGGGGGTTGGTAAAATTCAGACCCCCAAAAGCGGTACAAGTCGTGTCGGAGTGTAGCCCAGAACACCCTGAGATACTACTGGAATACCTACCAGTAAATCTCCTTGCCTTGGCCAAGGACTTTGTATAATGGCTCTCCTAGACACAGCACGACCTCACCCCCAATACCGGGAGAGACGAACCCCTGAAGATACGCTCACTGCCTCCATGTGGCTCGGGACTGTACCCAACTAAAACCTGTTTGCACGACTCCTTTGAGCCGTGGTAGGGTAGTAATCAAAGTACAGTGGGAACTCACACGAGACAAATGACGATCCCCAGGTCGATGAACTAACCTGCACACATGTCACCAGGGAACTGCCATCTGACGTCTGGTATATGACCAACTAGCATGTTCCCGGCGAGTCCTGTCCGGTGTACTCATAACCCAATGAGCACCTGTATACATCTTAGGTGATCCAACTGACACCAGTGGCTTGTGAGACCGGCCACCGCCCCTCGTCGGGGTCTCGACTGTATACACTAGTCTACTAATGGAGTATCGATGCCCGGTCTCGAAACTCCCACGACTAGGGACCTTTTAAGGATATGCTTGTAGACCCCCAGCTCCCACTTATATGATCGCCCTCATACTGCTGGTGGTCAAGCAAGAATCCTAGGGGCTCTATCAACGTGTAATAGCGACGTGTCATGTCACCTAAAGCAGTACACGATGATAAAGGTAGACCAGATAGCATACTATCATCTCGAGTAAGACTGTCATACCGGGATAGGTCCTCCCTCAATCATTGCAATCACGTACCTGTGATCCAATAATTGACTCTGAGGGCACTACCTCCAACAATTAGTACCCCATGCTTGATATCGTCCATCCTGCTTAGTCATGGTATAACCCCTAGTGGATATTCGTGCACCCATGCTTTTATCGTACATCCATATTCTACCCTGATTCAATAATGCTACATTTTATTGTTGGGCACCCATTTGATACATGTACGCTACCTGACATGACCTGATATATCATTACTTGACTTGATATCTGATCCTGTTTCTAATGCCGACAATCCTGACATGTTGTCCTGATGGACATATCCTGTTGTCTATATAGACAGACCTGTACCTGCTTGATCCTGTGTTGGCATTAGCTCCAGATTTATCAATACCTGACTTGAACACATAACTTGGGGGTATGGGGAAATCAATGATGAAACCTGACTTGTAACTCGACAGTTCGATGCTTATACCGATCCATTTTACGGGCTAGGCCAGCCCCGGGATGTTGCTGCTGACATCATTCGTATGTACATGTTACCTGTTTACTGCCTAGCTGCACATCTCGGATTCAGCCCGAGAGTCTTGACCGTGGTCCCGGGCATGCACGGGATACTATTGAGTTACATCGATGATTCATTAAATTGATTTCAAAGACTTGAGAGTGATTAACCCAGTAGCTTAGTTCAGATTACTCACTGTACATCACATGTGCATATACCCTTCACCGTTCCTTATTCGTGATACTGTTATACTCTTATTACTGTTCATACTCATGCCTGCATGTCTTGTTACCTCCTGATTGTGTAAGAATATGGTAGCGCCCCGTCCGTCTATCCGAGGCCAAAATGCGGAAATGAAAACTTTACAAAACTAGAAACCGGCGCTATCGTATGCTTAAAACCCGGATCGTAACCATTAACCTACAACTAGCTATCTAGAGAGAGGGTTGGAAAGCTATACCGATCGATCCCTGTCCTTCGGTCTTTGGCCACCATCCTAAGCTCCCCGCGGCAACTCCGGTCTCGACCTCCTCGTCGGAAAGGGCACCACATCTACGAGTCTTTTTACGGGCTCCCGCTTCATCTGAAGCAACTCGGGCATGAAGTGTGCTAGCCGACGTGTCCAAGGTGTTGTAGAGAATGTTTGTGACCACTTTGTCTCTTGCATCCATAAGATGGATGGAGGTTAGAGATGAAGCCATTGATGGAGATTGGAGCTAGAGAAGAAAGAGGAGGAAGAAGAAGTTTTCTCTCTTTCTTTTCTTTTGGGATGATGTGTGATCAAAATGAGAGAGAGTTGAAACAATAATATGAGAGCTTACCCTTGGCTGCCCCTCTCTCCTCTCTCATCAAATCAACTCATTAATCAATCACATAATGTGATGTTTGCATAAGAAATGATACCATGACTCACCCATGAAGTACATGTATCATTTAATGCACAAAATGATAGTTTCTAGCTCATAATTACCATCCGTAAACATTAACCCAAATGTTTACAACAATAAAAAGATACGGCAACATCTAAAGTAAACTTGTGACGGATCACAAGGATACCCCTCACCTGTATATATATACCTGCACCCGCATTCTGACTGAATGCGAATGTGATGAGACTAAAGTAATCCAACAAATCTAATACTAGGATCTGGCTTAAACCAAAGCCCACTAGTATGATCCGTCCGATCATGATCCGTGCACTACCGCACATATATGATCGAACCCTGCCATATATCATACGGCCTCTACAACGTTTCCCCCGAAACTTGAGAAACTGTCTGTGGGGGACTCTAAAGACTTGTCAATACTTTGACTGTGGATTTAACCACTAGCACGTCAGAGGTACTAGCCGTACGTAACGGGCTACCAGGTATTGACCAAAAGGAAGGTCGATGAGCGAACTCAACCTGACACCCTACTAGGCCTGTCAGTGACAATATCCGTACAGTCTGGTCTATTCGTCTATGAGTATCGCATGGCGGGCCTAGGGGGTTGGTAAAAGTCAGACCCCCAAAAGCGGTACAAGTCGTGTCGGAGTGTAGCCCATAACACCGTGAGATACTAGTGGAATACCTACCAGTAAATCTCCTGCCTCGGCCGAGGGCTTTGTGTAATGGCTCTCCTAGACACAGCGCGATCTCACCCCCAATACCAGGAGAGACAAAACCCCTGCCGATCCGCTCACTTGCCTCCGTGTGGCTCGGGACTGTACCCAACTAAAACCTGTTTGCACGACTCCTTTGAGCCGTGGTAGGGTAGTAATCAAAGCACAGTGGAAACTCACATGAGACAAATGACGACCTCAGGTCGATGAACTAATCTGTACACATATCACCAGGGAACTGCTATCTGATGTTAGGTATAATACCAACTAGCATGTTCCCGGCGAGTCCTGTCCGGTGTACTCATAACCCAATGAGCACCTGTATACATCTTAGGTGATCCAACTGACACCAATGGCTTGTGAGACCGGCCACCGTCCCTCGTCGGGGTCTCGACTGTATACACTAGTCTACTCGGGAGTATCGATGCCCTGTCTTGAAACTCCCATGACTAGGGACCACTTTTAAGGATGTGCTTATAGACTATCCAACTCTCACGTATATGATCACCATCATACTGCTGGTAGTCAAGCAAGAATCCTTAGGGCTCTATCAACGTGTAATAGCGGCATGTAAGGTCATCTAAAGCAGTACACGATTATAAAGACAAACCATGGTAGCATACTATTCTCTATCAACGTGTAATAGTGAACTACAATATCACCTAAAGCATGTACACGATGATAAAGACAAACCAGATAGTATACAAACCTCTCGAGTAAGACTGTCCTACAGGTATAGGTCCTCCCTCAATCATTGCAATCACGTGCCTGTGATCCAATAATTGACTCTGAGGGAACTATATCCAATAATCTCCCACTTGCACTCAAGGCTAATTATTGCGATGTCGCATACTCACAGCCCGTGTGATACCGAACACCCAACTCCTCTACTAATCAGTCTCACAAAGCCCGTTTGTGAAACTATTGCGTTCGAGGAATAGCCTCAGCTAGTGGATCCGCCCTGATGTTTCTTTCTATGTCTCTCTTTAATCTCAAGTTCACGGAGAAAGCCATCTCCCGAAATGAGCAATACCTGTCTTAGAATATGTCTGGATATCTGATGTGACCCAGCTCATGAATGAACTCCAAATCCAAACTTCTTTGACTGTATCGTCAACTGAACTTAATCAGTATCCTGCGTCATGCCTCCCTCAGTATCCGCTTGGATCACCTGTCCAAAACACTGCCCCTCGTCAGAGACAAAAATATAACTCTGACAGTCACTCTGTCATCCAGGTCACCTTAGAAGCCTGGAATGATAACCGTCTCCAAAAAGAGTTTGTTGTTATCATATCCCTAGAACATCCACTTGTGTTCTAAATCTGCTCCTGATCGTTTCTCCAGGATTGGATCAATATCAACATATTGCATCCAATGCAAAAACAACATCTGGTATGGTACTAGACATCTCATGATCAACTCAATTGCCCAAGCAAGTGATATGCCAATCATGCATATCCTTATCCCCTTTAGTCTGTAAGACACCTTTAGAGAGGGTGACTCCATCACCTGCAGGTACACCACCATGCCAGCAGTCCTCCATTCAGAAACACCTGTAGAATGTTGTCTAAGTACCTAGATTGGGAAACTACCCAAATCCAGATTTAAAACCATAGATCTAGTAACCAGAATGTCTGATATTATATCTATATCCTACGTGGAAAAACCACTGTGTGACAACCAAAGTATAACCGATCGTATTGCAGGAATATCACTTCCTACTATGTGTATGTCATCCAAATACCAAGACATCACACCCTACTATCTTCTTAACAGATCCATCCCCTACTCTGATGAAGTCAAACCTATGACTGTCATATCAGAAATAGATGATCTATCTCCGCTATATCTGCTTTAGACAGATCCATCGCCTATTCTGATGAAGTCAAACCTATGACTGTCATATATGATCTATCTCCGCTATATCTGCATTAGTCTCTAAATAGACACAAGCAACTTGTCCACTACGCCTCCGCTGCTCCTACTGACTACGACAACCCTCTAGCAGAATAATATACACGTACACTTCTAAATCTAGTTTAGAACGACGCTATACTCATCCCCCTGCCGGGTCTCATAGTCTGGAACAACAGTAGTGTCAAGTCTGGGTAAACAAGAACCTCCCTGTCACCGTCTTTGAGCATACCGAAGTACCTCTCGAGTGCCTGAGATTACCCACCGTATCTGCGAAGTGGCCAATGGAATGTCAAACCAGATTGAATGTTTAGGTTTTTATCAAATTTTCAGTAATCGTTTGCGGTTCTGGAATCACTTCCAGTTCTACCATACTCCCACTACTGTTTTCTGAAAAAATCCATTTTTATTAAAACTGTGTCGAGTTAAGAACAATATCACTATTGATCTTCCAGATGGTAGAAAGTCAACCCTTGTCATAGCCCGGGTCAACCCACAAGCAGCCATTACAGAAACGTGCCTTGAGTTATCCAGAGTCTGGTTTTAAGCATAAGCCGGACAACTCCCCGTACCTTAACATTGTTAAGATATGAACTGTTCTATATCCAATATAGAAACATAGGCACTGATTTAATTGGAACCAGATTCAAATCATGCAGCTGTCTCCAGTGCATGTCAACTAAATGGAAGGAGGCCGATCAATATTACTCAACTTAGGAATACATCCAGATATGAGTAACCTGAAAGAGAAGCAAGTTCTCATAAAACCATTACTATCAACTGAATACCGGATACAAGTATCCACATCTTTGATCACCTTGATGAATCCTGATACTTGTAACACCTGGTTCTCTACTTTATTCTTATACCTATAACTTCTCAAAACTTAGACTTTGCATTTCTACAAAACACATGTCTAAGAACTAGAGAAGTCACAAGTAAACAGAATATAGTACGATGACCAACCCCTTTGTCCTAATGGACACTGGACAATATACAATACTCTGTATAAGTCCCCTGAGTTTAATAACTCATTCGCTGTGTGTCGTAGGTTGAAAACTGTACTTATGGTTAAGAAGAATTACACCGCTATTTTAATGCTCCTTACCTAACCATCCACTGATATAGGTAAATGTCATGGACATAATTTCAAAAAGGTATATATCTCACTCTATAAAAATAGACGTACAGATATATCAATTTGAAATTGGTGCATAACAATGGATATTCAAAACCAAATATCTGTCGTCCGGCAAACAGCCCAGGCGATTTTCTCAAATATCACCAATTACAACGAATTCCGATATAATGAAGATGATCACCTAATTCCCAATAACTTACTCCCACTCATCATCTGTAAAACCATATAGATGTGAGAATCATACCTGGTAAATACATACCCTGGAGCAAGGGTTAATTGGGAAATCAGTTTTCTTTTAACAGTACACAGTGAAACTGAAACATTGAAATGTTTCGTAGGGGTATCTGGGTATTCCTAGTAATGCCTCTTCCATTATCCAGATTCACAACTGTAACCGTATATTTGTTTGCCATCTTTCCAAATCCCCTCATATGTTTTTAGTCATTACCTTCTGTACACCCTCTTAGGCTAAATGGTTTTCTTCCTTCCCTACCTTTCGGCACCAGCCTGTGGCTTGGAAGAAGACTATCCAATAAGCATAATGGATGTACTGTCCTAATCCTAGGAGCACCCGCAACCCGAGAGAAGGTAAAGGTAAAAGACAACTGAATAAACCTTATTCCTATTTCTTCTGAACTAGAATCCATCCCCGAACTGGAACAAGTTCCTTCGAGTTCGTATATAACCATACGATGGAGTATCCAATAAACTTGTGGATCTTCGTAATGATACGGAGTGTTCTGGAGAAATACAAAGGTGAAGTAGGAGCGGCGATGAAATACTTGGTTTGGTCGTGAATAACAGTCGCAATATACTTTGCCCTCTTTCTAATCCATTTATTTGTCTTTACTTAATACGTTCTGTACACCACACATAGGCTAATCGGCTTTCTTCATTCCCTACCGTTCGGCACCAGCCTAAGGTTTGGAAGAAGACTATCCAATAAGTTTAACAGGTGTACTATCCCCTAATCCAAGGGGCACTCACAACCTGAAAGAAGGTAAAAGGAAAAGACAACTGAATAGTCCTATTCGTTTTCTCCATAACCGGAAACCATCCTCGAACTGGAATAAGTTCCTTTGAGTTCGTATATAACCATACGATGGCTTTATCCAATGGAAGTGGATGTTCGTAATAATACAGAGTGTTCTGGAGAAAAGGGTAAAAGTAGTAGTGGCAATGAGGTATGCAACTCTGACAATCCAAAAGCCAGTGTTTAAGAAGTTTCGGTTAACTTGGTCACTGAGTCATAGTCAAGGGTCGGGTCATGGTCGCTGCCAAAGAGAGAGAGAAAAGAAACACTCTGCGTGCATCTAACCTAGATCAAAATGGTTACCAATTTATCTAATCAGGAAACCACCCACTGTATCCTCAAATTATCCTCCAAACCTGAAAGAAGAATTAGTCGGGATCACTCGAGGATTAAACCAACTCATCAGTGGGAATTAGGATCCAACTATCATCGCATGATAACGTGATGGAATCCACTCACGTTATCACACTCCAGAAGGTATGCGCATATCTGGCAAGTTTCTGTTTCTTTAAAAACTCCCGATGTGATTTTTACCCCATGCTCTTATGACCTTGACGAAGGTAAACAAATCATAAGTCACATGTCAAGTTCCACCCATCATTGTCCGGGTTAATTTGAACCCACCCGTACAAGCCCTTGAAGAAGGTCAACAAGACTATACGACTGTCCCAAACCAACGCATCTATCTATGCAGCAGAAAGGTAACAAGCAGCTATCATTCACTGTGCCTTGACGAAGGTCAACAAATATATCATGAATACTAAGTGCTACCCGTCTGAAATGACGGAGGGCTACGAATGGTTTTTGGCGAAAAACTTTTAACGTAATGAACTTGATATCGTTGAACGAACCGGATAGCTTTTTATAAAAATATAGTGGCGAAAACCTTTGCTAAAGAGGTCACTCCCGGTGAAGGGATCTCGGCTCTTTCCCTGTAGAATGAGGTGCATGATATTCCAACTGAATACCACGATGCAAAGCAAAATGTAATCGACTATAGTGAAGTTATTACCCTAACGCAAACTTTTGCCCAAGGGGTCACTCCCGGTGAAGGTATCTCGGCCCTTGCCTCGTCGACTGAGGTGCAGGATATTCATAACCGAATACCACTGTGCAAAACAAAAGAGAACGCCCTTGCAATAACAGCTTTTTGAAAAAATGTTCCAACAACAAAATAGGTTTTTTTAGCTTGCATTGATCGGATCAATGCAGTCCCATCAATTGATCACAACACAAAAGAACGAAAATATGATGTACGTATATGTCATCCGCATTCGCCACTGGGTCCCGTCATCACCCGTTAGGTTACTTAACTAATGACAGAGCGGGCACTGGACTAGCGCGGGTGTAAAACATATACAACATCTACTAGTATATATATCAATATATAATAATCGCTCACGGCGTGATAAAATGCAACATCACAGAAATGTAATAAGCATCAGAGAACAATACAGATAATCTAGGAGACCGGGGTTTCATAGAGCCGCAACTGAAACCCGACATTCCCCTGGTCATGTGGATAGCCTGTGCAATGAACTCCTAGACCCCTACGGGCGCGGCAAGTTACCCGCCAAAACCTGAAGCGAGGCAGCCCCCTTCAACAACATGAATGGACTACCCAGCACTTCACGGAATCCGGTAACTTGAGCACCCCTCCTTGGGTCAACCTGTACCCCCTACGAGTGCGGTGAATAGCCCGCTAATTCTAGAGTGAGCCCCATCCGTCTCAAAGCCATGAGATGCGGGCCCGTTGCCCTCTAGAACCCGGCTATCTGTTCACCCCACCGCGGGGTAATCCTAGTACAGAAAGTAAAATATACAACAGGTACATCGACCTCAGCCCGGTCGTCCCCAAAAGAATAATATACAAACAGGCAGTGACGACAGTCCACATGTCGGACGCTCGCCCCGCAATATCAAATGTACAAAATTCAACCAAACTGTACTACCATTGCACCAGGCTATCCACCATGATAAATCCGCAACATCACAGCACAACACAGAACATCAATGTGAATGTCACGTTCGTAAATCCGTCTAAAAGGGCTATAGCAATTAGACAGGATTTACCGATCAAATGACATTCACGGTTGCATATATAATGTAAATACTGTGAACTAACATGTTTAAAATTTTCGATCGACAAAATTTCCCGAAGTGGGCCCCTAGCACAATTCCCAGTACTCAGACAAATCTGGGCCCAAAAAAAAATACCAGAACCACATTTCCAAGTCAGAGACCGCCTCAGAAAATTTCGTGCACTGTGGCTACAGTACGGCGGTGGATCCGCAGCCAAAACGTGGTTACGGCCGCGGATCCGCCGCGCTACAGTGAAATCAGCCCACCAAATTTTCTCAGAATTCTTAGAAAACCTGCCTGTTTTTCTGCAGCACACCAAATAATTTTTTGACCACAAGAAAAAATCGACAGAAACTGATGACTTGGAAATGCAGTTTTTGGAAATTTCGTCCGATCGAAGTTCTAAATACGTTAGAGCAAGCTAGTAAAGGTTAATGGCGTGGCTCTGATACCATGTAAGAATACGGTAGTGCCCCGGCAGTCTATCGGAGGAAAAATGCGGAAACGAAAACATTTTCAAAACTAGAAACCGACGCCATCGTATGCTTAAAACCCGGATCGTAACCATTAACCTACAACTAGCTATCTAGAGAGAGGGTTGGAAAGCTATACCGATCGATCCGTGTCCTTTGATCTTTGGCCACCATCCCAAGCTCCCCGCGGCTACTCCGGTCTCGATCTCCTCGTCGGAAAGGGCATCAAATCTACGAGTCTTTTACGGGTTCCCACTTCATCCGAAGCAACTCGGGCACGAAGTGTGCTAGCCGACGCGTCCAAGGTGTTGTAGAGAATGTTTGTGACCACTTTGTCTCTTGCATCCATGAGATGGATGGAGGTTAGAGATGAAGCCATTGATGGAGATTAGGAGCTAGAGAAGAAAGTGGAGGAAGAAGAAGTTTTCTCTCTTTCTTTTCTTTTGTGATGATGTGTGATCAAAATGAGAGAGAGTTGAAACAATAATATGAGAGCTTACCCTTGGCTGCCCCTCTCTCCTCTCTCATCAAATCAACTCACTAATCAATCACATAACGTGATGTTTGCACAAGAAATGATACCATGACTCACCCATGAAGTACATGTATCATTTAATGCACAAAATGTTGGTTTCAAGCTCATAATTACCATCCGTAAACATTAACCCAAATGTTTACAACAATAAAAAGATACGGCAACATCTAAAATAAACTTGTGACGGATCACAAGGATACCCCTCACCTGTATATATATACCTGCACCCGCATTCCGACTGAATGCGAATGCGATGAGACTAAAGTAATCCAACAAATCTAATACTAGGATCCGGCTTAAACCAAAGCCCACAAGTATGATCCGTCCGATCATGATCCGTGCACTACCGTACGTATATGATCGAACCCTGCCATATATCATACGGCCTCTACAACGTTTCGCCCGAAACTTGAGAAACTGTCTGTGGGGGACTCTAAAGACTCATTAATACTTTGGCTGTGGATTTAACCACTAGCACGTCAGAGGTACTAACCGTACATAACGGGCTACCAGGTATTGACCAAAAGGGAGGTCGATGAGCGAACTCATCCTGACACCCTACTGGGCCTGTCAGTGACAATATCCGTACAGTCCGGTCCGTTCGTCTTTGAGCATCACATGGCGGGCCTAGGTGTTAGTGTATATGCCCTAGAGGCCATTACTGTATCATACTAGTATGTATATTACTTGATGGAAGCTTGGGATATTAACAGTTGTATAGACAATCTTGCTCGAAATAGTAGTAAGCTACTTGGTTTGTCTCTGCTTTAATGTGTACATTTGTTTTTTTATTATATAACCTATACGCATTAGTAGAGCCCTTAGGATCTTTGCTTAATTACCAGCGTTGTGATGGCGATCACACTCGTGGGGGCTGGGTAATCCACAAGCACATCCTTATACACGTCCCTAGTCGTGGGATTATCGAGATAGGGCATCGATACTCCAGAGTAGACTAGCGTATGCGCTTCTCATCCCAGCACGGGAGACGGTCTGTCCCACAGCCGTCAGTACGTCGTACTTGAGATAGTATGCGGGTGCTCGTTAGGTTACGAGTACACTGGACATGACTCGTCGGGAACTGATGGTTGGTATTATACTTATCGTCAGTTATCAGTTCCCAGGTTACATGAGTACAGCTTAGTCCGCTGACTTGACACTGTCACTTAGCCTTGAGTGTGTTCCCACTGTTCTTTGATTACTACCCTACCACGGCTCTACTGAGTCGTGCAAACAGGTAGTAGTTGGGAGCAGTCCCGAAGCACTTGGAGGCAGTGACGGTTAGACAGGATTCGTCTCTCCCAGTATTGGGGGTTGACATCGCGCTGTGTCTAGGAGAGCTATTACACGAGTAGTCCCTGGCCAGGGCAAGCGAGATTGTAAGTGCACGGCGGCGCCCCGGCCTCCATCCCGAGGCCAAATGCGGAAGCGGTGATAAACTTTAATTTTGCAAACTAGCAAACTGGCACAACCGCGCACTAAACACCCGGATCGAACCATTAACTAGTCCTAGCTAACTACAAGATGGGGAAGAGAGATATACCGACTGATCCAAGTCCTCTGGTCTTCTCGTCGTCGTCCCGATCTTCCGCGGAATATCCTGTCTCCACCTCGTCGCCGGAAGTGCACCACATCGCCTACTTCTTTTACGGGCTCCCACCTCAATGCCGAGGCAACTCGGGCACGAAGCTGGCTAGTCGACGTGCCCAAGGTTTGCTGTAGAATGTAGTGTAGAGGCTTGTGTCTCATTTGGGGTTTTGTGGAATTGCCATTTTGGTGGAAGGATGATACAAGAACTATGTAGAGGGACTTGGGGATTTTTGGAGCATGAAAAGAACAACAATTTCACCATCCAAAAATTTTGGACAGCCCCATACATCCTTGGCCGGCCAAAACAATGAGGGAGAGTGGAGAATGTGAGGGTGAGAGTGTATCAAAAATGAAGGGAGCCACACCCTCTTCCAAGTGAGAGAGAGAGGTCAAAAGACATCATGAAAAGAAATCATCACAAACACAAACCCACACTCAACCACAACCATCATCAACAATCATGTCCACAAAAGTCAAGCCATGATCAACTAAAGAAAGTCAAGGCATGGTGCAATAATCATGATGAAACAATATGCAAAGACCCCCTCCACAAAGGCTTATTTGTACAAATGCAAATAAGCCTTCCTCCACCAATCTTCGGCCAAAGAAAGATACAAAGAAATATGGCCGAAACGGAAAGAAAACTGGCAACTCCAGAAAACTGGTCCCGTAATAAATTACAGGAAAACCCCGATACTGTGTATAGATACCCGCATTTGTATTCCGACCGAAATACAAATGCAATGAGACAAAATCTACACTGTACTATACTAGGATCCGGCTTAAACCAAAGCCGGCCAGTAATATCCGTTCGATCCTAATCCGTGCAATACCTCATGTATATGATCGAACCTTGCCATATATCCATACGGCCTCTAGTACTAACCGTCTGATCCTGATCCGTGCAATATCGCATGTATCTGATCAGACCTTGCCATATCTCCATACGGCGTCTACAGCTTTTCGCCCGAAAGCTGAGTAACTGAATGTGGGGGACTCTAAAGACTCGTCAACACCTTGGTTATGGATTTAACCACTAGCACGTCAGAGGTATAAGTCAATACGTAACGGGCAACCAGGTATTGACAAAAAGAGACGTCTGTGAGCGAACTCAGCCTGACACCCTACTGAGCCTGTCAGTGACAATATCCGTACAGTCCGGTCCGTTCGTCTATGAGTATCGCATGGCGGGCCTAGGGGGTTGGTAAAAGTCAGACCCCCAAAAGCGGTACAAGTCGTGTCGGAGTGTAGCCCAGAACACCCTGAGATACTACTGGAATACCTACCAGTAAATCTCTTGCCTTGGCCAAGGACTTCGTGTAATGGCTCTCCTTGACACAGCACGACCTCACCCCCAATACCGGAAGAGACAAACCCCTGAAGATACACTCACTGCCTCCATGTGGCTCGGGACTGTACCCAACTAAAACCTGTTTGCACGTCTCCTTTGAGCGTGGTAGGGTAGTAATCAAAGTACAGTGGGAACTCACACGAGACAAATGATGATCCCCAGGTCGATGATCTAACCTGTACACATGTCATCTGGGAACTGCTATCTGACGTCTGGTATAGGACCAACTAGCATGTTCCCGGCGAGTCCTGTCCGGTGTACTCATAACCCAATGAGCACCTGTATACATCTTAGGTGATCCAACTAACACCAATGGCTTATGAGACCGGCCAACGCCCCTCGTCGGGGTCTCGACTGTATACACTAGTCTACTCTGGAGTATCGATGCCCTGTCTCGAAACTCTCACGACTAGGGACCATTTAAGGATATGCTGATAGACTGCCAGCTCCCACGTATATGATCGCCCTCATACTGCTGGTGGTCAAGCAAGAATCCTAGGGGCTCTACCAACGTGTAATAGCGACCTGTAAGGTCACCTAAAGCAGTACACGATGATAAAGGTAAACCAGATAGCATACTATCATCTCGAGTAAGACTGTCCTACTGGGACAGGTCCTCCCTCAATCATTGTAATCACGTACCTGTGATCCAATAATTGACTCTGAGGGCACTATCTCCAACAATCTCCCACTTGCACTCAAGGCTAATTATTGCGATGTCGCATACTCACAGCCCGTGTGATACCGAACACCCAACTCCTCTACTAGTCAGTCTCACAAAGCTCGTTTGCGAAACTATTGCGTTCGAGGAATAGCCTCAGTGAGTTGATCCACCTTGATGTTTCTTTCTATGTCTCTCTATATCTCAAGTTCGCGGAGAAACCCATCTCCCGAAATGAGCAATACCTGTCTTAGAATGTGTCTGGATGTCTGATGGGACCTAGCTCATAAATGAACTCCAAATCCAAACTTCTTAGACTGTATCGTCAACTGAACTTAATCAGTATCCTGCGCCATGCCTCCCTCAGTATTGCCTTGGACCACCTGTCCAAAATACTGCCCCTCATCAGAAGGAAAACTATAACTCCGACAACCTCCTTGTCATCCAGGTCACCTTGGAAGCATGGAATGATAACTGTCTCCCGAATGAGGCTGTCGTTATCATTTCCCTAGAACATCCACTTATGTTCCAAAACTGCTTCCTACTGTTTCTCCAGGATTGGATTAATGTCAACTTATTGCATCTAGTGCAAGAACAACATCTGGTGTGGTACTTGACATCTCATGATTGACTCAATTGCCTAAGCAAGTGATCTGCCAATCATGCACATCCCTCTCCTCTTTAGTCTGTAAGACACCTTTAGAGAGGGTGATTCCATTACCTGCAGGTACACTACCGTGCCAGGAGTCGTCCATTCTAAATACTCTTAGAATGCTGTCTGAGTACCCTGATTGGGAAACCACCCAAATCTAGATCTAAAGCCATAGATCTAGTAACCAGTATGTCTGATATAATATCCATGTCCTATGTGGAGAAACCACTGTGTGACGACCAAAGTATAACCGATTGTAGTATAGGAATATCACTTCCTACTCTGTGTATGTCATCCAAATACCAGGACATTACACCCTACTACCTTCTCAACAGATCCATCCCCCATTCTGATGAAGTCAAACCTATAACTGTCACATCAGAAATTGATGATCTATCTCCGCTATATCAGCTTTAGTCTATAAATAGACATAAGCTACCTGTCCACCAATGCTTCCGCTGCTCCCACTGACTATGACAACCCTCTGGCAGAGTCATATAGACGTACACTTCTAAAGCTAGTTTAGAACGACGCTATACTCATCCTCCCGCCGGGTCTCGCCACCTGGAACAAGAGCAATGGCAAGTGTGGGTATACAAGAACTTCCTTGTCACCGTCCTTGAGGCTACCGGAGTACCTCTCGGGTGCCTGAAGTTACCTACCTTATCTGCGGAGTGGCCAATGGAATGTCAATCCAGATTGAATCTTTAGGTTCCTTATCAAATCTTCAGTAATCGTTTGCGGTTCTGGAATCACTTCCAGTTCTACCATACTCCCACTACCGTTTTTCTGAAAAAATCCATTTTTAATTTAAAACCGTGCCGAGTCAAGAACAATATCACTATTGATCTTTCTTATGGTAGAAAGTCAACCCTCGTCATAGCCTGGGTCAACCCACAAACAGCCATTACAGAAACGTGCCTTGAGTTATTCAGAGTCTGGTTTTAATCATAAGCCAAACAACTCCCCGTACCTTAACAACGTTAAGATATGAACTGTTCTATATCCAATATAGAACCAGAGGCACAGATTTAATTGAACCAGATTCAAATCATGCAGCTGTCCCCGGTGCATGTCAACTAAATGGAAGAAGGACGATCAGCGTTACCCAACTTAGGGGTGCTTCCATTTATGAGTAACCTGAAAAAGAAGCAAGTTCTCTTTATCATTACTATCAACTGAATACCATACACAAGTATCTATATCTTCGATCACTTTGAAGAATCCAGATACTTGCTATACCTGGTTCTCTACTCTATTCAAATACCTATAACTTCTCAAAATTCGGACCCTGTGTTTCCACGAAACACCTGTCTAAAAACTAGAGAAGTCATAAGTAAACCGAATATAGTACGAGGACCAACCCCTCTGTCCTGATGGACCCTGGACAACATACAATACTCTGTATAAGTCCCTTGAGTCTGATAACTCATTCACTGTGTGTCGTAGGTTGAAAACTGTACTTATGGTTAAGAAGAATTACACCGCTGCTTAATGCTCCTTACCTAACCATCCACTGATATAGGAAAATGTCGTAGACATAATTTCAAAAAGGTATATCTCACTCTATTAAAAATAGACGTACAGATATATCAATTTGAAATTGGTGCATAACAGCGGATATTCAAAACCAAATATTTGCCGTCCGACAAACAACCGAGGTGGCTTCCTCAAATATCACCGATTACAACGAATCCTGATATAATGAGGATGATCACCCAATTCCCAAAAACTTACTCCCACTCATCATCTGTAAAACCATACAGATGTGAGAATCATACCTGGTAAATACATACCCTGGAGCAAGTGTCTAATCGGGAAATCAGTTTTCCTTTAACAGTATACAGTGAAATTGAAACATTGAAATGTTTCGATGGGGTATCCCGGTATTCCTAGCAATGCCTCTTCCAGATTCACGACTGTAACCGTATAATTCTTTGCCACCTCTCCAAATCCCTTTATTTGTCTTTAGTCATTACCTTCTGCACACCCCTTAGGCCAAATGGTTTTCTTCCTTCCCTACCGTTCGGCACCAGCCTATGGTTTGGAAGAAGACTATCCAATAAGCATAATGGGTGTACTGTCCTAATCCTAGGAACACTCGCAATGCGAGAGAAGGTGAAGATAAAAGACAACCGAATAAACCTTATTCCTATTTCTCCTGAACCAGAATCCATCCCCAAACTGGAACAAGTTCCTTTCGAGTTTGTATATAACCATACGATGGAGTATCCAATAAACTGTGAATCTTCGTAGTGATACGGAGTGTCCTGGAGAAATACAAAGGTGAAGTGGGAGTGGTAATGAAATACCTGGTTTGGTCGTGAATATCAGTTGCAATTTACTTTGCCCTCTTACTAATCCCTTGCTTTGTCTTAACTTAATACCTTCTGTACACCATCGTTATGCTAATTGGTTTTCTTCATCCCCTACCGGTCGGCACATGCCTATGGTTTGGAAGAAGACTATCCAATTTGCGTAATAGGTGTACTACCCCTAAACCAAGGAGTACTCGCAACCTGAGAGAAGGTAATAGGAAAAGACAACTGAATAGTCCTATCCGTTTCCTCCAGAATCTGAAACCATCCTCGAATAAATTCTTTCGAGTTCGTATCTAACCATACGATGGTTTTGTCCAATGGAAGTGGACGTTCGTTGTAATACGGGGTGTCCTGGAGAAAAGGGTAAAAGTAGGAGTGGCAATGAGGTTTGCAACTCTGACAATCCAAAAGCCAGTGTTTAAGAAGGTTCGGTCAACTTGGTCTCTGAGTCATAGTCTTAGGGTCGGGTCAATGGTCGCTGCCAAAGAGAGAGAGAAAAGAAACACTCAGCGTGCACTCTATCCTAGATCAGAATGGTTACCAATTTATCTAATCTGGAAACCTCCCATTGTACCTCAAATTCTCCTGCAAACCTGAAAGAAGAATTAGTCGGGATCACCCGAGGAGTAAACAAACTTATCAGTGGGAATCGGGATCCAACTATCATCGCATGATAACGTGACGGAATCCGCTCACGCTATCACACTCCAGAAGATATGCGCATATCTGGCAAGTTTCAGTTCTTTTGAAACTCCCGATGTGATTTTTACCCCATGCTCTTATGACCTTGACTTTGGCCAACAAATCATAAGTCACATGTCAAGTTCTACCTGTCATTCTCCAGGTTAATTTGAATCCACCCGTACCTACCCTTGACTTTGGCCAACAAGGCAGTACGACTGTTCCAAACCAACGCATCTATCTATGCTGCATATGAATAACCAACAGGTACCAAACACTGTGCCTTGACTTTGGCCAACAAACACAGCTTGAATACTATTGACTATCCTTATGAAACGACGGAGGGCTACGAATGGTTTCTGGCGAAAACCTTTAACGTAATGAACTTGATATCGTTGAAGGAACGGATAGCTTTTAAAAATATAGTGACGAAAACCTTTGCTAAAGAGGTCACTCCCGGTGAAGAAATCTCGGCTCTTTCCCCGTAGAATGAGGTGCAGGATATTCCAACTGAATACCACGGTGCAAAGCAAAAGTAATCGGCTATAGTGAAGTTAATGCCCTGACACAAACTTTTTGTCCAAGGGGTCACTCCCGGTGAAGGGATCTCGGCCCTTGCCTCCTCGACTGAGGAGCAAGATATTTCAACTGAATACCACGATGCAAAACAAAAGTGAACGTCCTTGCAATAACAGCTTTTTGAAAAGTGTTCCAACAACATCATATTAGGTTTGTTTTTATCTTGCATTGATCCGAATCAACGCAGTCCCATCAATTGATCACACCACAAAGAACGAAAATATACTGATGTACGTATATGCCATCCGCATTCGCCACTGGGTCCCGTCATTACCCGTTAGGTTAGCTAACTAACGACAGAGCGGGGACTGGACTAGCGCGGATGCAAAACATATACAACATCTACTAATATATATACCAATATATTATATTCGCTCAAGGCGTGATAAAATGCAACATCACAGAAATGTACAGCATCACAGAAACAATACAGATATCTGGGATCCCCGGGTTTCACAGAGCCACTACTGAAACCCGACGTGCCCCTGGTCGTGTGGATAGCCTGTGCAATGAAATCCTAGACCCCTACGGGTGCGGCAAGTTACCCGCCAAAACCTGAAGCGAGGCAGCCCCCTTCAGCACCGTGAATGGACCACCCAGCACTTCATGGAATCCGGTAACTTGGGCACCCCTCCTGGGTCAACCTGTACCCCCTACGAGTGCGGCGAATAGCCCGCCAATTCTAGAGTAAAGCCCCTTCCGTCTCAATGCCATGAGATGCGGGCTTGTTGCCCTCTAGAATCCGGCTATCCGTGCACCCCTCCGCGGGGCAATCCTAGTACAGAATGTAAAGTATACATCCAACGGGTACATCGACCGCAACCTGGTCGTGCCCCAAAATAATAATACAAACAGGCAGTGACGGCAGTCCACATGTCGGACGCTCGCCCCGCAATATCAAATGTACATAATATAACAAAACTGTACTAGCATTGCATTCAGGCTATCCTCCACGACCGATCCGCAACATCACAGCAAATACACAGTACATCAACGTGAAAGTCACGTTCGCAAATCCGTCTAACCGGGCTATAGCAGTTAGACGGGATTTACCGATCGAGTGACATTCACGGTCGCAGATATAATGTAAATACTGTGAACCAATGTGTTTAAAATATCCGATCGATCAAATTTTAACAAGTGGGCCCCAAGCACTACTGTAGCACATCAAGAAATTCTGGGCCCAAAATTAATATTCCAGAAACCCTAAAATCAACCCAGAGAGCAACTGCAGAAATTTCATGCAGTGATCTCAACATAGTGCGGCGGAACCGTGGCCCAAAGGGGGGTTTGGCCGCGGTTCCGCGCTCCCACTATGGAGTCACTGTATCGAATTTCTACAGTGTTCTTACAATTTCCAGTACATCACTTTTCTACAACCTGAAAAAAATTTCGAGACAGAAAAAATTCAACAGAAAACTGATGTGAAGAAAACGCGGGTTTTTGGAATTTTGTTCGATCGGAAATGTAAAACACATTAGACAAAGCTACACTATGTTAATGGCGAGGCTCTAATACCACTGTAAGAGCACGGCGGCGCCCCGGCCTCCATCCCGAGGCCAAATGCGGAAGCGGTGATAAACTTTAATTTTGCAAACTAGCAAACAGGCACCACCGCGCACTAAACACCCGGATCGAACCATTAACTAGTCCTAGCTAACTATAAGATGGGGAAGAGAGATATACCGACTGATCCAAGTCCTCCGGTCTTCTCGTCGTCGTCCCGATCTTCCACGGAATGTCCTGTCTCCACCTCGTCGCCGGAAGTGCACCACATCGCCTACTTCTTTTACGGGCTCCCACCTCAATGCCGAGGCAACTCGGGCACGAAGCTGGCTAGTCGACGTGCCCAAGGTTTGCTGTAGAATGTAGTGTAGAGGATTGTGTCTCATTTGGGGTTTTGTGGAATTGCCATTTTGGTGGAGGGATGATACAAAAACTATGTAGAGGGACTTGGGGATTTTTGGAGCATGAAAAGAACAACAATTTCACCATCCAAAAATTTTGGACAGCCCCATACATCCTTGGCCGGCCAAAACAATGAGGGAGAGTGGAGAATGTGAGGGTGAGAGTGTATCAAAAATGAAGGGAGCCACACCCTCTTCCAAGTGAGATAGAGAGGTCAAAAGACATCATGAAAGGAAATCATCGCAAACACAAACCCACACTCAACCACAACCATCATCAACAATCATGTCCACAAAAGTCAAGCCATGATCAACTAAAGAAAGTTAAGGCATGGTGCAATAATCATGATGAAACAATATGCAAAGACCCCCTCCACAAAGGCTTATTTGCACAAATGCAAATAAGCCCTCCTCCACCAATCTTCGGCCAAAGAAAGATACAAAGAAATATGGCCGAAACGGAAAGCAAACTGGCAACTCCAAAAAACTGGTCCCGTAATAAATTACAGGAAAACCCCGATACTGTGCATACATATCCGCATTTGTATTCCGACCGAAATACAAATGCAATGAGACAAAATCTACACTGTACTATACTAGGATACGGCTTAAACCAAAGCCGGCCAGTAATATCCGTTCGATCCTAATCCGTGCAATACCGCACGTATCTGATCGAACCTTGCCATATATCCATACGGCCTCTAGTACTAACCGTCCGATCCTGATCCGTGCAATACCGCACGTATCTGATCGGACCTTCCCATATCTCCATACGGCGTCTACAGCTTTTCGCCCGAAAGCTGAGTAACTGAATGTGGGGGACTCTAAAGACTCGTCAACACCTTGGTTGTGGATTTAACCACTAGCACGTCAGAGGTATAAGCCAATACGTAACGGGCTACCAGGTATTGACAAAAAAGGACGTCTGCGAGCAAACTCAGCCTGACACCCTACTGAGCCTGTCAGTGACAAAATCCGTACAAGTCGTGTCGGAGTGTAGCCCAGAACACCCTGAGATACTACTGGAATACCTACCAGTAAATCTCTTGCCTTGGCCAAGGACTTCGTGTAATGGCTCTCCTTGACACAGCACGACCTCACCCCCAATACCGAGAAAGACGAACCCCTGAAGATACGCTCACTGCCTCCATGTGGCTCGGGACTGTACCCAACTAAAACCTGTTTGCATGTCTCCTTTGAGCGTGGTAGGGTAGTAATCAAAGTACAGTGGGAACTCACACGAGACAAATGACGATCCCCAGGTCGATGAACTAACCTGTACACATGTCACCTGGGAACTGCTATCTGACGTTTGGTATAGGACCAACTAGCATGTTCCCGGCGAGTCCTGTCCGGTGTACGCATAACCCAATGAGCACCTGTATACATCTTAGGTGATCCAACTGACACCAATGGCTTGTGAGACCGGCCACCGCCCCTCGTCGGGGTCTCGACTGTATACACTAGTCTACTCTGGAGTATCGATGCCCTGTCTCGAAACTCTCACGACTAGGGACCATTTAAGGATATGCTTATAGACTGCCAGCTCCCACGTATATTATCGCCCTCATACTGCTGGTGGTCAAGCAAGAATCCTAGGGGCTCTACCAACGTGTAATAGCGACCTGTAATGTCACCTAAAGCTGTACACGATGATAAAGGTAAACCAGATAGCATACTGTCATCTCGAGTAAGACTGTCCTACTGGGACAGGTCCTCCTTCAATCATTGTAATCACGTACCTGTGATCCAATAATTGACTCTGAGGGCACTATCTCCAACAGAGATATACTGGTAGGTTTCCAGTGTTATCTTCGGGTGTTCTGGGCTTCACTCCGACACGACTTGTACCGCTAATAGGGGACTGACGTTTCCGCCCCACTAGGCCCACCATGCGATGTATCAGACGAACAGACCGGACTGTACGGAGATTGTCACATACAGGCTCAGTAGGAGTTCGGATGGGTTTACCTCATCGGCCTTCTTATCGACATCTACCTGAGGACCGTTACGTACAGCTAGTGCCGCTTGCGGTCTGTGGTTAAACCCACTGCCAGCTAGTGTAGAGTCTTTAGAGTCCCACACAGAGAGTTTCCCTGCACTGAGCGAAACGTGTAGAGGCCGTATGGTTTTACGGCAGGGCTGCGATCACTTACGTACACTTGTGTGCGTGTGGTGTTCGGGCAGGCAATACTAGTAGGCTTTGGTTTAAGCCGGATCCTAGTATTGCACGGATGGATTTGTTTTGTCTTCTGTGCATCCGCATTCTACGGAATGCGGATGCAGGTGTCTATGCACAGTTTTCCGGAGCGATGAAGGAGGAGGTGCCTCATTAGGGTTTTGGCAGTTGGTTCGGCCAAAACCGTTATATGGCAGGCTCATTTGGGTTTTGACAGTTGATTCGGTCAAAACCATTTTGAGGCGGACTCATTAGGGTTTTGGCAATTCGTTTGGTCAAAACCGTTATGAGCCGCGGACATCATTTACTAATCCTTTTAGTGATAATTTTATGATGGCTAATTGCATTGACCATTTGACCACCATGATCTCTCTTGACTTTGTTGACCCGTTGACTGGGGTTGACCATTGACCTTCATGAGAGGTCTACACTCTTCTTTTAATTTTCTTTTTCTTTTCTGATTATGATAATGGTCATTTCAATGTAGCCATCAACTTTATCTTGATAGGATTTGTAATGATGATTTAGTGTATTATTGCAACCATGGTTAATTTCTTTAGTTCACACATTTTCTTTTATCATTCTCTCTCTTGCTCTTTCTCATGAGAAGAAAAGAAATGCTCCATGGTTGCTAGCTCCTCTTTCTTCCTCCTCTTGATTCATATTTTGATCTCATGTGTTGAGAGATAAAGATCCCACAAAGGCAAACACCTCCATCTTTCTCTTCTACACAACCTAGGGTACCAAGACTAACAATCTTGTTGCCCTAGTTACCTCGGCTCGAGGTGGAGCTCGGTGTACATCTCTCGGGTGGATCGTCTTCGACTCAAGAAGGCCGCGGAGGTGACCAAAGTCCGGATCAACCCTTGGAGCATGGATGGACAAACAACGCAGCGGAGTGAAGACCCGAAGGACCGATGTCGTGAGGTATAATTTCTACGGCATAGTAGTTAGCACCTCTCTTAGTTTGCTAGTTTCTAGTTTAGCAAAGATTCGGCTTTTACGGTCCATGTTACCAAGTCTAGAAAAAATTTTGTTTTACCATTTCCGCAACCCCGAAAGTACCGGGAGAGGTAACGTGGACCTAACAGTGGTATCAGATCCTAGCTAAACATAAACTAGCAAGTTAGCAAAGTATCTAGAATTTCGACCGGACGAAAAACCGCAAAACACCCCGGAAAATTCAAGTTTCTGCCGATTTTTAGATCTGTTCCAAAATTAATAAATCATGCACTAAAAATCGGCTCAGGCTTTTTATAGAAAACTGGAGAAATTCGATCCCCTAACTCGGCTAAAGCGCCGCGGAACCGCGACATAAGCTTGCTTATGCCGCGGAACCGCGGCCGAGTTAGCTCGGTTGTGGGTCCGGTTTCCTGCAGTGTTCTTATATGGGTATTTTGGGATTTTTAGAATATGATTTTTCTGCCCAAATTTTCTAGAAAGCAAAATTTGTTTTTGGGGCTTAAAAATCCGTATTTTTGGTCGATTTTCTGTAGACTTTGGCTAATGCGTTGTATCTGTGATGTGATATATGTATTGAACATCTACTAATCGCTATACGTCGATTAGTGGGGGTTATACATATCTGTAATCTGTAATGCTGATGGTTTGTGTATATGAACTCGTTGGATTGTCGCGGATGAATAGCCGGGGTGGATGTGAGATGAGAGTTTTCTTTTTCTTTCATTCATGTAAAAAAAATATGTAAATTGATGTAATATTTTTTGTATGGCCGCACAACCGGGTCGGGGTTGTAGCCGTCATTGTACAATTCTTTTTACTGTTTTTGCTCCTAGGATAGACCCAAGATGGGGTGCACAAACTACCGGGTATCTCGAAGTGCCGAGTGGCCTACTCACGGGTTGAGGGAGGTTGCTTCGCTTCGGGTACTTGGCGGGTAGCTTACCGCACCCGTAGGGGTCTAGGGTGGGGTATTGGCTATTCATTGCGACCGTGTAATCCGCTTTTTGTTGCAGGCTCGAACGAATCGCGGGTTCCTAGTATATCCAAAGTGTTCATCTGTGATCTGGATTGGCTATCATTGCTATATATCTATATATAATAACTATTTAGGCGTTGCTTATGTTTTCCAGCCGCGCTAGCCCAGCCCCCGCTCTGTCGTTAGTTAAGTAACCTAACGGGTGATGACGGGGCCCCGTGGCGAATGCGAATGGCATAAGCGTACGTCATATTTTGGTTGTTTTCTGCAATGGTAGGATTTAAATTATGGGACGCATTAAAAGAACTAATGCAAGAAAATAAACCTAAAAGACGTTGTTGGAACAATTTTTCGAAAAGCTGTTATTGCAAGGACGTTCACTTTTGTTTTGCATCGAGGTATTCGGTTATGAATGCCCAGCAGCTCATTCGACGAGGCAAGGGCCGAGATCCCCTCATCGAGAGTGACCCCTTGGACAAAAGTTTGCGTCAGGGTGATAACTTCACTATAGTCGATCATTCTTGCTTTGCATCGAGGTATTCATCTTATGAATGCCCAGCACCTCACTCGACGAGGAAAGAGCCGAGATCCCTTCACAGGGAGTGACCTCTTTAGCAAAAGTTTTCGCCACTATATTTTCAAAAAAGCAATCATGTTCCTTCAACGATATCAAGTTCATTACGTTAACGGGTTTTTCACCAAAAACCCAGCCGTAGCCCTCCGTCGTTTCGGATCAATATTATTTAGTATTCGTGCTGCGTTTGTTGACCTAGTCAAAGCGTAGTGAACGGTAGCTAAATGATATTTTTCTGTGGATTGCAAATGTGATTGGTTAGGACAGTCGTGCGGCCTTTTTGACCTAGTCAAGGGCACGTACGGGTGGGTCTAATACAATCAGGATAATGACGGGTAGAACTTGACTAACGGTTTGTGGCTTGTTGACCTAGTCAAGATCATAAACCGTTAGGGGCAAAAACCACATCGGGAGTTTCTAAAGAAACTGAAACTTGCAGATTTAGCATACCTTCTGGAGTGTGGTGACTAGAGTGGATTCCATCTAGGTCATCACACAATAATAGTTGGATCCCGATCCCACTGATAAGTTGGATTACTCTCGGGAGATTATTTCACTTAACGATCAATGCTATAAACCTAGTAGGTGTCTAGAAAGGTGTTAGCGGGGCTACGCCCCCAGGGAAAAGAGGTTCTTAAATTAAGGAACTTCGCGAAAGTGTTGGAAAACCTCCCTCGAAGTACCGACACTAGCCTGGCTGAAAGGTTAAGCAAGTATTGTGACGTGAATTAAATCCCGGCTAGTTCTTTTTTTAAAAGGTTTTAAGAAGAATTTGAGGAAACAGTGGGAGACATCCTGGTTAGATAAACTAATAAACCAATCTAATCTTGCAAGAGCGCACGCTGAGTGTTTCTTTTCTCTCTCTCCAGGTAGCAACCATTTCACGCCCTAATCAAGATAATAAAATGTATCGCTTGACCGATCCGAATTCTTATTCGGGGCTGGGGAACGTTGGTTCAGCTCTAACTTGTGACAACAGTTATAAGTATGAGTAAGGGAAAGGGGATTGTATGGATTCCCAGGATACCCAGTTGAAGAAGAAGCATGGTTTTGCATCTACTTCAGGTGTTCTTGTAATTGAGAACTGTTTTACGGTCAGCCCTACCTCCTGGGTACTTGATACCGGATCAGGATCTCATATCTGTAATTTATTGCAGGGACTGAGAAAAAGTAGGAAAGTTGCACCGGGTGATATGTCGCTCAGAGTAGCGAACGGAGCACAAGTTAATGCGGCAGCCGTCGGTGAATATCACATAGTATTGCCAAATGGCAAGACTATGATTTTGAACGATTGCTATTATGTACCCTCCATGGTTTGCAACATCATATCAGTTTCTTTACTCGATAAAGATGGATATAACTTTGTTCTTGATAGAAATATCATGAACATTTACCTTCATAAGGTACTGGTTGCAGAGGATACACTGTGTAATGGTTTCTACGTTCTAAATCAGAATACAGTTCTCAATATACAAAACAAACGCAAGAGGAAGAATTCAGATACGAATGAATCCTACTTGTGGCATTGTAGACTTGGTCATATCGGAAAGAAAAGACTGAGTAAGTTGCATAAAGATGGACTCTTGAATGTGTTCGAGTTTTCATCTTATGAAACTTGTCAATCTTGTCTCAAAGGGAAGATGACCAAATCTCCGTTCACCGGACATGGAGAAAGAGCAACAGAGCTCTTGGGACTCATACACAGTGATGTATGTGGTCCGATGTCTATACATGCAAGGGGTGGGTTCTCGTACTTCATCACATTCACTGACGATCTCTCTAGGTTCGGATATGTGTATCTGATGAAACACAAATCTGAAGCTTTTGAGAAATTCAAGGAATTCAGAAAGGAAGTAGAGAACCAGACTGGCAAAAGTATCAAGATCCTCCGGTCTGATAGAGGAGGGGAGTACTTAAGCACAGAATTCCTAGATTACTTAAAAGAGAATGGCATTCTCTCTCATCTTACTCCTCCTTATACACCACAGTACAACGGTGTTTCAGAGCAGAGGAATCGTACCCTATTGGATATGGTTCGCTCCATGATGAGTAGTGCTGAGTTACCTCTTTCATTCTGGGGACATGCGCTTCAGACAGCGGCATATCTATTGAATGATGTTCCGTCTAAATCAGTGCCTAAGACTCCGTTCGAGATATAGAATGGAAAAAGGCCATATCTTAAAAGATTTAAGATATGGGGTGGTCCGGCTTATGTTAAAACGCATAAACCGGATAAACTAGAGGCACGGTCAGTTTTATTTGTAGGATATCCAAAGAATGGTTATGGATATCTATTCTACCACACCGAGGAACAGAAGGTGTTTGTTGCTCAGCATGCCGTTTTCTTAGAAATGGAGTTTCTTGCAAAAGAAATTAGTGAAAGCACGGTAGAATCGGAAGAAATTCAGCGACCACAAACTGAAACTGAAAATTTGACAGAACCCCTGGATTCAATAACCCCAGACGAACCTCAGCCACTCCGCAGATCTGGTAGGATTTCTCATCCGCCCGAGAGATACTACGGTTTTCTCATAGACGGGGATCGAGAGGATTGCATCTTGAAAGAAGATGACCCTACGAGTTTCAGGCAGGCCATTATCAGTAGGGACTCTGATAAGTGGCAGGAAGCAATGCAATCCGAAATGGAGTCCATGTACACCAATAAAGTGTGGACCTTGGATATTGCTCCACCTGGGGTAAAACCCGTTGGATGCAAATGGATCTACAAAAGGAAACTTGGTGTAGATGGGCAGGTGGAAACCTATAAGGCTAGACTCGTTGCAAAAGGTTTTCGTCAAAGACCTGGTTTGGACTATGACGAAACTTTTTCTCTGTTGGCTATGCTCAAATCCATTCGGATCCTACTTGCCATTGCTGCCTTCCATGACTATGAAATCTGGCAGATGGACGTTAAAACGGCTTTTCTAAACGGTTGTTTGGAAGAGTGCGTTTATATGGATCAGCCAGAAGGTTTCGTAGACAGTGGAAGCAGCGGGAAAGTGTGCAAGTTGCTTAAATCCATTTATGGGTTAAAGAAAGCATCGCGGAGCTGGAACATCTGTTTTGATGAGGCAATCAAGGAATTTGATTTCATCAAGAACGAAGATGAACCTTGTGTCTATAAGAAGATTGTAGGACGAACTGTCGTATTCCTAGTCTTGTACGTGGACGACATTCTTTTGATAGGAAATGACATTCCTATGCTACAATCGGTCAAGTTATTTTTGTCACAACGGTTCTCCATGAAGGACCTGGGTGATGCCTCGTACATTCTGGGGATCAAGATCTATAGAGATAGATCCAAGAGACTACTGGGACTTTCGTAGTCCAGGTACATAGAGACCGTACTAAAGAGATTTAGTATGGAGGATTCCAAGCGCGGTAACATACCCGCATTGCACGAAATTACCTTCTCCAAGAAGATGTCTCCTAAGACTGACGAGGAGAGGGTTCGCATGAGCACTATACCCTACGCTTCGGCGATAGGATCTATAATGTATGCGATGCTATGTACAAGACCAGATGTAGCTTACGTGCTAAGCGCGGTAAGCCGGTATCAGTCAGACCCAGGTGAGGACCACTGGACAGCAGTGAAGAACATTCTCAAGTACCTAAGAAGGACTAAGGAGATGTTCCTGGTTTACGGTAATGGAGACCTCAGGGTCGAGTCCTTTACCGATTCAAGCTTCCAGAGTGACAAAGATGACAGCAAGTCTGTATCGGGTTTTGTGTTTACCCTCAACGGAGGGGCGGTATGTTGGAGGAGTTCCAAACAGGATACCATCGCAGACTCGACGATGGAGGCCGAATACATTGCTGCAAGCGATGCCGCAAAAGAGGCGGTCTGGATGAAGAAGTTCATTAGTGAACTTCAGGTGGTTCCGTCCATTGTTGACACAATACCTTTGTATTGCGATAACAATGAGGCTATAGCTTTAGCGAAGGAACCAAGGTACCATCAGAAATCCAGGCACATCTTAAGGCGGTATCACCTGATCAGGGAGATCATTGATCGCCAGGAGATCGAGGTGCGGAGAGTGGACAAAAAGGACAACACAGCGTACCCATTCACGAAGGCCTTGCCCCAGACTCAGTTCGAGCGGCTGATCGAAATGATAGGTCTTCGATACGCCAGTACATGGCCTTAGTGCAAGTGGGAGATTGTTAGTGTATATGCCCTAGAGGCCATTACTGTATCATACTAGTGTGTATATTACTTGATGGAAGCTTGGGATATTCACAGTTGTATAGACAATCTTGCTCGAAATAGTAGTATGCTACTTGGTTTGTCTCTGCTTTAATATGTACATGTGTTTCTTTATTATATCACATATACGCATTAGTAGAGCCCTTAGGATCTTTGCTTGATTACCAGCGTTGTGATGGCGATCACACTCGTGGGGGCTGGGTAATCCACAAGCACATCCTTATACACGTCCCTAGTCGTGGGATTATCGAGATAGGGCATCGATACTCCGGAGTAGACTAGCGTATGCGCTTCTCATCCCAGCACGGGAGACGGTCTTTCCCACAGCCGTCAGTACGTCGTACTTGAGATATTATGCGGGTGCTCGTTAGGTTACGAGTACACTGGACAGGACTCGTCGGGAACTGATGGTTGGTATTATACCTATCGTCAGTTATGAGTTCCCAGGTGACATGAGTACAGCTTAGTCCGCTGACTTGACACTGTCACTTCGCCTCGAGTGTATTCCCACTGTTCTTTGATTACTACCCTACCACGGCTCTACTGAGGCGTGCAAACAGGTAGTAGTTGGGAACAGTCCCGAAGCACTTGGAGGCAGTGACGGTTAGACAGGATTCGTCTCTCCCGGTATTGGGGGTTGACATCGCGCTGTGTCTAGGAGAGCCATTACACGAGTAGTCCTTGGCCAGGGCAAGCGAGATATACTGGTAGGTTTCCAGTGTTATCTTAGGGTGTTCTGGGCTTCACTCCGACACGACTTGTACCGCTATTAAGGGACTGACGTTTACCGTCCCCCTAGGCCCGCCATGCGATGTATCAGACGAACAGACCGGACTGTACGGAGATTGTCACATACAGGCTCAGTAGGAGTTCGGATGGGTTTACCTCATCGGCCTTCTTATCGACATCTACCTGGGGACCGTTACGTACAGCTAGTGCCGCTTGCGGTCTGTGGTTAAACCCACTGCCAGCGTAGTGTCGAGTCTTTAGAGTCCCACACAGAGAGTTTCCCTGCACTGAGCGAAACGTGTAGAGGCCGTATGGTTTTACGGCAGGGCTGCGATCACTTACGTACACTTGTGTGCGTGTGGTGTTCGGGCAGGCAATACTAGTGGGCTTTGGTTTAAGCCGGATCCTACTATTGCACGGATGGATTTGTTTTGTCTTCTGTGCATCCGCATTCTACGGAATGCGGATGCAGGTGTGTATGCACAATTTTCCGGAGCGATGAAGGAGGAGGTGCCTCATTAGGGTTTTGGCAGTTGGTTTGGCCAAAAACGTTATGTGGCAGGCTCATTAGGGTTTTGACTGTTGATTCGGTCAAAACCATTTTGAGGCGGACTCATTAGGGTTTTGGCAATTCGTTTGGTCAAAACCGTTATGAGCCGCGGACATCATTTACTAATCCTTTTAGTGATAATTTTATGATGGCTAATTGCATTGACCATTTGACCACCATGACCTCTCTTGACTTTGTTGACCGGTTGACCGGGGTTGACCATTGACCTTCATGAGAGGTCTACACTCTTCTTTTCATTTTCTTTTTCGTTTCTGATTATGATAATGGTCATTTCAATGTAGCCATCGACTTTATCTTGATAGGATTTGTAATGATGATTTAGTGTATTATTGCAACCATGGTTAATTTCTTTGGTTCACACATTTTCTTTTCTCTTTCTCTCTCTTGCCCTTTCTCATGAGAAGAAAAGAAATGCTCCATGGTTGCTAGCTCCTCCTTCTTCCTCCTCTTGATTCATCTTTTGATCTCATGTGTTGAGAGATAAAGATCCCACAAAGACAAACACCTCCATCTTTCTCTTCTACACAACCTAGGGTACCAAGACTAGCAATCTTGTTGCCCTAGTTACCTCGGCTCGAGGTGGAGCTCGGTGTACATCTCTCGGGTGGATCGTCTTCGACTCAAGAAGGCCGCGGAGGTGACCAAAGTCCGGATCAACCCTCGGAGCATGGATGGACAAACGGCGCATCGGAGTGAAGACCCGAAGGACCGGTGTCGTGAGGTAGAATTTCTACGGCATAGTAGTTAGCACCTCTCTTAGTTTGCTAGTTTCTAGTTTAGCAAAGATCCGGCTTTTACGGTCCATGGTACCAAGTCTAGAAAAATTTTTGTTTTACCGTTTCCGCAACCCCGAAAGTACCGGGAGAGGTAACGTGGACCTAACACTAGGGTGTTGGTAAAAGTCAGACCCCCAAAAGCGGTACAAGTCGTGTCGGAGTTAGCCCAGAACACCCTGAGATACTACGGGAATACCTACAAGTAAATCTCCTGCCTCGGCAGAGGACTTTGTGTAATGGCTCTCCTAGATATAGCGCGATCTCACCCCCAATACCGGGAGAGACGAAACCCCTGCCGATCCACTCACTTGCCTCCATGTGGCTTGGGGCTGTACCCAACTAAAAACTGTTTGCACGACTCCTTTGAGCCGTGGTAGGGTAGTAATCAAAGCACAGTGGGAACTCACACGAGACAAATGACGACCTCAGGTCGATGAACTAATCTGTACACATGTCACCAGGAAACTGCTATCTGACGTCAGGTATAATACCAACTAGCATGTTCCCGGCGAGTCCTGTCCGGTGTACTCATAACCCAATGAGCACCTGTATACATCTTAGGTGATCCAACTGACACCAATGGCTTGTGAGACCGGCCACCGCCCCTCGTCGGGGTCTCGACTGTATACACTAGTCTACTCCGGAGTATCGATGCCCTGTCTCGAAACTCCCATGACTAGGGACCACTTTTAAGGATGTGCTTGTAGACCACCCAACTCTCACGTATATGATCGCCATCATACTGCTGGTAGTCAAGCAAGAATCCTAAGGTCTCTATCAACGTGTAATAGCGACCTGTAAGGTCACCTAAATCAGTACACCATGATAAAGATAAACCATGGTAGCATACTATTCTCTATCAACGTGTAATAGTGAACTACAATGTCACCTAAAGCAGGTACCCGATGATAAAGACAAACCAGATAGTATACAAACCTCTCGAGTAAGACTGTCCTGCCGGTATAGGTCCTCCCTCAATCATTGCAATCACGTGCCTGTGATCCAATAATTGACTCTGAGGGCACTATATCCAACAGATTGTACTATTGTTGATATTATGACGCACTGACGTCTGGGTTTTTCATAGCCCAGATCCTCTCTCCCTGTCGCAAGCTGTTCAGGAGTATTTCAGTCAGCAGGCCGAGCAGTGAGGACCTGTTAGTATTTTAGTTTAGTTTCCTTTCATCAATTTTCATTTCCTGATGTGAGACCGTACTGAGACGTACCTTCCAGATTGTTATTGTTACTTGGATTTATTGCTTCCACATATTATTTCTTGACTCGTTTATTCTAGCTCATGGACATGTACTAGATAGTTTATTTTATTTCTACTGTTCTTCATATCTACGCATATTGATTGTGCATGTATATCTTGTTGTTTATCTCATTTCCTTGTGTATGGACTTAGTTTTAATGATACACAACACCATTATTGATGGTTCATGTTTTACGAGCACTAATTGTATGCTACACACACACTGTCAATAATTGCCATGACATGCACAACACTCATACATATATGGTATTGTATTGTTTAGGGATATAGAGACTTGATCCTTATTTTCCTTCGTGCATATGACATATAGCATGCCAGTCTACCTACATGCTTACATATATGCCTTGACATGCTTACATGCTAGTTACCTGTATACCTATAAGGTATTGTACCATTAGCGATAGATACATACACACATAATGACATAGCTACATGTATACCTTGCATACATACTTCACTTATACCGGAGGGTATATTACATCATTAGTGATAGGTAGATACATATACCTTACTATACCTTTATGTTTACACATATATCTGGCTATAGCTACATGTTTACCTTTATTTGATGTTATATAGAATTGGAGAAATTAGGAACCGCATGATTTATATATTAACTTGTTGCAGTTAAATAGCGGCTTTTCCTTTATATGCTCACACTACAGTTTTATGTTGCATATATTATATTCATGGATTTTCACATTGAGATATTGATTTTTCATGATGTTTTCTGGATTTGAGAACTGTGGTAGTTTCATGAAATTACGCATTATTTGAAACACCCGGTTTCTCTTCATATGAAATTTCAGCAGCCACCATGAGTTTTATCGGTTCTGAAATATATACGCCATGCGAGGAGCGTCGTGGGCCGTGTGAGGGTACATGGTCGGGCCCGGAGGTACCCGGGGCAAGAAAGGGATAATCGATGTAACATGCCGATGAGGCCTGACAGGGGAGCCATACCTGCCGGTGACAGTACCTTTGACTCGACGGGTATCGTGGGGATACAGGCCGGGGTCATGTACGTATGGATAAGTCGAAGGACGAGGGTCGAAGCTGGGCGCTCGAGTTTTCGGATAGCATATGCTACATACCTATCAAAGTGCCAGTCGTGGTGACAGCACCCGATAGATCAGTATTTTTTTGTCGATGCTTGACACATTGGTTTCCATGATATTTTTACACCTAAGTATATATATGTCACGACCCGAAAAGTACGGAACATGACCGGCACTTAAATTACGAAACGACTTGAGACGTACAGAATCTAAGTAAGCCAAAACAGAGAAATCAAAACCAAGAAGCAGTAGAGTGAAGGAAAAACCAATTTAAAGCAAGTAGTTTTAACAACATAGGCCGAAACATGTATTTTTTAAAATCTCAAGTATTTTCTAAAAATTTCGGCAGAGTCTCCTTTGTAAATACTGGTCCTAAACGGGATACAACATGAATAGTATATGAAATAAATAAAAAGGCATCCCCAAGCGGGAGCTACCTCTTCATCAATCGACGGTCACAACCACGCAAGCAATATAATATACAACGCCGAAGGGCGAGGATCAATACTCAAAAGAAAACCCAAAATCAGTATGAAAACCATAATAATACAACGCGCGACTCTAAGGTCGAAATAATAACAAGTCAGGTCTTCTATCTCTATCAAATATACAATCTGGTTGATGGAGTTTCTAGATACAACTGAAATAATAAATTAATGATGGTGGTCCTGATGCAAAAGAACCCACCTACCGAAGCAATCACCCGGAAGGAACAGTGTGCCAGCAAAGCCGCAACGAAACCTGTACGGCAAAACCTGCAAGGAACTGTAGCACAACGGGGGTGAGTTGCCAGCTCGTAAGTAGAAAACATCTACGAGAAGAAATCGCATGCATGACGCTATCCTATGTCATACGATCAGTAATATCTTCAAATAATTATAATAAGGCCTGAAGCATAATATAACGGTAAAGGGTAAACATCTATCCATATAGTGTAATACCAAGAACTCGTGTCAGTGCCTCAGGTAACAACATGTCACTAATATGATGTACAAATGTCAGGTAGCAATATATCACTAAAATGATGTGTAGATGCATATAATGAGAACAAAGTACATCATGAATCAAAGAACTATTTTTCTTTATTTAATGAGATTTCTGTATGTATATAAATCGAGATATCATCAATGAAATCAACATCAAATCCATGTCAAGCATCGAAACAAAACATAAACCTCAATCTCTCAATATCTCAAACTCCGGCTATCCGAACTGGCCAGTATCATCAAATCTATATATCTCAGTGTCTCAAATCTCAATATCTCAATATCTCGGGCTCCGTCAATCCGGATCGGCCAATATCAACAAACACACGACCACGAACGGTATCCTCCGGATATCCGTCGCGCCAGGTAAAATCACCGGTAGGCAGTCTGCCCCTGCCGGGAACATCGTCTACAACTCGAGCTTTTTGCCCCGGGGTACCATACCGGGTCCACCATGTACCCGAGACGGTTCATCCAACTCCTCGAATCGGGTCTCGAAAACATCTCAGAACTGAGAAAACATCATGGTGGACGATACTTAACATATCAAGGAAAACCACATTTTTCTCTCTTTAAATTGGTTCATTAGTATACAAAAGTTTCACATGCGGTTTCTAAATCCATAAAATATAAAGAAGAATCTGAAATCATCAAGTCACCATGTCAATAACAATGAAAACCGGCATAAGTCTCCATAATACCGCATAACCAATGAATATATGGATGCATCTGATATCATGCAATAATTAAACTAGGATATGAAAGCTATGACATATAGCAACCATCAGTTAGCAAGCTATGTCAATGAAATAGTATTTTCTAAAGTGTACGTGACATGGCAATTACCGATGATGATGCGTGTGAGCCGGCAAGTAAGTGCATGTGGAATATACGCATCATCGGTAATGGTGCTGGTGTCCTGACAACATGGTTCATAATCACTAAGTACACAATAAACATGCACTGAGATGATAACAACATGATAAATAGCAATGAATAGTAATTGCAACAATAATATGCGGAACATGAATGATAACGTAACAATAAGGAATCTACATCGCTACACCTGTGTTATACTGCTTTGCCGTTTGAAATAGTACGAATCGTGGCGTTTTAAAAATAAGGGCTACGGTGTTTTTAAGAAAAGGTACGTCTTTTAAAATATCCGTAGTATCCCTTAACATGTCTTTAAAATCCTCACGGTTCGTTAGTATTGGAAATAGGTATAACTCGGGTCCAGTATAACATCTACTAGGTAAGCTACAGGTCTAACTAACAGCCAATCTAAAGGGGTATGGAAACCACCTAAATCTGAGTCGATATATGTATACATATATATAGTCGGTGATCCCGCCTCAATAATATCACGTATGATACAACATATCATATGACATTCTTGAGTCAAGAGTGCGGATCTATCGTCAATATATAGCTCATATGGTAAATCCATCATACGACATCCCAATCTGGGTACAGGTCAACTACCAAATCAATCTCATCATTTATCTGGTATCCTTATCATCACATTATGAATTAGGGGTACTGACCTACAGTCTAGTAAAATCTGATACCATCAACATATATGTAATTGCGTGTGTGTGAAACACAGCGCCTACCGATCCGCTATCATCACATGCCGCACCTCATAATATGATCCCAATCACATCATCGATCTCGTGGTATCAAGCCCAATCTCATCGACTCATCCCCAACTATCATCCACTATCCTCATTATCCATGTATAGCTATGCGTATATATATATATATATATATATATAGTCCCATACCTATGTGTATATAAATATATACATATCCCATTTACGCACAAGTACTAAAATGCATGCAAGTGTGTGGGGTGCATGTATGCAAATCTTTACTCTAGGGTTTCGCGACAAAAATAAACTAAACCACTTTCCTCAAATCTTGCTAAAACTAATCCATGATCTCTTAAAGCTTGCTTGCTAAGTATCCATATCTAGCAATCACACATAAATGTATACCTAAACTTTGCGGGGGTGCTATACGCCATCCACCCGACTTCCCCCGTAGATAAAATCTACTCACTTGATATTCGCTTGCCGGTGCCGGCGTCGCCACGTGCTTGCTTATCGTCTCGAAGTCCACATGGGGGTATCTACATGTCACAACGTATCGTCTCGCATAAAAACCCAATTCGATATCGAAACGGCATACGAAAACCAAATCGGCACGAGTATCACGCATAGGTAAAAACATATCGCCTACGCATGCAAGAATAGCCAAACCAACCCTCGATTTCGATGTACAAATATCAAACCATCAAGAAAAACCCAAACACCCCAATCGTGTTTTTACAATCACTAATTATATAAGAAATAGGGTTTAATTCATCAATACCTTAAAATTAATCAAGTCGTTTTATTTCCCAAAAACCTAGTAAGTGGTCATTAACCGTTTCACTTCAAAACATGATGTTTTGGCAAAACTAGTGGTCACACTATTCACTAATTATCTTAATTAGGCCACATAAACATTTACTAGATTTTTATCACACCATTTTTTATCAATCGATAAAATTTAGTTTGCGAATTTATCCAATTTTAACCATTTTAAAGTAATAATACACTATTTAACAACTAAACTAGGTTTTGCATCAATTAAGATGTTAAACCGGACATCATAACTAGCACCAAGTGATCAAACCCAAATCTTGAATTCATAAAACCTTCACTTGAATTTTTATCTCTCCTATTTATATTATTTAAAAAACCCTAGTTTGCAATATTATGCAAATTGGACAATTTTAATGTAGCAATTTACAAATAAGTAACAAGATTAAAATTTTTGTGTCTTGGCATGCTAACTACACCATGTAATCATAAACATTTTATAAAAACCCTAATTGATTTAAAAACCCTAAATCTTGAATTTCCAAATTAACAACTAAACCTAATTAAACACCTAATTAGCTTCAATTGAAGTATGATAGCAACAAATTAGTAACTTGGTTAGGATTTATACCTCACAACTATCTTGAGATCAACAAGAAACTTTTCCCCAAAATGCAAACTTTTCTCCAAGATTCAAGTTAGAAAGGGCTAAGGAAAAATGGGTAGGGCTTGGATTTGAATTTTAGCTTGATCTTTTATGGAAATTTGATGAATTTTTGATGGAAAAAGAGTGGGATTTTGGGGGAAGGGGGGCTGCTGCAGTTGGAGAGGAGGCTCGGCCTTAAGAGGGAGGAGAGGGGAGAGAGGATGTGGTGATGTTATGAAGTCAAGAATTGACCAAAGCCAACAAAGCCCATACTTATATATATTTATTCTTTCCTTTTTCTTTTCTTTTCATTTGTTTTGTGTAATTGAAGGGGAGAGTGGGGAGGGGTTGCTCAAGGTGGGCTCGGCCAAGCCATGGGGAATGGGGGTGCATGAGTGTAAGTGAGTGAGTGGGTGCACACACAAGAAGGTAATTACCAAACCATAATTTCTATTTAATTTATTTTGACACTTTAAGCCTTTTTCTTCGATATTTTCTAAAATCGTTTGACAGTTTAATTTCGTTTCAAAAATAATATTTTATATGTTAGTTTAATGTGTCATGATGACAAAATTTTTATCAACCCATTCCAATTTGTAATTTTCCATAATTAAATGTATTAGTGACGGCTTAAAATAATATTAAAATAATTATTTTCGGAAAATTTTTCAGTAAATTAGAAATTTTACAAGTGGCTCAATAAACACTAAATACTAGTAATTGCATAGCTAGAATATGTATATTTAATTTTTATATTAAAAGATATTTAATTCTTGATTTTTACGATAAAAACCCGTTATTTTACCGATTTCCGAAATTTCACCTAAACGATTTTCAAAACGTTACAATCTTCCCCCTTAAAGAAATTCGGTCCCCGAATTTAAATTAAAACTCTCCCCAAATACTAAAACATTTAAGCAAAACCATCAAGTCGTCGGGGCTCAGAAATCATAAATACATGAAACACATCGTAGCGCAATGCATGGGCATGAAAAACATATATATAAACCAAAATCAAAACTCCGTCAAGTATCCCGCAATCATCGGAGTTATGGGGAAGGCATCAATGTCAAGATCCAATACGAAAACCAACATGATATACATCATTAGAATATCTGGAAGCAATGCATGCCAAACCCTTTTTTTTAAATTCGCTGTGCGATGTGTGTATCACTGCACAGTGGCAGACGTCCATTGTGAGAAAATAACTATATATATATACCCTTTGTTTAACATACACGTTCCGCCGTTTTGAAAACAATTTAGAAGGGTTTCCCTTCTAAAAAGTTTCGTGTCATCACGGACACGTAGGTAAATACTGAGACTATAGCTCCTCTTTGGAAATCCCTTCAATAACTATCAATGCATGCAAAATATACTCAGGTACTGTCCTCTGACTAGTCCTGCTCAGTACTGAACCGAATAGCAAGTATAATAAAATATACGGCTCCAAAAGAAATCAATCCCAATATATATATGAATGCCACGTGCGTATGGTGTGCACGGAAATCGAAATCCATGAATGTGCCATACATGTGCATGGAAACAAAATCTGAGTGCAACGGGTGTGCACGCAAACACCTGTCAAAGGCAACGTGTGTGCCTGACAGCAAAACCAGGTGCATCTAATATGCACGAAGAATCTTGATTTAGTGCATCTAGTGTGCACCTAAATCGCATCAAACGCCTTAAGTATGCACAAAATCCAAATCAAGTGCACAAGGTGCACGAAAACAAATATCAAATATCACAATCGAATTCGACGGTATACAACACATTTCAATCAAAATCCCAATCAGGTATACCATGGTATAAAATCTCACCATCCTGTGTATCGGCATGCACAAAAGTAAGTCAAAACACTAAAAGTGCATGAAAGCTATGCCGAAAGCATAAGTCAAATCATATGCATGCCCTAGGCATGAAATAAAATATCATGAAACTCGGTCATCAAAACTCAATCATGAACTAAATCACCCAAAAATACTGAAATCCAAAGTGATGGATACGTGATAGTCAATCACAAATCATAAATGATGTCGTCGATATGTTCGTCCTTCAAGGTCAAGAAGATGTCGGTGCATCAAATGCTAGCAGAGCAAGATATCTACTTGTCTTCTGATCATGGCCTGTCTCCTATGCCTTTAGGCTTCCGTCTCTCACTGCAGATTGCTAAGTACATAGCTCCTCGGCTCAACGGTCCGATATAGAAATGATAACGGAAACAGTCCGCTCTGATACATCCTCTAAAGATCTCTGGCCAACTATCATGGTCACTCAAAATATGTCTCGTCGACGATGCTGAACTCTGGCCTGCTGGGTGTGTGCAATATGACCGATCCTGGGTCCAAGTTTTCTCGTATAGTATTCCAGAAAGGTCCTGTCAAGAACTCTCCCCAAATCTCGTTTCTGCTAAACTGCCCGGAAGTTATCATCCTTTACTATAATTATTTCTTGTTCCGGAACGGCTGCAAACTCATTACGACTCCTTCTGGAAGATATATCTATATACAACACCTCTGCATGCGTATCACATCTCTGATGTCGGTGAAGTAAAATGTCATCTTATCAAGATCTCGTATGAACCTCTTACTCCACTTTTCTCTAATGTCGACCGATTCGGACTCGCCTCCTCGTGGCTGCATGGACTGCGCTCCAACGGCTATACTCGTATCTGGAGTCTCCCAAGCAATGTATCGCATCACATGATGTCTGAATGATGTCGAACTTTTTGATCGATTCGTCAAGGTTCCATCATCCCCCAAGAGCTCAACATCTTGGGTACAGTTTAATAGTATCGAATATATACCACAGCACCCGTGGACCAGCTATAGAAGGGCAAACCCAAGCCTCACTAATGGCACCGCAGAACTGCCGCAAACCCTAAGATTCAAAGGCTTTCACACGGTCATTATGTCGAGTTAGGATTTCATTCTTCTAGAGGGTCCATAGAATTGCTTGCATTGTTTTCCGAAAACTTTAAACTTGGAAAATGGGTTCCTGACATTCGATTGTCTCTATCGACTCTCAACTTATCAGCGTGAAGTCGTCTCTAGCTGGAATCAATCTATCTGATGACCTCGCATCGGGGTAGGCAATGAATCACATGTCTTAGTCTTTCAACTTTGGTGACTAGCGATCTTCTGTCATATCTCGAAGTATAACTCGTGCGGCATTAGCTTCAACATCTGGGGTGATATCTCCTCATTCGCCAAAATCACTGGCTCATTCGTCCGCATGCTGAACAGTGCCTCAATCATCAAAATAATCCATGCTTTGACGGTCATCACAATCTGGCTGGCCTCTTGTAGTGGCCCGATCCTCTGGTGTTGATCTGCATGTCCGAGAAATATCGTAAAAGCGATCCATCAAACGCTCGTGGCGCGAAAACACAATAAAACGATGCCTCTATGCAATCATATGTCCCTGGAATCACGCTCTGGTTAGTCCTCGTTCGTGATGAGCTCGTGCTGATCACAACTCTAACCGTAGCTCTCTCTGCCCGTACCACCGTGATAACAAAACCATAAACTGGTACTGATGAGGCTAGATCATACGAATGAATATAATGCTGTGTAAACAAATGTACATCCTAAGGCTTCTTAAGTGGAGTATCGTATCGTAAATATGCCACGGAATATACGTACGGTACGTCACTCTACTCAAGCAACCTACTCCATCAACCAAGGGTCATCCTGCACTCCGAAGGTAAAACCTAACCCTTTGATACCAACTTTGTCACGACCCGAAAAGTACGAAACTTGACTGTCACTTAAATTACGAAATGTCTCGAGGCGTACGTAATCTAAGTAAGCCAAAACCCAGAAATCCAAACCAAGAAGCAGTAGAGCGAAGGAAAAACCAATTTAAAGCAAGTAGTTTTAACAACATACGCCGAAACATGTATTTTTTAAAATCTCAAGTACTTTCTGAAAATTTCGGCAGAGTCTCCTTTGTAAATACTGGTCCCAAATGGGATAAAACATGAATAGTATACGAAATAAATAAAAAGGAATCCCCAAGCGGGAGCTAGCTCTTCGTCAATCGACGGTCAGAACCATGCAAGCAATATAATATACAACGCCGAAGGGCGAGGATCAAAACTCAAAAGAAAACCCAAAATCATCATGAAAACCATAATAATACAACGCGCGACTCTAAGGTCGAAATAATAATAAGTCTGGTCTTCTATGTCTATCAAATATACAATCTGGTTGATGGAGTTTCTAGATACAACTAAAATAATAAATAAACGATGGTGGTCCTGATGCAAAAAAACCCACCTACCGAAACAACCACCCGGAAGGAAAAGTGTACCAGCAAAGCCACAACGAAACCTGTACGGTAAAACCTACAAGGAACTGTGGCATAACGGCGGTGAGTTGCCAACTCGTGAGTAGAAAACATCTACGAGAAGAAATCGCATGCATGACGCTATCCTATGTCATACGATCAGTAATATCCTCAAATAATAATAATAAGGCCAAAGCATAATATAACGGTAAAGGGTAAGCATCTATCCATATAGTGTAATACCAAGAACTCGTGTCAGTGCCTCAGGTAACAACATTTCACTAATATGATGTACAAATATCAGGTAGTAATATATCACTAAAATGATATGCAGATGCATATAATGAGAACAAAGTACATCATGAATCAAAGAACTGTTTTTCTTTATTTAATGAGATTTCTGTATATATATAAATCGAGATATCATCAATGAACTCAACATCAAATCCGTGTCAAGCATCGACAAAAAACATAAACCTCAATATCTCAATATCTCAGGCTCCGGCTATCCGGACTGGCCTATATCATCAAATCTATATATCTCAGTGTCTCAAATCTCAATACCTCGGACTCCGTCAATCCGGATCGGCCCATATCATCAAACACATGACCACGAACGGTATCCTCCGGATATCCGCGGCACCAGGTAGAATCACCGGTAGGCAGTCTGCCCCTGCAGGGCTCATCGTCTACAACTCGAGCTTCTTGCCCCGGGTACCATACCGGGTCCACCATGTACCCGAGACAGTTCATCCTGTTGGATATGGTGCCCTCTAAGTCAATTATTGGATCGCAGGTACGTGATTGCAATGATTGAGGGAGGACCTATACCGATAGAACAGTCCTACTCGAAATGATAGTGTGCTATCTGATTTGTCTTTATCATCATGTAGATGTTGATAGAGCCTATAGGATTCTTGCTTGACTACCAGCAATGTAATGGCGATCATATATGTGGGAGCTGGGGTCTATAAGCACATCCTTAAAATGTCCCTAGTCGTGGGAGTTTCGAGACAGGGCATCGATACTCCGGAGTAGACTAGTGTATACATTCGAGACCCCGACGAGGGGTGGTGGCCGGTCTCACAAGCCATTGGTGTTAGTTGATTCACCTAAGATGTATACAGGTACTCATTGGGTTATGAGTACACCGGACAGGACTCGCCGGGAACATGCTAGTTGGTATTATACATATCGTCAGATAGCAGTTCCCTGGTGACATGTGTACAGGTTAGTTCATCGACCTGAGGTCGTCATTTGTCTCGTGTGAGTTCCCACTGTACTTTGATTTATACCCTACCACGGGTCAAAGGAGTCATGCAAACAGGTATATTTTGGGTACAGTCCCGAGCCACATGGAGGCAGTGAGCAGATCGTCGGGGATTCGTCTCTCCCGGTATTGGGGGTGAGACCGCGCTATGTTTAGGAGAGCCATTACACGAAATCCCTGGCCAGGATAATCGAGATTTACTGGAAGGTATTCCAGTAGTATCTCAGGGTGTTCTGGGCTGCTCTCTGACACGACTTATGCAGCTATTGGGGGTCTGACGTTTATCGACCCCCTAGGCCGTATATGCGATACTCATAGACGAATGGGCCGGACTGTACGGATATTGTCACTGTCAGGCTCAGTATAGTTTATAGATGAGTTCTCTCGTCAGCTTCCCTTCCTATCAATACATAGGCAAAACGTTACGTACAGCTTGTACTTCTGACGTGCTAGTGGTAATACCCAGTGCCAGTGTATTGATGAGTCGTTAGAGACCCCCACAGACATTTTCCCAAGTTCGGGCGAAACGTTGTAGATGCCGTATGGTATTACGGCAGTGTTCGGAAAATGTACGTGCGTTTTCGCACGTGTAATTTTTCGGGCAGATAGTACTGGTAGGCTTTGGTTTAAGCCGGATCCCAGTATTATACTGTGTAGATATAATATCTTTGTCTCAGTTGCATTTGTATTCGGTCGTAATACAAATGCAGGTATGTTTATACTGTTACGGGGTTATCCTGAAATTCATTTCAGGATCACTTTTGGAAGTTGCCAGTTTCCAGTTTTCTATCAGCCGTATTTAACATTCGGTTAAATACGGATTTATCTTTTCGTCTTGAGGGTGAGTCATTGTGTGTGGAAGCTTCAAGATTAGTGACTCATTCTTTTGCATTGATTATTTGGTGACTAGGTTTTCATGACTCATTAAGCATTAATTGATTCATTTATTGTGTTCATACTTGGTGTCATTTGTGACTCATTCTTTCTTCATGATAAGTATTGCTTATGGTCACCTCCTCCCTCCTACACTCACTCTCCCTCTCCTATATATGGCCGGCCCCTCTTGTGGGAGATATATGGTTGTTCATTTTGATTTCCTTTGAGAAAAGATACAAGAAATTTAGTGTATGGAAATTTCATAGTTCAATTTCCATTCACCCGATTCCAATTGGCAATTTCATTAACCGTTCGTCCATAACCTTGGACGTAACGAGACAAAGTGTTCTACTCATTCTCTACATCAATCTTGGTCGTCCCTTTTAGCAAACTTGACGATCGAGTTGCCTCGGTTCAGAGGCGGGAGCCCGTTTAAAGATCCGTCGACGTGGTGCCACCTGGACGACGAGACTGGAGTTTCAGAAGATCGAAGCTGCCGCAACAAAGCGTGGGATGATGGTTAAAGATCGAAGGACTCAGATCGTTCGGTATAACTATTCTATCCTCTTTACAATATGTTAGTTTAGCTTTAATGGCAGATCCGGGTTATAGTACGCGATAGCGCCAGTCGTAAAAGTTTTTGTTCTGCATATTGGCGTCTGTTAGACGGCCGGGGCGCTACCGTGCACTTACAGTGGTATCAGAGACTCACCATTAAGCTATACTAACTTGTGCTAACGCGTTTAAAAACATCGATCGAACGGATTTTCAAAAATCACAATTTTCCAGTTCAAAGTTTCCGTTGATTTTTAAACTGTTCCAAAAATTATTTTACATATCACAGAATAACTAGCAGGCTTTTTGAAGAAATCCGTACAAATTTGGTCACGTGATCCCTTAGAACCACCGCGGAACCGTGGTCAAACATTGGGTTTGACCGAGCTTCCGCGGCGGTTTAGTAGGAACAATGCTCCAAAATTGTACAGGGGCTTCTACACAGGGAATTGTGGTTTCTGGTACTCTTCTTTTGGGCCCAGTTTTTGTTACTAGACAGCAGATGTTTGTGGGGCCCACTTCGGGAAATTTATTCGATCGAAATTTTAAACTTGTTATTATGCAGTACTTACATTATATCTCCGACCGGGAATGCCATTTGATCGGTAAACCGCGTCTGATTGCTATAGTTCTTTTAGACGGGTTTGCGAACGTGACATTCGCGTTGATGTTCTGTGTTGTGCTGTGATATTGTGGATTTGTCATGGTGGATAGTGTAGGGTTCCTAGGCACCCTAGTGAGGTCTCACAAGGCATCATCCATGCCAATTTCAAAAAATACGGTGCCGAGAAAACCTAGACTATGGATGGTCGGCTAGATTTCTAGGCGAAACAATAAACTAGTTAACACTTAACTAAGAGATACGGAAATACAACCTTTGTAGATCCGGTTCTCCACCTCCATAGCTCCGCAATGAAGTCTCCTCGCTGTCCATAACAAGTCCCGGGCTCTAGCGTCGGCTTCATCGGAGAATGGACGGGCTAGGTCAGCGATGTCCATGCCGAAGATGATCTACGTCGAGGCATCGCTAAATCAAGCTCCGACTTCACAAAGTGATGAAACTTGTGAAGAAAACACACTCTACTACTTGGCAAGAGGTAGAGGATGAAGAAATAGGAGGTGGGTTCTCTTTAGAATTGGATTTCTCACTCTCAAGCTCAAGTTGCCATTGATGGCCTCAAGGTTTCAAACTTGAAGATGAAGAAGAAGATGAGCTAGAATTATGATAAGTTCTTATAATAAGAATAATTAAAATCATTCTTATCATAATCTTAACCATGGTAATGTGTAGAGAGTTAATCATGGTTGAATGGAATGGTTAGGGTTAAGCATGAGACAAAATGGTCACTTGGTCAAAGTCTTCATGAAGCTTCATAATACATCCAAAGAAAGCCACCATTTTTCTCATTTCCTTTTCTTTTTCAAAAGAATAAATAAATGAATAAAATGAATAAGGAAAAAGTAAACCCTAACCATTTCATTAACCAAGGTTTAATTCTTTACACTTAACCAAAAGGCATGCATCATCAAACATGATACAAGCAAGTGCACAAAAGTATATCACATATACAATGTGAACAACCGAGTGAGAAAATCCATTTAAAGTGAACCAATACTAGTTAACGCAAAGTAATATATCAAATATATAATTATGCATTAAATCATTAAATCAACACTTGATTTAACGATCCGGTCATATCGCATATAACCGACTAGTATACAATGTATCGGCTTATCGAACCAACCCTTGATTCGATAACTAGGTTATATCGCATACAACCTTTCGATACATTCATCGCGAGAATGGAATACGGTATCACATACACGCATTATTCTCGGTCCCGCATATATCTCATATGCGCTCCTATTTCGTTTCGCTTGAGCCAGGAAACCTCTGTGTAGGACTCTAAAGACTCGTCAATACGCCGGCAGTAGGCGATGATCATATCAAACACCCACAAGCCGCAAGCGGTCTGCTAAACGTAACGGCCACCCGGGTATTGAGCGATCTGAAGATCGACGAGCAAGCCCGCTCACACTCCAGTGAATCCAACCAGTAACACTACCGTACAGTCCGGTCTGATCGTCTGATATGTCGCATATCTTGCCTAGGGGTGGTAAACGTCAGACCCCAATAGCTCGATAAGTCGTGTCGATATGAGGTCTATAACTGTTCGAGAAACTACTGGTAACACTTACCAGTAAATCTCAGCAACCCTGGCCAGCGATTTCCTGTTATAGCCAATCGAACACAGCGCAACATCAACTCCCCATACCGGGAGAGACGAATCCCCTCCTATCGCTCATTGCCTCCATGTGACTCGGGACTGTACCCAAAAACCACCGTTTTGCACGCCCTCTTGGACGTGGTAAGATGGAAATCAAAGCACAGTGGGAACCACACAAGACTCTATGACGATCTCGTGTCAACAGACTACTCTGTACCAGTGTCACCAGAGAACTGCCATCTGACGTGAGGTATAATACCATCTGGGAGTTCTCGGCGAGTCCGTCCAGTATACCCAGTCTCTACTGAGCACCCGTATATCATCTCGATGTCAAACACCAATGGATATGGGATCATCCATCGCCCATCTGTATGGGTCGAGAAGGTATACGCTAGTCTACTCTGGTATATCGATGCCCCGTCTCGATACACCCACGACTAGGGACTTTGAAGGATGTACTTATGGACTACCCTGTCCCCACTAGTATGATCCGCATCATAGTCCAGGTAGTCAAGTACACATCCTAAGGGCTTTACCAACATGTAACAGGGAGACAATCAGTGTACACGTTAAGGTAAAGATCAACCAGATAGCATACTATCATGTCGAGCAAGAAAGTCCTCCCTATATATGTCCCAGCATCCACTACAATATACATCATATGTATAGTAATGGCCTCTAGGGCATACATATAACTAACAATCTCCCACTTGCACTAGGGCCATCTGTAGCAGTGGTTGCAGTATCTCATACTCAACCATCCCATAAAAGTCTCTCTCTGGGAAAAGGCCTTTCGTGAGTGGATCCGCTGTGTTTGTCCTCTGAGTCTACTCTCCTAACCTCGATCCCTTGGAGATCAACCATCTCCATGATCAGGTGATACTGCCTTAGAATATGTCTGGATCACTGATGGGACCGGCGTTCCTTGGCATAAGCCACAACTCCATTGTCACACAATGGGAGGAACGTAGTTCATCTCATGAACCAATATACACCCAAACATCCTCCTTGGTAGCATCTTAAGTAGCGATGTATCATGCCTGTATCGTCTAGTATGTCACGGTATCTAGCTTGGAACTCTTCCAACATATCGTCCCTCCACTGAGGGTAAAGACAATGCCTGTGACTGACATTCAGTCGTCCTTATCACCCTGGAACCCTTCCAGCGATTCTCCCCAGGATCATGTGATACCATCTCACTTCAACAAGTGAGAATCCTAACATCCATTTAGATCTATCTCATAGATCCAAAATCCAGGAGTTAGTAGGTATCATTATGATCCTATATGGAGAATCATTGTGATAAACGGAGATTGACCGAGCGTAGCATAGGAAACTGCTTCCCTATCAAGAGTATGTCATCCACGTACTTTACGAGGATTACCACCATACTCCCTACTACCTTTTTGTTTATACAAGGTTCATCTACCATTTTGATGATGTCAAACTCTTTGACTACTACATCAAAACAGATAATCCAACTCTGCGATGCCTGCTTCATCCTATAAAGCATCTTGTACACGTTTCCGCTGCTCCCACTGTCTACGAAGCCCTCTGGCTGTGTACTTATAGACGCACTCTTCTAAAACATCATTTAGAAAAGCAGTCATGACACCCAACCACCAGATATCGTAGTCATGGTATGTAGCCGTGACAAGTAGGATCTGGATGGACTTAAGCATAGCTACTTGAAAAGGGTTTCATCATTATCCACACCTGGTCAATGATGCACACTTTTAACAAGTCTAGCTTTGAAAGTCTCAACTTTTCGATGTACACCAAGTAATCTTCTCAAGATATACTTGCTCCTGATGGGGATTTAGCCCTTCAGATATAGCAACCAAAGTCCATACTTTGTTGGTGTACATGGATTCCATCTCAGATCGCTAAGCATCCAGCCATTCTTACAGAGTCTTACTCCTGATGGCCAGCTCGAAACTAGTTGGGTCATCATCTCATGATGCAATCCTCGCTCCCACTGTCATAGAGAAACCGAAGTATCTCTCAGGTAGGTGAGGAACCCTACTAGATCGGCGGAGAGGCCGAGGTTCGTTGGTAACTATTGAACTCTTTGGTTCTTTCAAATTATCAGCTGCAGTTTGTATAGCTGGAACATTTCCAGTTCTACATAACAGATCTTGCCTCGAGTTTGTCCGGATTTTTCTTTTAGACATAGGCCGGACAACCCCAAATCTTAACTAGCTTAAGACATGGGCTCTTCCCTTTCCATATCACATATGAAGTGGTAGGTAACTGATTTGATTCGAACCCTATTCAATAGGTATGCAGCTTCTCAAGTGCATAACTCCGAAAAAGGAAATAGGTAACTCAGTAGTACTCATCATAGAGCACACCTTATCATATAGGGTGTGATTGCTCCGCCCCGATATACTATCGTGCTATGGTGTATACGGAGGAGTAATGCCGAGAGAGAATCTCATTCTCCTTTAGAAAAGTCCAAGAATTCCGTGCTCAAGTATTCTCCTCCTTGATCTCATCAAAGGACATAATACTTTTACGCGTATTTTGGTTCTCTACTTCTAACTTATATTATGTGAATATCTCAAAAGGTTCGGACTTGTGTTTCAATAGGAACATAGGTCTGAATCTTGAGAGATTATCAGAGAATGTAACGAAGTACAAAGAACCAGTCTTGGCATGTGTAGACAGGGGACCTTACATACATCATCATGTATCAATCCCAAGAGTTCACTAACTCTTTCTCTGTTTCCATTAAACAGAGCTCTGGTCATGTTATCTTTGTGACATGACTGGCAAGTTTCACAAGATGTAAATTCAAACTTATTTAAATATACATCTAAATGTAACTTCAGCTAGTCGGGTCATATTGATCTGACCTAGTCTACAATACCTCAAGAAGAATCCGTTCATTTCTGAACTCTTCCTCTTGTGTATGTTCCGTATACAAAGAACTGTAGTTTGATTTAGAACATTAATGCTTTTAGATAACGTGCCTGAACCGATCAACTTTTGATTTAGGAAATGTTCAAAACATTATCCAACAATACAAAATTTTATCATTTCTTTACTTATAAAGTGACTGATATGATTTTGTATATCAGGTTCGGTATCTAATAATATTCGTTCAGAATCAATGTATTGGTAATACAGGGTGACAGTGACCAACAGACTTGGCTGCAACTCTTGCCCCGTTTTCTGCCTCATGAAACTTATCACCCGTTCTCAGTTCTCTACCTATCTGTAGCCCTATGTAACAGATTACATATCTGGGATCCTGATCTTGTATCACATACCCACGACGTAGAGGATACAGAGAAACAGTTCTTTGTAATGAACACACCCGAAGATGATGCATCATCATGCACTCTCTTCGTTTGGGCGGCACAGGAATTCTGGTAATCCCCAATTTCCTGCTCTGTCTTATAACAATTATAAGTTGGAGCGGGACCAACGTTCCCCAGCTCAGTATAACAAGCGGGTTCGGTCAAATATCCCGTATTATTATCTTGATTAAGGCGTGATATGGTCGCTACCAGGAGAGAGAGAGAGAAGAAAACACTCAGCGTGCGCTCTTGCAAGAATAGATTGGTTATTATTTTATCTAATCAGGATGGCTCCCACTGCTTTTTATCAAATCTTCCTTCAAACCCTAAAAGGAAAGACTAGCCGGGATTAATTACACACTACAAGTTCGCCAATCTTTCAGCCAGGCCAGTGTCGGTACTTTGAGGGAGGTCCCCCGTGCTTTCGCACGAACCTAATTAATGTAAACCTCGTTTTCCCAGAGGCGTAACCCCATTGACACCTTTCTAGACACCTACTTGATCGGCTAATTGTAATGTATAAAACTCTCCCAGGAGTAACACTTACTCGCAGCGGGTATCGGGATCCAACTATCTCATAGAAGGTATGGAATCTCATTGCAAATTTCAACACTTGAAATTCCCGATAATATTTTGCCCCGAACGATCTATGACCTTGACAAGGTCAACAAACCATAGACCGCAAGTCAAGTTCAACCCGTCATTTCTTGATTGAATCAAACCCACCCGCACGACCCTTGACAAGGTCAACAAGGCCGCACGACTACCCTAACCCAATCTGCATCATATGCATAAGCAGATAAATACTGGTTAGCTACCGCACACTGCGCCTTGACAAGGTCAACAAACGCAGCACGAATACTAAACAGGACTTATCTGAAATGACGGAGGGCTACGACAGGTTTTTCTGAAAACCTATTGCGTAATGAACTTGATATCGTTGTAGGATCAAATGATTTTTAAAATGGAGTGTTTTTGAGGCTTTTCTAGTTTTGCTAAAGGAGTCACTCCCGGTGAAGGGATCGTCGGTCCTTTCCTCGTCGAATGAGGTGCGGGATATATCATATATATCACTGTGCAAAGCAAAAAACACTTAAAAGCTATCAAAAGACAAACCGAGTGTGTAGCATCTGCCAGTTATTGCTAAAGGAGTCACTCCCGGTGAAGGGATCTCGGTCCTTTCCTCATCGAATAAGGTGCAGGATATATCTCATATACCTCTGTGCAAAGCAAGAACTGTAGCTACCTGTTTTATTTTGAAATTCGATTCTACAACATCTTAGGTTTCTTTTACTTTCATTAATCACATTAATGAAGTCCCATCATTTAAGTACCTAAACATTACAGATAAATACGACGTACACTTATGCCATCCGCATTCGCCTCGATGTCCCCTCGTGCACCGTTAGGTTAGGTAACTAACGGCAGAGCAGGGCAGGGCTAGCACGGGTGTAAAACATAAGTAACATCTATATAATATATCATATATACTATATGAAGTATCCATCACAGAACATATCACATGATCACATCACAGATATCGCAGCAGAAGAATCATATGAAATATTGGATATACTAGGACGTCCGTGTTTTCAATACGAGCCAGTATAAAACACGGATTCCACGGTCGCGATGAATAGCCAAACCCACACCCCTAGACCCCTACGAGAGCGGCAAGCAACCCTACCAATTCTGGAGTTAGGAGACCCGGACTCGACTCCTCGAGTTGGTCTCCCACTGGACTCCAGAACCCGGTTACTTGTGCCCTCCTCCTTGGGTCTATCCTAGTGCAGAAAAGTAAATAATATACAAACGGTGACAACTTCCGCAACCTGGAAGCGCCCCAATAAAAGAATATTACATACAAGTTTTTACATGAATGAAAACGAAAAACACTCATCTCACATAAAAAACCCCGGCTATTCAAACACGACGATCCAATATAACATATCCAGCAACACATAACATCACATGTCATCAACGTAAGTAAACATGCGCATCCAATTGTCGTTGACATATAGCAACGAAACCGGCGATATCATATATTACACTTACGGTCACAGAAAAGAAAGTGTAAAACTACAACAGTTGGAATCCGCAACTTTCTTAGACATCGCATGCCTAAACCAATGAATTCCTTAGACATCACATGCCTAACAATTATAAACCCCGCATTTTAGTCTCAAAATTGAAAACACTTTTCAATATCAAGTCGGGAAATTCAACAGGATTCCCGACATCCTGATCGAATGCTTGTCGCAAACTTCAGTAGACGGCTGCACCCCCGATACCGTCGACGAAGTGCACCAAGGCGGAACACCGCTGCCGCGAGCACCCGTACGGATGCTTTCGGCGATAGGGTTCTCCTACAGTCACTTGGTCGGGGCTATGGGGCGAGGCTGTCTATTAAGTTTACCCGGCGAGTATCCGCGTACGCTACGTGATTGCGACGGACTTTTGATCACATCAAAATTCCGTGGCAACCGATCAAGTGAGACTAAAGTGCTATGTTTATAACATTCATTCAGTTATCTCATAACTACTTGTGAATTCCAATTATTGTATCACATTCCAGATAAACAGAAAATGTTAAACTTTCCGATCGGACCGGATATAAATACCCAATTTTTCCCCTGTTGGGAAATTTCCAAGTGTTGGATTTTTCCGTAGTTTAACGACGTTCTAAGTAGTGCAAGTAACGCGATGGTCCCTCTAGAAGACAACAAACCTTAACTCGATTATGTGACCGTCTTGAATTGCCCTTTAAACCTTCGGGTTTGGGGCAGTACGGCGTGCCACATGTGAGGCGTTGGCTTGACCCTTCTACGGCTGGACCGTTGGTACTGAGGCACGAACTGAATGTTGTTAGACTTATTTCATGAGTTGATCTGTATCGGGAATATTGTTAGTTATATGTATGCCCTAGAGGCCATTACTATACATAGGATGTATATTGTAGTGGATGCTGGGACATATATAGGGAGGACTTTCTTGCTCGACATGATAGTATGCTATCTGGTTGATCTTTACCTTAACGTGTACACTGATTGTCTCCCTGTTACATGTTGGTAAAGCCCTTAGGATGTGTACTTGACTACCTGGACTATGATGCGGATCATACTAGTGGGGACAGGGTAGTCCATAAGTACATCCTTCAAAGTCCCTAGTCGTGGGTGTATCGAGACGGGGCATCGATATACCAGAGTACACTAGCGTATACCTTCTCGACCCATACAGATGGGCGATGGATGATCCCATATCCATTGGTGTTTGACATCGGAGATGATATACGGGTGCTCAGTAGAGACTGGGTACACTGGACGGACTCGCCGAGAACTCCCAGATGGTATTATACCTCACGTCAGATGGCAGTTCTCTGGTGACACTGGTACAGAGTAGTCTGTTGACCCGATATCGTCATAGAGTCTTATGTGGTTCCCACTGTGCTTTGATTTCCATCTTACCACGTCCAAGAGGGCGTGCAAAACGGTGGTTTTTGGGTACAGTCCCGAGTCACATGGAGGCAATGAGCGATTGGAGGGGATTCGTCTCTCCCGGTATAGGGAGTTGATGTTGCGCTGTGTTCGATTGGCTATAACAAGAAATCCCTGGCCAGGGTTGCTGAGATTTACTGGTAAGTGTTACCAGTAGTTTCTCGAACAGTTATAGACCTCATATCGACACGACTTATCGAGCTATTGGGGTCTGACGTTTACCACCCCTAGGCAAGATATGCGACATATCAGACGATCAGACCAGACTGTACGGTAGTGTTACTGGTTGGATTCACTGGAGTGTGAGCGGGCTTGCTCGTCGATCTTCAGATCGCTCAATACCCGGGTGGCCGTTACGTTTAGCAGACCGCTTGCGGCTTGTGGGTGTTTGATATGATCATCGCCTGCTGCCGGCGTATTGACGAGTCTTTAGAGTCCTACACAAAGGTTTCCTGGCTCAAGCGAAACGAAATAGGAGCGCATATGAGATATGTGCGGGACCGAGAATAATGCGTGTATGTGATACCGTATTCCATTCTCGCGATGAATGTATCGAAAGGTTGTATGCGATATAACCTAGTTATCGAATCAAGGGTTGGTTCGATAAGCCGATACATTGGATACTAGTTGGTTATATGCGATATGACCGGATCGTTAAATCAAGTGTTGATTTAATGATTTAATGTATAATTATATATTTGATATATTACTTTGCGTTAACTAGTATTGGTTCACTTTAAATGGATTTTCTCACTCGGTTGTTCACATTGTATATGTGATATACTTTTGTGCACTTGCTTGTATCATGTTTGATGATGCATGCCTTTTGGTTAAGTGTAAAGAATTAAACCTTGGTTAATGAAATGGTTAGGGTTTACCTTTTCCTTATTCATTTTATTCATTTATTTATTCTTTTGAAAAAGAAAAGGAAATGAGAAAAATGGTGGCTTTCTTTGGATGTATTATGAAGCTTCATGAAGACTTTGACCAAGTGACCATTTTGTCTCATGCTTAACCCTAACCATTCCATTCAACCATGATTAACTCTCTACACATTACCATGGTTAAGATTATGATAAGAATGATTTTAATTATTCTTATTATAAGAACTTATCATAATTCTAGCTCATCTTCTTCTTCATCTTCAAGTTTGAAACCTTGAAGCCATCAATGGCAACTTGAGCTTGAGAGTGAGAAATCCAATTCTAAAGAGAACCCACCTCCTATTTCTTCATCCTCTACCTCTTGCCAAGTAGTAGAGTGTGTTTTCTTCATAAGTTTCATCACTTTGTGAAGTCGGAGCTTGATTTAGCGATGCCTCGACGTAGATCATCTTCGGCATGGACATCGCTGACCTAGCCCGTCCATTCTCCGATGAAGCCGACGCTAAAGCCCAGGACTTGTTATGGACAGCGAGGAGACTTCATTACGGAGCTATGGAGGTGGAGAACCGGATCTACAAAGATTGTATTTCCGTATCTCTTAGTTAAGTGTTAACTAGTTTATTGTTTCGCCTAGAAATCTAGCCGACGATCAATAGTCTAGGTTTTCTCGGCACCGTATTTTTTGAAATTGGAATGGATGATGCCTTGTGAGACCTCACTAGGGTGCCTAGGAACCCTACAGTGGTATCAGAGCTACTAGGCATTGGATGTCGACCTATGGGGGGTTCTCACTGTGTGACAGTGTGGCGAAGCATAGGCTCTTACCCCCAGGGTGTCCCGAGACCGGAAGGTGTTCCGGCAGGTTGTAGTCCTCGCGATGGGGCATGCGTAAAAAGTAGCTGCTGAGGGACCCGTGGGTGCCACGGTGACCCCATTGGATGGGGTGGCTTCCTGACCTACAGATAGCAGTGTGCAATGGTAGTGCTGTTTGTATTTATTTTGTACATTTGATATTGCGGGGCGAGCGTCCAACATGTGGACTGCCGTCACTGCCTATTGTATAATATTGTTTTGGGGCACGACCGGGTTGAGGTCGATGTACCCGTTGTACATATTTTTATTTTCTGTACTAGGTTTATCCCGCGAAGGAGTACACGGATAGCCGGGTTCTGGAGGGCAACGGGTCCGTATCTCATGGTTTTGAGAGGCAGAGGGGCCTCACTCTAGAATTGGCAGACTATTCACCGCACTCATAGGGGGTACAGGATGACCCATGGAGGGGTGCTCAATTTACCGGATTCCGTGAAGTGCCGGGTGTTCCATTCACTATGCTGTGGGGGACTACCTCGCTTCAGGTTTTGGCGGGTAACTTGCCGCACCCGTAGGGGTCTAGGTTTCATTGCACAGGCTATCCACACGACCAGGGGAACGTCGGGTTTCAGTAGCGGCTCTATGAAACCCGGGGATCCCAGATTATCTGTTTTGTTCTGTGATGCTTATTACTTTTCTGTAATGTTGCATATTATCACGCCTGGAGCGATTATTGTATATTAGTATATATACTATTAGATGTTGTATATGTTTTACACCCGCGCTAGTCCAGCCCCCGCTCTGTCGTTAGTTAAGTAACCTAGCGGGTGATGACGGGACCCAGTAACGAATGCGGATGGCATATACGTACATTTTATTTTCGTTCTTTTCTGGTGTGATTGATTGATGAGACTGCATTGATTCTTATCAATACAAGGATAAAACAAACCTATATTTGATGTTGTTGGAACAAATTTTAAAAAGGAGTTATTACAAAGACGTTTCCTTTTGTTTTGCATAGCGGTATTCAGTTAGAATATCCTGCACCTCATTCGACGAGGCAAGGGCCGAAATCCCTTCACCGGGAGTGACCCCTTGGGCAGAAGTTTACGTCAGGGTAATAACTTCAATATAGTCGATTACAAGTTGCTTTGCATCGCGGTATTCAGTTAGAATATCTTGCACCTCATTCCAGGAGGAAAGAGACGAGATCCCTTCACCGGAAATGATCTCTTTAGCAAAGGTTTTTGCCACTATATTTTTATAAAAAGCTATCAGGTTCCTTCAACGAGATCAAGTTCATTACGTTAAAGGTTTTTCGCCAAAAACCAGCCGTAATCCTCCGTCATTTCTTATGGATGGTCAGTAGTATTCAAGCTATGTTTGTTGGCCTACATCAAGGCGTAGTGTTTGGTAGCTGCTGGGTATTCATTTGTTGCATAGATAGATGCATTAGTTTAGGACAGACGTACAGCCTTGTTGGCCTACGTCAAGGGCATGTACGATGACCTAAATTAATCAGGACAATGATGAGTAGAACTTGACATGTGGCTTATGATTTGTTGGCCTACGTCAAGGTCATAAGAGCATGGGATAAAAATTATATCGGGAGTTTCAAACATACAGGAAACTTGCCAGATTTGCGCATACCTTCTGGAGTGTGTTAACTTGAATGGCTTCCATCAAGTTATCATGCGATGATAGTTAGATCCCGATTCTCACTGATGATTTGGTTTACTCTTCGGGTGATCCCGACTAATTCTTCTTTCAGGTTTGGAGGAGAATTTGAGATTACAGTGGGAGGTTTCCTAATTAGATAAAGTAATAACCATTCTGATCTAGGTTTGAGTGCACGCAGAGTGTTTCTTTTCTCTCTCTCATTGGCAGCGACCTTTGACCGATCCAAGACTATAACTCAGTGACCAAGTTGACCGAACCTTCTTAAAATACTGGCTTTTGGATTGTCCGAGTTGCATTTGTCATTACCGCTCCTTCTTTTACCCTTTGTATTTCTCAGAACACCCCGTATTAATATGGACATCCACTTCCGTTGGATAGATCCATCGTATGGTTATATACGAACTCAGAGGGATTTCTTCGAGGATGGATCCAGGTTCAGGAGAAATAGAATTGATTTATTCAGTTGTCTTCTATTATCACCTTCTCTCAGATTGCAAGGGCTCCTTAGTTTAGGAGAGTACACCTATTACGCTTATTGGATAGTCTTATTCCAAACCATAGGCAGGTGCCGAAAGGTAGGGAATGAAGAAAACCAATTAGCCTAAGCCAGGTGTACAGAAGGTAATAAATAAAGACAAAATAAATGGATTAGAAAGAGGGCGAAGTAAATTGCGACTGCTATCATTCACGACCAAACCGCGTACTTCATCGCCACTCCTATTTCACCTTTAATTTCTCCAGAACAACCCGTATTACTACGAACATCCAATTCCATTAGATAAATCCATCGTATGGTTATATACGAACTCGAAGGATATTTTTTTGAGGATGGATTCTGGTTCAGGAGAAATAGGAATAAGGTTTATTCAGTTGTCTTTTATCATCACCTTCACTCAAGTTGCGAGTACTCCTAGGTTTAGGAGGGTACACCTATTATGCTTACTGGATATTCTTCTTCCAAAACCATAGCCTGGTGCCGAACGGTAGGGAAGGAAGAAAACCACTTAGACTAATGATCGTGTACAGAAGGTAATGAATAAAGACAAATAAAGGGATTTGGGGAGATGGCAAATAAATATACGGTTAAAGTCATGAATTGGATTATGGAAGAGGCATTACTAGAAATATCTGGATACCCATACGAAACATTTTTTATGTTTCTATGCATTGTTAATAGAAAACTGATTTTCCGATTAGATACTTACTCCAGGGTATGTATTTACCAGGTTTCATTCTCACATCTGTATAGTTTTAGAGATAATGAGTGGGAGTAAGTTATTGGGAATTAGGTAATCATCCTCATTATATCGGAATTCGTTATAATTGGTGATATTTGAGGAAATCGCCTGGGTACAGTTTTCAACCTACGATACACAGGTTTTGGGTTATTCAACTCAGCGGACTTATACAGAGTATTGTATGTAGTCCAGTGTCCATCAGGATAAAGGGGTTGGTCCTCATACTCTGTTCTATTTACTTGTGACTTCTCTAGCTTTTAGACAAGTATTTCGTAGAAATACAGTGTCTAAATTTTGAGAAGTTGTGAGTATAGGAATAAAGTAGTGAACCAAGTGTCGCAAGTATCGGGATTCTTCAAAGAAATCGAAGATGTAGATTCTTGTGATCGGTATTCAAGTAATGAATATGAGGAACTTGTTTCTCTTTTAGGTAGAACTGGAAGAACTGGAAGTGATGGTAGAACTTGTTTTTCAGAAAACAGTCGTGGGAGTATGGTAGAACTGGAAGTGATTCCAGAACCGCAAACGATTACGGAAAATTTGATAGAACCTATATATTCAATCAGGTTTGACATTCCAATAGCCACTCTACAGATATGGTGGGTAACCTCAGACACCCGAGAGGTACTCCGGTAGCGTCGAGGAAGGTGACAGGGAGATTCTTGTTTACCCAGACTTGACACTACTGTTATTCCAGACTATGAGACTCGGCAGGAGGATAAGTATAGCGTTGTTCTAAACTAGCTTTAGAAGTGTACGTATATATATTATTTTGCCAGAGGGTTGTCAAAGTCAGTGGGAGCAGCGGAAGCATAGTGGTCAAGTAGCTTATGTCTATTTATAGACTTGAGCAATTATAGTGGAGATAGATCATCTAATTTTGATATGACAGTCATGGGTTTGACTTCATCAGAATAGGGGATGGATCTGTTAAGAAGGTAGTAGGGTGTGATGTCTTGGTATATGGATGACATACACAGAGTAGGAAGTAAAATTCATACACTACGATCGGTTGTACTGTGGTCGTCACACAGTTGTTTCTCCACAAGGGACATGGATATAATATTTGACATTCTGGTTACTAGATCTATGCTTTTAGATCTTAATTTGGGTAGTTTCCCAATGTGGGTACTTTGACAGTATTCTAATAGTATTTTTAGAATAGATGACTCATGTCATGGTGGTGTACCTGCAGGTGATGGAGTCACCCTCTCTAAAGGTGTCTTACAGACTAAAGGGGAGAGTGACATGCATGATTGGCAGATCACTTGCTTAGGCAATTGAGTCAATCGTGAGATGTCAAGTACCACACCAGATGTCGTTATTACACTAGATGCGATAAGTTTATATTAATCCAATCCTGAAGAAATATACGGAAGCAGTTATAGAACATAAGTACATGTTCTACGGATTAGATAACGGCCGCCTTCTTCGGGAGACGGTTATCATTCCAGGCTTCACAGGTGACCTGGATGACATGGTGATTGTCTGAATTATAGTTTTCCCTCAGACAAGGGACAGTATTATGGACAAGTGGTCCAAGAGGATACTATGGAGGCATAGTGCTGGACACTGATTAGTTTCAGTTATCGATACAGTCTAACAAGTTTGGATTTGGAGTTCATTTATGAACTAAGTCCCATCAGATATCCAGACATATTCTAAGACAGGTATTACTCGATTCGGGAGATGGTTTTCTCTGCAAACTTGATTATAAAAGAGACATAGAAAGAAACATCAGGGCGGATCCACTCACTGAGGCTATTTCTCGAACACAATAGTTTTGCAAACGAGTTTTTGTGAATCTGATTAGTAGAGGAGATGGGTGTTCGGTATCACACGGGCTGTGAGTATACGACATCGCAATAATTAGCCTTAAGTGCAAGTGGCATATTGTTGGATATGGTGCCCTCTAAGTCAATTATTGGATCGCAGGTACGTGATTGCAATGATTGAGGGAGGACCTATACCGATAGAACAGTCTTACTCGAAATGATAGTGTGCTATCTGATTTGTCTTTATCACCATGTAGATGTTGATAGAGCCCATAGGATTCTTGCTTGACTACCAGCAGTGTGATGGCGATCATATATGTGGGAGCTGGGGTCTATAAGCACATCCTTAAAGTGTCCCTAGTCGTGGGAGTTTCGAGACAGGGCATCGATACTCCAGAGTAGACTAGTGTATACATTCGAGACCCCGACGAGGGGCGGTGGCCGGTCTCACAAGCCATTGGTGTTAGTTGATTCACCTAAGATGTATACAGGTGCCCATTGGGTTATGAGCATACCGGACAGGACTCGCCGGGAACATGCTAGTTGGTATTATACATATCGTCAGATAGCAGATCCCTGGTGACATGTGTACAGGTTAGTTCATCGACCTGAGGTCGTCGTTTGGCTCGTGTGAGTTCCCACTGTACTTTGATTTATACCCTACCACGGGTCAAAGGAGTCGTGCAAACAGGTATATTTTGGGTACAGTCCCAAGCCACATGGAGACAGTGAGTAGATCGTCGGGGATTCGTCTCTCCCGGTATTAGGGGGGAGACCGAGTTGTGTTTAGGAGAGCCATTACACGAAATCCCTGGCCAGGGTAATCGAGATTTACTGGAAGGTATTCCAGTAGTATCTCAGGGTGTTCTGGGCTGCTCTCTGACACGACTTATGCAGCTATTGGGGGTCTGACGTTTACCGACCCCCTAGGCCGTATATGCGATACTCATAGACGAATGGGCCTGACTGTATGGATATTGTCACTGTCAGGCTCAGTAGGGTATATAGATGAGTTCGCTCGTCAGCTTCCCTTCCTATCAATACATAGGCAAACCTTACGTACAGATTGTACCTCTGACGTGCTAGTGGTTATACTCAGTGCCAGTGTATTGATGAGTCATTAGAGTACCCACAGACATTTTCCCAAGTTCGGGCAAAACGTTGTAGATGCCGTATGGTATTATGGCAGGGTTCGGAAAATGCACGTGCGTTTTCGCACGTGTCATTTTTCGGGCAGATAATACTGGTAAGCTTTGGTTTAAGCCGGATCCCAGTATTATACTGTGTAGATATAATATCTTTGTCTCAGTTGCATTTGTATTCGGTCGTAATACAAATACGAGTATGTTTATACTGTTACGGGGTTATCCTGAAATTCGTTTCAGGATCACTTTTGGAAGTTGCCAGTTTCCAGTTTTCTATCAGCCGTATTTAACAATCGGTTAAATACGGATTTATCTTTTCGTCTTGAGGGTGAGTCATTGTGTGTGGAAGCTTCAAGATTAGTGACTCATTCTTTTGCATTGATTATTTGGTGACTAGGTTTTCATAACTCATTAAGCATTAATTGATTCATTTATTGTGTTCATAGTTGGTGTCATTTGTGACTCATTCTTTCTTCATGATAAGTATTGCTTATGGTCACCTCCTCCCTCCTACACTCACTCTCCCTCTCCTATATATGGCCGGCCCCGCTTGTAGGAGATCTATGGTTGTTCATTTTGATTTCCTTTGAGAAAAGATACAAGAAATTTAGTGTATGGAAATTTTATAGTTCAATTTCCATTCACCCGATTCCAATTGGTAACTTCATTAACCGTTCGTCCATAACCTTGGACATAACGAGACAAAGTGTTCTGCTCATTCTCTACATCAATCTTGGTCGTCTCGTTTAGCAAACTTGACGATCGAGTTACCTCGGTTCACAGGCGGGAGCCCGTTTAAAGATCCGTCGACGTGCTGCCACCTGGACGACGAGACTGGAGTTTCAGAAGATCGAAGCCGCCGCAACAAAGCGTGGGATGATGGTTAAAGACCGAAGGACTCGCAACCTGGTCGTGCCCCAAAATAATAATACAAACAGGCAGTGACGGCAGTCCACATGTCGGACGCTCGCCCCGCAACATCAAATGTACATAATATAACAAAACTGTACTAGCATTACATCCAGGCTATCCTCCACGACCGATCCGCAACATCACAGCAAATACACAGAACATCAACGTGAAAGTCACGTTCGCAAATCCGTCTAACCGGGCTATAGCAGTTAGACGGGATTTACCGATCGAGTGACATTCACGGTCGCAGATATAATGTAAATACTGTGAACCAATGTGTTTAAAATATCCGATCGATCAAATTTTAACAAGTGGGCCCCAAGCACTACTGTAGCACATCAAGAAATTCTGGGCCCAAAATTAATATTCCAGAAACCCTAAAATCAACCCAGAGAGCAACTGCAGAAATTTCATGCAGTGATCTCAACATAGTGCGGCGGAACCGTGGCCCAAAGGGGGGTTTGGCCGCGGTTCCGCGCTCCCACTATGGAGTCACTGTATCGAATTTCTACAGTGTTCTTACAATTTCCAGTACATCACTTTTCTACAACCTGAAAAAAATTTCGAGACAGAAAAAATTCAACAGAAAACTGATGTGAAGAAAACGCGGGTTTTTTGAATTTTGTTCGATCGGAAATGTAAAACACATTAGACAAAGCTACACTATGTTAATGGTGAGGCTCTAATACCACTGTAAGTGCACGGCGGCGTCCCGGCCTCCATCCCGAGGCCAAATGCGGAAGCGGTGATAAACTTTAATTTTGCAAACTAGCAAACAGGCACCACCACGCACTAAACACCCGGATCGAACCATTAACTAGTCCTAGCTAACTACAAGATGGGGAAGAGAGATATACCGACTGATCCAAGTCCTCTGGTCTTCTCGTCGTCGTCCCGATCTTCCGCGGAATGTCCTGTCTCCACCTCGTCGCCGGAAGTGCACCACATCGCCTACTTCTTTTACGGGCTCCCACCTCAATGCCAAGGCAACTCGGGCACGAAGCTGGCTAGTCGACGTGCCCAAGGTTTGCTGTAGAATGTAGTGTAGAGGCTTGTGTCTCATTTGGGGTTTTGTGGAATTGCCATTTTGGTGGAAGGATGATACAAGAACTATGTAGAGGGACTTGGGGATTTTTGGAGCATGAAAAGAACAACAATTTCACCATCCAAAAATTTTGGACAGCCCCATACATCCTTGGCCGGCCAAAACAATGAGGGAGAGTGGAGAATGTGAGGGTGAGAGTGTATCAAAAATGAAGGGAGCCACACCCTCTTCCAAGTGAGAGAGAGAGGTCAAAAGACATCATGAAAGGAAATCATCACAAACACAAACCCACACTCAACCACAACCATCATCAACAATCATGTCCACAAAAGTCAAGCCATGATCAACTAAAGAAAGTCAAGGCATGGTGCAATAATCATGATGAAACAATATGCAAAGACCCCCTCCACAAAGGCTTATTTGCACAAATGCAAATAAGCCCTCCTCCACCAATCTTCGGCCAAAGAAAGATACAAAGAAATATGGCCGAAACGGAAAGCAAACTGGCAACTCCAGAAAACTGGTCCCGTAATAAATTACAGGAACACCCCGATACTGTGCATACATACCCGCATTTGTATTCCGACCGAAATACAAATGCAATGAGACAAAATCTACACTGTACTATACTAGGATACGGCTTAAACCAAAGCCGGCCAGTAATATCCGTTCGATCCTAATCCGTGCAATACCGCACGTATCTGATCGAACCTTGCCATATATCCATACGGCCTCTAGTACTAACCGTCCGATCCTGATCCGTGCAATACCGCACGTATCTGATCGGACCTTCCCATATCTCCATACGGCGTCTACAGCTTTTCGCCCGAAAGCTGAGTAACTGAATGTGGGGGACTCTAAAGACTCGTCAACACCTTGGTTGTGGATTTAACCACTAGCACGTCAGAGGTATAAGCCAATACGTAACGGGCTACCAGGTATTGACAAAAAGGGACGTCTGCGAGCGAACTCAGCCTGACAACCTACTGAGCCTGTCAGTGACAAAATCCGTACAAGTCGTGTCGGAGTGTAGCCCAGAACACCCTGAGATACTACTGGAATACCTACCAGAAAATCTCTTGCCTTGGCCAAGGACTTCGTGTAATAGCTCTCCATGACACAGCACGATCTCACCCCCAATACCGGGAGAGACGAACCCCTGAAGATACGCTCACTGCCTCCATGTGGCTCGGGACTGTACCCAATTAAAACCTGTTTGCACATCTCTTTTGAGCGTGGTAGGGTAGTAATCAAAGTACAGTGGGAACTCACACGAGACAAATGACGATCCCCAGGTCGATGAACTAACCTGTACACATGTCACCTGGGAACTGCTATCTGACGTCTGGTATAGGACCAACTAGCATGTTCCCGGCGAGTCCTGTCCGGTGTACTCATAACCCAATGAGCACCTGTATACATCTTAGGTGATCCAACTGACACCAATGGCTTGTGAGACCGGCCACCGCCCCTCGTCGGGGTCTCGACTGTATACACTAGTCTACTCTGGAGTATCGATGCCCTGTCTCGAAACTCTCACGACTAGGGACCATTTAAGGATATGCTTATAGACTGCCAGCTCCCACGTATATGATCACCCTCATACTGCTGGTGGTCAAGCAAGAATCCTAGGGGCTCTACCAACGTGTAATAGCGACCTGTAATGTCACCTAAAGCAGTACACGATGATAAAGGTAAACCAGATAGCATACTGTCATCTCGAGTAAGACTGTCCTACTGGGACAGGTCCTCCCTCAATCATTGTAATCACGTACCTGTGATCCAATAATTGACTCTGAGGGCACTATCTCCAACAGAGATATACTGGTAGGTTTCCAGTGTTATCTCAGGGTGTTCTGGGCTTCACTCCGACACGACTTGTACCGCTAATAGGGGACTGACGTTTACCGCCCCACTAGGCCCGCCATGCGATGTATCAGACGAACAGACCGGACTGTACGGAGATTGTCACATACAGGCTCAGTAGGAGTTCAGATGGGTTTACCTCATCGGCCTTCTTATCGACATCTACCTGGGGACCGTTACGTACAGCTAGTGCCGCTTGCGGTCTTTGGTTAAACCCACTGCCAACTAGTGTCGAGTCTTTAAGTCCCACACAGAGAGTTTCCCTGCACTGAGCGAAACGTGTAGAGGCCGTATGGTTTTACGGCAGGGCTGCGATCAGTTACGTACACTTGTGTGCGTGTGGTGTTCGGGCAGGCAATACTAGTAGGCTTTGGTTTAAGCCGGATCCTAGTATTGCACGGATGGATTTGTTTTGTCTTCTGTGCATCCGCATTCTACGGAATGCGGATGCAGGTGTCTATGCACAGTTTTCCGGAGCGATGAAGGAGGAGGTGCCTCATTAGGGTTTTGGCAGTTGGTTCGGCCAAAACCGTTATGTGGCAGGCTCATTAGGGTTTTGACAGTTGATTCGGTCAAAACCATTTTGAGGCGGACTCATTAGGGTTTTGGCAATTCGTTTGGTCAAAACCGTTATGAGCCACGGACATCATTTACTAATCCTTTTAGTGATAATTTTATGATGGCTAATTGCATTGACCATTTGACCACCATGATCTCTCTTGACTTTGTTGACCCGTTGACCGGGGTTGACCATTGACCTTCATGAGAGGTCTACACTCTTCTTTTCATTTTCTTTTTCTTTTCTGATTATGATAATGGTCATTTCAATGTAGCCATCAACTTTATCTTGATAGGATTTGTAATGATGATTTAGTGTATTATTGCAACCATGGTTAATTTCTTTAGTTCACACATTTTCTTTTATCATTCTCTCTCTTGCTCTTTCTCATGAGAAGAAAAGAAATGCTCCATGGTTTCTAGCTCCTCTTTCTTCCTCCTCTTGATTCATCTTTTGATCTCATGTGTTGAGAGATAAAGATCCCACAAAGGCAAACACCTCCATCTTTCTCTTCTACACAACCTAGGGTACCAAGACTAGCAATCTTGTTGCCCTAGTTACCTCGGCTCGAGGTGGAGCTCGGTGTACATCTCTCGGGTGGATCGTCTTCGACTCAAGAAGGCCGCGGAGGTGACCAAAGTCCGGATCAACCCTTGGAGCATGGATGGACAAACAACGCAGCGGAGTGAAGACCCGAAGGACCGATGTCGTGAGATATAATTTCTACGGCATAGTAGTTAGCACCTCTCTTAGTTTGCTAGTTTCTAGTTTAGCAAAGATTCGGCTTTTACGGTCCATGTTACCAAGTCTAGAAAAAATTTTGTTTTACCATTTCCGCAACCCCGAAAGTACCGGGAGAGGTAACGTGGACCTAACAGTGGTATCAGATCCTAGCTAAACATAAACTAGCAAGTTAGCAAAGTATCTAGAATTTCGACCGGACGAAAAACCGCAAAACACCCCGGAAAATTCAAGTTTCTGCCGATTTTTAGATCTATTCCAAAATTAATAAATCATGCACTAAAAATCGGCTCAGGCTTTTTATAGAAAACTGGAGAAATTCGATCCCCTAACTCGGCTAAAGCGCCGCGGAACCGCGACATAAGCTTGCTTATGCCGCGGAACCGCGGCCGAGTTAGCTCGGTTGTGGGTCCGGTTTCCTGCAGTGTTCTTATATGGGTATTTTGGGATTTTTAGAATATGATTTTTCTGCCCAAATTTTCTAGAAAGCAAAATTTGTTTTTGGGGCTTAAAAATCCGTATTTTTGGTCGATTTTCTGTAGACTTTGGCTAATGCGTTGTATCTGTGATGTGATATATGTATTGAACGTCTACTAATCGCTATACGTCGATTAGTGGGGGTTATACATATCTGTAATCTGTAATGCTGATGGTTTGTGTATATGAACTCGTTGGATTGTCGCGGATGAATAGCCGGGGTGGATGTGAGATGAAAGTTTCTTTTTTCTTTCATTCATGTAAAAAAAATATGTAAATTGATATAATATTTTTTGTATGGCCGCACAACCGGGTCGGGGTTGTAGCCGTCATTGTATAATTCTTTTTACTGTTTTTGCTCCTAGGATAGACCCAAGATGGGGTGCACAAACTACCGGGTATCTCGAAGTGCCGAGTGGCCTACTCACGGGTTGAGGGAGGTTGCTTCGCTTCGGGTACTTGGCGGGTAGCTTACCGCACCCGTAGGGGTCTATGGTGGGGTATTGGTTATTCATCGCGACCGTGTAATCCGCTTTTCGTTGCAGGCTCGAACGAATCGCGGGTTCCTAGTATATCCAAAGTGTTCATCTGTGATCTGGATTGCCTATCATTGCTATATATCTATATATAATAACTATTTAGGCGTTGCTTATGTTTTTCAGCCGCGCTAGCCCAGCCCCCGCTCTGTCGTTAGTTAAGTAACCTAACGGGTGATGACGAGGCCCCGTGGCGAATGCGAATGGCATAAGCGTACGTCATATTTTGGTTGTTTTCTGCAATGGTAGGATTTAAATTATGGGACGCATTAAAAGAACTAATGCAAGAAAATAAACCTAAAAGACGTTGTTGGAACAATTTTTCGAAAAGCTGTTATTGCAAGGACGTTCACTTTTGTTTTGCATCGAGGTATTCGGTTATGAATGCCCAGCAGCTCATTCGACGAGGCAAGGGCCGAGATCCCCTCATCGAGAGTGACCCCTTGGACAAAAGTTTGCGTCAGGGTGATAACTTCACTATAGTCGATCATTCTTGCTTTGCATCGAGGTATTCATCTTATGAATGCCCAGCACCTCACTCGACGAGGAAAGAGCCGAGATCCCTTCACAGGGAGTGACCTCTTTAGCAAAAGTTTTCGCCACTATATTTTCAAAAAAGCAATCATGTTCCTTCAACGATATCAAGTTCATTACGTTAACGGGTTTTTCACCAAAAACCCAGCCGTAGCCCTCCGTCGTTTCGGATCAATATTATTTAGTATTCGTGCTGCGTTTGTTGACCTAGTCAAGGCGTAGTGAACGGTAGCTAAATGATATTTTTCTGTGGATTGCAAATGTGATTGGTTAGGACAGTCGTGCGGCCTTGTTGACCTAGTCAAGGGCACGTACGGGTGGGTCTAATACAATCAGGATAATGACGGGTAGAACTTGACTAACGGTTTGTGGCTTGTTGACCTAGTCAAGGTCATAAACCGTTAGGGGCAAAAACCACATCGGGAGTTTCTAAAGAAACTGAAACTTGCAGATTTAGCATACCTTCTGGAGTGTGGTGACTAGAGTGGATTCCATCTAGGTCATCATACAATGGTAGTTGGATCCCGATCCCACTGATGAGTTGGATTACTCTCGGGAGATTATTTCACTTAACGATCAATGCTATAAACCTAGTAGGTGTCTAGAAAGGTGTTAGCGGGGCTACGCCCCCAGGGAAAAGAGGTTCTTAAATTAAGGAACTTCGCGAAAGTGTTGGAAAACCTCCCTCGAAGTACCGACACTAGCCTGGCTGAAAGGTTAAGCAAGTATTGTGATGTGAATTAAATCCCGGCTAGTTCTTCTTTTAAAAGGTTTTAAGAAGAATTTGAGGAAACAGTGGGAGACATCCTGGTTAGATAAACTAATAAACCAATCTAATCTTGCAAGAGCGCACGCTGAGTATTTCTTTTCTCTCTCTCCAGGTAGCAACCATTTCACGCCCTAATCAAGATAATAAAATGTATCGCTTGACCGATCCGAATTCTTATTCGGGGCTGGGGAACGTTGGTTCAGCTCTAACTTGTGACAACAGTTATAAGTATGAGCAAGGGAAAGGGGATTGTATGGATTCCCAGGATACCCAGTTGAAGAAGAAGCATGGTTTTGCATCTACTTCAGGTGTTCTTGTAATTGAGAACTGTTTTACGGTCAGCCCTACCTCCTGGGTACTTGATACCGGATCAGGATCTCATATCTGTAATTTATTGCAGGGACTGAGAAAAAGTAGGAAAGTTGCACCGGGTGATATGTCACTCAGAGTAGCGAACGGAGCACAAGTTAATGCGGCAGCCGTCGGTGAATATCACCTAGTATTGCCAAATGGCAAGACTATGATTTTGAACGATTGCTATTATGTATCCTCCATGGTTTGCAACATCATATCAGTTTCTTTACTCGATAAAGATGGATATAACTTTGTTCTTGATAGAAATATCATGAACATTTACCTTCATAAGGTACTGGTTGCAGAGGATACACTGTGTAATGGTATCTACTTTCTAAATCAGAATACAGTTCTCAATATACAAAACAAACGCAAGAGGAAGAATTCAGATACGAATGAATCCTACTTGTGGCATTGTAGACTTGGTCATATCGGAAAGAAAAGACTGAGTAAGTTGCATAAAGATGGACTCTTGAATGTGTTCGAGTTTTCATCTTATGAAACTTGTCAATCTTGTATCAAAGGGAAGATGACCAAATCTCCGTTCACCGGACATGGAGAAAGAGCAACAGAGCTCTTGGGACTCATACATAGTGATGTATGTGGTCCGATGTCTATACATGCAAGGGGTGGGTTCTCGTACTTCATCACATTCACTGACGATCTCTCTAGGTTCGGATATGTGTATCTGATGAAACACAAATCTGAAGCTTTTGAGAAATTCAAGGAATTCAGAAAGGAAGTAGAGAACCAGACTGGCAAAAGTATCAAGATCCTCCGGTCTGATAGAGGAGGGGAGTACTTAAGCACAGAATTCCTAGATTACTTAAAAGAGAATGGCATTCTCTCTCAGCTTACTCCTCCTTATACACCACAGCACAACGGTGTTTCAGAGCAGAGAAATCGTACCCTATTGGATATGGTTCGCTCCATGATGAGTAGTGCTGAGTTACCTCTTTCATTCTGGGGACATGCGCTTCAGACAGCGGCATGTCTATTGAATGATGTTCCGTCTAAATCAGTGCCTAAGACTCCGTTCGAGATATGGAATGGGAAAAGGCCATATCTTAAAAGATTTAAGATATGGGGTGGTCCGGCTTATGTTAAAACGCATAAACCGGATAAACTAGAGGCACGGTCAGTTTTATTTGTAGGATATCCAAAGAATGGTTATGGATATCTATTCTACCACACCGAGGAACAGAAGGTGTTTGTTGCTCAGCATGCCGTTTTCTTAGAAATGGAGTTTCTTGCAAAAGAAATTAGTGAAAGCACGGTAGAATTGGAAGAAATTCAGCGACCACAAGCTGAAACTGAAAATTTGACAGAACCTCTGGATTCAATAACCCCAGACGAACCTCAGCCACTCCGCAGATCTGGTAGGATTTCTCATCCGCCCGAGAGATACTACAGTTTTCTCATAGACGGGGATCGAGAGGATTGCATCTTGGAAGAAGATGACCCTACCAGTTTCAGGCAGGCCATTATCAGTAGGGACTCTGATAAGTGGCAGGAAGCAATGCAATCCGAAATGGAGTCCATGTACACCAATAAAGTGTGGACCTTGGATATTGCTCCACCTGGGGTAAAACCCGTTGGATGCAAATGGATCTACAAAAGGAAACTTGGTGTAGATGGGCAGGTGGAAACCTATAAGGCTAGACTCGTTGCAAAAGGTTTTCGTCAAAGACCTGGTTTGGACTATGACGAAACTTTTTCTCTGTTGGCTATGCTCAAATCCATTCGGATCCTACTTGCCATTGCTGCCTTCCATGACTATGAAATCTGGCAGATGGACGTTAAAACGGCTTTTCTAAACGGTTGTTTGGAAGAGTGCGTTTATATGGATCAGCCAGAAGGTTTCGTAGACAGTGGGAGCAGCGGGAAAGTGTGCAAGTTGCTTAAATCCATTTATGGGTTAAAGAAAGCATCGCGGAGCTGGAACATCTGTTTTGATGAGGCAATCAAGGAATTTGATTTCATCAAGAACGAAGATGAACCTTGTGTCTATAAGAAGATTGTAGGATGAACTATCGTATTCCTAGTCTTGTACGTGGACGACATTCTTTTGATAGGAAATGACATTCCTATGCTACAATCGGTCAAGCTATTTTTGTCACAACGGTTCTCCATGAAGGACCTGGGTGATGCCTCGTACATTCTGGGGATCAAGATCTATAGAGATAGATCCAAGAGACTACTGGGACTTTCGCAGTCCAGGTACATAGAGACCGTACTAAAGAGATTTAGTATGGAGGATTCCAAGCGCGGTAACATACCCGCATTGCACGAAATTACCTTCTCCAAGAAGATGTCTCCTAAGACTGACGAGGAGAGGGTTCGCATGAGCACTATACCCTACGCTTCGGCGATAGGATCTATAATGTATGCGATGCTATGTACAAGACCAGATGTAGCTTACGTGCTAAGCGCGGTAAGCCGGTATCAGTCAGACCCAGGTGAGGACCACTGGACAGCAGTGAAGAACATTCTCAAGTACCTAAGAAGGACTAAGGAGATGTTCCTGGTTTACGGTAATGGAAACCTCAGGGTCGAGTCCTTTACCGATTCAAGCTTCCAGAGTGACAAAGATGACAGCAATTTTGTCTCGGGTTTTGTGTTTACCCTCAACGGAGGGGCGGTAAGTTGGAGGAGTTCCAAACAGGATACCATCGCAGACTCGACGATGGAGGCTGAATACATTGCTGCAAGCGATGCCGCAAAAGAGGCGGTCTGGATGAAGAAGTTCATTAGTGAACTTCAGGTGGTTCCGTCCATTGTTGACACAATACCTTTGTATTGCGATAACAATGAGGCTATAGCTTTAGCGAAGGAACCAAGGTACCATCAGAAATCCAGGCACATCTTAAGGCGGTATCACCTGATCAGGGAGATCATTGATCGCCAGGAGATCGAGGTGCGGAGAGTGGACAAAAAGGACAACACAGCGGACCCATTCACGAAGGCCTTGCCACAGACTCAGTTCGAGCGGCTGATCGAAATGATAGGTCTTCGATACGCCAGTACATGGCCTTAGTGCAAGTGGGAGATTGTTAGTGTATATGCCCTAGAGGCCATTACTGTATCATACTAGTATGTATATTACTTGATGGAAGCTTGGGATATTCACAGTTGTATAGACAATCTTGCTCGAAATAGTAGTATGCTACTTGGTTTGTCTCTGCTTTAATATGTACATGTGTTTCTTTATTATATCACCTATACGCATTAGTAGAGCCCTTAGGATCTTTGCTTGATTACCAGCGTTGTGATGGCGATCACACTCGTGGGGGCTGGGTAATCCACAAGCACATCCTTATACACGTCCCTAGTCGTGGGATTATCGAGATAGGGCATCGATACTCCGGAGTAGACTAGCGTATGCGCTTCTCATCCCAGCACGGGAGACGGTCTGTCCCACAGCCGTCAGTACGTCGTACTTGAGATAGTATGCGGGTGCTCGTTAGGTTACGAGTACACTGGACAGGACTCGTCGGGAACTGATGGTTGGTATTATACCTATCGTCAGTTATGAGTTCCCAGGTGACATGAGTACAGCTTAGTCCGCTGACTTGACACTGTCACTTCGCCTCGAGTGTATTCCCACTGTTCTTTGATTACTACCCTACCACGGCTCTACTGAGGCGTGCAAACAGGTAGTAGTTGGGAACAGTCCCGAAGCACTTGGAGGCAGTGACGGTTAGACAGGATTCGTCTCTCGCGGTATTGGGGGTTGACATCGCGCTGTGTCTAGGAGAGCCATTACACGAGTAGTCCCTGGCCAGGGCAAGCGAGATATACTGGTAGGTTTCCAGTGTTATCTTAGGGTGTTCTGGGCTTCACTCCGACACGACTTGTACCGCTATTAGGGGACTGACGTTTACCGTCCCCCTAGGCCCGCCATGCGATGTATCAGACGAACAGACCGGACTGTACGGAGATTGTCACATACAGGCTCAGTAGGAGTTCGGATGGGTTTACCTCATCGGCCTTCTTATCGACATCTACCTGGGGACCGTTACGTACAGCTAGTGCCGCTTGCGGTCTGTGGTTAAACCCACTGCCAGCGTAGTGTCGAGTCTTTAGAGTCCCACACAGAGAGTTTCCCTGCACTGAGCGAAACGTGTAGAGGCCGTATGGTTTTACGGCAGGGCTGCGATCACTTACGTACACTTGTGTGCGTGTGGTGTTCGGGCAGGCAATACTAGTGGGCTTTGGTTTAAGCCGGATCCTACTATTGCACGGATGGATTTGTTTTGTCTTCTGTGCATCCGCATTCTACGGAATGCGGATGCAGGTGTCTATGCACAATTTTCCGGAGCGATGAAGGAGGAGGTGCCTCATTAGGGTTTTGGCAGTTGGTTCGGCCAAAACCGTTATGTGGCAGGCTCATTAGGATTTTGACTGTTGATTCGGTCAAAACCATTTTGAGGCGGACTCATTAGGGTTTTGGCAATTCGTTTGGTCAAAACCGTTATGAGCCGCGGACAACATTTACTAATCCTTTTAGTGATAATTTTATGATGGCTAATTGCATTGACCATTTGACCACCATGACCTCTCTTGACTTTGTTGACCGGTTGACCGGGGTTGACCATTGACCTTCATGAGAGGTCTACACTCTTCTTTTCATTTTCTTTTTCTTTTCTGATTATGATAATGGTCATTTCAATGTAGCCATCGACTTTATCTTGATAGGATTTGTAATGATGATTTAGTGTATTATTGCAACCATGGTTAATTTCTTTGGTTCACACATTTTCTTTTCTCTTTCTCTCTCTTGCCCTTTCTCATGAGAAGAAAAGAAATGCTCCATGGTTGCTAGCTCCTCCTTCTTCCTCCTCTTGATTCATCTTTTGATCTCATGTGTTGAGAGATAAAGATCCCACAAAGACAAACACCTCTATCTTTCTCTTCTACACAACCTAGGGTACCAAGACTAGCAATCTTGTTGCCCTAGTTACCTCGGCTCGAGGTGGAGCTCGGTGTACATCTCTCGGGTGGATCGTCTACGACTCAAGAAGGCCGCGGGGGTGACCAAAGTCCGGATCAACCCTCGGAGCATGGATGGACAAACGGCGCAGCGGAGTGAAGACCCGAAGGACCGGTGTCGTGAGGTATAATTTCTACGGCATAGTAGTTAGCACCTCTCTTAGTTTGCTAGTTTCTAGTTTAGCAAAGATCCGGCTTTTACGGTCCATGGTACCAAGTCTAGAAAAATTTTTGTTTTACCGTTTCCGCAACCCCGAAAGTACCGGGAGAGGTAACGTGGACCTAACACTAGGGTGTTGGTAAAAGTCAGACCCTCAAAAGCGGTACAAGTCGTGTCGGAGTTAGCCCAGAACACTCTGAGATACTACTGGAATACCTACCAGTAAATCTCCTGCCTCGGCAGAGGACTTTGTGTAATGGCTCTCCTAGATATAGCGCGATCTCACCCCCAATACCGGGAGAGACGAAACCCCTGCCGATCCGCTCACTTGCCTCCATGTGGCTTGGGGCTGTACCCAACTAAAACCTGTTTGCACGACTCCTTTGAGCCGTGGTAGGGTAGTAATCAAAGCACAGTGGGAACTCACACGAGACAAATGACGACCTCAGGTCGATGAACTAATCTGTACACATGTCACCAGGAAACTGCTATCTGACGTCAGGTATAATACCAACTAGCATGTTCCCGGCGAGTCCTGTCCGGTGTACTCATAACCCAATGAGCACCTGTATACATCTTAGGTGATCCAACTGACACCAATGGCTTGTGAGACCGGCCACCGCCCCTCGTCGGGGTCTCGACTGTATACACTAGTCTACTCCGGAGTATCGATGCCCTGTCTCGAAACTCCCATGACTAGGGACCACTTTTAAGGATGTGCTTGTAGACCACCCAACTCTCACGTATATGATCGCCATCATACTGCTGGTAGTCAAGCAAGAATCCTAAGGGCTCTATCAACGTGTAATAGCGACCTGTAAGGTCACCTAAATCAGTACACCATGATAAAGATAAACCATGGTAGCATACTATTCTCTATCAACGTGTGATAGTGAACTACAATGTCACCCAAAGCAGGTACCCGATGATAAAGACAAACCAGATAGTATACAAACCTCTCGAGTAAGACTGTCCTGCCGGTATAGGTCATCCCTCAATCATTGCAATCACGTGCCTGTGATCCAATAATTGACTCTGAGGGCACTATATCCAACAGATTGTACTATTGTTGATATTATGACGCACTGACGTCTGGGTTTTTCATAGCCCAGATCCTCTCTCCCTGTCGCAGGCTGTTCAGGAATATTTCAGTCAGCAGGCCGAGCAGTGAGGACCTGTTAGTATTTTAGTTTAGTTTCCTTTCATCAATTTTCATTTCCTGATGTGAGACCGTACTGGGACGTACCTTCCAGATTGTTATTGTTACTTGGATTTATTGCTTCCACATATTATTTCTTGACTCGTTTATTCTAGCTCATGGACATGTACTAGATAGTTTATTTTATTTCTACTGTTCTTCATATCTCTAGACAGCCGTAATGTGACTGTCGAGTGATTTTTCCTATCCACAGGTAGCATGGTTGGCTCTGTCACGTGCCGATCTTAGCGCTCTCTGGGAAGCGGGGCGTGATAGGGTTTGTTTGGTATCAGACACATAGAATTTAGGTTAATTGGGTTTGATTCTTTTGTAGTTGGGTATTGGACCCAATACACGAATCAGAAAACCTGTAATTAGGAATATGTCCTGCCATATTGTTATCGTGATTCTTGAATCAAATCCTTCTCTTGACCCTGTGTTTTGACGATATGCAAACCACTTTGCATTTCGACTTGAAACTTTTGGTTCCCTATTGTTTATCACTAGGATTTAGGCGACTTGAGTGGAGTTATGTGATTGTAACTATGTACCGCGGCATGGTTATAATGTGGTACTCTATTTAAGTAACTTGGAGTCCTTGTCTTGATTCCTTTCCTTGATTTATGGTCATGATATTACCTTGCTTCTCTCGGTTTCATTGCTTACTAGTTCATGTTTTATCGTCAGCCTGAATCTTGTTTACCGTGCTTATCTTCTTCAGTGTTTGGCTTCAGGTGAAGTTGTTTCCGGTATCCTACTTCTTCATAATTTTCCCGCATTAGCATTATTCAATTCTAGTGCATTCCATTGTTTTATGTCGTCCATGTTTATTGCTGCACTTTCGATTTCTTGCACGACCCTGTCTAGTTGCTGGGATATACACACTGGGAATGGGATGATCATATCTAGTAGTGAGTGCAAGGATTGTTTAGTTGTTATTTGCGGACAAGAGTTATTTGCAGATTTCTTGGTGATCGATACCAGCAGTTATGATGTTGTCTTAGGAATGGATTTTCTTGGCATTTTCCATGCTCGCATTGATTGTAGGACAAAGGAAGTGATTTTCCAGATTCTCAGACATCCGGGGTTTGTTTTTGCTGGAGGTAGCAGTTCTGTCGGGCCAGTCGAGTTTAGGGCTAGGCCGACAAGCAATGTTCTTTTGTCAATGGAAGTTGATAAGGAGGAAGCGCCATCTGTAGTTCGAGAGTTCATGAACGTGTTCGAGGACATCTCAGCTTTACAGCCAAAACGAGATGCAGAGTTCGCAATCGATCTTGTTCCTGGTGCAGTGCCAATCTCAAAGGTTTACTATCCAATGACACTAGTGGAGTTGGAAGAAGTCAAGAAGCAGGTTACCGAATTACTTCAGAAGGGTTGGATTCGCAGCAGTAATTCATCTTGGGGAGCTCCAGTTCTTCTAGTCAAGAAGAAAGATGGCACAAGAAGGATGTGCATCGATTATCGAGAATTAAACCGGGTGAATATTAAGAACATGTAACGTTTTAGAAATCGTTTTGCAAATTTTCCGTTTTTAGGGTAAAATAGTCGTTGTTTTCCGTTTTAACCCGTTTGTGATCAAACTTCTGGATAAACTTATTGGCACTTAGTTTAGCTAGAATAAAGCTAGTGCGCAGGCTTCGGGGGTCAATGGGAAATTTTGGTTCATATAGAATTTTTCCCTAATTGAAATATTATTTTAATACTTTATTTGTGCACTTTATTAGTGGTAATTAAATTTTTATGTGGGTTAATTACTACTAATGTGAATCTATGCTAAACTAATCACTAGAATTATGTTTAAACCTTCTCACCTAAATATCTAGATATTCGTGGAGATTAATTGAATTTTAAAGAAAAGGAAATGGTGACAAAATGCTATTTTGTTTTATATTGTAATTATTGTAATTTCCTTATAAAATTTTCCACACTTCACCACAAAACCCTAGCACCTTCCTTTTGGCCGGCCACTCCTATAGCTTACTGCACTTCATCATTTCCACCCCTTTTCAACTCATTTTGCTTCAAAAAAATCATCAAAAATCCAAATAAATTCATAAAAATTCATATATAAACCAATACCCTTCTTTCTTCTTCACAAAACAAGTTTTGTTCTTCATTCAAGTGAGGATTTTGGAGACTAATCATTGGATTTTCAAGTTTCATGTTGTGTTTCTTTGAAGGTATAAATCCAAACCCTAATCTCTTTATGTGGTGTTAATACTTTAATTTAGCTTATTTAGATGTTTAATTTAAGCTTTTAATTTCATATTTAGAATTTCTAGTAAGGTTTTTTTTAATTAAATTAGGGTTTTGATTAGTGAAATGGTTAGTTGATAATTTTAGACAAATGAAAACTAAACCAAATTGCTAATTTGTTAAATGATATTTTCCTAATCGGATAATTAAGCTAATTAGCAAACTATACTTTTACTAATCCTATTTGAGTGAAATCTAAAATTCTAGTAAGGGTTTGTTTGGTTAAATCATGCTATATTGTGATGTTTGTAATTCTAGTTTTGGTAAAAACTTGTAGTTTTGTGCTAAAATGATATATGTTGCTTACTAGATTTCGATAAGTTTTGGCGTGGGTTTCTTTTGACGCTGTGACATTATTCATATTAGATTCCACGTTTATTAGTGTGTTGTGAATGCGTGATCGGTACGATAAGGGTCTAGGATTGATGGTTGTGTCGCTTTGTATTCTTAGCTAGGGTCGTGCCGATGTCGTTCGTGTCTCTGTGTAGCTTTTGCTCTTGAGTTAGTTTCGTAGTTTCGCTATGCGCGTTAGCCACTTGACGAACACTTGAGAGTATATTTGGAGTTGATGCGTCGGTCAAACGTAGTTGGTACGTGTTATTGGTCGATTTCTAATATATATTTGTTATATTGTTATATGCATTCAGGATTGCAGGCGGTAACTTTGGGCGCTGCGAAGAGGGAAAAACGAGTTATTGGATTTACTTAGCCAGGATGGTTGGTGAGTAGATTTAACATCTACATGGGGATCGACCGCTTGGCGTTATGCGTCTGGGCTAGATCAAATGACAAGACTATTAGTTAGAAGTCTACGCATATTGATTGTGCATGTATATCTTGTTGTTTATCTCATTTCCTTGTGTATGGACTTAGTTTTAATGATACACAACACCATTATTGATGGTTCATGTTTCACGAGCACTAATTGTATGCTACACACACACTGTCAATAATTGCCATGACATGCACAACACTCATACATATATGGTATTGTATTGTTTAGGGATATAGAGACTTGATCCTTATTTTCCTTCGTGCATATGACATATAGCATGCCAGTATACCTACATGCTTACATATATGCCTTGACATGCTTACATGCTAGTTACCTGTATACCTATAGGGTATTGTACCATTAGCGATAGGTACATACACACATAATGACATAGCTACATGTATAACTTGCATACATACTTCACTTATACCGGAGGGTATATTACATCATTAGTGATAGGTAGATACATATACCTTACTATACCTTTATGTTTACACATATATCTGGCTATAGCTACATGTTTACCTTTATTTGATGTTATATAGAATTGGAGAAATTAGGAACCGCATGATTTATATATTAACTTGTTCCAGTTAAATAGCGGCTTTTCCTTTATATGCTCACACTACAGTTTTATGTTGCATATATTATATTCATGGATTTTCACATTGAGATATTGATTTTTCATGATGTTTTCTGGATTTGAGAACTGTGGTAGTTTCATGAAATTACGCATTATTTGAAACACCCGGTTTCTCTTCATATGATATTTCAGCAGCCACCATGAGTTTTATCGGTTCTGAAATATATACGCCATGCGAGGAGCGTCGTGGGCCGTGTGAGGGTACATGGTCGGGCCCGGAGGTACCCCGGGGCAAGAAAGGGATAATCGATGTAACATGCCGATGAGGCCTGACAGGGGAGCCATACCTGCCGGTGACAGTACCTTTGACTCGACGGGTATCGTGGGGATACAGGCCGGGGTCATGTACGTATGGATAAGTCGAAGGACGAGGGTCGAAGCTGGGCGCTCGAGTTTTCGGATAGCATATGCTACATACCTATCAAAGTGCCAGTCGTGGTGACAGCACCCGATAGATCAGTATTTTTTTGTCGATACTTGACACATTGGTTTCCATGATATTTTTACTCCTAAGTATATATATGTCACGACCCGAAAAGTACGGAACATGACCGGCACTTAAATTACGAAACGACTTGAGACGTACAGAATCTAAGTAAGCCAAAACAGAGAAATCAAAACCAAGAAGCAGTAGAGTGAAGGAAAAACCAATTTAAAGCAAGTAGTTTTAACAACATAGGCCGAAACATGTATTTTTTAAAATCTCAAGTATTTTCTAAAAATTTCGGCAGAGTCTCCTTCGTAAATACTGGTCCTAAACGGGATACAACATGAATAGTATACGAAATAAATAAAAAGGCATCCCCAAGCGGGAGCTACCTCTTCATCAATCGACGGTCACAACCACGCAAGCAATATAATATACAACGCCGAAGGGCGAGGATCAATACTCAAAAGAAAACCCAAAATCAGTATGAAAATCATAATAATACAACGCGCGACTCTAAGGTCGAAATAATAACAAGTCAGGTCTTCTATCTCTATCAAATATATAATCTGGTTGATGGAGTTTCTAGATACAACTGAAATAATAAATTAATGATGGTGGTCCTGATGCAAAAGAACCCACCTACCGAAGCAATCACCCGGAAGGAACAGTGTGCCAGCAAAGCCGCAACGAAACCTGTACGGCAAAACCTGCAAGGAACTGTAGCACAACGGGGGTGAGTTGCCAGCTCGTAAGTAGAAAACATCTACGAGAAGAAATCGCATGCATGACGCTATCCTATGTCATACGATCAGTAATATCTTCAAATAATTATAATAAGACCTGAAGCATAATATAACGGTAAAGGGTAAACATCTATCCATATAGTGTAATACCAAGAACTCGTGTCAGTGCCTCAGGTAACAACATGTCACTAATATGATGTACAAATGTCAGGTAGCAATATATCACTAAAATGATGTGTAGATGCATATAATGAGAACAAAGTACATCATGAATCAAAGAACTATTTTTCTTTATTTAATGAGATTTCTGTATATATATAAATCGAGATATCATCAATGAAATCAACATCAAATCCATGTCAAGCATCGAAACAAAACATAAACCTCAATCTCTCAATATCTCAAACTCCGGCTATCCGAACTGGCCAGTATCATCAAATCTATATATCTCAGTGTCTCAAATCTCAATATCTCAATATCTCGGGCTCCGTCAATCCGGATTGGCCAATATCAACAAACACACGACCACGAACGGTATCCTCCGGATATCCGTCGCGCCAGGTAAAATCACCGGTAGGCAGTCTGCCCCTGCCGGGAACATCGTCTACAACTCGAGCTTTTTGCCCCGGGGTACCATACCGGGTCCACCATGTACCCGAGACGGTTCATCCAACTCCTCGAATCAGGTCTCGAAAACATCTCAGAACTGAGAAAACATCATGGTGGACGATACTTAACATATCAAGGAAAACCACATCTTTCTCTCTTTAAATTGGTTCATTAGTATACAAAACTTTCACATGCGGTTTCTAAATCCATAAAATATAAAGAAGAATCTGAAATCATCAAGTCACCATGTCAATAACAATGAAAACCGGCATAAGTCTCCATAATACCGCATAACCAATGAATATATGGATGCATCTGATATCATGCAATAATTAAACTAGCATATGAAAGCTATGACATATAGCAACCATCAGTTAGCAAGCTATGTCAATGAAATAGTATTTTCTAAAGTGTACGTGATATGGCAATTACCGATGATGATGCGTGTGAGCCGGCAAGTAAGTGCATGTGGAATATACGCATCATCGGTAATGGTGCTGGTGTCCTGACAACATGGTTCATAATCACTAAGTACACAATAAACATGCACTGAGATGATAACAACATGATAAATAGCAATGAATAGTAATTGCAACAATAATATGCGGAACATGAATGATAACGTAACAATAAGGAATCTACATCGCTACACCTGTGTTATACTGCTTTGCCGTTTGAAATAGTACGAATCGTGGCGTTTTAAAAATAAGGGCTACGGTGTTTTTAAGAAAAGGTACGTCTTTTAAAATATCCGTAGTATCCCTTAACATGTCTTTAAAATCCTCACGGTTCGTTAGTTTTGGAAATAGGTATAACTCGGGTCCAGTATAACATTTACTAGGTAAGCTACAGGTCTAACTAACAGCCAATCTAAAGGGGTATGGAAACCACCTAAATCTGAGTCGATATATGTATACATATATATAGTCGGTGATCCCGCCTCAACAATATCACGTACGATACAACATATCATATGACATTCTTGAGTCAAGAGTGCGGATCTATCGTCAATATATAGCTCATATGGTAAATCCATCATACGACATCCCAATCTGGGTACAGGTCAACTACCACATCAATCTCATCATTTATCTGGTATCCTTATCATCACATTATGAATTAGGGGTACTGACCTACAGTCTAGTAAAATCTGATACCATCAACATATATGTAATTGCGTGTGTGTGAAACACAGCGCCTACGGATCCGCTATCATCACATGCCGCACCTCATAATATGATCCCAATCACATCATCGATCTCGTGGTATCAAGCCCAATCTCATCGACTCATCCCCAACTATCATCCACTATCCTCATTATCCATGTATAGTCCCACACCTATGTGTATATAAATATATACATATCCCATTTACGCACAAGTACTAAAATGCATGCAAGTGTGTGGGGTGCATGTATGCAAATCTTTACTCTAGGGTTTCGCGACAAAAATAAACTAAACCACTTTCCTCAAATCTTGCTAAAACTAATCCATGATCTCTTAAAGCTTGCTTGCTAAGTATCCATATCTAGCAATCACACATAAATGTATACCTAAATTTTGCGGGGGTGCTATACGCCATCCACCCGACTTCCCCCGTAGATAAAATCTACTCACCTGATATTCGCTTGCCGGTGCCGGCGTCGCCACGTGCTTGCTTGTCGTCTTGAAGTCCACATGGGGGTATCTACATGTCACAACGTATCGTCTCGCATAAAAACCCAATTCGAAATCGAAACGGCATACGAAAACCAAATCGGCACGCGTATCACGCATAGGTAAAAACCTATCGCCTACGCATGCAAGAATAGCCAAACCAACCCTCGATTTCGATGTACAAATATCAAACCATCAGGAAAAACCCAAACACCCCAATCGTGTTTTTACAATCACTAATTATATAAGAAATAGGGTTTAATTCATCAATACCTTAAAATTAATCAAGTCGTTTTATTTCCCAAAAACCTAGTAAGTGGTCATTAACCGTTTCACTTCAAAACATGATGTTTTGGCAAAACTAGTGGTCACACTATTCACTAATTATCTTAATTAGGCCACATAAACATTTACTATTTTTTTATCACACCATTTTTTATCAATCGATAAAATTTAGTTTGCGAATTTATCCAATTTTAACCATTTTAAAGTAATAATACACTATTTAACAACTAAACTAGGTTTTGCATCAATTAAGATGTTAAACCGGACATCATAACTAGCACCAAGTGATCAAACCCAAATCTTGAATTCATAAAACCTTCACTTGAATTTTTATCTCTCCTATTTATATTATTTAAAAAACCCTAGTTTGCAATATTATGCAAATTGGACAATTTTAATGTAGCAATTTACAAATAAGTAACAAGATTAAAATTTTTGTGTCTTGGCATGCTAACTACACCATGTAATCATAAACATTTTATAAAAACCCTAATTGATTTAAAAACCCTAAATCTTGAATTTCCAAATTAACAACTAAACCTAATTAAACACCTAATTAGCTTCAATTGAAGTATGATAGCAACAAATTAGTAACTTGGTTAGGATTTATACCTCACAACTATCTTGAGATCAACATGAAACTTTTCCCCAAAATGCAAACTTTTCTCCAAGATTCAAGTTAGAAAGGGCTAAGGAAAAATGGGTAGGGCTTGGATTTGAATTTTAGCTTGATCTTTTATGGAAATTTCATGAATTTTTGATGGAAAAAGAGTGGGATTTTGGGGGAGGGGGGGCTGCTGCAGTTGGAGAGGAGGCTCGGCCTTAAGAGGGAGGAGAGGGGAGAGAGGATGTGGTGATGTTATGAAGTCAAGAATTGACCAAAGCCAACAAAGCCCATACTTATATATATTTATTCTTTCCTTTTTCTTTTCTTTTCATTTGTTTTGTGTAATTGAAGGGGAGAGTGGGGAGGGGTTGCTCAAGGTGGGCTCGGCCAAGCCATGGGGAATGGGGGTGCATGAGTGTAAGTGAGTGAGTGGGTGCACACACAAGAAGGTAATTACCAAACCACAATTTCTATTTAATTTATTTTCACACTTTAAGCCTTTTTCTTCGATATTTTCTAAAATCGTTTGACAGTTTAATTTCGTTTCAAAAATAATATTTTACATGTTAGTTTAATGTGTCATGATGACAAAATTTTTATCAACCCATTCCAATTTGTAATTTTCCATAATTAAATGTATTAGTGACGGCTTAAAATAATATTAAAATAATTATTTTCGGAAAAATTTTCAGTAAATTAGAAATTTTACAAGTGGCTCAATAAACACTAAATACTAGTAATTGCATAGCTAGAATATGTATATTTAATTTTTATATTAAAAGATATTTAATTTTTGATTTTTACGATAAAAACCCGTTATTTTACCGATTTCCGAAATTTCACCTAAACGATTTTCAAAACGTTACAATCTTCCCCCTTAAAGAAATTCGGTCCCCGAATTTAAATTAAAACTCCCCCCAAATACTAAAACATTTAAGCAAAACCATCAAGTCGTCGGGGCTCAGAAATCATAAATACATGAAACACATCGTAGCGCAATGCATGGGCATGAAAAACATATATATAAACCAAAATCAAAACTCCGTCAAGCATCCCGCAATCATCGGAGTTATGGGGAAGGCATCAATGTCAAGATCCAATACGAAAACCAACATGATATACATCATTAGAATATCTGGAAGCAATGCATGCCAAACCCTTTTTTTTAAATTCGCTGTGCGATGTGTGTATCACTGCACAGTGGCAGACGTCCATTGTGAGAAAATAACTATATATATATACCCTTTGTTTAACATACACGTTCCGCCGTTTTGAAAACAATTTAGAAGGGTTTCCCTTCTAAAAAGTTTCGTGTCATCACGGACACGTAGGTAAATACTGAGACTATAGCTCCTCTTTGGAAATCCCTTCAATAACTATCAATGCATGCAAAATATACTCAGGTACTGTCCTCTGACTAGTCCTGCTCAGTACTAAACCGAATAGCAAGTAAAATAAAATATACGGCTCCAAAAGAAATCAATCCCAATATATATATGAATGCCACGTGCGTATGGTGTGCACGGAAATCGAAATCCATGAATGTGCCATACATGTGCATGGAAACAAAATCTGAGTGCAACGGGTGTGCACGCAAACACCTGTCAAAGGCAACGTGTGTGCCTGACAGCAAAACCAGGTGCATCTAATATGCACGAAGAATCTTGATTTAGTGCATCTAGTGTGCACCTAAATCGCATCAAACGCCTTAAGTATGCACAAAATCCAAATCAAGTGCACAAGGTGCACGAAAACAAATATCAAATATCACAATCGAATTCGACGGTATACAACACATTTCAATCAAAATCCCAATCAGGTATACCATGGTATAAAATCTCACCATCCTGTGTATCGGCATGCACAAAAGTAAGTCAAAACACTAAAAGTGCATGAAAGCTATGCCGAAAGCATAAGTCAAATCATATGCATGCCCTAGGCATGAAATAAAATATCATGAAACTCGGTCATCAAAACTCAATCATGAACTAAATCACCCAAAAATACTGAAATCCAAAGTGATGGATACGTGATAGTCAATCACAAATCATAAATGATGTCGTCGATATGTTCGTCCTTCAAGGTCAAGAAGATGTCGGTGCATCAAATGCTAGCAGAGCAAGATATCTACTTGTCTTCTGATCATGGCATGTCTCCTTTGCCTTTAGGCTTCCGTCTCTCACTGCAGATTGCTAAGTACATAGCTCCTCGGCTCAACGGTCCGATATAGAAATGATAACGGAAACAGTCCGCTCTGATACATCCTCTAAAGATCTCTGGCTAACTATCATGGGCACTCAAAACATGTCTCGTCGACGATGCTGAACTCTGGCCTGCTGGGTGTGTGCAATATGACCGATCTTGGGTCCAAGTTTTCTCGTATAGTATTCCAGAAAGGTCCTGTCAAGAACTCTCCCCAAATCTCGTTTCTGCTAAACTGCCCGGAAGTTATCATCCTTTACTATAATTATTTCTTGTTCCGGAACGGCTGCAAACTCATTACGACTCCTTCTGGAAGATATATCTATATACAACACCTCTGCATGCGTATCACATCTCTGATGTCGGTGAAGTAAAATGTCATCTTATCAAGATCTCGTATGAACCTCTTACTCCACTTTTCTCTAATGTCGACCGATTCGGACTCGCCTCCTCGTGGCTGCATGGACTGCGCTCCAACGGCTATACTCGTATCTGGAGTCTCCCAAGCAATGTATCGCATCACATGATGTCTGAATGATGTCGAACTTTTTGATCGATTCGTCAAGGTTCCATCATCCCCCAAGAGCTCAACATCTTGGGTACAGTTTAATAGTATCGAATATATACCACAGCACCCGTGGACCAGCTATAGAAGATCAAACCCTAGCCTCACTAATGGCACCGCAGAACTGCCGCAAACCCTAAGATTCAAAGGCTTTCACACGGTCATTATGTCGAGTTAGGATTTCATTCTTCTAGAGGGTCCATAGAATTGCTTGCATTGTTTTCCGAAAACTTTAAACTTGGAAAATGGGTTCCTGACATTCGATTGTCTCTATCGACTATCAACTTATCAGCGTGAAGTCGTCTCTAGCTGGAATCAATCTATCTGATGACCTCGCATTGGGGTAGGCAATGAATCACATGTCTTAGTCTTTCATCTTTGGTGACTAGCGATCTTCTGTCATATCTCGAAGTATTACTCGTGCGGCATTAGCTTCAACATCTGGGGTGATATCTCCTCATTCGCCAAAATCACTGGCTCATTCGTCCGCATGCTGAACAGTGCCTCAATCATCAAAATAATCCATGCTTTGACGGTCATCACAATCTGGCTGGCCTCTTGTAGTGGCCCAATCCTCTGGTGTTGATCTGCATGTCCGAGAAATATCGTAAAAGCGATCCATTAAACGCTCGTGGCGCGAAAACACAATAAAACGATGCCTCTATGCAATCGTATGTCCCTGGAATCACGCTCTGGTCAGTCCTCGTTCGTGATGAGCTCGTGCTGATCACAACTCTAACCGTAGCTCTCTCTGCCCGTACCACCGTGATAACAAAACCATAAACTGGTACTGATGAGGCTAGATCATACGAATGAATATAATGCTGTGTAAACAAATGTACATCCTAAGGCTTCTTAAGTGGAGTATCGTATCGTAAATATGCCACGGAATATACGTACGGTACGTCACTCTACTCAAGCAACCTACTCCATCAACCAAGGGTCATCCTGCACTCCGAAGGTAAAACCTAACCCTTTGATACCAACTTTGTCACGACCCGAAAAGTACGAAACTTGACTGTCACTTAAATTACGAAATGTCTCGAGGCGTACGTAATCTAAGTAAGCCAAAACCCAGAAATCCAAACCAAGAAGCAGTAGAGCGAAGGAAAAACCAATTTAAAGCAAGTAGTTTTAACAACATACGCCGAAACATGTATTTTTTAAAATCTCAAGTACTTTCTGAAAATTTCGGCAGAGTCTCCTTTGTAAATACTGGTCCCAAACGGGATAAAACATGAATAGTATACGAAATAAATAAAAAGGAATCCCCAAGCGGGAGCTAGCTCTTCGTCAATCGACGGTCAGAACCATGCAAGCAATATAATATACAACGCCGAAGGGCGAGAATCAAAACTCAAAAGAAAACCCAAAATCATCATGAAAACCATAATAATACAACGCGCGACTCTAAGGTCGAAATAATAATAAGTCTGGTCTTCTATGTTTATCAAATATACAATCTGGTTGATGGAGTTTCTAGATACAACTAAAATAATAAATAAACGATGGTGGTCCTGATGCAAAAGAACCCACCTACCGAAACAATCACCCGGAAGGAAAAGTGTACCAGCAAAGCCACAACGAAACCTGTATGGTAAAACCTACAAGGAACTATGGCATAACGGCGGTGAGTTGCCAACTCGTGAGTAGAAAACATCTACGAGAAGAAATCGCATGCATGACGCTATCCTATGTCATACGATCAGTAATATCCTCAAATAATAATAATAAGGCCGAAGCATAATATAACGGTAAAGGGTAAGCATCTATCCATATAGTGTAATACCAAGATCTCGTGTCAGTGCCTCAGGTAACAACATTTCACTAATATGATGTACAAATATCAGGTAGTAATATATCACTAAAATGATATGCAGATGCATATAATGAGAACAAAGTACATCATGAATCAAAGAACTGTTTTTCTTTATTTAATGAGATTTCTGTATGTATATAAATCGAGATATCATCAATGAACTCAACATCAAATCCGTGTCAACCATTGAAAAAAAACATAAACCTCAATATCTCAATATCTCAGGCTCCGGCTATCCGGACTGGCCTGTATCATCAAATCTATATATCTCAGTGTCTCAAATCTCAATACCTCGGGCTCTGTCAATCCGGATCGGCCCATATCATCAAACACATGACCACGAACGGTATCCTCCGGATATCCGCGGCACCAGGTAGAATCACCGGTAGGCAGTCTGCCCCTGCCGGGCTCATCGTCTACAACTCGAGCTTCTTGCCCCGGGTACCATACCGGGTCCACCATGTACCCGAGACAGTTCATCCTGTTGGATATGGTGCCCTCTAAGTCAATTATTGGATCGCAGGTACGTGATTGCAATGATTGAGGGAGGACCTATACCGATAGAACAGTCCTACTCGAAATGATAGTGTGCTATCTGATTTGTATTTATCATCATGTAGATGTTGATAGAGCCCATAGAATTCTTGCTTGACTACCAGCAATGTAATGGCGATCATATATGTGGGAGCTGGGGTCTATAAGCACATCCTTAAAATGTCCCTAGTCGTGGGAGTTTCGAGACAGGGCATCGATACTCCGGAGTAGACTAGTGTATACATTCGAGACCCCGACGAGGGGCGGTGGCCGGTCTCACAAGCCATTGGTGTTAGTTGATTCACCTAAGATGTATACAGGTGCTCATTGGGTTATGAGTACACCGGACAGGACTCGCCGGGAACATGCTAGTTGGTATTATACATATCGTCAGATAGCAGTTCCCTGGTGACATGTGTACAGGTTAGTTCATCGACCTGAGGTCGTCATTTGTCTCGTGTGAGTTCCCACTGTACTTTGATTTATACCCTACTACGGGTCAAAGGAGTCGTGCAAACAGGTATATTTTGGGTACAGTCCCGAGCCACATGGAGGCAGTGAGCAGATCGTCGGGGATTCGTCTCTCCCGGTATTGGGGGTGAGACCGCGCTGTGTTTAGGAGAGCCATTACACGAAATCCCTGACCAGGGTAATCGAGATTTACTGGAAGGTATTCCAGTAGTATCTCAGGGTGTTCTGGGCTGCTCTCTGACACGACTTATGCAGCTATTGGGGGTCTGACGTTTATCGACCCCCTAGGCCGTATATGCGATACTCATAGACGAATGGGCCGGACTGTACGGATATTGTCACTGTCAGGCTCAGTATAGTTTATAGATGAGTTCTCTCGTCAGCTTCCCTTCCTATCAATACATAGGCAAAACGTTACGTACAGCTTGTACTTCTGACGTGCTAGTGGTTATACCCAGTGCCAGTGTATTGATGAGTCATTAGAGACCCCCACAGACATTTTCCCAAGTTCGGGCGAAACGTTGTAGATGCCGTATGGTATTATGGCAGGGTTCGGAAAATGCACGTGCGTTTTCGCACGTGTCATTTTTCGGGCAGATAATACTGGTAGGTTTTGGTTTAAGCCGGATCCCAGTATTATACTGTGTAGATATAATATCCTTGTCTCAGTTGCATTTGTATTCGGTCGTAATACAAATACAGGTATGTTTATACTGTTACGGGGTTATCCTGAAATTCATTTCAGGATCACTTTTGGAAGTTGCCAGTTTCCAGTTTTCTATCAGCCGTATTTAACATTCGGTTAAATACGGATTTATCTTTTCGTCTTGAGGGTGAGTCATTGTGTGTGGAAGCTTCAAGATTAGTGACTCATTCTTTTGCATTGATTATTTGGTGACTAGGTTTTCATGACTCATTAAGCATTAATTGATTCATTTATTGTGTTCATACTTGGTGTCATTTGTGACTCATTCTTTCTTCATGATAAGTATTGCTTATGGTCACCTCCTCCCTCCTACACTCACTCTCCCTCTCCTATATATGGCCGGCCCCTCTTGTGGGAGATATATGGTTGTTCATTTTGATTTCCTTTGAGAAAAGATACAAGAAATTTAGTGTATAGAAATTTCATAGTTCAATTTCCATTCACTCGATTCCAATTGGCAATTTCATTAACCGTTCGTCCATAACCTTGGACGTAACGAGACAAAGTGTTCTACTCATTCTCTACATCAATCTTGGTCGTCCCTTTTAGCAAACTTGACGATCGAGTTGCCTTGGTTCAGAGGCGGGAGCCCGTTTAAAGATCCGTCGACGTGGTGCCACCTGGACGACGAGACTGGAGTTTCAGAAGATCGAAGCTGCCGCAACAAAGCGTGGGATGATGGTTAAAGACCGAAGGACTCGGATCGTTCGGTATAACTATTCTATCCTCTTTACAATATGTTAGTTTAGCTTTAATGGCAGATCCGGGTTATAGTACGCGATAGCGCCAGTCGTAAAAGTTTTTGTTCTGCATATTGGCGTCTGTTAGACGGCCGGGGCGCTACCGTGCACTTACAGTGGTATCAGAGACTCACCATTAAGCTATACTAACTTGTGCTAACGCGTTTAAAAACATCGATCGAACGGATTTTCAAAAATCACAATTTTCCAGTTCAAAGTTTCCGTTGATTTTTAAACTGTTCCAAAAATTATTTTACATATCACAGAATAACTAGCAGGCTTTTTGAAGAAATCCGTACAAATTTGGTCACGTGATCCCTTAGAACCACCGCGGAACCGTGGTCAAACATTGGGTTTGACCGCGCTTCCGCGGCGGTTTAGTAGGAACAATGCTCCAAAATTGTACAGGGGCTTCTACACAGGGAATTGTGGTTTCTGGTACTCTTCTTTTGGGCCCAGTTTTTGTTACTAGACAGCAGATGTTTGTGGGGCCCACTTCGGGAAATTTATTCGATCGAAATTTTAAACTTGTTATTATGCAGTACTTACTTTATATCTCCGACCGGGAATGTCATTTGATCGGTAAACCGCGTCTGATTGCTATAGTTCTTTTAGACGGGTTTGCGAACGTGACATTCGCGTTGGTATTCTGTGTTGTGCAGTGATGTTGCGGATTTGTCATGGTGGATAGTGTAGGGTTCCTAGGCACCCTAGTGAGGTCTCATAAGGCATCATCCATGCCAATTTCAAAAAATACGGTGCCGAGAAAACCTAGACTATGGATCGTCGGCTAGATTTCTAGGCGAAACAATAAACTAGTTAACACTTAACTAAGAGATACGGAAATACAACCTTTGTAGATCCGGTTCTCCACCTCCATAGCTCCGCAATGAAGTCTCCTCGCTGTCCATAACAAGTCCCGGGCTCTAGCGTCGGCTTCATCGGAGAATGGACGGGCTAGGTCAGCGATGTCCATGCCGAAGATGATCTACGTCGAGGCATCGCTAAATCAAGCTCCGACTTCACAAAGTGATGAAACTTGTGAAGAAAACACACTTTACTACTTGGCAAGAGGTAGAGGATGAAGAAATAAGAGGTGGGTTCTCTTTAGAATTGGATTTCTCACTCTCAAGCTCAAGTTGCCATTGATGGCCTCAAGGTTTCAAACTTGAAGATGAAAAAGAAGATGAGCTAGAATTATGATAAGTTCTTATAATAAGAATAATTAAAATCATTCTTATCATAATCTTAACCATGGTAATGTGTAGAGAGTTAATCATGGTTGAATGGAATGGTTAGGGTTAAGCATGAGACAAAATGGTCACTTGGTCAAAGTCTTCATGAAGCTTCATAATACATCCAAAGAAAGCCACCATTTTTCTCATTTCCTTTTCTTTTTCAAAAGAATAAATAAATGAATAAAATGAATAAGGAAAAAGTAAACCCTAAACATTTCATTAACCAAGGTTTAATTCTTTACACTTAACCAAAAGGCATGCATCATCAAACATGATACAAGCAAGTGCACAAAAGTATATCACATATACAATGTGAACAACCGAGTGAGAAAATCCATTTAAAGTGAACCAATAATAGTTAACGCAAAGTAATATATCAAATATATAATTATGCATTAAATCATTAAATCAACACTTGATTTAACGATCCGGTCATATCGCATATAACCGACTAGTATCCAATGTATCGGCTTATCGAACCAACCCTTGATTCGATAACTAGGTTATATTGCATACAACCTTTCAATACATTCATCGCGAGAATGGAATACGGTATCACATACACGCATTATTCTCGGTCCCGCACATATCTCATATGCGCTCCTATTTCGTTTCGCTTGAGCCAGGAAACCTCTGTGTAGGACTCTAAAGACTCGTCAATACGCCGGCAGCAGGCGATGATCATATCAAACACCCACAAGCCGCAAGCGGTCTGCTAAACGTAACGGCCACCCGGGTATTGAGCGATCTGAAGATCGACGAGCAAGCCCGCTCACACTCCAGTGAATCCAACCAGTAACACTACCGTACAGTCCGGTCTGATCGTCTGATATGTCGCATATCTTGCCTAGGGGTGGTAAACGTCAGACCCTAATAGCTCGATAAGTCGTGTCGATATGAGGTCTATAACTGTTCGAGAAACTACTGGTAACACTTACCAGTAAATCTCAGCAACCCTGGCCAGGGATTTCCTGTTATAGCCAATCGAACACAGCGCAACATCAACTTCCTATACCGGGAGAGACGAATCCCCTCCTATCGCTCATTGCCTCCATGTGACTCGGGACTGTACCCAAAAACCACCGTTTTGTACGCCCTCTTGGACGTGGTAAGATGGAAATCAAAGCACAGTGGGAACCATACAAGACTCTATGACGATCTCGGGTCAACAGACTACTCTGTACCAGTGTCACCAGAGAACTGCCATCTGACGTGAGGTATAATACCATCTGGGAGTTCTCGGCGAGTCCGTCCAGTGTACCCAGTCTCTACTGAGCACCCGTATATCATCTCCGATGTCAAACACCAATGGATATGGGATCATCCATCGCCCATCTGTATGGGTCGAGAAGGTATACGCTAGTCTACTCTGGTATATCGATGCCCCGTCTCGATACACCCACGACTAGGGACTTTGAAGGATGGACTTATGGACTACCCTGTCCCCACTAGTATGATCCGCATCATAGTCCAGGTAGTCAAGTACACATCCTAAGGGCTTTACCAACATGTAACAGGGAGACAATCAGTGTACACGTTAAGGTAAAGATCAACCAGATAGCATACTATCATGTCGAGCAAGAAAGTCCTCCCTATATATGTCCCAGCATCCACTACAATATACATCCTATGTATAGTAATGGCCTCTAGGGCATACATATAACTAACAATCTCCCACTTGCACTAGGGCCATCTGTAGCAGTGGTTGCAGTATCTCATACTCAACCATCCCATAAAAGTCTCTCTCTGGGAAAAGGCCTTTCGTGAGTGGATCCGCTGTGTTTGTCCTCTGAGTCTACTCTCCTAACCTCGATCCCTTGGAGATCAACCATCTCCATGATCAGGTGATACTGCCTTAGAATATGTCTGGATCACTGATGGGACCGGCGTTCCTTGGCATAAGCCACAACTCCATTGTCACACAATGGGAGGAACGTAGTTCATCTCATGAACCAATATACACCCAAACATCCTCCTTGGTAGCATCTTAAGTAGTGATGTATCATGCCTTTATCGTCTAGTATGTCACGATATCTAGCTTGGAACTCTTCCAACATTTCGTCCCTCCACTGAGGGTTAAGACAATGCCTGTGACTGACATTCAGTCGTCCTTATCACCCTGGAACCCTTCCAGCGATTCTCCCCAGGATCATGTGATACCATCTCACTTCAACAAGTGAGAATCCTAACATCCATTTAGATCTATCTCATAGATCCAAAATCCAGGAGTTAGTAGGTATCATTATGATCCTATATGGAGAATCATTGTGATAAACGGAGATTGACCGAGCGTAGCATAGGAAACTGCTTCCCTATCAAGAGTATGTCATCCACGTACTTTACGAGGATTACCACCATACTCCCTACTACCTTTTTGTTTATACAAGGTTCATCTACCATTTTGATGATGTCAAACTCTTTGACTACTACATCAAAACAGATGATCCAACTCCGCGATGCCTGCTTCATCTTATAAAGCATCTTGCACACGTTTCCGCTGCTCCCACTGTCTACGAAGCCCTCTGGCTGTGTACTTATAGACGCACTCTTCTAAAACATCATTTAGAAAAGCAGTCATGACACCCAACCACCAGATATCATAGTCATGGTATGTAGCCGTGACAAGTAGGATCTGGATGGACTTAAGCATAGCTACTTGAAAAAGGTTTCATCATTATCCACACCTGGTCAATGATGCACACTTTTAACAAGTCTAGCTTTGAAAGTCTCAACTTTTCGATGTACACCAAGTAATCTTCTCAAGATATACTTGCTCCTGATGGGGATTTAGCCCTTCAGATATAGCAACCAAAGTCCATACTTTGTTGGTGTACATGGATTCCATCTCAGATCGCTAAGCATCCAGCCATTCTTACAGAGTCTTACTCCTGATGGCCAGCTCGAAACTAGTTGGGTCATCATCTCATGATGCAATCCTCGCTCCCACTGTCATAGAAAAACCGAAGTATCTCTCAGGTGGGTGAGGAACCCTACTAGATCGGCGGAGAGGCCGAGGTTCGTTGGTAACTATTGAACTCTTTGGTTCTTTCAAATTATCAGCTGCAGTTTGTATAGCTGGAACATTTCCAGTTCTGCATAACATATCTTGCCTCGAGTTTGTCCTGATTTTGCTTTTAGACATAGGTCGGACAACCCCAAATCTTAACTAGCTTAAGACATGGGCTCTTCCCTTTCCATATCACAAATGAAGTGGTAGGTAACTGATTTGATTCGAACCCTATTCAATAGGTATGCAGCTTCTCAAGTGCATAACTCCCAAAAAGGAAATAGGTAACTCAGTAGTACTCATCATAGAGCACACCTTATCATATAGGGTGTGATTGCTCCGCCCCGATATACCATCGTGCTATGGTGCATACGGAGGAGTAATGCCGAGAGAGAATCTCATTCTCCTTTAGAAAAGTCCAAGAATTCCGTGCTCAAGTATTCTCCTCCTTGATCTCATCAAAGGACATAATACTTTTACCCATATTTTGGTTCTCTACTTCTAACTTATATTCTGTGAATATCTCAAAAGGTTCGGACTTGTGTTTCAACAGGAACATAGGTCTGAATCTTGAGAGATTATCAGAGAATGTAAAGAAGTACAAAGAACCAGTCTTGGCATGTGTAGACAGGGGACCTTACATACATCATCATGTATCAATCCCAAGAGTTCACTAACTCTTTCTCTGTTTCCATTAAACAGAGCTCTGGTCATGTTATCTTTGTGACATGACTGGCAAGTTTCACAAGATGTAAATTCAAACTTATTTAAATATACATCTAAATGTAACTTCAGCTAGTCGGGTCACATTGATCTGACCTAGTCTACAATACCTCAAGAAGAATCCGTTCATTTCTGAACTCTTCCTCTTGTGTGTGTTCCGTATACAAAGAACTGTAGTTTGATTTAGAACATTAATGCTTTTAGATAACGTGCCTGAACCGATCAACTTTTGATTTAGGAAATGTTCAAAACATTATCCAACAATACAAAATTTTATCATTTCTTTACTTATAAAGAGACTGATATGATTTTGTATATCAGGTTCGGTATCTAATAATATTCGTTCAGAATCAATGTATTGGTAATACAGGGTGACAGTGACCAACAGACTTGGCTGCAACTCTTGCCCCATTTTCTGCCTCATGAAACTTATCACCCGTTCTCAGTTCTCTACCTATCTGTAGCCCTATGTAACAGATTACATATCTGGGATCCTGATCTGGTATCACATACCCAGGACGTAGAGGATACAGAGAAACAGTTCTTTGTAATGAACACACCCGAAGATGATGCATCATCATGCACTCTCTTCGTTTGGGCTGCACGGGAATTCTGGTAATCCCCAATTTCCTGCTCTGTCTTATAACAATTATAAGTTGGAGCGGGACCAACGTTCCCCAGCTCAGTATAACAAGCGGGTTCGGTCAAATATCCCGTATTATTATCTTGATTAAGGCGTGATATGGTCGCTACCAGGAGAGAGAGAGAAGAAAACACTCACCGTGCGCTCTTGCAAGAATAGATTGGTTATTATTTTATCTAATCAGGATGGCTCCCACTGCTTTTTATCAAATCTTCCTTCAAACCCTAAAAGGAAAGACTAGCCGGGATTAATTACACACTACAAGTTCGCCAATCTTTCAGCCAGGCCAGTGTCGGTACTTTGAGGGAGGTCCCCCGTGCTTTCGCACGAACCTAATTAATGTAAACCTCGTTTTCCCAGAGGCGTAACCCCGTTGACACCTTTCTAGACACCTACTTGATCGGCTAATTGTAATGTATAAAACTCTCCCAGGAGTAACACTTACTCGCAGCGGGTATCGGGATCCAACTATCTCATAGAAGGTATGCAATCTCATTGCAAATTTCAACACTTGAAATTCCCGATAATATTTTGCCCCGAACGATCTATGACCTTGACAAGGTCAACAAACCATAGACCGCAAGTCAAGTTCAACCCGTCATTTCTTGATTGAATCAAACCCACCCGCACGACCCTTGACAAGGTCAACAAGGCCGCACGACTACCCTAACCCAATCTGCATCATATGCATAAGCAGATAAATACTGGTTAGCTACCGCACACTGCGCCTTGACAAGGTCAACAAACGCAGCACGAATACTAAACAGGACTTATCTGAAATGACGGAGGGCTACGACAGGTTTTTCTGAAAACCTATTGCGTAATGAACTTGATATCGTTGTAGAATCAAATGATTTTTAAAATGGAGTGTTTTTGAGGCTTTTCTAGCTTTGCTAAAGGAGTCACTCCCGGTGAAGGGATCGTCGGTCCTTTCCTCGTCGAATGAGGTGCGGGATATATCATATATATCACTGTGCAAAGCAAAAAACACTTAAAAGCTATCAAAAGACAAACCGAGTGTGTAGCATCTGCCAGTTATTTCTAAAGGAGTCACTCCCGGTGAAGGGATCTCGGTCCTTTCCTCATCGAATAAGGTGCAGGATATATCTCATATACCTCTGTGCAAAGCAAGAACTGTAGCTACCTGTTTTATTTTGAAATTCGATTCTACAACATCTTAGGTTTCTTTTACTTTCATTAATCACATTAATGAAGTCCCATCATTTAAGTACCTAAACATTACAGATAAATACGACGTACACTTATGCCATCCGCATTCGCCTCGATGTCCCCTCGTGCACCGTTAGGTTAGGTAACTAACGGCAGAGCGGGGCAGGGCTAGCACGGGTGTAAAACATAAGTAACGTCTATATAATATATCATATATACTATATGAAGTATCCATCACAGAACATATCACATGATCACATCACAGATATCGCAGCAGAAGAATCATATGAAATATTGGATATACTAGGACGTCCGTGTTTTCAATACGAGCCAGTATAAAACACGGATTCCACGGTCGCGATGAATAGCCAAACCCACACCCCTAGACCCCTACGAGAGCGGCAAGCAACCCTACCAATTCTGGAGTTAGGAGACCCGGACTCGACTCCTCGAGTTGGTCTCCCACTGGACTCCAGAACCCGGTTACTTGTGCCCTCCTCCTTGGGTCTATCCTAGTGCGGAAAAGTAAATAATATACAAACGGTGACAACTTCCACAACCTGGAAGCGCCCCAATAAAAGAATATTACATACAAGTTTTTACATGAATGAAAATGAAAAACACTCATCTCACATAAAAAACCCCGGCTATTCAAACACGACGATCCAATATAACATATCCAGCAACACATAACATCACATGTCATCAACGTAAGTAAACATGCGCATCCCAATTGTCGTTGACATATAGCAACGAAACCGGCGATATCACATATTACACTTACGGTCACAGAAAAGAAAGTGTAAAACTACAACAGTTGGAATCCGCAACTTTCTTAGACATCGCATGCCTAAACCAATGAATTCCTTAGACATCGCATGCCTAACAATTATAAACCCCGCATTTTAGTCTCAAAATCGAAAACACTTTTCAATATCAAGTCGGGCAATTCAACAGGATTCCCGACATCCTGATCGAATGCTCGTCGCAAACTTCAGTAGACGGCCGCACCCCCGATACCGTCGACGAAGTGCACCAAGGCGGAACACCGCTGCCGCGAGCACCCGTACGGATGCTTTCGGCGATGGGGTTCTCCTACAGTCACTTGGTCGGGGCTATGGGGCGAGGCTGTCTATTAACTTTACCCGGCGAGTATCCGCGTACACTACGTGATTGCGACGGACTTTTGATCACATCAAAATTCCGTGGCAACCGATCAAGTGAGACTAAAGTGCTATGTTTATAACATTCATTCAGTTATCACATAACTACTTGTGAATTCCAATTATTGTATCACATTCCAGATAAACAGAAAATGTTAAACTTTCCGGTCGGACCGGATATAAATACCCAATTTTTCCCCTGTTGGGAAATTTCCAAGTGTTGGATTTTTCCGTAGTTTAACGACGTTCTAAGTAGTGCAAATAACGCGATGGTCCCTCTAGAAGACAACAAACCTTAACTCGATTATGTGACCGTCTTGAACTGCCCTTTGAACCTTCGGGTTTGGGGCAGTACGGCGTGCCACATGTGAGGCGTTGGCTTGACCCTTCTACGGCTGGACCGTTGGTACTGAGGCACGAACTGAATGTTGTTAGACTTATTTCATGAGTTGATCTGTATCGGGAATATTGTTAGTTATATGTATGCCCTAGAGGCCATTACTATACATAGGATGTATATTGTAGTGGATGCTGGGACATATATAGGGAGGACTTTCTTGCTCGACATGATAGTATGCTATCTGGTTGATCTTTACCTTAACGTGTACACTGATTGTCTCCCTGTTACATGTTGGTAAAGCCCTTAGGATGTGTACTTGACTACCTGGACTATGATGCGGATCATACTAGTGGGGACAGGGTAGTCCATCAGTACATCCTTCAAAGTCCCTAGTCGTGGGTGTATCGAGACGGGGCATCGATATACCAGAGTAGACTAGCGTATACCTTCTCGACCCATACAGATGGGCGATGGATGATCCCATATCCATTGGTGTTTGACATCGGAGATGATATACGGGTGCTCAGTAGAGACTGGGTACACTGGACGGACTCGCCGAGAACTCCCAGATGGTATTATACCTTATGTCAGATGGCAGTTCTCTGGGGACACTGGTACAGAGTAGTCTGTTGACCCGAGATCGTCATAGAGTCTTGTGTGGTTCCCACTGTGCTTTGATTTCCATCTTACCACGTCCAAGAGGGCGTGCAAAACGGTGGTTTTTGGGTACAGTCCCGAGTCACATGGAGGCAATGAGCGATAGGAGGGGATTCGTCTCTCCCGGTATAGGGAGTTGATGTTGCGCTGTGTTCGATTGGCTATAACAGGAAATCCCTGGCCAGGGTTGCTGAGATTTACTGGTAAGTGTTACCAGTAGTTTCTCGAACAGTTATAGACCTCATATCGACACGACTTATCGAGCTATTGGGGTCTGACGTTTGCCACCCCTAGGCAAGATATGCGACATATCAGACGATCAGACCGGACTGTACGGTAGTGTTACTGGTTGGATTCACTGGAGTGTGAGCGGGCTTGCTCGTCGATCTTCAGATCGCTCAATACCTGGGTGGCCGTTAGTTTAGCAGACCGCTTGCGGCTTGTGGGTGTTTGATATGATAATCGCCTGCTGCCGGCGTATTGACGAGTCTTTAGAGTCCTACACAGAGGTTTCCTGGCTCAAGCGAAACGAAATAGGAGCGCATATCAGATATGTGCGGGACCAAGAATAATGCGTGTATGTGATACCGTATTCCATTCTCGCGATGAATGTATCGAAAGGTTGTATGCGATATAACCTAGTTATCGAATCAAGGGTTGGTTCGATAAGCCGATACATTGGATACTAGTCGGTTATATACGATATGACCGGATCGTTAAATCAAGTGTTGATTTAATGATTTAATGCATAATTATATATTTGATATATTACTTTGTGTTATCTAGTATTGCTTCACTTTAAATGGATTTTCTCACTCGGTTGTTCACATTGTATATGTGATATACTTTTGTGCACTTGCTTGTATCATGTTTGATGATGCATGCCTTTTGGTTAAGTGTAAAGAATTAAACCTTGGTTAATGAAATGTTTAGGGTTTACTTTTTCCTTATTCATTTTATTCATTTATTTATTCTTTTGAAAAAGAAAAGGAAATGAGAAAAATGGTGGCTTTCTTTGGATGTATTATGAAGCTTCATGAAGACTTTGACCAAGTGACCATTTTGTCTCATGCTTAACCCTAACCATTCCATTCAACCATGATTAACTCTCTACACATTACCATGGTTAAGATTATGATAAGAATGATTTTAATTATTCTTATTATAAGAACTTATCATAATTCTAGCTCATCTTCTTCTTCATCTTCAAGTTTGAAACCATGAGGCCATCAATGGCAACTTGAGCTTGAGAGTGAGAAATCCAATTCTAAAGAGAACCCACCTCCTATTTCATCATCCTCTACCTCTTTCCAAGTAGTAGAGTGTGTTTTCTTCACAAGTTTCATCACTTTGTGAAGTCGGAGCTTGATTTAGCGATGCCTCGACGTAGATCATCTTCGGCATGGACATCGCTGACCTAGCCCGTCCATTCTCCGATGAAGCCGACGCTAGAGCCCGGGACTTGTTATGGACAGCGAGGAGACTTCATTGCGGAGCTATGGAGGTGGAGAACCGGATCTACAAAGGTTGTATTTCCGTATCTCTTAGTTAAGTGTTAACTAGTTTTTTGTTTCGCCTAGAAATCTAGCCGACGATCCATAGTCTAGGTTTTCTGGGCACCGTATTTTTTGAAATTGGCATGGATGATGCCTTGTGAGACCTCACTAGGGTGCCTAGGAACCCTACAGTGGTATCAGAGCTACTAGGCATTGGATGTCGACCTATGGGGGGTTCTCACTGTGTGACAGTGTGGCGAAGCATAGGCTCTTACCCCCAGGGTGTCCCGAGACCGGAAGGTGTTCCGGCGGGTTGTAGTCCTCGCGAGGGGGCATGCGTAAAAAGTAGCTGCTGAGGGACCCGTGGGTGCCACGGTGACCCCATTGGATGGGGTGGCTGCCTGACCTACAGATAGCAGTGTGCAATGGTAGTGTTGTTTGTATTTATTTTGTACATTTGATATTGCGGGGCGAGCGACCAACATGTGGACTGCCGTCACTGCCTATTGTATAATATTGTTTTGGGGCACGACCGGGTTGAGGTCGATGTACCCGTTGTACATATTTTTATTTTCTGTACTAGGTTTATCCCGTGAAGGAGTACACGGATAGCCGGGTTCTGGAGGGCAACGGGTCCGTATCTTATGGCTTTGAGAGGCAGAGGGGCCTCACTCTAGAATTGGAAGACTATTCGCCGCACTCATAGGGGGTACAGGATGACCCATGGAGGGGTGCTCAATTTACCGGATTCCGTGAAGTGCCGGGTGTTCCATTCACTATGTTGTGGGGGACTACCTCGCTTCAGGTTTTGGCGGGTAACTTGCCGCACCCGTAGGGGTCTAGGTTTCATTGCACAGGCTATCCACACGACCAGGGGAACGTCGGGTTTCAGTAGCGGCTCTATGAAACCCGGGGATCCCAGATTATCTGTTTTGTTCTGTGATGCTTATTACTTTTCTGTAATGTTGCATATTATCACGCCTGGAGCGATTATTGTATATTAGTATATATACTATTAGATGTTGTATATGTTTTACACCCGCGCTAGTCCAGCCCCCGCTCTGTCGTTAGTTAAGTAACCTAACGGGTGATGACGGGACCCAGTGACGAATGCGAATGGCATATACGTACATTTTATTTTCGTTCTTTTCTGGTGTGATTGATTGATAGGACTGCATTGATTCTTATCAATACAAGGATAAAACAAACCTATATTTGATGTTGTTGGAACAAATTTTAAAAAGGAGTTATTACAAAGACGTTTCCTTTTGTTTTGCATAGCGGTATTCAGTTAGAATATCCTGCACCTCATTCGACGAGGCAAGGGCCGAGATCCCTTCACCGGGAGTGACCCCTTGGGCAGAAGTTTACGTCAGGGTAATAACTTCAATATAGTCGATTACAAGTTGCTTTGCATCGCGGTATTCAGTTAGAATATCTTGCACCTCATTCCACGAGGAAAGAGACGAGATCCCTTCACCGGGAATGATCTCTTTAGCAAAGGTTTTTGCCACTATATTTTTATAAAAAGCTATCAGGTTCCTTCAACGAGATCAAGTTCATTACGTTAAAGGTTTTTCGCCAAAAACCAGCCGTAATCCTCCGTCATTTCTTATGGATGGTCAGTAGTATTCAAGCTATGTTTGTTGGCCTACATCAAGGCGTAGTGTTTGGTAGCTGCTGGGTATTCATTTGTTGCATAGATAGATGCATTAGTTTAGGACAGACGTACAGCCTTGTTGGCCTACGTCAAGGGCATGTACGATGACCTAAATTAATCAGGACAATGACGAGTAGAACTTGACATGTGGCTTATGATTTGTTGGCCTACGTCAAGGTCATAAGAGCATGGGATAAAAATTATATCGGGAGTTTCAAACATACAGGAAACTTGCCAGATTTGCGCATACCTTCTGGAGTGTGTTAACTTGAATGGCTTCCATCAAGTTATCATGCGATGATAGTTGGATCCCGATTCTCACTGATGAGTTGGTTTACTCTTCGGGTGATCCCGACTAATTCTTCTTTCAGGTTTGGAGGAGAATTTGAGATTACAGTGGGAGGTTTCCTAATTAGATAAAGTAATAACCATTCTGATCTAGGTTTGAGTGCACGCAGAGTGTTTCTTTTCTCTCTCTCATTGGCAGGGACCTTTGACCGACCCTAGACTATAACTCAGTGACCAAGTTGACCGAACCTTCTTAAAATACTGGCTTTTGGATTGTCCGAGTTGCATATGTCATTACCGCTCCTTCTTTTACCCTTTGTATTTCTCAGAACACCCCGTATTAATATGGACATCCACTTCCGTTGGATAGATCCATCGTATGGTTATATACGAACTCAGAGGGATTTCTTCGAGGATGGATCCAGGTTCAGGAGAAATAGAATTGATTTATTCAGTTGTCTTCTATTATCACCTTCTCTCAGGTTGCGAGGGCTCCTTAGTTTAGGAGAGTACACCTATTACGCTTATTGGATAGTCTTATTCCAAACCATAGGCAGGTGCCGAAAGGTAGGGAATGAAGAAAACCAATTAGCCTAAGGTAGGTGTACAGAAGGTAATAAATAAAGACAAAATAAATGGATTAGAAAGAGGGCGAAGTAAATTGCGACTGCTATCATTCACGACCAAACCGCGTACTTCATCGCCACTCCTATTTCACCTTTAATTTCTCCAGAACAACCCGTATTACTACGAACATCCAATTCCATTAGATAAATCCATCGTATGGTTATATACGAACTCGAAGGATATTTTTTCGAGGATGGATTCTGGTTCTGGTGAAATAGGAATAAGGTTTATTCAGTTGTCTTTTATCATCACCTTCACTCAAGTTGCGAGTACTCCTAGGTTTAGGAGGGTACACCTATTATGCTTACTGGATATTCTTCTTCCAAAACCATAGCCTGGTGCCGAACGGTAGGGAAGGAAGAAAACCACTTAGACTAATGATCGTGTACAGAAGGTAATGAATAAAGACAAATAAAGGGATTTGGGGAGATGGCAAATAAATATACGGTTAAAGTCATGAATTGGATTATGGAAGAGGCATTACTAGAAATATCTGGATACCCATACGAAACATTTTTTATGTTTCTATGCATTGTTAATAGAAAACTGATTTCCCGATTAGATACTTACTCTAGGGTATGTATTTACCAGGTTTCATTCTCACATCTGTATAGTTTTAGAGATAATGAGTGGGAGTAAGTTATTGGGAATTAGGTAATCATCCTCATTATATCGGAATTCGTTATAATTGGTGATATTTGAGGAAATCGCCTGGGTACAGTTTTCAACCTACGATACACAGGTTTTAAGTTATTCAACTCAGCGGACTTATACAGAGTATTGTATGTAGTCCAGTGTCCATCAGGATAAAGGGATTGGTCCTCATACTCTGTTCTATTTACTTGTGACTTCTCTAGCTTTTAGACAAGTATTTCGTAGAAATACAATGTCTAAATTTTGAGAAGTTGTGAGTATAGGAATAAAGTAGTGAACCAAGTGTCGCAAGTATCGGGATTCTTCAAAGAAATCGAAGATGTAGATTCTTGTGATCGGTATTCAAGTAATGAATATGAGGAACTTGTTTCTCTTTTAGGTTACTCATAAGTGGATGGATTCCTAAGTTGAGTAATGCTGATTAGCCTCTCTCCTTTAAGTTGATATGCACTGGAGACAGCTGCATGATTAGAATCTGGTTCAAATTAAATAAGTGCCAAAGTTTCTATATTGGATATAGAATGGTTCATATCTTAACAATGTTAAGGTAAGGGGAGTTGTCCAGCTTATGCTTAAGACCTGATACCGGATAACTCAAGGCACGTTTCTTTAATGGCAGTTTGTGGGTTGACCCTAGCTTTGACGAGGGTTGATTTTCTACCATCTGGAAGATCAATAGTGATATTGTTCTTGGCTCGCCACAGTTTTGGTAAAATGGATTTTTTCAGAAAACAGTCGTGGGAGTATGGTAGAACTGGAAGTGATTCCAGAACCGCAAACGATTACGGAAAATTTGATAGAACCTATATATTCAATCAGGTTTGACATTCCAATAGCCACTCCACAGATATGGTGGGTAACCTCAGACACCCGAGAGGTACTCCGGTAGCGTCGAGGAAGGTGACAGGGAGATTCTTGTTTACCCAGACTTGACACTACTGTTATTCCAGACTATGAGACTCGGCAGGAGGATAAGTATAGCGTTGTTCTAAACTAGCTTTAGAAGTGTACGTATATATATTATTTTACCAGAGGGTTGTCAAAGTCAGTGGGAGCAGCGGAAGCATAGTGGTCAAGTAGCTTATGTCTATTTATAGACTTGAGCAATTATAGTGGAGATAGATCATCTAATTTTGATATGACAGTCATGGGTTTGACTTCATCAGAATAGGGGATGGATCTGTTAAGAAGGTAGTAGGGTGTGATGTCTTGGTATATAGATGACATACACAGAGTAGGAAGTAAAATTCATATACTTCGATCGGTTGTACTGTGGTCGTCACACAGTTGTTTCTCCACAAGGGACATGGATATAATATTTGACATTCTGGTTACTAGATCTATGTTTTTAGATCTTGATTTGGGTAGTTTCCCAATGTGGGTACTTTGACAGTATTCTAATAGTATTTTTAGAATAGATGACTCCTGTCATGGTGGCGTACCTGCAGGTGATGGAGTCACCCTCTCTAAAGGTGTCTTACAGACTAAAGGGGAGAGGGACATGCATGATTGGCAGATCACTTGCTTAGGCAATTGAGTCAATCGTGAGATGTCAAGTACCACACCAGATGTCGTTATTACACTAGATGCGATAAGTTTATATTAATCCAATCCTGAAGAAATATACGGAAGCAGTTATAGAACATAAGTACATGTTCTACGGATTAGATAACGGCCACCTTCTTCGGGAGACGGTTATCATTCCAGGCTTCACAGGTGACCTGGATGACATGGTGATTGTCTGAATTATAGTTTTCCCTCAGACAAGGGACAGTATTATGGACAAGTGGTCCAAGAGGATACTATGGAGGCATAGTGCTGGACACTGATTAGTTTCAGTTATCGATACAGTCTAACAAGTTTGGATTTGGAGTTCATTTATGAACTAAGTCCCATCAGATATCCAGACATATTCTAAGACAGGTATTACTCGATTCGGGAGATGGTTTTCTCTGCAAACTTGATTATAAAAGAGACATAGAAAGAAACATCAGGGCGGATCCACTCACTGAGGCTATTTCTCGAACACAATAGTTTTGCAAACGAGTTTTTGTGAAACTGATTAGTAGAGGAGATGGATGTTCGGTATCACACGGGCTGTGAGTATACGACATCGCAATAATTAGCCTTAAGTGCAAGTGGCAGATTGTTGGATATGGTGCCCTCTAAGTCAATTATTGGATCGCAGGTACGTGATTGCAATGATTGAGGGAGGACCTATACCGATAGAACAGTCTTACTCGAAATGATAGTGTGCTATCTGATTTGTCTTTATCACCATGTAGATGTTGATAGAGCCCATAGGATTCTTGCTTGACTACCAGCAGTGTGATGGCGATCATATATGTGGGAGCTGGGGTCTATAAGCACATCCTTAAAGTGTCCCTAGTCGTGGGAGTTTTGAGACAGGGCATCGATACTCCGGAGTAGACTAGTGTATACATTCGAGACCCCGACGAGGGGCGGTGGCCGGTCTCACAAGCCATTGGTGTTAGTTGATTCACCCAAGATGTATACAGGTGCTCATTGGGTTATGAGCATACCGGACAGGACTCGCCGGGAACATGCTAGTTGGTATTATACATATCGTCAGATAGCAGATCCCTGGTGACATGTGTACAGGTTAGTTCATCGACCTGAGGTCGTCGTTTGTCTCGTGTGAGTTCCCACTGTACTTTGATTTATACCCTACCACGGGTCAAAGGAGTCGTGCAAACAGGTATATTTTGGGTACAGTCCCGAGCCACATGGAGACAGTGAGCAGATCGTCGGGGATTCGTCTCTCCCGGTATTAGGGGGGAGACCGAGCTGTGTTTAGGAGAGCCATTACATGAAATCCCTGGCCAGGGTAATCGAGATTTACTGGAAGGTATTCCAGTAGTATCTCAGGGTGTTCTGGGCTGCTCTCTGACACGACTTATGCAGCTATTGGGGGTCTGACATTTACCGACCCCCTAGGCCATATATGCGATACTCATAGACGAATGGGCCTGACTGTATGGATATTGTCACTGTCAGGCTCAGTAAGGTTTATAGATAAGTTCGCTCGTCAGCTTCCCTTCCTATCAATACATAGGCAAAACCTTACGTACAGATTGTACCTCTGACGTGCTAGTGGTTATACCCAGTGCCAGTTATTGATGAGTCATTAGAGTACCCACAGACATTTTCCCAAGTTCGGGCAAAACGTTGTAGATGCCGTATGGTATTATGGCAGGGTTCGGAAAATGCACGTGCGTTTTCGCACGTGTCATTTTTCGGGCAGATAATATTGGTAGGCTTTGGTTTAAGCCGGATCCCAGTATTATACTGTGTAGGTATAATATCTTTGTCTCAGTTGCATTTGTATTCGGTCGTAATACAAATGCGAGTATGTTTATACTGTTACGGGGTTATCCTGAAATTCGTTTCAGGATCACTTTTGGAAGTTGCCAGTTTCCAGTTTTCTATCAGCCGTATTTAACATTCGGTTAAATACGGATTTATCTTTTCGTCTTGAGGGTGAGTCATTGTGTGTGGAAGCTTCAAGATTAGTGACTCATTCTTTTGCATTGATTATTTGGTGACTAGGTTTTCATGACTCATTAAGCATTAATTGATTCATTTATTGTGTTCATAATTGGTGTCATTTGTGACTCATTCTTTCTTCATGATAAGTATTGCTTATGGTCACCTCCTCCCTCCTACACTCACTCTCCCTCTCCTATATATGGCCGGCCCCGCTTTTGGGAGATATATGGTTGTTCATTTTGATTTCCTTTGAGAAAAGATACAAGAAATTTAGTGTATGGAAATTTTATAGTTCAATTTCCATTCACCCGATTCCAATTGGCAACTTCATTAACCGTTCGTCCATAACCTTGGACATAACGAGACAAAGTGTTCTGCTCATTCTCTACATCAATCTTGATCGTCTCGTTTAGCAAACTTGACGATCGAGTTACCTCGGTTCACAGGCGGGAGCCCGTTTAAAGATCCGTCGACGTAGTGCCACCTGGACGACGAGACTGGAGTTTCAGAAGATCGAAGCCGCCGCAACAAAGCGTGGGATGATGGTTAAAGACCGAAGGACTCGGATCGTTCGGTATAACAATTCTACCCTCTTTACAATATGTTAGTTTAGCTTTAATGGCAGATCCGGGTTATAGTACGCGATAGCGCCAGTCGTAAAAGTTTTTGTTCCGCATATTGGCGTCTGTTAGACGGCCGGGGCGCTACCGTGCACTTACACATCCAACTCCTCGAATCGGGTCTCGAAAACATCCCAGAACCGAGAAAATATCATGGTGGACGATACTCATCATACCAAGGAAAACCGCATTTTTTCTCTTTAAATTGGTTCATCAGTTTACAAAACTTTCACATGCGGTTTCCAAATCCATAAAATATCAAGAAGAATCCGAAACCATCAAGTCACCATGTCAATAACAATGAAGACCAGCATAAATCTCCATAATACCACATCACCAATGAATATATGGATGCATCTAATATCATGCAATAATTAAACTAGCATATGAAAGCTATAACATGTAGCAACTATCAGTTAGCAAGCTATGTCAATGAAATAGTATTTTCTAAAGTGTGTGTGACATGGCAATTACCGATGATGATGTGTGTGAGCCGGCAAGTAAGTGCATGTAGAACATACACATCATCGGTAATGGTGCTGGTGTCCTGACAGCATGGTTCATAATCACTAAGTACACAATAAACATGCACTGAGACGATAACAACATGATAAATGGCAATGAATAGTAATTGCAACAATAATATGTGGAACATGAATGATAACGTAACAATAAGTAATCTACATCGCTACACCTGTGTTATACTGATTTGCCGTTTGAAATAGTACGAATCGTGGTGTTTTGAAAATAAGGGCTATGGTGTTATTAAGAAAAGGTGCGTCTTTTGAAATATCCGTAGTATCCCTTAACATGTCTTTAAAATCCTCACGATTCGTTAGTTTTGGAAATAGGTATGACTCGGGTCCAGTCTAACATCTACTAGGTAAGCTACAGGTCTAACTAACAGCCAATCTAAAGGGGTATGGAAACCACCTAAATCTGAGTCGATATATATACATATATAAATTCGGTGATCCCGCCTCAATAATATCACGTACGTTACAACATATCATATGACATCCTCGAGTCAAGAGTGCGGATCTATCGTCAATATATAGATCGTACGGTAAATCCATCGTACGGCATCCCAATCTGAAACAGGTCAACTACCACATCAATCTCATCATTTATCCGGTATCCTTATCATCACATCATGAATTAGGGGTACTGACCTACAGTCTAGTACAATCTGATACCATCAACATATATGTAAATGCGTGTGTATGAAAACACAGCGCCTACCGATACGCTATTATCACATGTCGCACCTCATAATATGATCCCAATCACATCACCGATCTCGTGGCATCAAGCCCAATCTCATCGACTCACCCCCAACTATCATCCACTATCCTCATTATCCATTTATAGGTATATATATATATATATAGTATGTGTGTGCCACACCTATGTGTATATAAGTATATACATATCCCATTTACGCACAAGTACTAAAATGCATGCAAGTGTGTGGGGGTGCGTGTATGCAAATCTTTACTCTAGGGTTTCGCGACAAAAATCAACTAAACCACTTTCCTCAAATCTCGCTAAAACTAATCCATGATCTCCTAAAGCTTGCTTGCTAAGTATCTATATCTCGCAATCACACATAAATGTATAGCTAAACTACATCGCATCATTTCTTATGAATTTGCGGGGGTGCTATACGCTATCCACCCGACTTCCCCCGTAGATAAAATCTACTCACCTGATTTTCGCTTGCCGGTGCCGACGTTGCCACGCGCTTGCTTGTCGTCTCGAAGTCTACATAGGGGTACCTACATGTCACAACGTATCGTCTCGCATAAAAACAAAATTCGAAATCGAAACGGCATACGAAAACCAAATCGGCACGCGTATCACGCATAGGTTAAAACCTATCGCCTACGCATGCAAGAATAGCCAAACCAACCTTCGATGTCGATGTACAAACGTCAAACCATCGAGATGAACCCAAACATCCCAATCGTGTTTTCACAATCACTAATTATATAAGAAATAGGGTTTAATTAATCAATACCTTAAAATTAATCAATTTGTTTTATTTCCCAAAAACCTAGTAAGCGGTCATTAACCGTTTCACTTCAAAACATGATATTTTGGCAAAACTAGTGGTCACACTATTCACTAATTATCTTAATTAGGCCACATAAACATTTACTAGATTTTTATCACACCATTTTGTATTAGTCAATAAAATTTAGTTTGCGAATTTATCTAATTTTAACCATTTTAAAGGAATAATACACTATTTAACAACTAAACTAGGTTTTGCATCAATTAAGATGTTAAACTGGACATCATAACTAGCACCAAGTGATCAAACCCAAATCTTGAATTCATAAAACCCTCACTTGAATTTTTATCTCTCCTATTTATATTATTTAAAAAACCCTAGTTTGCAATAATATGCAAATTGGACAATTTTAATGTAGCAATTTACAAATAAGCAACAAGATTAAGTTTTTTGTGTTTTAGAATGCTAACTACACCATGTAATCATAAACATTTTATAAGAAACCTAATTTATTTAAAAACCCTAAATCTTGAATTTCCAAATTAACAACTAAACCTAATTAGCTTCAATTGAAGTATGATAGCAACAAATTAGTAACTTGGTTAGGATTTATATCTCACAACCATCTTAAGATCAACATGAAACTTGTCCCCAAAATGCAAACTTTTCTCCAAGATTCAAGTTAGAAGGGGCTAAGGAAAAATGGGTAGGGCTTGAATTTGAATTTTAGCTTGATTTTTGATGGAAATTTGATGATTTTTTGATGGAAAAAGAGTGGGATTTTGGGGGAAGTGGGCTGCTGCAGTTGGAGAGGGGGCTCGGCCTGAAGAGGGAGGAGAGGGGAGAGTGGGCGTGGTGATGTTATCAAGTCAAGAATTGACCAAACTCAACAAAGCCCATACTTATATATATTTATTCTTTACTTTTTCTTTTCTTTTCTTTTCTTTTGTTTAATTGGAGGGGAGAGTGGGGAGGGGCTACTCAAGGTGGGCTCAACCAAGCCATGGGGAATGGGGGTGTGCGAGTGTAAGTGAGTGTGTGGGTGCACACACAAGAAGGTAATTACCAAACCTCAATTTCTATTTAATTTATTTTCACACTTTAAGCCTTTTACTTCGATATTTTCTAAAACCGTTTGACAGTTTAATTTCATTTCAAAAATAATATTTTACATGTTAGTTTAATGTGTCATGATGTACAAAATTTGTATCAACCCATTCCAATTTGTAATTTTCCCTAATTAAATATATTAGTCACGGCTTAAAATAATATTAAAATAATTAATTCCGGAAAATTTTCAGTAAATTAGAAATTTTACAAGTGTCTCAATAAACACCAAATAGTAGCAATTAAATAGCTAGAATATGTATATTTAATTTTTATATTAAAAGATATTTATATCTTGATTTTTACGGAAAACACCCGTTATTTTACCGATTTCCGAAATTTCACCTAAACGATTTTCAAAACATTACAATATAACAGTGGAATGAGACGCTAATATATATGTATACATATCAATTTATATATATCATCATAATTATTCATGCAAATATACTTAGGATATATTAGATTCACTTGATATTGGATTCAGGATATATGATATTCACTTGATGTTGGATACAGGATATATGAGATTTACATGATTTTGTACATTCAGGATATATGAGATTTATTTGATATTGTAAATTCAGGATTTGTGAGACTTACATGATAAGAGAGCCAATTTGGGGGCTGATTTGATAAAATTGGGATTTGGATTGTCTTGATGGACTTTGGTCCTACCACGATGTCAGGATTCCGTGGAAATGACATGTTTCATCCCATACTTCGCATTTATTGTTTATGCACTGCTTCATGTATTAGTTGTACCTGTTAGAGTATCTTCCATGACTGTTACATTTACATACTTTTATTTTATATGCATTGCTTCATGTATTCATTGTACCTGCTAGAGTACCTTTCATGACTGCTGCATATATACATTGTCATATCATTGTTCATGTATTAGTAGTACCTGATAGAGTACCTTACATGGCTGTTGCATACATATTGCCATTTATTGTTCATGTATTAGTAGTATCTGATAGAGTACATTACATGACTGTTGCATACATATTGTCATATTACTGCTTCATGTATTAGTTGTACCTGCTAGTGTACCTTTCATGACTGTTGCATGCATATGACCATTTATTGCTTAGCTTGCATATGTTAGTTTCGCACTGTACGTGCATACTTGCGATTACTTGTATATGTTATTTACTATTCACGAGTTGGCAACTCACCCCCGTTGTGCCACAGGGTTTTGCAGGTTGTTTCCCCAGAGTAGTCAAGGCGGGCTATTCATCTATCTTATCATCTTTTGCTGCGGATACCGCTTCGGCTCACGGTGTGCAGTTGTGCTTTAGGTGGGTCTTGTGGTTATCCGTTCATGTTCATTGTATATTCGTTGTATCCTGTACTCTCCATCTACCACTTTCATGTGTATGACTTAGAGACTTGATGTGAGGACGATATTGTATATTTTTGTGACTTGGATGTCTTTTATACAGTTTTACTTATATCGTCTTTTATTTCTTCGCTACGGCGTCGTATATCTGTTGTGGTGGTTGTTTTCCGCCGTTGGGCGTGGATTTGCTCCATTTGGGGATGCTTTACTTATATTTATGTTGTACCCATTTTTGGGGTTGGTTTTTACAAAGGAGGTGATGCCGAAATATTTAAGAAAGTAAAGTTGGAATTTAAAGAATTTGGTTTGAGATTTCAAATGTTTTGAAAATGCTATTATCACTTACTACTTTTGATGGTTTAGATTGCTGGGTTTTCGGCTTACTTAAATTGCGTTACGCCTGTATACGTTGTGTAGTTTAAGGGCCGTCACGTGCCAATTTCGGGTCGTGACAGAACAAGTACCCGATCCCTCGCATTTGTGAATTATTCGAGCAACTCAGTGGCGCGAGGGTATTCTCGAAGCTGCATTTGCGGTCCGGATATCATCAGGTCCGAGTTAAATCAGAAGATATTTGCAAGACTGCGTTCCGAACTCGGTGTGGACATTACGAGTATTTAGTGATGCCATTCGGAGTCACGAATGCACTATGGACTTGATGAACCGAATCTTTTCCCCTTTCTTGAACCAGTTTATTGTGGTTTTTATCGATGATATTCTGGTCTACTCAAGGAGCATTGAAGAGCATGCGGAACACTTGAAGATTGCACTGCAGACATTGAGGCAAGAAAGATTTTATGCAAAGATGAGCAAGTGCAAGTTTTGGCTTGAAGAAGTGAAGTTTTGGGGCATGTTGTATCCAGAAATGGAATCTCCGTTGATCCCGAGAAGATTGCAGCAGTTCAAGATTGGACGATTCCGAAGAACATAGCAGAGATCAGAAGTTTTCTTGGACTTGCCGGATATTACAGAAGGTTCGTGGAGAATTTTGCCCATTTGGCGGAGCCTTTGACCAAGCTTATACGGATGGAGGTACCGTTTGTATGTACGGATAAATGTGCGTCAGCTTTTGAGGTATTGAAGCAGAGATTGATAACCGCTCCTATTTTGACCGTGCCAGACAGTTAAGGAGGATGGGTAATTCACAGCGACGCATCTTGGAAAGGTTTGGGATGTATTTTGATGCAGCATGGGAAGGTTATAGCTTACGCATCGAGACAGTTAGAAGACCCATGGGAAGAATTACCTAACTCATGATTTGGAGCTTGCATCAGTAATTTTCGCTTTGAAAATTTAGAGACACTACTTATTGGGCGAAAGGGTCAAAGTATTCACCGATCATAAAAACCTGAAGTACGTGTTCACACAGAAAGCGCTTAACATGAGGCAGCGTAGATGGTTGGAGCTGATGGCTGACTACGATTTTGATCTTAAGTACCATCCGGGGAAAGTTAATGTTGTGCCGGATGCGCTTAGTCGGTTGCCAGCGATTCGGATATTGACTGCACAGAAGGAACTTATCGAAGATTTTCGGAGATTCGAGTTGGAGATCGTGCTACCGCATTCTTTGGGACAGTTGATGCAGCTGCAAGTACAGTCGTCAATGATCGAGAGTATTAAAGCAGCACAGGACCCAAGATTGCAGAAGTTTCGACAACATATTGAAGCTGGACTTTGAACGGACTTGTTGATTCATGAAGATGGTTCGTTGCTATATTGTAGCCGTTCGTGTGTGCCGAAAGGAGATATTCGTGAAGAAGTTATGAAGGAGGCACACAGTTCTGCATATTCCGTACATCCAGCAGGCACGAAGATGTACCGTGATCTACGACAGTATTTCTTATGGGAAGGCATGAAAAGGGAGATTGCTCGCTTTGTAGCGAAGTGCTTGGTGTGTCAGCAAGTTAAGGCTGAATATCAAAGGGTTGCTGGTTTATTTCAACCACTTCCGATTCCTCAATGGAAATGGGAACATATAACCATGGATTTTATGAAAGTTTTACCGCGGAGTCCAAAGGGCAACAATGCAGTTTGGGTGATTGTTGATCGATTGACCAAGGCAGCTCATTTCATACCATTTTGAGTTGGTCAGTCAACGGAAGCGTTGGCGGAATGGTATATACAGGAGATTGTGAGATTGCATGGAGTACCTGTGAGCATCGTGTCCGACCGTGACACCTGATTCTTATCACACTTCTGGGGGAGTTTACAGGAAAGTTTGGGGACGTGATTGAAATTTAGCATAGCTTATCATCTTCAGACAGATGGCCAGTCGCAGAGGACGATCCAAACTCTTAAAGATATGTTGAGAGCTTGGATGTTAGACTTCAAGGGTTCGTAGGAGGATCATCTACACTTGGCGGGGTTTTCGTACAACAACAGTTTTCAGGCGAAAATTCAGATGGCTCCATTCGAAGCATTGTATGGTCGCAAGTGTCGTTCACCTGTTTGTTGGGACGATGTTGGAGAATGAAGATTGTTGGTGTAAGTGCACGGCGGCGCCCCGGCCGTCAATCCGACGCCGGAATGCTGAAGCGATACTTTTCTTTAACTTTTTGAACTGGCACCACCGCGCACTAAAATCCCGGATCGGGCCATTAACCTAACTACTAGCTAACTACAAGATGGGAAGAGAGATATACCGAGCGATCCGTGTCCTCCGGTCTTCTCGTCGTCGTCCCGATCTCCCGCGGAATGTCCGGTCTCCACCACCTCACCGGAAGGGCACCACGTCGCCAGCTTCTTTTACGGGCTCCCACCTCTTGACCGAGGCAACTCGGGCACGAAGTTGGCGAGTCGACGTGCCCAAGATTTGCTGTAGGTTGACTGTAGAATACTTTATCTCTTGGGGTTTGAATGGAGTTGCCTTTTTGGTGGAGGAATGATATATGCTAATGGAGATGGAACTTGTGGGATTTTATCAAACCAAAAAGAGTACAAAATCTCCACAACCATTTTTGGACAGCTTCCCTTCTAACTTGGCCGGCCATGGCTCATGAGGGAATGAGAGAGGAGAAAAATGAGAGTGGGAGTGAATCAATAATCAAGGGGGGGAAGGAAGCTATCATCCATAGGAGAGAGAAAAAGGATATGATGATCAATAATCATTTTAACAAAAACCTAACTCCAGAAAACCCATCATCAAACTCTCCATCAACATCCATCATCATTACTCCAAAAGTCAAGTAATGATCAAGCATCATGAAGTCAAGAAGTCAAGGTCAACAAGAGCTATCATGAAGCAACAAAATGCAATGAACACCCTCCACTAATGTTTATTTGTACAAATGTAAATAAGCCCTCCTCCACCAATCTTCGGCCAATGAAAGATACAAAAAAATATGGCCGAAACGGAAAGCAAACTGGCAACTCCAAAAAACTGATCCCGTAATAAATTACAGGAAAACACCGCTACTGTATATACATACCAGCATTTGTATTCTGACTGAATACAAATGCAATGAGACAAATCTACACTGTCCAATACTAGGATCCGGCTTCAACCAAAGCCCGCTAGTATTAACCGTCCGATCCTGATCCGTGCAATACCGCACGTATCTGATCGAACCCTGCCATATCTCCATACGGCCTCTACAGCGTTTCGCCCGAAACTTGAGTAACTGTGTGTGTGGTGGACTCTAAAGACTCGTCAATACTATAGCTGTGGATTTAACCATTAGCACGTCAGAGGTATTAGCCATACGTGACGGGCAACCAGCTATTGACCAAAAGGGATGTAGACGAGCGAACTCATCCTGACACCCTACTGAGCCTATCAGTGACAATATCCGTACAGTCCGGTCCGTTCGTCTATGAGCATCGCATGGCAGGCCAAGGGGGTTGGTAAAAGTCAGACCCCCAATAGCGGTACAAGTCGTGTCGGAGTGTAGCCCAGAATACCCTGAGATACTACTGGAATACCTACCAGTAAATCTCCTGCCTCGGCCGAGGGCTTTGTGTAATGGCTCTCCTAGACACAGTGCGACCTCACCCCCAATACCGGGAGAGACGAACCCCTGAAGATCCGCTCACTGCCTCCATATGGCTCGGGACTGTACCCAACTAAAACCTATTTGCACGTCTCCTTTGAGCGTGGTAGGGTAGTAATCAAAGTATAGTGGGAACTCACACGAGACAAATGACGATCCTCAGGCCGATGAACTAACCTGTACACATGTCACCAGGGAACTGCCATCTGACGTCAGGTATAAGACCAACTAGCATGTTCCCGGCGAGTCCTGTCCGGTGTACTCATAACCCAATGAGCACCTGTATACATCTTAGCTGAACCAATTGACACCAGTGGCTTGTGAGACCGGCCACCGCCCCTCGTCGGGGTCTCGACTGTATACACTAGTCTACTCTGGAGTATCGATGCCCTGTCTCGAAACTCCCACGACTAGGGACCTTTTAAGGATGTGCTTATAAACTACAAGCTCCCACGTATATGATCGCCCTCATACTGCTGGCAATCAAGCATGAATCCTAGGGGCTCTATCAACGTGTAATAGCGACCTGTCTGGTCACCTAAAGCAGTACATGATGATAGAGATAAACCAGATAGCATACTATCATCTCGAGTAAGACTGTCCTACCGGCATAGGTCCTCCCTCAATCATTGCAATCACGTGCCTGTGATCCAATAATTGACTCTGAGGGCACTATATCCAACAATCTCCCACTTTCACTCAAGGCTAATTATTGCGATGTCGCAAACTCACAGCCCGTGTGATACCGAACACCCAACTCCTCTACTAGTCAGTCTCACAAAGCCTGTTTGCTAAACTATTGCGTTCAAGGAATAGCCTCAGTGAGTGGATCCGCATTGATGTTTCTTTCTATGTCTCTCTAAATCTCAAGTTCGCGGAGAAACCCATCTCCCGAAATGAGCAATACCTGTCTTAGAATGTGTCTGCATGTCTGATGGGACCTAGTTCATAAATGAACTCCAAATCCAAACTTCTTAGACTGTACTGTCAACTGAACTTAACCAGTATCCTGCGCCATGCCTCCCTCAGTATCTGCTTGGATCACCTGCCCAAAATATTGCCCCTCGTCAGAGGGAAAACTATAACTCTGACAACCTCCCTGTCGTCCAAGTCACCTTGGAAGCCTGGAATGATAACTGTCTCCCGAATGAGGCTGTCGTTATCATATCCTTAGAACATCCACTTATGTTCTAAAACTGCTTCCGACTGTTTCTCCAGGATTGGATCAATGTCAATTATTGCATCTAGTGCAAAAACAACATCTGGTGTGGTACTTGACATCTCATGATTGACTCAATTGCCTAAACAAGTGATCTGCCAATCATGCACATCCCTTTCCCCTTTAGTCTGTAAGACACACTTTAGAGAGGGTGCCTCCACCACCTGCAGGTACACACCCGTGCCAGGAGTCGTCCATTCTAAATACTCTTAAAATGCTGTCTAAGTACCCTTAATTGGGAAACCACCCAAATCTAGATCTAAAACCATAGATCTAGTAACCAGTATGTCAGATATAATGTCCAAGTCCCATGTGGAGAAACCACTGTGTGACGACCAAAGTATAACTGATCGTAGTATAGGAATATCACTTTCTACTCTGTGACTGTCGCATCAGAAATAGATGATCTATCTCCGCTATATCTGCTTTAGTCTATAAATAGACATAAGCCACCTATCCACCAATGCTTCCGCTGCTCCCACTGACTACGACAACCCTCTGGCAAAGTCATATAGACGTACACTTCTAAAGCTAGTTTAGAACGACGCTATAGTCATCCTCCTGCCGGGTCTCACAATCTGGGACAACAGCAATGGCAAGTCTGGGTAAACAAGAACCTCCCTGTCACCGTCCTTGAGGCTACCGGAGTACCTCTCGGGTGCCTGAGGTTACCCACCATATCTGCGGAGTGGCCAATGGAATGTCAAACCAGATTGAATCTTTAGGTTCTTTATCAAATCTTCAGTAATCGTTTGCGGTTCTGGAATCATTTCCAGTTCTACCACACTCCCACTACCGTTTTCTGAAAAAAAATACATTTTTATTAAAACTGTGGCGAGTCAAGAACAATATCACTATTGATCTTCCAGATGGTAGAAAGTCAACCCTCGTCATAGCCTGGGTCAACCCACAAACAGCCATTACAGAAACGCGCCTTGAGTTATCCAGAGTCTGGTTTTAAGCATAAGCCGGACAACTCCCCGTACCTTAACATCGTTAAGATACGAACTGTTTTATATCCAATATAGAAACAGAGGCACTGATTGAACCAGATTCAAATCATGCAGCTGTCTCCAGTGTATGTCAACTATGTGGAAGAAGGCCGATCAGCGTTACTCAACTTAGGAATGCTTCCAATTATGAGTAACCTGAAAGAGAAGCAAGTTCTCTTAATCATTACTATCGACTGAATACCATATACAAGTATCTACATCTTCGATCACCTTGAAGAATCCCGATACTTACAACACCTGGTTCTCTACTTTATTCATATACCTATAACTTCTCAAAACTTGGACCCTGTGTTTGCACGAAACACTTGTCTAAGAACTAGAGAAGTCATAAGTAAACAAAATATAGTACGAGGACCAACCCCTATGTCCTAATGGACACTGGACAATATACAATCCTCTGTATAAGTCCCTTGAGTCTAATAACTCATTCCCTGTGTGTCGTAGGTTGAAAACTATACTTATGGTTAAGAAGAATTACACCGTTGTTTAATGCTCCTTACCTAACCATCAACTGATATAGGTAAATGCCATAGACATAATTTCAAAAAGGTACATCTCACTCTATAAAAATAGACGTACAGATATATCAATTTGAAATTGGTGCATAACAGCGGATATTCAAAACCAAATATTTGCCGTCCGGCAAACAACCCAGGTGAATTCCTCAAATATCACCGATTACAACGAATCCCGATATAATGAGAATGATCACCCAATTCCTAATAACTTATTCCCACTCATCATCTATAAAACCATACAGATGTGAGAATCATACCTGGTAAATACATACCCTGGAGTAAGTATCTAATCGGGAAATCAGTTTTCTTTTAACAGTACACAGTGAAACTGAAACATTGAAATGTTTCGATGGGGTATCCTGGTATTCCTAGTAATGCCTCTTCTGTTATCCAGATTCACGACTATAACCGTGTAATTCTTTGCCATCTCTCCAAATCCCTTTATATGTCTTTAGTCATTACCTTCTGCACAGCCCTTTAGGCCAAATGGTTTTCTTCCTTCCCTACTGTTCGGCACCAGCCTATGGTTTGGAAGAAGACTATCCAATAAGCATAATGGGTGTACTGTCCTAGTCCTAGGAGCACTGGCAATGCGAGAGAAGGTGAAGAAAAAAGACAACCGAATAAACCTTATTCCTATTTCTCCTGAACCAGAATCCATCCCCGAACTCGAACAAGTTCCTTTCGAGTTCGTATATAACCATACGATGGAGTATCCAAATATCTGTAGATCTTTGTAGTGATACGGAGTGTCCTGGAGAAATACAAAGGTGAAGTGGGAGTGGTAATGAAATACTTGGTTTGGTCGTGAATATCAGTCGCAATTTACTTTGCCCTCTTACTAATCCCTTTCTTTGTCTTTACATAATACCTTCTGTACACCATCGTTATGCTAATTGGTTTTCTTCATTCCCTACAGGTCGGCACCAGCCTAAGGTTTGGAAGAAGACTATCCAATTTGCGTAATAGGTGTACTATCTCTTAAACCAAGGAGTACTCGCAACTTGAGAGAAGGTAAAAAGGAAAAGACAACTGAATAGTCCTATTCGTTTTCTCCAGAATCGGAAACCATCCTCGAATAAATTCCTTCGAGTTCGTATCTAACCATACGATGGTTTTGTCCAATGGAAGTGGACGTTCATAGTAATACGGGGTGTCCTGGAGAAAAGGGTAAAAGTAGGAGTGCCAATGAGGTTTGCAACTCTGACAATCCAAAAGCCAGTGTTTAAGAAGGTTCGGTCAACTTGGTCACTGAGTCATAGTCTAGGGTCGGGTCAATGGTCGCTGCCAAAGAGAGAGAGAAAAGAAACACTCAGCGTGCACTCTAACCTAGATCAGAATGGTTACCAATTTATCTAATCAGGAAACCTCCTACTGTAACCTCAAATTCTTCTCCAAACCCGAAAGAAGAATTAGTCGGGATCACCCGAGGAGTAAACCAACTCATCAGTGGGAATCGGGATCCAACTATCATCGCATGATAACGTGACGGAATCCGCTCACGTTATCACACTCCAGAAGGTATGCGCATATCTGGCAAGTTTCAGTTTCTTTAGAAACTCCCGATGTGATTTTTTGCCCCATGCTCTTATGACCTTGACGAAGGTCAACAGATCATAAGTCACATGTCAAGTTCTACCCGTCATTGTCCGGGTTTATTTGAACCCACCCGTACAAGCCCTTGACGAAGGTCAACAAGGCTATACGACTGTCCCAAACCAACGCATCTATCTATGCAGAAGAAAGGCAACAAGCAGCTACCATACACTACGCCTTGACGAAGGTTAACAAACATAGCATGAATACTACGTGCTACCCGTCTGAAACGACGGAGGGCTACGAATGGTTTCTGCCGAAAACCTTTAACGTAATGAACTTGATCTCGTTGAAGGAACGGATAGCTTTTTAGAAAAATATAGTAACAAAAACCTTTGCTAAAGAGGTCACTCCCGGTGAAGGGATCTCGGCTCATTCCCCGTAGAATGGGGTGCAGGATATTCCAACTGAATACCACGATGCAAAGCAAAAGTAATCGGCTATAGTGAAGTTATTGCCCTGACGCAAACTTTTGTCCAAGGGGTCACTCCCGGTGAAGGGATCTCGGCCCTTGCCTCGTCGATTGAGGAGCAGGATATTCTAACTGAATACCACTGTGCAAAACAAAAGTGAACGTCCTTGCAAATAACAGCTTTTTGAAAAATGTTCCAACAACATCAGATTAGGTTTGTTTAACTTGCATTTATCCGAATCAACGTAGTCCCATCAATTGATCACACCAATAAAGAACGAAAATAATGACGTACGTATATGCCATCCGTATTCGCCACTGGGTCCCATCATTACCCGTTAGGTTAGCTAACTAACGACAGAGCGGGGACGGGACTAGCTTGGATGCAAAACATATACAACATCTACTAATATATATATAATATATAATTTTCGCTCAAGGCGTGATAAAATGCAACATCACAGAAATGTACAGCATCACAGAACAATACAGATATCTGGGATCCCCGGGTTTCACAGAGCCGCTACTGAAACCCGACGTTCCCCTGGTCGTGTGGATAGCCTGTGCAATGAAATCCTAGACCCCTACGGGCGCGGCAAGTTACCCGCCAAAACCTGAAGCGAGGCTGCCCCCTTCAGCAACGTGAATGGACCACCCAGCACTTCACGGAATCCGGTAACTCGGACACCCCTCCTGGGTCAACCTGTACCCCCTACGAGTGCGGAGAATAGCCGCCAATTCTAGAGTGAAGCCCCTCCGTCTCAATGCCATGAGATGCGAGCTTGTTGCCCTCTAGAACCCGGCTATCCGTGCACCCCACCTTGGGGTAATCCTAGTACAGAAAGTAAAATATACATACAACGGGTACATCGACCGCAACCTGGTCGTGCCCCAAAAGAATAATATACAAACGGGCAGTGACGGCAGTCCACATGTCGGACGCTCGCCCCGCAATATCAAATGTACATAATACAACAAAAACTGTACTAGCATTGCATCCATGCTATCCCCCACGACCAATCCGCAACATCACAGCACAATCACTGAATATCAACGTGAATGTCACGTTCGCAAATCCGTCTAACCGGGCTATAGCAGTTAGACAGGATTTACCGATCAAGTGACATTCATGGTCGCAGATATAATGTAAATACTGTGAACTAATGCGTTTAAAATTTTCGATCGATCAAATTTATCCAAGTGGGCCCCAAGCATTACCGTAGCACTTAGAGAAATCTGGGCCCAAAAAATAACATTCCAAAAACCCTATTTTACACTCAGGAGCTCTCTGTAAAATTTTAGGGCCATGAACAGTTAATATTGCGGCGGAACCACGGCCCAAGCATGGGTTTGGCCGCGGTTCCGCGGTGGAATAGTGGGTTCGTGCAAGCAAATTTTTACAGAGTGCATATACTCCCCTGCACATTATTCTGCAACTACCTGAAAAATTTTTGGAGCCAAAAAAAATTCGACAGAAACTGATGCTATTGAAAACGCGGATTTTGGAAAAAAAATTTTCGATCGGAAATGTAAACACATTAGACAAAGCTAGACTAGGTTAATGGCGAGGCTCTGATACCAATGTAAGTGCACGGCGGCGTCCCGGCCGTCAATCCGACGCCGGAATGAGGAAGCGATGCTTTTCTTTAACTTTTTGAACCGGCACCACCGCGCACTAAAATCCCGGATCGGGCCATTAACCTAACTACTAGCTAACTACAGGATGGGAAGAGAGATAGACCGAGCGATCCGTGTCCTCCGGTCTTCTCGTCGTCGTCCTGATCTCCCGTGGAATGTCCGGTCTCCACCTCCTTACCGGAAGGGCACCACGTCGCCTGCTTCTTTTACGGGCTCCCACCTCTTGACCGAGGCAACTCGGGCACGAAGTTGGCGAGTCGACGTGCCTAAGATTTGCTGTAGGTTGACTGTAGAATACTTTGTCTCTTGGGGTTTGAATGGAGTTGCCTTTTTGGTGGAGGAATGATATATGCTAATGGAGATGGAACTTGTGGGATTTTATCAAACCAAAAAGAGTACAAAATCCCTACAACCATTTTTGGACAGCCCCCCTTCTAACTTGGCCGGCCATGGCTCATGAGGGAATGAGAGAGGATAAAAATGAGAGTGGGAGTGAATCAATAATCAAGGGGGGAGGAAGCTATCATCCAAAGGAGAGAGAAAAAGGATATGATGATCAATAATCATTTCAACAAAAATCTCACTCCAAAAAACCCATCATCAAACCCTCCATCAACATCCATCATCATTACTCTAAAAGTCAAGTAATGATCAAGCATCATGAAGTCAAGAAGTCAAGGTCAACAAGAGCTATCATGAAGCAACAAAATGCAAAGAATACCCTCCACTAATGCTTATTTGCACAAATGCAAATAAGCCCTCCTCCACCAATCTTCGGCTAATGAAAGATACAAAGAACTATGGCCGAAACGGCAAGCAAACTGGCAACTCCAAAAAACTGATCCCGTAATAAATTACAGGAAAACCCCGCTACTGTATATACATACCCGCATTTGTATTCCGACTGAATACAAATGCAATGAGACAAATCTACACTGTCCAATACTAGGATCCGGCTTAAACCAAAGCCCGCTAGTATTAACCGTCCGATCCTGATCCGTGCAATACCGCACGTATCTGATCGAACCCTGTCATATCTCCATACGGCCTCTACAGCGTTTCGTCCAAAACTTGAGTAACTGTGTGTGTGGTGGACTCTAAAGACTCATCAATACTATGGCTGTGGATTTAACCACTAGCACGTCAGAGGTATTAGCCATACGTGACGGGCTACCAGCTATTGACCAAAAGGGACGTCGATGAGCGAACTCATCCTGACACCCTACTGAGCCTGTCAGTGACAATATCCGTACAGTCCGGTCCGTTCGTCTATGAGCATCGCATGGTGGGCCTAGGGGGTTGGTAAAAGTCAGACCCCCAATAGCGGTACAAGTCGTGTCGGAGTGTAGCCCAGAACACCCTGAGATACTACTGGAATACCTACCAGTAAATCTCCTGCCTCGGCCGAGGGCTTTGTGTAATGGCTCTCCTAGACACAGCGCGACCTCACCCCCAATACCGGGAGAGACGAACCCCTGAAGATCCGCTCACTGCCTCCATGTGGCTCGGGACTGTACCCAACTAAAATCTGTTTGCACGTCTCCTTTGAGCGTGGTAGGGTAGTAATCAAAGTACAGTGGGAACTCAAACGAGACAAATGACGATCCTCAGGTCGATTTACTAACCTGTGCACATGTCACCAGGGAACTGCCATCTGACGTCAGGTATAAGACCAAATAGTATGTTCCCGGCGAGTCCTGTCCGGTGTACTCATAACTCAATGAGCACCTGTATACATCTTAGGTGAACCAACTGACACCAGTGGCTTGTGAGACCAGCCACCGCCCCTCGTCGGGGTCTCGACTGTATACACTAGTCTACTCTGGAGTATCGATGCCCTGTCTCGAAACTCCTACGACTAGGGACCGTTTAAGGATGTGCTTATAGACTACCAGCTCCCACGTATATGATCGCCCTCATACTGCTGGCAATCAAGCATGAATCATAGGGGCTTTATCAACGTGTAATAGCGATCTGTCTGGTCACCTAAAGCAGTACACGATGATAGAGATAAACCAGATAGCATACTATCATCTCGAGTAAGACTGTCCTACCGGCATAGGTCCTCCCTCATTCATTGCAATCTCGTGCCTATGATCCAATAATTGACTTTGAGGGCACTATATCCAACAGTTGGGACCGGATTTGATCATGCAAACCGTGGAGAAAGTTAATACTATCCGGAATCGTATGAAGGTAGCACAAGATCGACAAAAGAGTTAGGCTGACACATCGAGAAGACCTCTAGAGTTCGCTGTTGGTGATTTGGTATTCTTGAAGATATCACCTACTAGAGGAGTTATTCGTTTTGGGAGTCAAGGTGACCTTAGTCCTCAATTCGTAGGGCCTTTCGAGATTTTGGAGCGTGTTGGAGACGCGGCTTATCGATTGGCGTTACCACAATCTCTGGCAAATGTTCATGGTGTGTTTCATGTATCTCAACTCCGTAAGTAAGTTCAAGATGAAACACACGTGCTAGATCATTCGGAGCTGACTATAAGAGAGGATTTGACCAATGAGGAACGACCGATGTCGATTGTGGATCGAAGAGAAAAGGTCCTTAAGAACAAGGTTATCCCTCTCGTACTTGTTCCGTGGGGAAATCGCTCGCACGGAGAATTGACTTGGGAACGAAAAGATGAGATTCGACAGAAGTTTCCACACCTATTCTTATAGATTCTTGATTGTTTATCTTTTCTTGTTCTTGGAATTTCGAGGACGAAATTCTTTTTGTAGTTCGGTATAATGTAACAACCTAGTTCATTTATTCCGGTTCTATTTCATGTATTTCTTTGTTTATGGTTTTTTCCTGATTTACTGAGTTTTGGGTGCGAATAATGTTTTGACATCTGTATTTGCATCCGACCCGACCCCCATGCTTCAAACTTGTCTTGATTTAAGTTTATGATTTATCCTGACTTGTCGCGTGGACTCGTGCACTTTCATTTGCATACTGCATATTGGCATTTTATTTGGCATATGCATTTTTTAATATAACATTTAAAGTCACATAAAATATTTTAGAAATATATTGCATGGTCTGCATGATACCCCTAACCCTGTGGTAGCATCCGCGCATCTTGTTCTCGTCCCGTTCAGTGAAACGGACTTGTTTGGATGGCTACGCGCACGTGCGTGCATCCGTTCTTGGGGGTAAGCATTTTCGTTACCCGGATATCTAATTTTAGTTTTGGTCGACATGTATATTTTTTGTATTTTGAAACTGAATTTTAGACCCGCCCCGGGCGTGTTTTGGACTAAATTTGTATTTACCAGAAAATTTTTTTTTTATTAATTTAATGTTTTTATTTAACACAGTTTAAATTTTATAACTAAACATATATTTTTTTTAAATTTAAAATCATAACTTTTACAATAACCTTTCTCGCTCTCTCCGCGGCACTCTCTTTCTCAACCTTTCTTTCTCTCTCCCCCACTCAGCACTAACTATCTCTCTCTCTCCCTTACTCTCTCCTTTCGCTCTCCTTTCTCTCTCCTCTCGGAAACACTGTTTCCTTCTCGATTCTGGTCACCTCCTCTCTCCTTACCGTCACCTCCCTTCTATTCTTTCTTCTTCTCTTCTTTAAAACACCGAGCCCTCCACGAGAAACTATTAACTCTTTTGCCTCCTCAAACCTTAACCCTAACTCCTCTGCACCACTACCCTCGACATCGCCTCCATTCTCATCTCCATCCTCTCCTCCTCCTCGTCATCATCTTCTTCTTCTCCTCTCCTCTGTCCCTGAGCACAACCTGCACACCCAAGCCCCGTGAACCCATATCCAAACCCTAGCCTCGCCGCCGACCATCTCATCGTCGCCATCACCATTTTCTCTCCTCATCTCCATCATCTCCTTCTTCTCTCCATAACCATCTCCTCTTCCCTCTCCATTCCGTGCACACCCGAGCCAACCCTAACCCACTAACCCATAACCCTTGCCTCACCTGCACCTCCATCGCCGGCGATCCCTCGTCGTCGCCATCCTCACCACCATCAACCCTTCTTCTCCCATGCACACTCCAATACCCCAGACCTTCTTCCCTACACAAAAACCCTCACCCGGCTTCTTGAAACCGCAGCCCACTCCCCTCGCCGGCAAACCCTATCGCCGGTGACCCACGACTCATCATCACCCCTAACACCCTCCTCTAACCCCAGAAGACCATCACAACACCAACCATCCACTCACTTTCTCTCTTCTCTTTCTTCTTCTTCTTGTTCTTCTTGCTTTCTTGAATTCCATTTTCCGGTCACCCGCCGGAGCCGTGACCGTCGCTGGCGATCCGACGATCCAGTGAATGTACCTTGCTCGTGTGATCACCCTCTTGCCTTCCCGCGTGCCGCGTGTGCGTTACGACGATTTACCGACATCGGGCGTGCCGTGCGTATCCGTCGTGTGATCCGATCGAAGAAAGTTAATCTTGCTACATGCTGTAATATAATCTACTGCACCCATTTGAATAATAATATTACATATTGTTTAGTTATGCATCCATTTTACAGTTTTACTGTTTTCGGATACCCGTTTGCATCCATTACATAAGTAAAGACAAATAAAGGGATTAGTAAGAGGGCAAAGTAAATTGCGACCGCTATTCACGACCAAACCAAGTATTTCATCGCCACTCCTACTTCACCATTGTATTTCTTTAGGACACTCTGTATCACTACGAAGATCTACAGTTATTTGGATACTCCATCGTATGGTTATATACGAACTCGAAAGGAACTTGTTCGAGTTCGGGGATGGATTCTGGTTCAGGAGAAATACGAATAAGGTTTATTCAGTTGTCTTTTATCTTTACCTTCTCTCACGTTGCGAGTGCTCCTAGGATTAGGACAGTACACCTATTACGCTTATTGGATAGTCTTCTTCTAAACAATAGGCTGGTGCCGAACGGTAGGGAAGGAAGAAAACCATTTACCCTAGCGATGGTGTGCATAAGGTAGCGACTAATAACAAATAAAGGGATTTGGAGAGATGGCAATGAAATGTACGGTTACAGTCATGAATCTGGATAATGGAAGAGGCATTACTAGGAATACCCGGATACCCCTTCGAAACATTTACATGTTTTCAGTTTCACTGTGCATTGTTAAAAGAAAACTGATTTCCCAATTAGTCCTTGCTCCAGGGTATGTATTTACCAGGTTTGATTCTCACATCTGTATAGTTTTTACAGATGATGAGTGGGAGTAAGTTGTTGGGAATTAGGTGATCATCCTCATTATATCGGAATTCGTTGTAATTAGTGATATTTGAGGAAATCACCTGGGTTGTTTACCGCACGGCAAATATTTGGTTTTGAATATCCGTTGTTATGCACCAATTTCAAATTGATATATCTGTACGTTTATTTTTATAAAGTGAGATATAACTTTTTGAAATTATGTTTATGACATTTACCTATATCAGTGGACGGTTAGGTAAGGAGCATTAAACAACGGTGTAATTCTTCTTAACCATAAGTACAATTTTCAACCCACGACACACAGGGATTGAGTTATTAGACTCAGGGGACTTATACAGAGTATTGTAGGTTGCCCAGTGTTCATGAGGACAGAGGGGATGGTATTCGTACTATATTCTGTTTACTTATGACTTCTCTAGTTGTTAGACAAGTGTTTCGTAGAAACACAAGGTCCAAGTTCTGAGAAGTTATAGGTATATGAATAAAGTAGAGAACCAGGTGTTGCAAGTATCGGGATTCATCAAGGTGATCGAAGATGTAGATACTTGTGTATGGTATTCAGTTGATAGTAATAGTTTTGAGAAACTTGTTTCTTTTGTAGGTTACTCATAATTGGATGCACTCCTAAGTTGAGTAATGTTGATCAGCCTCTCTCCATTTAGTTGACATGCACTGGAGACAACTGTATGATTTGAATCTGGTTCCAATTAAATCAGTGCCTCTGTTTCTATATTAGATATAGAACGGTTCATATCTTAACAATGTTAAGGTACGGGGAGTTTTCCGGCTTATGCTTAAAAGCAGACTCTGGATAACTCAAGGCACGTTTCTGTAATGGCTGTTTGTGGGTTGACCCGGGCTATGACGAGGGTTGACTTTCTACCATCTGGAAGATCAATAGTGATATTGTTCTTGACTCGCCACAGTTTTAGTAAAATGGATTTTTTTTTCAGAAAACAGAAGTGGGAGTATGATAGAACTCGAAGTGATTCCAGAACCGCAAATGATTACTGAAAATTTGATAAGAACCTAAAGATTCAATCTGGTTTGACATTCGATTGGCCACTCCGCAGATATGGTGGGTAACCTCAGGCACCCGAGAGGTACTTCGGTAGCCTCAAGGACGGTGACAGGGAGGTTCTTGTTTACCCAGACTTGACACTACTGTTGTTCCAGACTTTAAGACCCGGCAGGAGGATGAGTATAGCGTCATTCTAAACTAGCTTTAGAAGTGTACGTGTATATTATTCTGCGAGATGGTTGTCGTAGTCAGTGGGAGCAGTGGAAGCATAATGGACAAGTAGCTTATGTCTATTTATGGACTAAAGCAGATATAGCGGAGATAGATCATCTATTTCTGATGTGACAGTCATAGGATTGACTTCATCAGAATAGGGGATGGATTTGTTAAGAAGGTACTAGGGTGTGATGTCCTGGTATTTGGATGACATACACAGAGTAGGAAGTGAAATTCCTATACTACGATGGGTTATACTTTGGTTGTCACACAGTGTTTTCTCCATATAGGATATAGATATAATATCAGACATTCTGGTTACTAGATCTATGTTTTTAGATCTAGATTTGGGAAGTGTCCCAATCAGGGTACTTAGACAGCATTCTAAAGGTATTTAGAATGGACGACTCCAGGCATGGTTGTGTACCTGCAGGTGATGGAGTCACCCTTTCTAAAGCTGTCTTATAGACTAAAGGGGAGAGGGATGTGCATGATTGGCAGATCATTTGCTTAGGCAATTGAGTCAATCATGAGATGTCAAGTACCACACCAGACGTTGTTTTTTGCACTAGACGCAATAAGTTGATATTAATCCTATCCTGGAGAAACGTTCGGAAGCAGTTTTAGGACATAAGTGGATATTCTAGGGAAATGATAACGGCAGCCTCCTTCGGGAGACGGTTATCATTCCAGGCTTCCAAGGTGACCTGGATGACAGAGTGATTGTCAGAGTTATAGTTTTTCCTCTGACGAGGGGCAGTTGTTTGGACAGGAGGTCTAAGCGGATACTGAGGGAGGCATGACGCAGGATACTGATTAAATTAAGTTGACGATACAGTCTAAGAAGTTTGGATTTGGAGTTCATTTATGAACTAGGTCCCATCAGACATCCAAAAATATTCTAAGACAGGTATTGCTCATTTCGGGAGATGGCTTTCTCCGCGAACTTGAGATAAAGAGAGACATAGAAAGAAATATCAGGGCGGATCCACTCACTGAGGCTATTCCTCGAACGCAATAGTTTCGCAAACGGGGTTTGTGAGACTGATTAGTAGAGGAGTTGGGTGTTCGGTATCACACGGGCTGTGAGTATGCGACATCGCAATAATTTGCCTTGAGTGCAAGTGGGAGATAGTTGGATATAGTGCCCTCAGAGTCAATTATTAGATCGCAGGCACGTGATTGCAATGATTGAGGGAGGACCTATACCGGTAGGACAGTCTTACTCGAAAGATTTGTATACTATCTGCTTTGTCTTTATCATCGTGTATATGCTTTAGGTGACATTGTAGTTCACTATTACACATTGATAAAGAATAGTATGCTAGCATGGTTTGTCTTTATCATCGTGTACTGCTTTAGGTGACCTTACAGGTCGCTATTACACGTTGATAGAGCCCTTAGGATTCTTGCTTGACTACCAGCAGTATGATGGCGATCATATACGTGAGAGTTGGGTAGTCTATAAGCACATCCTTACAGTGGTCCCTAGTCGTGGGAGTTTCGAGACTGGACATCGGTACTCCATTAGTAGACTAGTGTATACAGTCGAGACCCCGACGAGGGGCGGTGGCTGGTCTCACAAGCCATTGGCGTCAGTTGGTTCACCTAAGATGTATACAGGTGCTTATTGGGTTATCAGTACACCAGACAGGACTCGCCGGGAACATGCTAGTTGGTATTATAGCTGACGTCAGATAGCAGTTTCCTGGTGACATGTGTACAGGTTAGTTCATCGACCTGAGACCGTCATTTTTCTCGTGTGAGTTCCCACTGTGCTTTGATGACTACCCCACCACGGCTCAAAGGTGTCGTGCAAACAGGTTTTAGTTGGGTACAGTCCTGAGCCACATGGAGGCAGTGAGCGGATCGGCAGGGGTTTCATCTCTTCCGGTATTGGGGGTGAGATCGCGCTGTGTCTAGGAGAGCCATTACACGAAGTCCTTGTCCAAGGCAGGAGATTTACTGGTAAGTATTCCAGTAGTATCTCAGGGTGTTCTGGGCTACACTCCGACATGTCTTGTACCGCTTTTGGGGGTCTGACTTTTACCAACCCCTAGGCCCGCCATGCGATGCTCATAGACGAACGGACCGGACTGTACGGATATTGTCACTGACAGGCTCAGTAGGGTGTCAGGATGAGTTCGCTCATCGACCTCCCTTTTGGTCAATACCTGGTAGCTCGTTACGTACGGCTAGTACCTCTGACGTGCTAGTCGTTAAATCCACAGCCAATGTATTGACGAGTCTTTAGAGTCCTCCACAGACAGTTTTCAAGTTTCGGGCGAAATATTGTTGAGGCCGTATGATATATGGCAGGGTTGGATTATATACGTGCGGTAGTGCACGGATCATGATCGGACGGATCATACTAGTGGGATTTGGTTTAAGCCGGATCCTAGTATTAGATTTGTTGGATTATTTTAGTTTCATCGCATTCGCATTCAGTCGGAATGCGGATGCAGGTATGTATATATAGGTGAGGGGTATCCTTGTGATCCGTCACAAGTTTACTTTAGATGTTGCCGTTTCTTTTTTTGTTGTAAACATTTGGATTAATGTTTACAAATGGAAATTGTGAGCTTGTATCATCATTTTGTGCATTTAATGTGACATAGACTTCATTAGTGACTCATGGTCTCTTTTCTTGTGCTAATGTCACATTATGTGATTGATTTGTTGTTCGAAATGAGGGGAAGAGAGAGAAGGGCAGCCATGATAATGTTTGCTCTTGTGTTATTTTGCTTGGACTCTATCATTTTTATCATAGAACAAAAGAAAGGAAATGGCTCCTCTTCTTCTTCTTCCTCTAGCTCACAACCTCCATTAATGGCATGATCTCTAACCTCCATCCATACACTCTCATGTGATGAGAATCAATGGATGCTTGAGATGAAGTGATCACACACATTCTCTACTTCACCTTGGGCACGTCGGCTAGAAAACTTCGTGCCCGAGTTCCTTCGGATGAAGCGGGAGCCCGTAAAAAGACTCGAAGATGTGGTGCCCTTTCTGATGAGGAGATCGAGACCGGAGATGCCGCGAGGAGCTTGGGATGATGGCCAAAGACCGAAGGACACGGATCGATCGGTATAGCCTTTCCAACCCTTCTCTAGTTAGCTGGTTATAGGTTAATTGTTCGATCCGGGTTTATAGTGAACGATAGCGCCGGTTTCAAGTTCTGAAAAAGTTTTCGTTTCCGCATTTTGTTCTCGGACATACGGCCGGGGCGCTACCGTAGACTTATAGTCCCGGGCATGCACGAGATACTATTGAGTTACATCGATGATTCATTAAATTGATTTCAAAGGCTTGAAAGTGATTAACCCAGTAGCTTAGTTCAGATTACTCACTATACATCACATGTGCTTATACCCTTCACTGTTCCTTATTCGTGATATTGTTATAATTTTATTATTGTTCATACTCATGCCTGCATGTCTTGTTACCTCTTGATTGTATTATTGTTGATATTATGACTTACTGACATCAGCGTTTTGCATGGCCCAGATCCTCTCTCCCTGTCGCAGGCCGTTCAGGAGTATTTTAGTCGGCAGGCCGAGCAGTGAGGACCTGTTAGTATTTTAGTTTAGTTTCCTTTCAGCAGTTTTCATTTCCTCATGTGAGACCGTATTGGGACGTACCTTCCAGATTGTTATTGTTACTTGGATTTATTGCTTCCGCATATTATTTCTTGACTCGTTTATTCTGGCTCATGGATATTTACTAGATAGTTTATTTTATTTCTACTGTTCTTGATATCTCTAGACAACCGTAATGTGACTGTGGTAGGATTTTTCCTAGCCACAGGTAGCATGGTTGGCTCTGTCACGTGCCGATCTTAGCTCACCCTGGGAAGCGGGGTGTGACAACTATGCTCAAGAGTTGAGCCCTCTGGGAAAATTTGGTTGTTTTTTGATTCAATCGAAATGTTTAACATCGTCCAGCTATCTGTGAAATGTGATATAATATTTGGAATTCATATGGTTAGGCATGAAATTCGAAGTATATGATATTTCGGGTTTATGATGTCTACGGTGGTTGCGAATTCCAATTGTTGTAGTTTTCATTTTCTTTTCTGCGACCGTAAGTGTAATATGTGTTGTATCGCCGGTTTTGTTGCTTTATGTCAACGAAAATTAGGATACGCATATTTACTTACGTTGATGACATGCGATGTTATGTGTTGCTGTGATATGTTATATTGGATCGTCGTGTTTGAATAGCCGGGTTTTTTTTATGTGAGATGAGAGTTTTTTCATTTTCATTCATGTAAAAACTTGTATGTAATATTCTTTTATTGGGGCATTTTCGGGTTGAGGATGATGTCACTATTGATGTATATTATTTACTTTTCCGCATTAGGATAGACCCAAGGTGGGGAGCATAAGTAACCAGGTTCTAGAGTCCAGTGGGAGACCATCTCGAGGAGTCGAGACCGGGTCACCTAACTCTAGAATTGGTAGGGTTTCTTGCCGCTCTCGTAGCGGTCTAGCGATGTGGGTGTGGATATTCATCACGACCGTGGAATCCGTGTTTTTTGCTGGCTTAATTTAAAACACGGAATTCCTAGTATCCAATATTTCATATGTGGACTTCTGCTGCTGATATTCTGTGATGTGATCACTTTATATGATGAGACGAATGTTGTTATTATATATATGATATATAATAAACGTTGCTTATGTTTTGCACCCGCTCTAGTCCCGCCCCGCTCTGCCGTTAGTTAAGTAACCTAAGGGTACATAATGGGACACTGTGGCGAATGCAGATGGCATAAGCGTACGTTCTATTTTTGTTTCTTCTGTGATGCTTAGGAAACATAATTGATGGGACTTCATTAATGAGATTAATGAAAAAGAAAGAAACCTAAAGATGTTGTAGAATCAAATTTTTAAAAAGGGTAGCTCTAGTTCTTGCTCTGCATAGCGGTATTCCTTGATGAATACCCAGCACCTCATTCGATGAGGAAAGCGCCGAGATCCCTTCACCGGGAGTGACCTCTTTAGCAAATGGCTAGCAGATGTTACGACCCACTCGGTTTTGTCTTTTGATTGGTTCTCTAGTTCTTGCTTTGCATGGTGGTATTCATGAATATCCAGCACCCCATTCAATGAGGAAAGAGCAGAGATTCCTTCACCGGGAGTGACCTCTTTAGCAAAGCTAGCAAAATCCTAAAAAACACTCCTTTTCAAAATCACTCAATTCTACTGCAATATCAAGTTCATTACGCAAAATGTTTTCTTAAAAACTTGTCGTAGCCCTCCGTCATTTCAGATAAGTACTATTTAGTATTCGTGATACGTTTGTTGGCCTGTTTCAAGGCGTAGTGTATGGTAGCTAATTAGTGCTTATCTACTGCATATGATGCGATTGGATTAGGGTAGTCATATAACATTGTTGGCCTGCGTCAAAGGTCATGCGGGTGGGTTTAATTCAATCATGAAATGTATGAGTTGAATTTGACTAGCGGACTATGCTTTGTTGGCCTACGTCAAGGTTATAGGATGCTAGGGGCAAAATATTATTGGGAATTTCAAGTGTTGAAATTTGCAATGAGATTGCATACCTTCTATGAGATAGTTGGATCCCGGTACCCACTGTGAGTAAGAGTTACTCCTGGGAGGGTTTTACACATAACAATTAGCCGATCAAGTAGGTGTCTAGAAAGGTGTTAACGGGGTTAAGCTCCTGGGAAAATGATGTTCATTTTAATTAGGTCCGTGCGAAAGCACGGGGAACCTCCTTCAAAGTACCGACATTGGCCTGGACGAAAAATTGGCGAAATTGTAGGGTGTAATTAATCCCGGCTAGTCTTACCTTTTAGGGTTTGAAGGAAGATTTAATAAAAACAGTGGGAGTCATCCTGATTAGATAAGATAATAACCAATCTAATCTTGTAAGAGCATACTCAAAGTGTTTTCTTCTCTCTCTCTCTCCAGGTAGCGACCATGTCACGCCTTAATCAAGATAATAATATGGATATATTGACCGAACCTTCTTGTTTTACTGTGTCGAGGAACGTTGGTTCCGCTCTAACTTATAATTGTTATAAGTCCAAGCAGGAAATAGCGGAATATCCGGATTTCCAAGCCACCCAAACGAGGAATGAGCATGCTGATGTATCTTCTTCGGGTGTGTTCGTTATCGAGAACTTTTTCTCAGTACACTCTAAGTCCTGGGTATTAGATACCGGATCGGGATCCCACATATGTAATATGTTACATGGGCTAAAGAAAGGTAGAGAACTGGAAAAAGGTGATCATTCTCTAAAAGTAGGGAATGGTGCAAATGTTGCAGCTAAAGTAGTTGGTGAATATCACCTTGTATTACCAAATGAGAATACATTGATTTTGAATGACTGTTATTATGTACCCTCTATGATATGCAATTTAATATCAATTTCTTTATTAGATAAAGAATGATATAATTTTGTAGTACAGAATAATGTTATGAATATTTACCTAAATCAAGTGTTTATTGGGTTTGGCACGTTATGTAACGGTTTATATGTTCTCAATCAAAACTCAGTTCTCAACGTACAGAACACACACAAGAGGAAGAGTTCAGAAATGAACGAATCCTTCTTGTGGCTTTGTAGACTAGGTCATATTAATGTGACACGACTAGCTAAGTTACATAAGGATGGATATTTGAATCCGTTCGAATTTTCATCGTATGAAACTTGCCAGTCATGTCTCAAAGGCATGATGACGAAAACTCCATTTACTGGACACGGAGAAAGAGCTACTGAACTCTTAGGACTGGTACATAGTGATGTATGATGTCCCATGTATACACATGCCTGGAATGGTTCCTCATACTTCATTACATTCATCGATGATCTCTCAAGATTCGGACATGTGTTCCTGTTGAAACTCTGAAGCTTTTGAGAAACTCATGGAATATAAATGCGAAGTAGAGAACCAAATGGGTAAAAGTATTAAAATCCTACGATCTGATCGGGGAGGAGAATACTTGAGCACGGAATTCCGTGACTATATTAAAGAGAATGGGATTCTCTCTCAGCTTACTCCTCCATATACACCACACCACAACGGTGTATCGGAGCAGAGGAATCGCACCCTATTAGATATGGTGCACTCTATGATGAGTACCGCTGAGTTGCTTATTTCCTTCTGGGGTTATGCACTAGAGACAGCTGCAGACCTATTGAACATGGTTCCCATGAAATCTGTTCCAACCACTCCATATGAGATATGGAAAGGAAAGAGACCATGTCTTAATTATGTTAAGATGTGGGGTTGTTCGACATATGTGAAAACACAAAATTCGGACAAGCTCAAGGCAAGGACTTTTCTGTGTAAGTTTATTGGATATCCCAAACATTCCTGAGGATATATCTTATACCACACTGAAGAACAAAAGTTGTTTGTTTCTCGTCATGCCACCTTTTTAGAAAAGAAATTTCTTAAAAAGAAATTAGTAGCAAAGAGGTAGAACTGGAAGAAGTTCCAGCTACACAAACTACAATAGAAGATTTGGTAGAACCAGAGGATTCGATAGTTCCCAACGAAGCTCAACCTCTCCGCCGATCTAGTAGGGTTCCTCATCCACCTGAGAGATAATACGGTTTTCTCATTGATGGTGGGAGCGAAGATTGCATCATGGAAGATGATGACTCAACTAGCTTCTAGCAGACTATCATGAGTGGGGACTCTGTGAAATGGCTGGATGCAGTACGATCTGAGATGGAATTCCTGTACACTAATAAAGTATGGACTTTGGAAGATGCTCCTAAAGGGGTAAAACCCATCGGGAGCAAGTGGATCTTCAAGAAAAAATTTGGTGTAGATGGAAAAGTTGAGACTTTCAAAGCTAGACTTGTAGCAAAAGGTTTTCGTCAATGACTAGGTGTGGATTATGATGAAGACTTTTCTCCAGTGGCTATGCTGAAGTCCATCCGGATCCTACTTGCCATCGCTGTGTACCATGACTACAAAATCTGGCAGATGGATGTTAAGACCGCCTTTCTAAATGGTGATTTAGAAGAGAGCGTGTACATGACTCAGCCAGAGGTCTTCGTGGACAGTGGGAGTAGCAAAAAGGTATGCAAGCTGCTTAAATCAATATACGGGTTAAAGCAGGCATCGCGGAGTTGGAACATCTGTTTTGATGTAGCAGTCAAAGAGTTTGACTTCGTCAAAAACGTAGATGAACCTTGTATATACAAGAAGGTGGCAATGAGTAAGGTCGTCTTCCTCGTATTGTACGTGGATGACATACTCTTGATAGGAAATGATGTTCACATGCTGCACTCGGTCAAGCTCTTCTTATCACAAAGATTCTCTATGAAGGATCTGGGTGATGCCTTCTACATCCTGAGGATTAAGATCTATAGAGATAGATCTAAAAGGATACTCGGATTGTCCCAATCCAGGTACATTGACACCATACTAAAGAGGTTTAGTATGGAGGATTCCAAGCGTGGGAATTTACCCACGATCTCAGGAACCACTCTCTCCAAAGAGATGTCCCCCAAGACTGATTTGGAGAGGGCTCGCATGCAAGGTATACCCTATGTCTCGGCAGCCGGGTCTATCATGTATGAGATGTTATGTACCCGACCGGATGTAGCATACGCACTGGGTGTTGTAAGCAGGTATCAATTAGATCCTGGGAAGAATCACTGGATAGCTGTGAAGAACATTCTTAAGTACTTGGGAAGGACTAAAGAAATGTTCTTGGTGTATGGTAACGGTGAACTCCAAGTGGATTCCTTTACCGACTCGAGCTTCCATAGTAATAAGGATGACTCTAAGTCGGTCTAGGGTTTTGTCTTCACCCTCAATGGAGGGGCGGTTTGTTGGAACTGTTCCAAGCAAGAAACTGTGGCAGACTCGACGATGGAGGCTGAATACATCGCTGCCAACGATACTACCAAAGAGGATGTCTGGATGAAGAAGTTCATAACCGAACTTGGTGTGGTTCCGTTAATCGAGCATCCAATACTTTTGTTTTGTGATAACAATGGAGCTGTAGCTTTGGCCAACAAACCTATGTCCCATCAGCGATCCAGGCATATTCTGAGGCGGTATCACCTCATCCAGGAGATAGTTGATCGCCAGGAGATTGAGGTTAAGAGAGTTGACACGAAGAATAACACGACAGATCCACTCACGAAGGCCATACCCCAGATACAATTTGAGAGACTCTTCGGGATGTTGGGTATGAGATACCACAACAACTGGCCTTAGTGCAAGTGGGAGATTGTTAGTTGTATGTATGCCCTAGAGGCTATTATTGTACATGATTGTATATTATAGTGGATGCTTGGACATATATAGAGAGGACTTTCTTGCCCGACAGGATAGTTTGCTATCTGGTTGCTCTTTATCTTAACATGTAGACTTGTATTGTGATACTGTCTTGCTCTCATATGTTGGTAAAGCCCTCAGGATGTACTTGACTACCAGGATTATGATGAGATCATACTAATGGGCCAGGGTAGTCCACAAGTTCATCTTTTAATAGTTCCAAGTCGAGGGTGTATCGAGACAGGGCATGGATATTCTAGAGTAGACTAGCGTTTACCCTTCTTGGCCCATATGAGGGGCGATGGATGATCCCATATCCATTGGTGTTTGACATCAGAGATGGTATAAGGGAGCTCAGTGGAGACTGGTTACTCTTGTTGGAGATAGTGCCCTCAGAGTCAATTATTGGATCACAGGCATGTGATTGCAATGATTGATGGAGGACCTATCCCGATAGGACAATCTTACTCAAGATGATAGTATGCTATCTGGTTTATCTTTATCATCGTGTACTGCTTTAGGTAACCTAACAGGTCGCTATTACACGTTGATAAAGCCCCTAGGATTCTTGCTAGACTGCCAGCAGTATGAGGGCGATCAAATACGTTGGAGCTGGGGTCTATAAGCACATCCTTAAAAGGTCCCTAGTCGTAGGAGTTTCGAGACTGGGCATCGATACTCCAGAGTAGACTAGTGTATACAGTCGAGACCCCGACGAGGGGCGGTGGCCGGTCTCACAAGCCACTGGTGTCGGTTGGATCACTTACGATGTATACAGGTGCTCATTGGGTTATGAGTACACCGGACAGGACTCGCCGGGAACATGCTAGTTGGTCTTATACCTGACGTCAGATAGCAGTTCCCTGGTGACATGTGTACAGGTTAGTTCATCGACCTGAGATCTTCATTTGTCTCATGTGAGTTCCCACTGTACTTTGATTACTACCCTACCACGCTCAAAGGAGACGTGCAAACAGGTTTTAGTTGGGTACAGTCCCGAGCCATATGGAGGCAGTGAGCGGATCTTCAGGGGTTCGTCTCTCCCGGTATTGAGGGTGAGGTCGCGCTGTGTCTAGGAGAGCCATTACACGAAGTCCTTGGCCAAGGCAGGAGATTTACTGGTAGGTAATCCAGTAGTATCTTAGGGTGTTCTGGGCTACACTCCGACACAACTTGTACCGCTTTTGGAGGTCTGACTTTCACCAACCCCCTAGGCCCACCATGCGATGCTCATAGACGAACAGACTGGACTGTACGGATATTGTCACTGACAGGCTCAGTAGGGTGTCAGGATGAGTTCGCTCATCGACGTCCCTTTTTGTCAATACTTGGTAGCCCGTTACGTATGGCTAATACCTCTGATGTGCTAGTGGTTAAATCCACAGCCAAAGTATTGACGAGTCTTTAGAGTCCCCCACAGACCGTTTTCTTAAGTTTCGGGCGAAACGCTGTATAGGCCGTATGGAGATATGGCAGGGTTCGATCAGATACGTGCGGTATTGCACGGATCATGATCGGACGGATTATACTAGCGGGCTTTGGTTTAAGCCGGATCCTAGTATAGTACAGTGTAGATTTTGTCTCATTGCATTTGTATTCGGTCGGAATACAAATGCGGGTATGTATATACAGTCGCGGGGTTTTCCTGTAATTTATTACGGGATCAGTTTTCTGAAGTTGCCAGTTTGCTTTCCGTTTCGGCCTTTTTCTTTTGTTTCTTTCCTTGGCTGAAAATTGGTGGAGGAGGGCTTATTTGCAATTATGCAAATTAGCATTTTGGAGGGTTGTTTTTACAAGTAGTTGCTTCATGATGGCTCTTGTTTGACCTTGACTTCTATCTCGTCATGATTACTTGACTTTGTGATGAGATAGTTATTTATGAGTATGGATTTGGTTGTGATGATGATTCTTAATCATTACTCCTCTCTCTTTCATGTATGATTGCACCCCCTTTGTTTTCTCTCTCTCCTCTCATTTTTTTGAGGTCATGGCCGGCCAAATAGAGATGGGGGCTGTCCAAAAAAATTCTTGAGTGGGATTTTTGATCTCTTTTGGCTTGCAAAAATCCTATAGCTCCATCTCCAAAAGTATAGTTCATTTCCTCCACCAAAAGGCAACTTCTAGTAACCCTAAATGAGACAAAGTGCACTACACTTATTCTACAGTAATTCTTGGGCACGTCGACTCGCCAACTTCGTGCCCGAGTTGACTCGGTCCAGAGGTAGGAGCCCGTAAAAGAACCCGGCGATGTGGTGCCTTTCCGACGAGGAGATGAAGACCGGAGATTCCGCGGGGAGATCGGGACGACGACGAGAAGACCGAAGGACACGGATCGCTCGGTATATCTCTCTACCCCTTCTCTAGTTAGCTAGGATTAGATTAATGGCCCAATCCGGGATTTTTGTGCACGGTGGTGCCGGTTCAAAAGTTTTAGTAAAGTATCGTTTCCGCATTTAGGCATCGGATTGACGGCCGGGGCGCCGTCGTGCACTTACACTGGTATCAGAGCCACGCCATTAAACTAGTCTAGCTTGCTCTAACGTGTTTACAAGTTCGATCGAACGGATTTTCCAAAAAACCGCGTCTTTCATTCCATCAGTTTCTGTCGAAATTTTTTTGGCTCGAAAATTTTTTCATGTTGTTGCAGAAACACATGCAGGCAATTATAAGCATTCTGTGAAAATTTAGTCGCATGTTCTCACTATACCACCGCGGAACCGCGGCCAAACCCATGCTTGGGCCGCGGTTCCGTCACCATATTTACTGTTCAGTGCACCAAAATTTCACAGAGAGCTCCTGAGTTGAAAATAGGGTTTTTGGAATGTTCTGTTTGGGCCCAGATTTTCTTTGAGTGCTACAGTAGTACTTGGGGCCCACTTGGGTAAATTTGATCGACCGGAAATTTTAAACATGTTAGTTCACAGAATTTACCTTATATCTGCGACCGTGAATGTCACTTGATCGGTAAATCCTGTCTAACTGCTATAGCCCTTTTAGACGGATTTGCGAACGTGACATTCACGTTGATGTTCTGTGTTGTACTGTGTGGTTGCGGATTGTCGTGGTGGATAGCCTGGATGCAATGTTTGTACAGTTTGGTTTATTATGTACATTTGATATTGCGGGGCGAGCGTCCGACATGTGGCCTGCCGTCACTGCTTGTTTGTATATTATTCTTTTGGGGCACGACCGTGGTGAGGTCGTTGTACCCGTTGTATGTATATTTTACTTTCTGTACTAGGATTACCCCAAGGTGGGGTGCACGGATAGCCGGATTCTAGAGGGCAACGGGCCCGCATCTCATGGCTTTGAGACGGAGGGGGCTTCACTATAGAATTGACGGGCTATTCGCCGCACTCGTAGGGGGTACAGGTTGACCCAGGAGGGGTGCCCAAGTTACCGGATTCCGTAAAGTGCTGGGTGGTCCATTCACGTTGCTGAAGGGGGCTGCCTCGCTTCAGGTTTTGGCGGGTACCTTGCCGCGCCCGTAGGGGTCTAGGATTTCATTGCACAGGCTATCCACATGACCAGGGGAACGTCGGGTTTCAGTAGCGACTCTGTGAAACCCAGGGATCCCAGATATCTGTATTGTTCTGTGATGCTTATTACATTTTTGTGTGTTGCATTTTATCATGCCTTGAGCGAAATATTATATATTGATATATATACTAGTAGATGTTGTATATGTTTTGCATCCGCGCTAGTCCAGTCCCCGCTCTGTCGTTAGTTAAGTAACCTAACGGGTAATGACGGGACCCAGAGGCGAATGCGGATGGCATATACGTACATCATTATTTTCGTTCTTTATTGGTGTGATCAATTGATGGGACTGCATTGATTCCGATCAATGCAGGTTCAACAAACCTATTCTGATGTTGTTGGAACATTTTTCAAAAAGCTGTTATTGGAAGGACGTTCACTTTTGTTTTGCACAGTGTTATTCAGTTGGAATATCCTGCACCTCAGTCGACGAGGCAAGGGCCGAGATCCCTTCACCGGGAGTGACCCCTTGGACAAAAGTTTGCGTCAGGGCAATTACTTCACTATAGTCATTTACTTTTGCTTTGCATCGTGGTATTCAGTTGGAATATCCTGCACTTCATTCTACGGGGAAACAGCCGAGATCCCTTCACCGGGAGTGACCTCTTTAGCAAAGGTTTTCGCCACTATATTTTTATAAAGCTATCCGGTTCCTTCAACGATATCAAGTTCATTACGTTAAAGGTTTTTCGCCAGAAACCATTCGTAGCCCTCCTTCATTACAGACGGGTAGCACGTAGTATTCATACTATGTTTGTTGGCCTTCATCAAGGCATAGTGTATGGTAGCTGCTTGTTACCTTTCTGCTGCATAGATAGATGTGTTGGTTTGGGACAATCGTATAGCCTTGTTGGCCAAAGTCAAGGGCTTGTACGGGTGGGTTCAAATTAACCTGGATAATGACGGGTAGAACTTGACATGTGACTTATGATTTGTTGGCTTTCGTCAAGGTCATAAGAGCATGGGGCAAAAATCACATCGGGAGTTTCTAAAGAAACTGAAACTTGGCAGATATGCGCATACCTTCTGGAGTGTGATAACGTGAGCGGATTCCGTCATGTTATCATGCGATGATAGTTGGATCCCGATTCCCACTGATGAGTTGGTTTACTCCTCGGGTGATCCCGACTAATTCTTCTTTCAGGTTTGGAGGAGAATTTGACGGTACAGTGGGAGGTTTCCTGATTAGATAAATTGATAACCATTCTGATCTAGGTTAGAGTGCACGCTGAGTGTTTATTTTCTCTCTCTCTTTGGCAGCGACCATGACCCGACCCTAGACTATGACTCAGTAACCAAGTTGACCGAATCTTCTTATAACACTGGCTTTTGGATTGTCAGAGTTGCAAACCTCATTGCCACTCCTACTTTTACCCTTTTCTACAGGACACCCCGTATTACTACGAATGTCCACTTCCATTGGATAAAACCATCGTATGGTTATATACGAACTCGAAGGAATTTATTCGAGGATGGTTTCCGTTCTGGAGAAAACGAATAGGACTATTCAGTTGTCTTTTCCTTTTACCTTCTCTCAGGTTGCTAGTGCCCCTTAGATTTGGGGATAGTACACCTATTACGCAAATTGGATAGTCTTCTTCCAAATCATAGGCAGGTGCCGGCCGGTAGGGAATGAAGAAAACCAATTAGTCTAACGATGGTGTACAGAAGGTATTAAGTTAAGACAAGTAAAGGGATTAGAAGGAGGGCAAAGTAAACTGCGACTACTATTCACGACCAAACCAAGTATTTCATTACCATTCCCACTTCACCTTTGTATTTCTCTAGGACACTCCGTATTACTACGAAGATCCACAGTTTATTGGATATTCCATCGTATGGTCATATACGAACTCGAAAGGAACTTGTTCCAGTTCGGGGATGGATTCTGGTTCAGGAGAAATAGGAATAAGGTTTATTCGGTTGTCTTTTATCTTCACCCTCTCTCGCATTGCGAGTGCTCCTAGGATTAGGACAGTACACCCATTATGCTTATTGGATAGTCTTCTTCCAAACCATAGGCTGGTGCCGAACGGTAGGGAAAGAAGAAAACCATTTGGCCTAAAGGGGTGTGCAGAAGGTAATGACTAAAGACATATGAAGGGATGTGGATAGATGGCATAGAAATATACGGTTATAGTTGTGAATCTGATAATAGAAGAGGCATTACTAGGAATACCAGGATACCCCTACGAAACAATTCAATGTTTCAGTTTCACTGTGTACTGTTAAAGGAAAACTGATTTCCCAATTAGTCCTTACTCCAGGGTATGTATTTACCAGGTATGATTCTCACATCTGTATGGTTTTACAGATGATGAGTGGGAGTAAGTTATTGGGAATTAGGTGATCATCCTCATTATATCGGAATTCGTTGTAATTGGTGATATTTGAGGAAATCACCTGGGCTGTTTGCCGGACGGCAAATATTTGGTTTTGAATATCCGCGGTTATGCACCAATTTCAAATTGATATATCTGTACGTCTATTTTCATAGAGTGAGATATAGCTTTTTGAAATTATGTCTATGACATTTACCTATATCAGTCGATGGTTAGGTAAGGAGCATTAAACAGCGGTGTAATTCTTCATAACCATAAGTACAGTTTTCAACCTACGACATACAGGGTTTGAGTTATTAGACTCAGGGGACTTATACAGAGTATTGTATGTTGTCCAGTGTCCATTAGGACATAGGGGTTGGTCCTCGTACTATATTCGTTTTACTTATGACTTCTCTAGTTTTTAGACAAGTGTTTCGTAGAAACGCAAGGTCCGAATTTAGAGAAGTTATAGGTATGTGGATAAAATAGAGAACCAGGTATTGCAAGTGTCGGGATTCTTCAAGGTGATCGAAGATGCAGATACTTGTGTATGGTATTCAGTTGATAGTAATGATTAAGAGAACTTGCTTCTCTTTCAGGTTACTCATAATTGGAAGCGTTCCTAAGTTGAGTAACGCTGATCGGCCTCTTTCCATTTAGTTGACATGCACTGGAAACAGCTGCATGATTTGAATCTGGTTTAATTAAATCAGTGCCTCTGTTTCTATATTGGATATAGAACAGTTCATATCTTGACATTGTTAAGGTATGGGGAGTTGTCCAGCTTATGCTTAAAACCAGACTCTGGATAACTCAAGGCACGTTTCTGTAATGGCTGTTTGTGGGTTGACGCAGGCTGTGACTGTTAGTCCACGTTGCGACCCCCGGTTCTTACGGGGAGGCGGAAACGGTATAAAAATCAAGTTTTTAGTGCAAGAGGCAACATGGACTAAACTAGGTCGGGATCGTTACCTAAACTAAAACTAGCATACTAAGCTAAAGAGATTTAGCTACTCGGATAGAGATGGTTATACCTAAACTTGAACTCCTTCTTCTTCAAACTTTGTGGAGGTTGATGGTTCTCTTCTCTTGTCGCCTTCTTCCGTCGAAGATGGATCCACCTCGAAGGCTCGACCTTTGGGCTCTTTCTCGAACTTGGAGTGAACTAGAATCGCCGGCTTGCTAAACCCTTGATCCTAGAGTGAGTAGAGAGAGTGTCTAAGGGTTGCTTTTGTTTTAAAGAGAATGATTCTCAACTCATGAGAAGGTTTCTCTTTGCTAGAGGAAGAAGAAGATGAAGAGAGGAGAGAGAATGAGAATGATAGAATGAGCTATTCTTTTCTCATCTTGCAACCATAATGCAAAAGAATAATATTATCTAAATGATAATAATTGAAAATGAGAATAGTTGATGGTAGTATTTGGAATGACCACAACCATGCTTCATTTAATAAAAAGTAAGCATGAATCAAGGAAGACTTTCAAGGCATGAAAGTGGTCAATGGTCAACAAGTCAACCAAGGTCAACAAGTCAACAAAACACAACCATAACATAATTCTCATTTAATTATTATATATAAATCCATTAGGGTTTGGAAAATGAAGACTGTCAACTGTGCATACGCACCCATTCCGAAACCCTAATGAAAAACCTCATTCTCCGCCTCAAGCAACTGTGCATACACACCTGCATTCTCGTTCCGAAAAACAAGAATACCAAGATATAAAAGCAACCCCAAAACATATACCAGTATCTGGCTCAAACCAGAGCCTGCCAGTATAATCCGTCCGGACTCCAAACGTGCACAAGTGCGCGGATGAGAACGAACCCTGTCGCAAAACCATGCGACCTCTACTCTGTTTTGCCCAGAGGCGAATACCCTCTGTGTGGGACTCTAAAGACTCGACACTACGCTGGCAGTGGGTTTAACCACAGACCGCAAGCGGCACTAGCTGTGCGTAACGGTCCCCAGGTAGATGCCGACAAGAAGGCTGACGAGGTGAAACCCCATCTGAACTCCTACTGAGTCTGAATGTGACAGTCTCCGTACAGTCCGGTCTGTTCGTCTGATACATCGCATGGCGGGCCTAGGGGGTGGTAAACGTCAGTCCCCCAATAGCGGTACAAGTCGTGCCGGAGCGAAGCCCAAAACACCCTGAGATAACACTGGAAACCTACCAGTATATCTCGTTTGCCCTGGCCAGGGACTACTCGTGTAATGGCTCTCCTAGACACAGCGCGATGTCAACCCCCAATACCGGGAGAGACGAATCCTGTCTAACCGTCACTGCCTCCAAGTGCTTCGGGACTGCACCCAACCACCACCTGTTTGCACGACTCCTTTGAGCCGTGGTAGGGTAGTGATCAAAGTGCAGTGGGAACACACTTGAGGCGAAGTGACAGTGTCAAGTCAGCGGACTAAGCTGTACTCATGTCACCTGGGAACTGATAACTGACGATAGGTATAATACCAACCTGTCAGTTCCCGACGAGTCCTGTCCAGTGTACTCGTAACCCAACGAGCACCCGTATACTATCTCCAGTACGACGTACTGATGGCTGTGGGACAGACCATCTCCCACACTGGGATGAGAAGCGCATACGCTAGTCTACTCCGGAGTATCGATGCCCCGTCTCGATAGTCCTGCGACTAGGGACCTGTATAAGGATGTGCCTATAGATTACCCAGCCCCCACTTGTGTGACTGCCATCACAACGCTGGTAATCAAGCAAAGATCCTAAGGGCTCCACTAATGCGTATAAGTGATATACTGAAATAAACACAAGTACACATTGAAGTAGAAACAAACCAAGTAGCATACTACTATTTTGAGCAAGATTGTATATACAAGGTGAATATCCCAAGCATCCATTAAGTAATATACAAACTAGTATGATACAGTAATGGCCTCTAGGGCATATACACTAACAATCTCCCACTTGCACTAAGGCCATGTACTGGCGTATCGAAGACCTATCATCTCGATCAGCCGCTCGAACTGAGTCTGGGGTAGGGCCTTGGTGAATGGATCTGCAGTGTTCTCTTCTGAAGCAACCCTCCGAACCTCGATCTCCTTGCGATCCACGATCTCCCTGATCAGGTGATACCGCCTCAAGATGTGCCTGGATCTCTGATGGGACCTGGGTTCCTTTGCTAAAGCTATAGCCCCGTTGTTGTCGCAATACAGAGGTATTGGGTCAACAATGGACGGAACCACCTGAAGTTCTTTCAAGAACTTCCTCATCCAGACAGCTTCTTTTGCGGCATCAGATGCAGCGATGTATTCCGCTTCCATCGTCGAGTCTGCAACGGTTTCCTGTTTGGAACTCTTCCAACACACCGCCCCTCCATTGAGGGTGAAGACAAAACCCGACATGGACTTGGAATCATCCTTGTCACTCTGGAAGCTGGAGTCAGCAAAGGCCTCGATCTGGAGGTCTTTTCCGCCATACACCAAGAACATCTCCTTAGTCCTTCTCAGGTACTTGAGAATGTTCTTTACTGCTATCCAGTGTTTCTCCCCAGGGTTAGACTGATACCGGCTTACCACACTCAGTGCATAAGCTACATCCGGTCTGGTACACAACATCGCATACATTATAGAGCCTACCGCAGAAGCGTAGGGTATAATAGACATGCGATCCCTCTCCAAATCAGTCTTGGGAGACATCTCTTTAGAGAGGGTGATCCCGTGACAAGCCGGTAGGTTACCGCGCTTGGAATCTTCCATACTGAATCTTTTCACTATGGTGTCGATGTACCTGGACTGAGAAAGTCCCAATATCCTCTTGGATCTATCACGATGGATCCGGATCCCCAGGATGTATGAGGCATCACCCAGGTCTTTCATGGAGAACCTTTGTGACAAGAACCCCTTGACAGATTGTAGCATAGGAATGTCATTTCCTATCAAGAGAATGTCATCCACGTATAAAACGAGGAATACTACAGTTCTCGCTACAAATCTACTATAGATGCATGGTTCATCTGGATTTTTGATAAAGCCAAATTCTTTGACTGTCTCATCAAAGCAGATGTTCCAACTCCGCGATGCCTGCTTTAGTCCATAGATGGACTTAAGCAACTTGCACACCTTTCCGCTGCTCCCACTCTGAATGAAACCCTCTGGCTGGTCCATATAGACACACTCCTCTAAATTTCCATTTAGAAAAGCTGTCTTTACGTCCATTTGCCAGATCTCATAATCGTGGAAGGAAGCAATGGCAAGAAGGATCCGAATGGATTTCAGCATGGCTACTGGAGAAAAGGTTTCGTCGTAGTCCAAGCCAGGTCTTTGACGAAAACCCTTTGCTACCAGCCTAGCTTTATAGGTCTCAACCTGTCCATCTACACCAATCTTCCTTTTGAAGATCCACTTGCATCCTACGGGTTTTACCCCGTCTGGAGCAATGTCCAACGTCCATACTTTGTTGGTGTACATGGACTCCATTTCGGTCCGCATTGCATCCAGCCATTTCACTGAGTCAACGCTCTGAACGGCCTGCTGGAAGCTAGTAGGCTCATCATAATCTATGATGCAATCCTCTCTATCCCCGTCTATGAGAAAACCGCAGTATCTCTCGGGCGGATGAGACTGCCTACTACTCCTGCGGAGCGGCATAGGAATGTCCTGTTCTGTTGAACCCTCTGGTTCCACTAAGCTTTCAGTAACAGTCTGTGGTTCTGGAACCTCTTCCAGTTCTATTGTGTTCCCACTTATCTGGGTTTCTAAAAACTCAGTTTCCAAGAAGCGGGCATGCTGAGAAACAAAGACCTTTTGCTCCTCAGCGGAATAGAAAAGATACCCCCTGGAGTTCCTTGGGTATCCCACAAACTTACACTGTACTGAACGTGCCTCAAGTTTGTCCGCATGCTGCTTTTTTACAAAAGCTGGACATCCCCATACCTTAAGATACTTAAGACAGGGTTTCTTCCCAGTCTACATCTCATATGGGGTGGTAGGCACAGTCTTGGTGGGAGCCTTGTTCAAGAGATACGCAGCTGCTTCTAGTGCATATCCCCAGAATGATCGCGGTAACTCAGCGTTACTCATCATGGACCGAACCATATCTAATAGGGTTCGGTTCCGTCTCTCCGATACGCCGTTATGTTGCGGAGTGTATGGAGGAGTAAGCTGAGAGAGAATACCATTCTCTTTTAAGTAATTCAGGAATTCGGCACTTAAGTATTCTCCACCTCGATCCGATCTTAGAATCTTAATACTTTTGCCGGTCTGTTTCTCCACTTCATTCTTATACTCCTGGAATTTTCCAAAGGCCTCGGACTTATGTTTCATTAAGAAGACATAACCGTACCTTGAGAAGTCATCCGTAAAAGTAATGAAGTAAGAATGTCCGCTTCGGGCATGTGTAGACATTGGACCGCACACGTCACTGTGTACGAGTCCTAAGAGCTCGCTCGCTCTTACTCCATGTCCAGTAAATGGAGTCTTTGTCATCTTTCCTTTGAGACAGGATTGACAAGTGGCATACGACTGATATTTGAACGCATTCAAATACCCTTCTGTATGTAACTTAGTCAACCTTCTCTCATTGATGTGACCCAATCTACAATGCCATAAGAAAGTCTGATTCATTTCTGGAGACTTTCTTTTGTGTGTATTCTGGACGTTGAAAATCTGTGGTTGGTTTAACACGTATATACCATTACTCAGAGTACCTGACCCAATCAATACTTGATTAAGGTGAATGTTTACAACATTACTTACAAACGCAAATTCATAACCTTCTTTAGAAACTAAAGATACAGAAATGATATTACAAGTTGCGTTGGGTACAAAAAAGCAATTACGCAAAACCAAAACATGTCCATCTGACATTCCCAGGTGATAGTCCCCCACGGCTTTAGCATCCATGCTAGCTCCGTTCGCAACTCTGAGGGTCATGTCACCTGCCTTCAAATCCCTACGGTTTCTCAACGCCTGCAAAGAATTACAGATATGAGATCCTGATCCGGTATCCAATACCCAGGAAGTAGAGTTTATTGAAAGACAGTTTTCAATAACATACACACCTGAAGCTGAAGCTGCAACCTGCTTCAATTCCTGTGTTCTGGCCTTCCAGGCCCTGCAATCATTCTTCCAGTGTCCTTTCTTATGACAAAAGAAGCATTCTTCCTTATCCACAAGCTTCCCCGCTATCTTTGTTGCTTTACCTTTTCCCTTCGTATCCACTTTACTAACACCGCCCCTTGGTTTGGCGGGGGCCTTCTTCTTCTTTCCCTTGGCTTTCGCCTTGGACCTAGAAGAAGATGATCCTCCTACAAACAAAGTGGATGTATCCCTACTTTTCTGTAGGGTGCCCTCTGCGCTCCTCAGCATGTTGAGGAGCTCTGATAGTTCAACCTCTTTTTCTTGTAGGTTGAAGTTCAGTATAAACTGGGCGTAAGTGGAAGGAAGGGACTGGAGAACTATATCCGTATATAGCTCACTCTCCAATGTGATCCCTAGGTCAGCGAGCTCCTCAATGTAGCCGATCATCTTTAGCACGTGCTCGGCTACTGATGATCCGACGGCCATCTTTGTCGAAAACAACTTTTTCGACGCTTCGTATCTTGCGATACGTGATTGCTCTCCATACAGTTCTTTTGTATGGAGCAATATGGACTCCATGTCCATATTCTCATGCCTCCTCTGATGTTCGTTGTCCATCGAGGCAAGCAGGAGGCACTTGGCCTTCGCGCTATCAATCTCCCAAGTCTTGCGGATTTCCTTATCCGCGATACTGGAAGTTGGACCAGGGACAGGGGGAGCTTTGGTGGTAAGAAGATACCCCAGCTTGTCATAAGTGATTGCTATCTTGACATTCCTGAGCCAATCTTTGTAGTTTGGCCCTGTCAGCTTGTTTTTATCTAGGAGTAACTTAAGTCCAGTCATGTTGATTGGTCGCTGCAATTAGGAGAGAGAAGAAGAAACACTCAGCATGATGCTCTTGCAAGTTTAGAGTGGTTTTTAGTTTGTCTAAACAGGATGGCTCCCACTGTTTCTCGAATCCCTCCTCAAACCATAAAGGAAGAATTAGTCAGGATCAATCCCACCGTACAATACTTGCTTAACCGTTCAGCCAGGCCAGTGTCGGTACTTCGAGGGAGGTTTTCCAACGCTTTCGCGAAGTTCCTTAATTAAAGAACCTCTTTTCCCTGGGGGCGTAACCCCGCTAACACCTTTCTAGGCACCTACTAGGTTTATAGCATTGATCGTTAAGTGAGAAATTTCCCGAGGAGTAGCATATACTCACAGTAGGATCGGGATCCAAATATCATCGCGTGACGAAACTGAAGGAATCCTACCAGAATCACCACACTCCAAATGGTATGCAAATCTAGCAAGTTTCAGTACTTATGAAACTCCCGATGTGGATTTTTGCCCCATGCTCTTATGACCTTGACGAAGGTCAACAAATCATAAGTCACATGTCAAGTTCTGCCCGTCATTATCCAGGTTAATTTGAATCCACCCGTATATACCCTTGACGAAGGTCAACAAGGTAATGCGAGTGTCCCAAACCAACGCATCTATCTATGCTACATATGAACACCCAATAGCTACCAATCACTATGCCTTGACGAAGGTCAACAAACACAGCTTGAATACTATTGAATATTCATACGAAACGACGGAGGGCTACGAATGGTTTTGGCGAAACCGTGAACGTAGTGAACTTGATTTAATCGATGGAACGAGATAGCTTTTAGAAGGAGTGGCTCAATCTCCGCATTTAAAAGTTAGTTTTGAAAAGAACCGAGTGGTTTTTCGAAAGTGTTCCATCGACTTAAACTTGGTTTATTATCTTGCATTAGTTCTTTTAATGCGTGATATTCTTGCATTAGTACTTTTAATGCGTCCCATCATTTAATCCTACCATTGCAGAAAACAACCAAAATATGACGTACGCTTATGCCATTCGCATTCGCCACGGGGCCCCGTCATTACCCGTTAGGTTACTTAACTAACGACAGAGCGGGGGCTGGGCTAGCGCGTCTGTAAAACATAAGCAACGCCTAAATAGAAAGCAATGATAGACATTTCAGATCACAGATAAATACATTGGATATACTAGCAATCTGTAATTTGTACGAGCCTGTAACAAAAAACAGATAACACGGTCGCGGTGAATAGCCAAATCCCCACCCAAGACCCCTACGGGTGCGGCAAACTACCCGCCAAGTCCTCGGTAGTTTGTGCACCCCTCCATGGGTCTATCCTAGGAGCAAAAACAGTAAAAAGAATTATACAATGACGGCTACAACCCCGACCCGGTTGTGCGGCCAAACAAATAATATAATTACATCAATTTACATTTACAATGAATTGCAAGAAAAGAAAACTCTCGTCTCACAACCCCCGGCTATTCACCCGCGACAATCCAACATATTTATATACACATTCCAGCACATTACAGATCTTGTATAACCCCGACTAATCGTCTTATAGCGATTAGCCGACGTTCAATACAAGCAAACATCACAGATATAACCATCATAGTCAAAGTGTAGTGAAGTTCGCAAAAAATACGGAATTATAGGACCCCAAAAGGAAATTTCTTTTCTGCAAAATCTGGGCACATATAATATATTTCAAAAATCCCAAAACCAACACAGACACACACTGCACGAAAAACGATGCAGCGAAAACGACAAAACGCGGCGGTTCCGCGGCAAATACATGGTTTATGCGGCGGATGGGCGGCGGTTTAGTCGAATCACTGTATCGTTTTTCTTGGGTGTTCACACAAAACCCTGAGACGAATTTACATGTATAAAGTTTTTCATTTTGAGCCAGAAAATTTTCAACAGAAACTCAGAATTTGTAAAAGTTTGGTTTTTGGATTTTTCCGGTTCCGAACTTCGTTACACTTCACTACCAAGCTAGTTTAAGTTTAGTTAGGCTCTGATACCACTGTTAGTCCACGTTGCGACCCCCGGTTCTTACGGGGAGGCGGAAACGGTATAAAAATCAAGTTTTTAGTGCAAGAGGCAACATGGACTAAACTAGGTCGGGATCGTTACCTAAACTAAAACTAGCATACTAAGCTAAAGAGATTTAGCTACTCGGATAGAGATGGTTATACCTAAACTTGAACTCCTTCTTCTTCAAACTTTGTGGAGGTTGATGGTTCTCTTCTCTTGTCGCCTTCTTCCGTCGAAGATGGATCCACCTCGAAGGCTCGACCTTTAGGCTCTTTCTCGAACTTGGAGTGAACTAGAATCGCCGGCTTGCTAAACCCTTGATCCTAGAGTGAGTAGAGAGAGTGTCTAAGGGTTGCTTTTGTTTTAAAGAGAATGATTCTCAACTCATGAGAAGGTTTCTCTTTGCTAGAGGAAGAAGAAGATGAAGAGAGGAGAGAGAATGAGAATGATAGAATGAGCTATTCTTTTCTCATCTTGCAACCATAATGCAAAAGAATAATATTATCTAAATGATAATAATTGAAAATGAGAATAGTTGATGGTAGTATTTGGAATGACCACAACCATGCTTCATTTAATAAAAAGTAAGCATGAATCAAGGAAGACTTTCAAGGCATGAAAGTGGTCAATGGTCAACAAGTCAACCAAGGTCAACAAGTCAACAAAACACAACCATAACATAATTCTCATTTAATTATTATATATAAATCCATTAGGGTTTGGAAAATGAAGACTGTCAACTGTGCATACGCACCCATTCCGAAACCCTAATGAAAAACCTCATTCTCCGCCTCAAGCAACTGTGCATACACACCTGCATTCTCGTTCCGAAAAACAAGAATACCAAGATATAAAAGCAACCCCAAAACATATACCAGTATCTGGCTCAAACCAGAGCCTGCCAGTATAATCCGTCCGGACTCCAAACGTGCACAAGTGCGCGGATGAGAACGAACCCTGTCGCAAAACCATGCGACCTCTACTCTGTTTTGCCCAGAGGCGAATACCCTCTGTGTGGGACTCTAAAGACTCGACACTACGCTGGCAGTGGGTTTAACCACAGACCGCAAGCGGCACTAGCTGTGCGTAACGGTCCCCAGGTAGATGCCGACAAGAAGGCTGACGAGGTGAAACCCCATCTGAACTCCTACTGAGTCTGAATGTGACAGTCTCCGTACAGTCCGGTCTGTTCGTCTGATACATCGCATGGCGGGCCTAGGGGGTGGTAAACGTCAGTCCCCCAATAGCGGTACAAGTCGTGCCGGAGCGAAGCCCAAAACACCCTGAGATAACACTGGAAACCTACCAGTATATCTCGTTTGCCCTGGCCAGGGACTACTCGTGTAATGGCTCTCCTAGACACAGCGCGATGTCAACCCCCAATACCGGGAGAGACGAATCCTGTCTAACCGTCACTGCCTCCAAGTGCTTCGGGACTGCACCCAACCACCACCTGTTTGCACGACTCCTTTGAGCCGTGGTAGGGTAGTGATCAAAGTGCAGTGGGAACACACTTGAGGCGAAGTGACAGTGTCAAGTCAGCGGACTAAGCTGTACTCATGTCACCTGGGAACTGATAACTGACGATAGGTATAATACCAACCTGTCAGTTCCCGACGAGTCCTGTCCAGTGTACTCGTAACCCAACGAGCACCCGTATACTATCTCCAGTACGACGTACTGATGGCTGTGGGACAGACCATCTCCCACACTGGGATGAGAAGCGCATACGCTAGTCTACTCCGGAGTATCGATGCCCCGTCTCGATAGTCCTGCGACTAGGGACCTGTATAAGGATGTGCCTATAGATTACCCAGCCCCCACTTGTGTGACTGCCATCGCAACGCTGGTAATCAAGCAAAGATCCTAAGGGCTCCACTAATGCGTATAAGTGATATACTGAAATAAACACAAGTACACATTGAAGTAGAAACAAACCAAGTAGCATACTACTATTTTGAGCAAGATTGTATATACAAGGTGAATATCCCAAGCATCCATTAAGTAATATACAAACTAGTATGATACAGTAATGGCCTCTAGGGCATATACACTAACAGTGACGAGGGTTGACTTTCTACCATCTGGAAGATCAATAGTGATATTGTTCTAGACTCGCCACAGTTTTAAGTAAAATGGATTTTTCAGAAAACAGTAGTGGGAGTATGGTAGAACTGGAAGTGATTCCAGAACCGTAGACGATTACTGAAAATTTGATAAGAACCTAAGGATTCAATTTGGTTTGACATTCCATTGGCCACTCTGCAAATACAGTGGGTAACCTCAGGCACCCGAGAGGTACTCCGGTAGCCTCAAGGACGGTAACAGGCAGGTTCTTATTTACCCAGAGCTGCCATTGCTGTTGTTCCAGGTTGCGAGACGCGGCAGGAGGATGAGTATAGCGTCGTTCTAAACTAGCTTTAGAAGTGTACGTGTATATGACTCTGCCAGAGGGTTGTCGTGGTCAGTGGGAGCAGCGGAAGCATAGTGGACAAGTGGCTTATGTCTATTTATAGACTAAAGCAGATATAGCGGAGATAGATCATCTATTTCTGATGTGACAGTCACAGTTTTGACTTCATCAGAATAGGGGATGGATCTGTTGAGAAGGTAGTAGGGTGTGATGTCCTGGTATTTGGATGACATACACAGAGTAGGAAGTGAAGTTCCTAGACTACGATAGGTTATGCTTTGGTTTTCACACAGTAGTTTCTCCACATAGGACTTAGATATTATATCATACATTCTGGTTACTGGATCTATAGTTTTAGAGCTAGATTTGGGTAGTTTCCCAATCTGGGTCCTTGACAGCATTCTAAAGGTGTTTTAGAATGGACGACTCCTGGCAAAGTAGTGTACCTGCAGGTAATGGAGTCACCCTCTCTAAAGGTGTCTTACAGACTAAAGGGGAGAGGGATGTGCATGATTGACAGATCACTTGCTTAGGCAATTAAGCAGATCTTCAGTGGTTCGTCTCTCCCGGTATTGGGGGTGAGGTTGCGCTGTGTCTAGGAGAGCCATTACACGAAGTCTTTGGCCAAGGCAGGAGATTTACTAGTAGGTATTCTAGTAGTATCTCAGGGTGTTCTGGGCTACACTCCAACACGACTTGTACTGCTTTTAGGGGTCTAACTTTCATCAATCCCCTAGGCCCGCCATGCGATGCTCATAGACGAACGGACCGGACTGTACGGATATTGTCACAGACAGGCTCAGTAGGGTGTTAGGATGAGTTCGCTCATCGACGTCCCTTTTTGTCAATACCTGGTAGCCCGTTACGTATGGCTAATACCTCTGACGTGCTAGTGGTTAAATCCATAACCAGAGTATTGATGAGTCTTTAGAGTCCCCCACAGACCGTTATCTCATGTTTCGGGCGAAACGCTGTAGAGGCCGTATGGAGATATGGCAGGGTTCGATCAGATACGAGCGGTATTGCACGGATCATGATCTGACGGATTATACTAGCGGGTTTTGATTTAAGCCGGATCCTAGTATAGTACAGTGTAGATTTTGTCTCATTGCATTTGTATTCGGTCGGAATACAAATGCGGGTATGTATATACAGTCGTGGGGTTTTCCTGTAATTTATTGCGGGATCAGTTTTCTGAAGTTGCCTGTTTGCTTTCCGTTTCGGCCATTTTCCTTTGTTTCTTTCCTTAGCTGAAAATTTGTGGAGGAGGGCTTATTTGCAATTGTGCAAATTAGCATTTTGGAGGGTTGTTTTTACAAGTAGTTGCTTCATGATGGCTCTTGTTCGACCTTAACTTCTAACTCTTCATGATTACTTGACTTTGTGATGAGATGGTTGTTTATGAGTATGGATTTGGTTGTGATGATGATTCTTAATCATCACTCCTCTCCTCTCTCTTTCATGTATGATTGCACCCCTTTTGTTTTCTCTCTGTCCTATCATTTTTTTGAGGTCATGGCCGGCCAAATAGAGATGGGGGCTGTCCAAAAAAATTCTTGAGTGGGATTTTTGATCTCTTTTGGCTTGCAAAAATCCCATAGCTCCATCTCCAAAAGTATAGTTCATTTCCTCCACCAAAAGGCAACTTCTAGTAACCCCAAATGAGACAAAGAGCACTACACTTATTCTATACCAATTCTTAGGCACGTCGACTCGCCAACTTCGTGCCCGAGTTGCCTTGGTCCAGAGGTGGGAGCCCGTAAAAGAACCCGGCGATGTGGTGCCCTTCCGACGAGGATATGAAGACCGGAGATTCCGCGGGGAGATCGGGATGACGATGAGAAGACCGAAGGACACGGATCGCTCGGTATATCTTTCTACCCCTTCTCTAGTTAGCTAGGATTAGATTAATGGCTCAATCCGGGATTTTTGTGCGCGGTCTTGCCGGTTCAAAAGTTTTAGTAAAATATCGTTTCCGCATTTTGGCCTCGGATTGACGGCCGGGGCGCCGCCGTGCACTTACAACACTGAACATGACTCGCCGAGAACTCCTAGATGGTATTATACCTGATGTCAGATAGCAGTTCTCTGGTGACACTGGTACAGGTTAGTCTGTAGACCCGAGATCGTCATAGAGTCTTGTATGATTCCCACTGTGCTTTGATTTCCACCTTACCACGTTCTAGAGAACGTGCAAAACGGTGGTTTTTGGGTACAGTCCTGAGTCACATGGAGGCAATGAGCGATAGGAGGGGTTTCGTCTCTCCCGGTATTGTAGGTTGAAATTGCGCTGCGTTCGATTGGCTATAACAGGAAGTCCCTGGCCAGGGCTGATATGGAGATTTACTGTTAAGTGTTATCAGTAGTTTTTCGACCCGTTATGAGCCTCATATCAGCATGACTTATCAAGTTACTGGGGTCCGACGTTTACCACCCCTACACTAGATATGTGACATATAAGACGAAGAGACCGGACTGTACGGTAGTGTTACTTATTGGATTCACAGGAGTATGAGCAGGATTGCTTGTTGATCTTCTGATCGCTCAATACCTGGGTAGCTATTACATGCAACTAGTACCGCTGACGACTTATGGGTGACTGATATGATCATCACCTACTGCCGGGGTTGTTTCCCCCAATCAGAGCAAAGCTCTGTTTAAAAATTTAAAATTTAAATTGAAGCAACGCTTCAGATTCTGTGCGCTGCGTGCTGTGTGCCACGTGTCAAATGCAGACGTGCTAGTGCCAGATGCGCTGCGCCCTAGGCAGCGCACCCCCAATCAGAGCAAAGCTCTATTTCAAAATTCAAAACTTAAAAGTTGAAGAAACGCTTTAGATCCAGTGCTTTGCGCTGCGCGCCACGTGTCGAACGTAGGTGCGCGAGCGCAGTTGCGCTGCGCTGCGCGCCACGTGTCGAACGTAGGTGCGCCAGCGCTGGAATTAAAATTTCCCCACCGTTAGATCAAAAGATCTACTAATAATAAATTATTAATTAATCAGAACTAAAATTCTGTTATGGAAAGATTTTTCAATCTTATTGAAACAAGAAGATTATCTTCTGTAAAACAGAAGCCTTAGTATCAAAGATCCAATGGTGGGAAATATTCCCAAATCAATTAGAGAAAGATCTCTTAAAACTGATTTAACAAATCAATTGGCCCTATATAAAGGCCCCTAGACTTCTAGTCTTAGAGACAGAAGAGATATAGAAAAAAACAACCTCTGCAAACTTCGAGAAACAGAAGAGCTCTTAGAAAAAAGAAGATTTTTCTTCATTTTCAAGGTAAATAACTATATTCTTGAATAACAGAGATGAAACCATCTCGTAAAAAGAAGAACCATCTTCTAAAAAAATCATAGATCTGAAAAAAGACCAAGGTTTTTGATAAAAAGAAAAAGATCAAAAGTTCTAATCATAAAAAACTAAAAGAAGTATTTTACTTCATTCATAGATCTTTGATCTATAAAGGCAGAGCCCTTTTATAAAACAAGAACTGTTGTTCTTGGATCTTGAGGCAAAGCCTCCTTTAAGAAGAACATAAATTTGTTCTTTGATCTTAAATCTGATCAAATGCGCTTTGCGCTATTAGAAAGTGCCGTGTACTCATGAATTGCGCTCTTGCGCTCATTGGACCGGCGCTCAGCACCAAAACCTTTCAAGTGTCAACCAAAGACACAATCTGCGCTTTGCGCTCCTGAAACAGTGCACTGCGCTCATGGGCTGGCGCTCATCGCCAAGCGCGCCACGTGTCACTCACTGGCGCGCCAACAGACTAGCGTAAAGCGCTCATAAATTAATAGCGCAATGCGTTAATGAACTAGCGCTTAGCGCTAAGCGCGACACGTGTCCTTTTCGTGTGCGCTACCTGACAGAAGCGCAATGCGCTCTTTGACTGGCGCAAAGCGCCTGGCGTGCCACGTGGCGCACTGTCAGAACACAATTTGTTCTGATCAAGACAAAAATGTCAGAGCCCAATGCCTAGCATTATTAAAAGGGCTGAGCCCAAATAAAGGCTTAATAGCCAAAGCTACTCAAAATGTTAAACATTTTTAATTGGACTTAGCCCAATTCTGGTCATAAGTCCTCAACTTATATTAAACTGAGCACATCTGCTCATAAATGTTCAACAGATCTTAGTCCCAAACAGGGCTACAGATCTCTCAAACAATTCACACTGGTTCGAGGGTACATCTCGTTACTCCTCTGATATCTGTCGTTGTAATCCTTCAACATCGTCAGAGAGGTGACGGGTCCCGTTGACCACACATTTCTACGGACTGTGTGGTCCTTAAACTCATGGACTATGACGTCCTTAATCTCGACCGTGATGTCTTAAAACTAACAACGGGCTGTGGGGTCCCTAAACCCATGGACTATGATGTTCTTGACCTCGACCGTGATGTCTTAAAACTAACATCGGACTGTGGGGTCCTTAAGCCCATGGACTATGATGTCCTTAACCTCGACCGCGATATCTTTAAACTAACAATGGACCGAGATGTCCTTAAACTAACAATGGACCATAATGTCCTTAAACTAATCGACCGCAATGCCCCTAAACTAATCGACCGCAATGTCCCTAAACTAAGAAATAGAGCCCGAATGCTTTCTTGCTGAATCTAAATGATCCCGTTATGTTGATCTTAGTTTAAAATTAGACTAACGTATCTTTAACAAACGTTTAAGTTGATCTTAGTCTCAAATGAGACTAACGTATCCTTAAACTCAACCCCAAAACCCAAATCTAAGAAGATACGGATTTGGACTAGTCCACGCCCTACGGGCGACAACATAAATTAGTCTCCGTATACAATCAACGGGCAACCAAACACAAAACAAACACCCATGACACGAAGTGACCATCTGTAGAAGGAGAAAGTAGTTACCGCGACGCGGTAGCGTAATTAACTGTAGGGGCTTGCGCCTGTAGGGAAGAGCGTCCCCACAATCAAAGACCCCTCAAACGAGGGGGAATCTGACGAAGTGTGCTACATCGGCCGCATCCGTTTAAACCTTCGATACATGGTGCCATAAATCAACTTGGCATTTTCGAAGAGGTGGACGGATAGCACCAATTAGCATCTGCCAGGAAATTCAGGCAAGACGTCCGCCGCATCTCCGCCACGTCTTTCGGCTAGGAACAGGCGTATTGACGAGTCTTTAGAGTCCCACACAGAGGTTTCCTGGCTTAGCAGAAATGAAGTAGGAGCACATATGTGATATGTGCGGGACCGAGATTAATACGCATATGTTATATCGTATTCTAATCTCGCGATATGTGATATCGGTCGGTTATATGTGATATAGCCGGGTTATCAAATCTAGTGTTGATTCGATAAGTTGATACAAATGATATTAGTAGGTTATATGTGATATAGCCAGATTGTTAAATCAAGTGCTGATTTAATAATTTAATGTGTAATTATATATTTGATATATTAACTTACATTAACTAATATTTGTAAGTCCATGTTGCTCACCCCGGTTCTTGCGGGGAGGCGGAAACGGCGAAAAACAATAATTTTGGCGCAAGGCAACATGGACTAAAAGTCGGATCTTTGCTAAACAAGAAACTAGTAAACACTAAGAGGCTTAACAACTATGCTTGTAGAAAATATACCTCATGGAACCGGTCCTTCGGGTCTTCATTCCGCTGTACCACTCATCCATCCAAGTTCCAAGTGTCGATCCGGACCTTGGGCACCTCCGCGGCCTTCTTGAGTCGAAGAAGATCCACCCAAGAGATGTACACTAAGCTCCGCCTCAAGCCGAGGCAACTAAGGCAAAGTGATTGCCAGTCAAGAATCCCTAGAATGTATAGAGGAGATGTATGGATGTATTTGTCTTTGTGGAATCTTTTTCTCTCAACACATGAGATCAAAAGATGAGATCAAGAGGAGGAAGAAGAAGGAGAAAGGTTAGCAACCATGGAGCTTTTCTTTTCTTCTCATTTCAAGAGAGAGAATGAGAAGAGAATAATGAAAAGATTAAAAACAAATGAAATGAACCATGGTTGCAATAATACACAATAATCATCATTACTAATCCTATCATGAAAGACTTGATGGCACATTGAATTGACCATTATCATAACACAAGAAATAAAAGGAAAATAAAAGAAGAGTGTGGATCTCTCTTGAAGGTCAATGGTCAACATGGTCAACATGGTCAACATGGTCAAGAGAGATCTAAGTGGTCAAATGGTCAATGCAATTAGCCATCACTAATCTATCACTAAAAGGATTAATAAACATTGTTTCCGACTCATAACGGTTTTGACCAAACGAATTGTCAAAACCCTAATGAGTGTGCCACATTACGGTTTTGGCCGAACCAACTGCCAAAACCCTAATGGGGCACCTCCTCCTTCATCACTCCTCAAAACTGTGCATACACACCCACATCCGCATTCCGTAGAATGCGAATGCACAGAAGACAAATCAAATCCATCTGTGGAATACTAGGATCTGGCTTAAACCAAAGCCCACTAGTATTGCCTGCCCGAACAGCATACGCACACAAGTGAACGTAAGTGATCGTAGCCCTGCCGTAAAACCATACGGTCTCTACACGTTTCGCTCAATGCAGGGAAACTCTCTGTATGGGACTCTAAAGACTCGACACTACGCTGGCAGTGGGTTTAACCACAGACCGCAAGCGGCACTAGCTGTACGTAACGGTCCCCAGGTAGATGTCGATAAGAAGGCCGATGAGGTAAACCCATCCGAACTTCTACTGAGCCTGTATGTGACAATCTCCGTACAGTCCGGTCTGTTCGTCTGATACATCGCATGGCGGGCCTAGGGGGCGGTGAACGTCAGTCCCCTAATAGCGGTACAAGTCATGTCGGAGTGTAGCCCAGAACACCCTGAGATAACACTGGACACCTACTAGTATATCTCGCTTGCCCTGGCCAGGGACTACTTGTGTAATGGCTCTCCTAGACACAGCGCGATATCAACCCCCAATACCGGGAGAGACGAATCCTGTCTAACCGTCACTGCCTCCAAGTGCTTTGGGACTGCACCCAACTACTACCTGTTTGCACGACTCCTTTGAGCCGTGGTAGGGTAGTAATCTAAGTACAGTGGGAACACACTCGAGGCGAAGTGACAGTGTCAAGTCAGCGGACTAAGCTGTACTCATGTCACCAGGGAACTGATAACCGACGATAGGTATAATACCAACCAACAGTTCCCGACGAGTCCTGTCCAGTGTACTCGTAACCTAACGAGCACCCGCATACTATCTTAAGTACGACGTACTGACGGCTGTGGGACAGACCGTCTCCCCCGCTGGGATGAGAAGCGCATACGCTAGTCTACTCCGGAGTATCGATGCCCTGTCTCGATAGTCCAACAACTAGGGACCTGTATAAGGATGTGCTTATGGATTACCCAGCCCCCACAAGTGTGAGCGCCATCACAACGCTGGTAATCAAGCAAAGATCCTAAGGGCTCTACTAATATGTATACAAGCGATATGCTAAAAGAAACACATGCACATATTGAAGTAGAGACAAACCAAGTAGCATACTACCATTTTCAGCAAGATTGTCTATACAACTGTGAATATCCCAAGCTTCCATCAAGTAATATACAAGCTAGTATGATACAGTAATAGCCTCTAGGGCATATACACTAACAATCTCCCACTTGCACTAAGGCCATGTACTGGCGTATCGAAGACCTATCATCTCGATCAGCCGCTCGAACTAAGTCTGGGGAAGGGCCTTTGTAAGAGGATCTGCAGTGTTGTTCTCCGTATTTACTCTCTTCACCTCGATCTCCCGGCGATCTACGATCTCCCTGATCAGGTGGTACCGCCTCAAAATGTGCCTGGACTTCTGATGGGACCTGGGTTCCTTCGCTAAAGCTATAGCTCCGTTGTTGTCGCAATACATCGGTATTGGATCAACAATGGTAGGAACCACCTGAAGCTCCGTGAGGAACTTCTTCATCCAGACAGCTTCCTTTGCGGCATCGCAAGCAACTATGTACTCCACTTTCACAGTTGAGTCAGCAACGGTCTCCTGCTTGGAACTCTTCCAGCAAACCGCCCCTCCATTGAGGGTAAAGACATAACCCGACATGGACTTGGAGTCATCCTTGTCACTCTGGAAGCTGGAGTCAGCAAAGGCCTCGAGCTGGAGGTCTTTTCCGCCATACACCAAGAACATCTCCTTAGTCCTTCTTAGGTACTTGAGAATGTTCTTTACCGCTATCCAGTGTTTCTCCCCTGGGTTCGACTGATACCGGCTTACAACGCTCAATGCGTATGCTACATCCGGTCTGGTACACAACATCGCATACATTATAGAGCCTACCGCAGAAGCGTAGGGTATAATAGACATGCGATCCCTTTCCAAATCAGTCTTAGGAGACATCTCTTTGGAGAGGGTGATCCCATGACAAGCCGGTAAATTACCGCGCTTGGAATCTTCCATACTGAATCTTCTCAGTATGGTGTCGATGTACCTTGACTGTGAAAGTCCCAACATCCTCTTAGATCTATCACGATAGATCTGGATGCCCAGAATGTAGTTGGCATCGCCCAGTTCCTTCATGGAGAACCTCTGCGACAAGAATCCTTTGACTGACTGTAGCATAGGAATATCATTTCCTATTAGGAGAATGTCATCCACGTACAAGACGAGGAATACCACAGTTCTCCCTACAATCTTACTGTAAATGCATGGTTCATCTGGATTTTTGATAAAGTCGAATTCTTTGACAGTATCATCAAAGCAGATGTTCCAACTCCGCGATGCCTGCTTAAGTCCATAAATGGACTTGAGCAACTTGCACACTCTACCGCTGCTCCCACTCTGATTGAATCCCTCCGGCTGATCCATATAGACGCACTCTTCCAAATTTCCATTTAGGAAAGCCGTCTTTACGTCCATCTGCCAGATTTCATAATCGTGGAAGGCAGCAATGGCAAGAAGGATCCGAATGGATTTCAGCATAGCCACTGGAGAAAAGGTCTCGTCATAGTCCAAACCAGGTCTTTGACGAAAACCCTTTGCAACAAGTCTAGCTTTATAGGTCTCAACCTGCCCATCTACACCAATCTTCTTTCTGAAGATCCATTTGCAGCCTACGGGTTTTACCCCTTCTGGAGCAAAGTCCAAAGTCCAAACTTTGTTGGTGTACATGGACTCCATCTCGGCCCGCATTGCATCCAGCCATTTTACTGAGTCGCCGCTCTGGATGGCTTGCTGGAAGCTAGTAGGCTCACCATAATCCATGGTGCAATCCTCTCTATCCCCGTCTATGAGAAAACCGTAGTATATCTCGGGCAGATGAGACTGCCTACTACTCCTGCGGAGTGGCGCTGGAATGTCCGGTTCTACTGAACCTTCTGGTTCTACCAAGGTTTCAGTAACAGCTTGTAGTTCTGGAATTTCTTCCAGTTCTATTGCGCTCCCACTTATATGATTTTCTAAAAATTCAGTTTCCAAGAAGTGGGCATGCTGAGAAACAAAAACCTTTTGTTCCTCTGCGTAATAGAAAAGATACCCCCTGGAGTTCTTTGGGTATCCCACAAACTTACATAGTACTGAGTGTGCCTCGAGCTTGTCCGCATGCTGCTTTTTTACAAAAGCTGGACATCCCCATGTCCTAAGGTACTTAAGACAGGGTTTCTTCCCACTCCACATTTGATATGGGGTGGTAGCCACAGTCTTGGTTGGAGCCTTGTTCAAGAGATATGCTGTCGTTTCTATCGCATAACCCCAGAAGGATCGCGGTAACTCAGCCTTACTCATCATGGAACGAACCATATCTAATAGGGTTCGATTCCGTCTTTCCGATACACCGTTGTGTTGTGGTGTGTATGGAGGAGTAAGCTGAGAGAGAATTCCATTCTCTTTTAAGTAGCCCAGAAACTTGGCACTTAAGTATTCACCACCTCGATCAGATCTCAGTGTCTTGATACTTTTGCCTGTTTGTTTTTCAACTTCATTCTTGTATTCCTGAAATTTCTCAAAGGCCTTGGATTTGTGATTCATCAAGAAGACATGCCCATACCTAGAGAAATCATCTGTGAAAGTAATGAAGTATGAATAACCACTTCGCGCATGTGTAGACATTGGACCACACACATCACTGTGTATGAGTCCCAAGAGCTCGCTTGCTCTTTCTCCGTGTCAAGTGAACGGAGTCTTTGTCATCTTTCCCATGAGACAAGATTCACAAGTGGCATAAGATTGATACTCAAACGGATTCAAGTATCCCTCTTTATGTAACTTTGTTAACCGTGTCTCATTAATGTGACCTAGTCTACAATGCCATAAGAAAGCCTGATTTGTTTCCGGAGACTTTCTTTTAAGTGTGTTCTGGACACTGAAGATCTGAGCTTGATTCAATACGTATATTCCGTTTTGTAATGTACCTGACCCAATCAGGACTTGATTTAGGTGGATGTTTACTACATCGCTTACAAAAGTAAAATCATATCCTTCCTTAGAAATCAAGGATACAGATATGATATTACAAGTCGCACCTGGCACATAAAAACAGTCACGCAGAATCAATATCTGCCCAGTTGTCAGTCCTAGATGATATTTCCCTACGGATTCAGCATACATGCTCATTCCGTTAGCAACCCTGAGAGTCATATCAGCTTTCCTGATAACCCTACGGTTTCTCAAAGCCTGTAACGAATTACAGATATGAGATCCTGATCCGGTATCCAATACCCAGGAAGTAGGGTTAACTGACATACAGTTCTCTATCACAAACACACCCGAAGCCGAAGCCACAACATGCTTCGAATTTTGGCTACTGGCTTTACAAGCCCTGCAATCCTTCTGCCCATGTTCATTCCCGTAACAATAAGAACATCCCTCTTTTACTACATCTGTTCCTGAAACTTCTGCCCTTCCCTTTCTTACTACTTCCATAGTTTCCTTTAGGGTAGTAGGTAGAGACTGTTGAACTGAGTCAGCATGTGACCTGTTCTTCAACGTGGTCTTCAGGTCCGAGAGCTCAAAAGAGCTGGTCTCTGTAAGGACGTTGCCCCCTACAGATGACCCGATAGCCAACCTCGCTGGAAGCAATTAGTTCGAGGTTTCATATCTTGCGATACGAGATTGCCTTCGATATAAAACTTTGTTATGGAGGAAGATAGAAGCTGAGTCCATCTTCTCATGCTGCCTCTGGTATATACCATCAACTTAGGCTAACACGAGGCACTTGGCTTTCCCACAGTCTTCTTCCGATGTCCTACGAATATCAATATCCGTGACAGGGGAAACTAGACCTGAGACGGCAGGGGTTGGATCAGTCAAGAGGTGTCCCAGCTTGTCCTGGGCAATGGACATCTGGACAGACCTTTGCCAGTCATAACAGTTAGATTCAATCATTTTATTATCTAGATGTAACCTAGGTGCGGTCACAGGGTCGCTGCAATTAAGAGAGAGAGAAGAAAACACTTAGCATGATGCTCTTGCAAGTTTAGATTGGTTTTTAATTTATCTAAACAGGATGGCTCCCACTGTCTCTCGAATCCCTCCTCAAACCACAAAGGAAGAATTAGTCGGGATCTTTCTCACCGTACAATACTTGCTTAACCGTTCAGCCAGGCCAGTGTCGGTACTTCGAGGGAGGTTTTCCAACGCTTTCGCGAAGTTCCTTAATTAAGTAACCTCTTTTCCCTGTGGGCGTAGCCCCGCTAACACCTTTCTAGACACCTACTTGGTTTATAGCATTGATCGTTAAGTGAGAAAGTTCCCAAGGAGTAGCATATACTCACAGTAGGATCGGGATCCAAATATCATCGCCTGATAAAACCGAAGGAATCCTACCAGAATCATCACACTCCAAATGGTATGCAGCGCTAGCAAGTTTCAGTACTTTTGAAACTCCCAATGTGGATTTTTGCCCCATGCTCTTATGACCTTGACGAAGGTCAACAAATCATAAGTCATATGTCAAGTTCTACCCGTCATTATCCAGGTTAATTTGAACCCACCCGTATATACCCTTGACGAAGGTCAACAAGGTAATACGACTGTCCCAAACCAACGCATCTATCTATGCTACATATGAACACCCAACAGCTACCAATCACTATGCCTTGACGAAGGTCAACAAACATAGCTTGAATACTGTTGAATGTCCACACGAAATGACGGAGGGCTACGAATGGTTTTGGCGAAACCGTGAACGTAGTGAACTTGATATAATCGATGGAACGAGATAGCTTTTAAAAGGAGTGGTTCAAGCTCCGCGTTTAAAATGCTTATTTTTGAAAAGAACCGAGTGGTTTTCAAAGAGTTCCAACGACTTTTACTTGGTTTATTTTCTTGCATTAGTTCTTTTAATGCGTCCCATCATTTAATCCTACCATTGCAGAAAACAACCAAAATATGACGTACGCTTATGCCATTCGCATTCGCCATGGGGCCCCGTCATCACCCGTTAGGTTACTTAACTAACGACAGAGCGGGGGCTGGGCTAGCGCGGCTGTAAAACATAAGCAACGCCTAAATAGTTATCATATATAAATATATAGCAATGATAGACATTACAGATCACAGATGAACACTTTGGATATACAAGGAATCCGCGATTCGTTCGAGCCTGCAACGAAAAACGGATTACACGGTCGCGATGAATAGCCAAACCCCACCCTAGACCCCTACGGGTGCGGCAAACTACCCGCCAAGTACCTGAAGCGAAGCAACCTCCCTCAACACCTTGAGTAGGCCACTCGGCACTTCGAGATACCCGGTAGTTTGTGCACCCCACCTTAGGTCTATCCTAGGAGCAAAAACAGTAAAAAGAAATTATACAATGACGGCTACAACCCCGACCCGGTTGTGCGGCCAAACAAATAATATTACATCAATTTACATATTTTACAATGAATGAAAGAAAAGGAAACTCTCATCTCACACCCATTCCCGGCTATTCATCCGCGACAATCCACCGAGTTCATATACACAAACCATCAACATTACAGATCACAGATATGTATAACCCCCACTAATCGACGTATAGCGATTAGCTGGCGTTGAATACATATATCACATCACAGATAATTACCATTAGCCAAAGAGTACGGAATATCGATCAAAATACGGATTTTTAGCCACCCGAAAAGTTAATTTGCTCTCTGGAAATTCTGGGTGGAAAAAACATGTCTTAAAAATCCCAAAACATCCAAACTAAAACACTGTAAAAAAACCGGGTCCACGACCGAGTCAAAGCGGCCGCGGAACCGCGGCGGTTTGGTCGGTTCATAGGACCGTTTTTCTGCAGTGGTTTTAGAAAACCCTGAGATGAATTTTCATGTATGTTAAAATAATTTGTGAACAGTAAAAAATTCGACAGAAAGTTGAGGTTTTGCGGATGTGTTTTGCGACCTTTTTTTTCGATCGATGTTCTTAACACTTTGCTAACTTACTAGTTTATGTTTAGCTAGGCTCTGATACCACTGTAAGTCTACGTTGCTCACCCCGGTTCTTGCGGGGAGGCGGAAACGGCGAAAAACAATAATTTTGGCGCAAGGCAACATGGACTAAAAGTCGGATCTTTGCTAAACAAGAAACTAGTAAACACTAAGAGGCTTAACTACTATGCTTGTAGAAAATATACCTCATGGAACCGGTCCTTCGGGTCTTCATTCCGCTGTCCCACTCGTCCATCCAAGCTCCAAGTGTCGATCCGGACCTTGGGCACCTCCGCGGCCTTCTTGAGTCGAAGACGATCCACCCGAGAGATGTACACTAAGCTCCGCCTCAAGCCGAGGCAACTAGGGCAAAGTGATTGCCAGTCAAGAAGCCCTAGAATGTATAGAGGAGATGTATGGATATATTTGTCTTTGTGGAATCTTTTTCTCTCAACACATGAGATCAAAAGATGAGATCAAGAGGAGGAGGAAGAAGGAGAAAGGTTAGCAACCATGGAGCTTTTCTTTTCTTCTCATTTCAAGAGAGAGAATGAGAAGAAAATAATGAAAAGATTAAAAACAAATGAAATGAACCATGGTTGCAATAATACACAATAATCATCATTACAAATCCTATCATGAAAGACTTGATGGCACATTGAATTGACCATTATCATAACACAAGAAATAAAAGGAAAATAAAAGAAGAGTGTGGATCTCTCTTGAAGGTCAATGGTCAACATGGTCAACATGGTCAAGAGAGATCTAAGTGGTCAAATGGTCAATGCAATTAGCCATCACTAATCTATCAGTAAAAGGATCAGTAAACAATGTTTCCGACTCATAACGGTTTTGACCAAACGAATTGTCAAAAGCCTAATGAGTGTGCCACATTACGGTTTTGGCCGAACCAACTGCCAAAACCCTAATGGGGCACCTCCTCCTTCATCACTCCTCAAAACTGTGCATACACACCCGCATCCGCATTCCGTAGAATGCGAATGCACAGAAGACAAATCAAATCCATCTGTGCAATACTAGGATCTGGCTTAAACCAAAGCCCACTAGTATTGCCTGCCCGAACAGCATACGCACACAAGTGAACGTAAGTGATCGTAGCCCTGCCGTAAAACCATACGGCCTCTACACGTTTCGCTCAATGCAGGGAAACTCTCTGTGTGGGACTCTAAAGACTCGACACTACGCTGGCAGTGGGTTTAACCACAGACCGCAAGCGGCACTAGCTGTACGTAACGGTCCCCAGGTAGATGTCAATAAGAAGGCCGATGAGGTAAACCCATCCGAACTCCTACTGAGCCTGTATGTGACAATCTCCGTACAGTCCGGTCTGTTCGTCTGATACATCGCATGGCGGGCCTAGGGGGCGGTGAACGTCAGTCCCCTAATAGCGGTACAAGTCGTGTCGGAGTGTAGCCCAGAACACCCTGAGATAACACTGGACACCTACCAGTATATCTCGCTTGCCCTGGCCAGCGACTACTTATGTAATGGCTCTCCTAGACACAGCGCGATGTCAACCCCCAATACCGGGAGAGACGAATCCTGTCTAACCGTCACTGCCTCCAAGTGCTTCGGGACTGCACCCAACTACTACCTATTTGCACGACTCCTTTGAGCCGTGGTAGGGTAGTAATCTAAGTACAGTGGGAACACACTCGAGGCGAAGTGACAGTGTCAAGTCAGCGCACTAAGCTGTACTCATGTCACTTGGGAACTGATAACTGACGATAGGTATAATACCAACCAACAGTTCCCGACGAGTCCTGTCCAGTGTACTCGTAACCTAACGAGCACCCGCATACTATCTCAAGTACGACGTACTGACGGCTGTGGGACAGACCGTCTCCCCCGCTGGGATGAGAAGCGCATACGCTAGTCTACTCCGGAGTATCGATGCCCTGTCTCGATAGTCCAACGACTAGGGACCTGTATAAGGATGTGCTTAGGGATTACCCAGCCCCCACAAGTGTGAGCGCCATCACAACGCTGGTAATCAAGCAAAGATCCTAAGGGCTCTACTAATATGTATACAAGCGATATGCTAAAAGAAACACATGCACATATTGAAGTAGAGACAAACCAAGTAGCATACTACCATTTTGAGCAAAGATTGTCTATACAACTGTGAATATCCCAAGCTTCCATCAAGTAATATACAAGCTAGTATGATACAGTAATGGCCTCCAGGGCATATACACTAACAATATTAGCCCACTTAAGAATTTCTTTATATCACTTGTACACATTTAATATATATGTGAAATATATTATTGTGTCATGCTAGTTGCTACATGCTACATGGGTGTATGAGACTCATACGATAATTAAGATATTGAGGGTTTTTATTATTTAAGGTAATACAGAATTATGTGGAAATTAGTCAAGGTTGGATGCTTAGTGGAAGCTTGTAGAACCATTGACTTAATTCACTAATTTTATCTTACCCTAGATATTTATTAACCAAACCATCATCTTAAGCTATGGTTAAGTCTCTACATGAGCTAATATGAGATGTTATCTCACCCATGGTTGCTATTCTCACTCTTTGTAAATACTCCATTTTTAATGTACAAAGAATTGATTTAAATTCAATGTATACTTGGAGTATTTATTGCAGCTGATATCTGTTTAAGTATTTATTTCACTCCATAATTACAAGAAGGAGCTTGTAGCTCATTGGTAATACATTACACTGCTGAACCAAGCAACCAGAGTTCAAATCCCATGCCCCACATTATTTTTATATTTATTTTTGTTTTAAATTTTTGGAAAGTCAACAGTTAAAACTCATAACTCACAAAACTTGAACTGAACATAAAAAACTAAATACACTAAAATTCCCCCCAGGAAAAACCCCACCCGACGAGCCTTCGACTCGGCCCGACTCGACCGGCGGACCGGCCGACTCGGGCCGACGCCGCCGGCCGGACTCGGCCGGACGGCCGAGTCGTCAACACGGAAAAATTCCGTGTGGACCTGGTCTTCTCACCTGCATACTTTAAATTTTTTGATCGGTTATCAAATTCTCAATAAATCCCTTTTAATCCAAAAATTTAATGATTTTTAATGTTTTTTATATATTTATATATTTTTTTTATTAAAACCCTAACCCTAGCCTAACCCTATATAAACCCCTATACCCTCTACCCTCTCACCCTACATTCCTAATTCCACACTCTAAAAATTTCAAGAGAACTTGGTACGTCGGAAAACGAGCGAAAGGCGAAGCGCTGACGAAATTGGCGGTGACTTTCCGGTGATCGTGCTAGGAGCTCTCGACGACGTTTCGACGCACCGGCAAACCCTCTACCTCCCTCTCACTCTCTAGCATTGTCCAAACCCGTAAGTCTCTCTTTTCTACCTTTCTTTTCTTCCATTAAAATACGACTTTTCAAACCCGACGGAAATCGGAACAAACCGATTTCCGATATGGTTTTCTATCAAAACTCACTTATCACTAATTCCATAATGCTTAAACATATTCATGTTGACTACTAATCACTTAAAAATTAATTTGAACAAGTTTTCACACATGAAATGATAGCTTTTGCAATATACCGTATTTTTGCACTTAAATACCACCATGTTTAGTTTATCACATTTAACCCTTTAACATTGCTATACCTTAAAATAGATCATGAGGTAATGACCTACCTCCACACACACGCAAATACAACCCTAGTTGATATCATCAAAACTTAGAATACGATAATACAAGATTTTACATTTAAATACCCTTTTCTTAATAAAACCTTTTTTAAAAGTTCTAAGTTTTAAACAATTTTAAAACAAAATCTTTTAATAGGAAAATACGATATGTCGTGGACATTGATCGTTTATCTAAACCTGACTTTATGGTGTCTAGGCAAGTGTGTCTAAGGCGAGTGGTTACTTAATTAGGGTCACTACTTGTAGTGGAGAGCCTCCCACTCACCTGGCACTTACCTCGCCGCAATTGGCAGTGAAGAAGCGATTTGGGGCTTCTAATGATTTATCGTTTAGACCATTTATAAATAGGCTAGTTGGCTTAGGAAACCCTAGAATCTAAAATACGGAAATTTACACCCTTTTACAAATAAATACCTTATCTTTATAAAACCATTTTCTAAATGATTAGTATTTATTAAATCTTTGCAAAGCGCCACTACAACCCACCTTTGGGGAACTCGTTAGGGATAGTAAGGTTTATCGTGCAACCTCGGGTTTAGTAGTGCGAGGTTCAGACCTCCGCAAGGAGCATTCGGTCTCGAAAGGTTAAAATACGACATTTAAGAAAAATGAGATTTTTGGAAAATAAAATATTTATTAAAAATTATTCTTGTATAAGCATATGTATATTTATCATTTAAACACCTATTTTATTATAAGATAAAGTTTCCACCTTTTTCTAAAAAATTACAAGATTAAAAGTTACATTAAAATACCATGAATTTCAATTAAATCAATATTACAAATTAATACCTTTAATTATGTAATTAGGATATTTTCAATAGAAATAAGACAAAATAAAATCACACTCATTATAACCATAAAGACGAATTATAAATACATGAGGTGTATCTTGAAAACTATACAAAAGTATTTTTACATAAAACCCCCTCAAGTTTTATAAATTACAATAAGGACCCTAACATTTATAGAACTTCGACTTATATTTCTTTTAGTCTGACTCGGGTTTGAGTCTGATTATTTTTGACTTGAATATGATTCAAGTCAATCTATATTCTTTAATATTCCAACTCAATATGAACACATGAGTCCCAGAATCCAGTTAACAATCTATTCAACTTGACTGAATCAAATCATGGATATACATCTATTATTCTGTTATTCCATTTACCTGATTATGCAGTTACAATCTGTTTACTGATATCATGGTTTTGGTCGGTCATCCAATTTACACAATACAATACAATAATACAATCAAAACACTACGGGGTTTAAGGGGTAGATTGGTACGGAAGGTGTTAAAGGTGGCACGAGATGGTCAGATTAAGACACCTAACCTATATTTCGTTGCTGTTGTACCATTGTTTAACGGTTCCTTTTACATTCTGTTTGCCCTGGTCTCTAGCATATAGAGACCCCTCTCGTATACACTGGCATCCTTCTGTACCAAGCTACAAACAACAGCGTTGACACAATATTCTACAATATTTTACAATCTCTTTAGAAAATACCTCTTATTCCGTCTTTTCTAATTCTTCATTTTCTTTGGGACTTACCGAGTGATCTGTTCGCCGACGACATTCTATTTCTTTCTTCTTTGAATGTCGTCAGGTGCTTTGGACCCAGCAGAGATCGAGCCCACCGGTGAAGACTTGGAGCAGTTTCACGAAGACACAGAGCTCTAGACATTGTACCTTGTTCTATTCAGTTTTTTCATTTCCTGTTATGCCATTGTTTAGGCATCGCTTTTCATTTCAGTTGTATTTACTTTTCATGCATTGTACAAATGAATGTTATTAATAAAGTTGCTGTTATTTCTCTATCTCTTGTCTCTTGTGATTTACTTTTATATTGCTTAGATACGCTTAGCGTATGTACTTCTAAGTATATACGTAGCGGATCTCGTCGCGTCCCCTTCGCCGTGCATCGGGAAGCGGGGCGTGACAGGTTTTGTTGGTAGCACATGCAGGTCAGGCAGCTGTATGAATCCCTATCATGCAGTTCTGGTTTGCGTGAACAACCTAAGCAATATAACACAAGAACCAGCAACTAAAACATTCTTTACAATTCATGTTTCTTGAATCTTACAAATTTCTATTCCTTGAATCTTATCATTTCATGTATTTGAATCTGTCCTAACCCAAATTTTTTCTTCAAGGTTATGGATTCCCCGAACAACACCAGCACCTATGTCAACAACACACCTCCAGCACTACCTCTCGCACCAGCTATTCCTGCACCACCCACCGAGCAAACAGTGCTACTTGAAGTGATCCGCAGCCTTCTCCAGGGACAACAACAACTCCTGAACCGTCCTGAGACCGACACACCAGTGGTAAAGCAATTCAGGGCTTTGCACCCCAAGCAGTTCTCTGGTAAAGGAAGCCCTCTTGAAGCGGAAGAATGGGCACAAAGCATCGAAGACGATCTGGCAGCAGCTCAAGTGCCAGACCTAGCTTGGGTCCGTGTGGCGAAACTACAACTCACGGATAATGCTCGCAACTGGTGGAAGGCGGAAGAAAGCCGTCTGGTACAGCCGATTGAATGGAAGACTTTTCGCGAGAAGTTCGATGCAAAATACTTCCCTATGACTGCCAGGTTTGCAATGGAGCAGCAGTTCATTCATTTACAACAGGGTTCAATTTGGGACAAATCAGTAGATGAATACGACGCTGAATTCACCATGTTAAGCCGGTAAAATATGTCACAATAGTTCAATTTTTAAATATCACATGCTACACAGCTAACACAATCTTTAAATAGATTCGCGGCACACTTGATACCGACGGACGAAATCAGAGCCCGTCGCTTTCAACAAGGACTGGACAAGGAGATTCAGGCTACTCTAGCCACGGGAAAATTTTTGACTCATGAGGATGCTCTGGAAACTGCCCACAGTTATGAGGCGGTGATAAAAGCAAGGGGCAGACCTCAGTCTGCAGGAGTCAAACGCCCTGCCAACCAGATGGCAGGTGGAGCCTCGTCCAGGCCACCTTTCGTGCCAAGGCGACCCGGAGTACCAACCCATCGTTCCAGCCCAGCCTTTTGCACCTACTGCAAGAGAACTGGACATATGATGAAGGATGGCCATCGAGCCAACCGCCTTTGCTTAGTCTGCGGCTCAGCTACTCACGATATTGGGTCTTGTCCCCAAAGACAGAACCCAGTTGCTGCACCCAGGCCAGCAATTACTTATCCGCGGCGACCAACTCTTCAGGCACCTGCTCCCAGACCTGCACTACCTGCACCACCCAGAGGACCATAAGCTGCACCACCTCCTCGTCGGTTCCATCAAGCTCAAAGGAACGTTCCGAGGAATGCTCCTCAGGCCAGGAGGAATGTACCAAGGCGCCAGGCTTTCACGATGTCCGTGGAAGAAGCTGAAGCCACTGGCCAAGTCATCACTGGTAAACTTTCCTTTTCAAACTTTGCTTTTCTATTCTACTACTTAGTCACATATTTCCTATACCTAAAACAAATCCCACATACCTTAGGTACAATCTTAGTATCCTCAATCCCTGCACTTGCACTGTTTGATACTGGAGCATCACATTGCTTTATGTCGCAACGGTTTGTCCGAACCCATGCGATTCTAGTCTCACCGCTTGTATCCAGCTGGAATGTCAGTTCAGGAAATGGCGTTCTAAAGGCAACTATGGGATACAGCTTGTGTCCAGTCGTCGTCTACAGTCGAGAGTTTTATGCTGACTTCAAAGTACTGGACATACCGAACTTCGATGTGGTTCTAGGAATGGATTAGCTTGGAACTTTTTATGCTACCATCGAGTGTGTCAAAAGAAGGTAGTATTTGAGATCCCTGACCATCCGGTCTCCTATTTCAAAAGCGGAGAACGTACACTGGAGCCAAGTACCTACAAAGCGAAGCCAAGAGAAGCAGTAGTTGCAGCAGCTTAAGCGGAGGAAGAATCAAGACCAGATGTGGTTCGAGAGTTCGACGATGTATTTCCTGACGATATATCAGGTTTGCCTCCCGATCGAGCTCTTGAATTCAGTATTGATTTAGTACCAGAAGCACAACCGGTGATCAAAGCACCCTATCGTTTAAGTCCGGAAGGTTTGAAGGAAGTCCGAACACAGTTGGACGAATTACTGGCGAAAGGATGGATTCGTCCCAGCACTTCAAATTGCGGATCACCTGTATTACTTGTAAAGAAGAAGGAAGGTTCATACAGAATGTGCATCGATTACAGAGCCTTGAACGAAGTCACTATAAAAAACAAGTATCCACTCCCGCGCATCGATGATTTATTCGATCAGCTAAGTGGATCTTGTGTTTTCTCTAAATTAGATCTTCGTTCAGGTTATCATCAAGTAAAGGTCAAGGAAGCTGATATTCACAAAACAGCTTTCAGAACTCGCTATGGACATTACGAATTTCTGGTGATGCCATTTGGAGTGACCAATGCACCCGCAATATTCATGAACCTTATGAATCAAGTTTTCCGGGAGTATCTAGATAGGTTTGTTGTCATCTTCATCGAGGACATCCTGGTATATTCTAAGAGTCGGAAAGAACATGCAGAACATCTAAGTATTGTCCTAGAAACTCTTCGATAACATCAGCTTTATGCCAAGTACAGCAAGTGCGAGTTTTGGATAAATCAAGTTGGTTTTCTTGGACATATCGTATCAGGAGAAGGAATCTCTGTAGATCCAGCGAAAGTTTCGGCAGTTAGCGAATGGCCTACACCAAAGTCAGTGAAGGATATTCGAAGTTTCTTGGGTTTAGCTGGATATTACAGAAGGTTTATTGAAGGCTTTTCGAAGATAGCAACGCCCCTGACCAAGCTCACACGTAAAGATGAAGAATTTGTGTGGTCAGAAGCATGCGAACAAGCTTTCGTAGAACTCAAGTCAAGGTTGACATCAGCACCTATTCTCGTCATACCGGATCAATCTGGAGGATTCGAAGTGCATTGCGATGCATCCGGTAAGGGATTAGGTTATGTTCTACATCAGCACGGTAAGGTTGTGGCTTATGTTTCAAGACAGCTGAAGATTCATGAGCGCAATTATCCGACGCATGATCTGGAGTTGGCAGCCGTCATCTTTGCTCTCAAGATTTGGCGTCATTACCTACTTGGTGAACGAGTGAACATCTACACAGATCATAAGAGCTTAAAGTACGTATTTACTCAGAAGGAGTTGAATATGCGGCAGAGAAGATGGTCAGAACTCATGGCGGACTTTGACATCAACTTGCAATATCACCCAGGGAAGGTGAATGTAGTACCCGATGCTCTTAGTCGCCAACCATTAGCAATGAATCTCACCGCTCAGTGGAAGCTTCAACAAGACTTGCATCAGATCGAGATTAGTAGTCATGCCAGGTAATGCTTCAAGTTTGATGAATTTACAAGTTCAATCAACCATTGTCAATCAGATCAAAGCAGCTCAAGCAAGTGATGCTAAGTTGCAAAAGATCAGAGAACAAGTGGAGAATGGACTCAGAACAGACTTCATCATCCATGAAGATGGATCTTTGAGATACGGCAGCAGATTGTGTGTACCAAAAGGTCCTGTTCGGGAAGAGTTAATGAAAGAAGCTCACAACTCTCCCTACTCAGTATACCCTGGAGGTACCAAAATATACAAAGATCTACGTAAGAATAATTGGTGGCGTGGAAGAAGCGTCGCAAAATGCTTAGTGTGTCAGCAAGTAAAGGCTGAACATCACAGGACTGCTGGATTACTTCAACCGTTACCAATCCCAGAATGGAAGTGGCAACACATCATGATGGACTTTGTGACTGCTCTTCCTCGCAGCACAAAGGGTAACGATGCCATATGGGTCATTGTGGATCGACTCACAAAGTCGGCTCATTTCAACCCATTTCGAGTTGGCCAATCAACTGAGACACTAGCAAAGAAGTACATGGAGGTAATAATCTAATTTAGATTTAAAACTCTTCATAATGTACTATCTCTGATACCCATGAACTCATACAGGAAATTGTGAGACTCCATGGAGTACCGGTCTGCATTGTCTCCGATCGTGACACCAGGTTCCGATCGCAATTTTGGCAGAGTCTGCAAGCAAGCTTGGGAACAAGTCTGAACTTCAGCATGGCTTATCATCCACAAACAGATGGTCAGTCGGAACGAACTATTCAGATCTTGGAGGATATGCTCAGAGCGTGTATGCTAGACTTCAAAGGATCGTGGGAAGATCACCTACATCTTGTGGAGTTTTCGTACAACAACAGCTACCAAGCAAGCATAGGAATGGCACCTTTTGCAGCATTGTATGGAAGGAAGTGTCGATCGCCATTAAGTTGGGACGACGTCGGAGATAGGGAACTTCTTGGACCGGAGATGATAGTAGAGACTGTTGATGTGGTCCGTACTATCAAGGAAAGGATGCACATAGCCCAAGATCGACAGAAGCACTGGGCTGATGCAAAGAGACGACACTTGGAGTTCCAGCCAGGAGATCACGCATTACTGAAGATATCTCTGAACCACGGAGTGATCCGATTTGGAAGACGGGGTAAGCTAAGTCCGAGATATATTGGACCGTTCGACATACTCGAACGAGTCGGTGAAGTGGCATACCGTTTAGCGCTTCCACCCTCATTGGAAGGAGTGCATAATGTGTTCCACATATCCCAACTCAGAAAATATGTGAGTGACCCCAGCCATGTACTTGATCATTCCGAGCTCACTATACAGCCCGACTTGTCTTGTGAGCAACAGCCTGTGGAAATCCTGGACAGAAAAGCGAAGATACTTCGGAACAAGGAAATTAACTTGGTTTGAGTGATGTGGAGAAAAGACACTCCAGGAGAGTCCACTTGGGAAAGGGAGGATGAAATGCGTACTAGATATCCACACCTCTTTGTAAACTAGTCCTCAAATGAAAGTCGTAAATTTCGAGGACGAAATTTTTGTAAGGAGGGTAGACTGTAACAACTCCATTTTTAATGTACAAAGAATTGATTTAAATTCAATGTATACTTGGAGTATTTATTGCAGCTGATATCTCTTTAAGTATTTATTTCACTCCATAATTACAAGAAGGAGCTTGTATCTCATTGGTAATACCTTGCACTACTAAACCAAGCCACCAGAGTTCAAATCCCATGCCCCACATTATTTTGATATTTATTTTTGTTTTAAATTTTTTGAAAGTCAACAGTCAAAACGTCACAACTCACAAAACTTGAACTGAACATAAAAAACTAAATACACCAAAATTCCCCCCAGGAAAAACCCCACCCGACGAGCCTTCGACTCGGCCCGACTCGGCCGAGTCATCAACACGGAAAAATTCCGTGTTGACCTGGTCTTCTCACCTGCATACTTTAAATTTTTTGATTGGTTATCAAATTCTCAATAAATCCCTTTTACTTCAAAAATTTAATGATTTTTAATGTTTTTTTTATATATTTTTATATTTTTTTTATTAAAACCCTAACCCTAGCCTAACCCAATATAAACCCACATACCCTCTACCCTCTCACCCTACATTCCTAACTCCACTCTCTAAAAATTTCAAGAGAACTTGGTACGTCGGAAAACAAGCGAAAGGCGAAGCGCTGACGAAATCGGCGGTGACTTTCCGGTGATCGTGCTAGGAGCTCTCGATGACGTTTCGACGCGCCGGCAAACCCTCTACCTCCCTCTCACTCTCTAGCATTGTCCAAACCCGTAAGTCCCTCTTTTCTACCTTTCTTTTCTTTCATTAAAATACGAATTTTCAAACCCGACGGAAATCGGAACAAACCGATTTCCGATTCTGTTTTCTATCAAAACTCACTTATCACTAATTCCATAATGCTTAAACATATTCATGTTGACTACTAATCACTTAAAAATTAATTTGAATAAGTATTCACACATGAAATGATAGTTTTTGCAATATACCGTATTTTTGCACTTAAATACCACCATGTTTAGTTTATCATATTTAACCCTTTAACATTGTTATACCTTAAAGTAGATCATGAGGTAATGACCTACCTCCACACACACGCAAATACAACCCTAATTGATATCATCAAAACTTAGAATACGATAATACAAGATTTTACATTTAAATACCCTTTTCTTAATAAAACCTTTTCTAAAAGTTCTAAGTTTTAAACAATTTTAAAACAATATCTTTTAATAGGAAAATACGATATGTCGTGGACATCGATCGTTTATCTAAAGCTGACTTTGTGGTGTCTAGGCAAGTGTGTCTAAGGTGAGTGGTTACTTAATTAGGGCCACTACTTATAGTGGAAAGCCTCCCACTCACCTGGCACATACCTGGCCGCAATTGATGGTGAAGAGGCGATTTGAGGCTTCTAATGACTTATCGTTTAGACAATTTAGAAATAGGCTAGTTGGCTTAGGAAACCCTAGAATCTAAAATACGGAAATTTACACCTTTTTACAAATAAATACCTTATCTTTATAAAACCATTTTCTAAATGATTAGTATTTATTAAATCTTTGCAAAGCGCCACTATAACCCATCTTTGGGGAACTCGTTAGGGATAGTACGGTTTATCGTGTACCCTCGGGCTTAGTAATGCGAGATTCAGACCTCCGCAAGGAGCATTCGGTCTCGAAAGGTTTAAAATACGACATTTAAGAAAAATGAGATTTTTGGAAAATAAAATATTTATTAAAAATTATTCTTGTATAAACATATGTATATTTATCATTTAAACACCTATTTTATTATAAGATAAAGTTTCCACCTTTTTCTAAAAAATTACAAGATTAAAAGTTACATTAAAATACCATGAATTTCAATTAAATCAATATTACAAATTAATACCTTTATTTATGTAATTAGGATATTTTCACTAGAAATGAGACAATAAAATCACACTCATTATAACCATAAAGACGAATAATAAATACTTGAGGTGTATCTCGAAAACTATACAAAAGTAATTTTACATAAAACCCCCTCAAGTTTTATAAATTACAATAAGGACCCTAACAATTATAGAATTTCGACTTACATTTCTTTTAGTCTGACTCGGGTTTGAGTCTGATTATTTCTGACTTGAATACGATTCAAGTCAATCTATATTCTTTAATATTCCAACTCAATATGAACACATGAATCCCAGAATCCAGTTAACAATCTATTCAACTTGACTGAATCAAATCATGGATATACATTCATTATTCCGTTATTCCATTTACCTGATTATGCAGTTACAATCTGTTTACTGATATCATGGTTTTGGTCAGTCATCCAACTTACACAATACAATACAACAATACAATCAAAATACTACGGAGTTTAAGGGGTAGATTGGTACGGAAGGTGTTAAAGGTGGCACGAGGTGGTCAGATTAAGACACCTAACCTATATTCCGTTGCTGTTGTACCGTGGCTTAACGGTTCTTTGTACATTCCGTTTGCCCTGGTTTCTAGCATATAGAGACCCCTCTCGTATACACTGGTATCCTTCTGTACCAAGCTACAAACAACAGCGTTAACACAATATTCTACAATATTTTACAATCTCTTTAGAAAATACCTCTTATTCCGACTTTTCTAATTCTTCATTTTCTTTGGGACTTACCGAGCGATCTGTTCGCTGACGACATTCTATTTTTTTCTTCTTTGAATGTCGTCAGGTGCTTTGGACCCAGCAGAGATCGAACCTACCGGTGAAGACTTGGAGCAGTTTCACGAAGACCCAGAGCTCTAGACATTATACCTTGTTCTATTCAGTATTTTCATTTCCTGTTATGCCATTGTTTAGGCATCGCTTTTCATTTCAGTTGTATTTACTTTTTATGCATTGTACAAAAGAATGTTATTAATAAAGTTGCTGTTATTTCTATATCTCTTGTCTCTTGTGATTTACTTTTATATTGCTTAGATACGCTTAGCGTATGTACTTCTAAGTATATACGTAGCGGACCTCGTCGCGTCCCCTTCGCCGTACACCGGGAAGCGGGGCGTGACACTCTTATTCGATTATCATCTTCATTTTCTTCTTCATTCCAATTTTTGCTTTCTAGCTTTTTGGAAAGTGAAGAAATATAGTGAGAAAAATTATTCTCAAGTGAGAAAAAATCCTATTTCATCAACCTACACAAGATTAGCCATTTATTTTAGGTTGTTTGCTTCACTATTCCCAATTAGTGAAGAGGTAACTTGAGTTGGAGATTTCTCGACGTAGATCATCTTCAGACTCGAAGACTTCAAGAAAGCTTGTTCCTTTCGCCTTGTAAACCATTACTAGAGTCCGGGAGATCACTGCTTGGAGCGAAGGGACTACTACACGGAGCTTTAGAAGTGAAGGACCAGTCTACAATGGTTGTATTCCTTATTCACTTAGTGTAATGTTTGATTACATGCTAGCTTACTCCTAATTTTCTAGTTAGATCGTTAGTATGGGTTGCATAGCTCTCTAGGTTTTTAAAATTTGCATACTTGATGCCTTATAAATCATAGTTAGGCTGCTATAGAACCCAGCAGTGGTATCAGAGCCAAGCTAGAGCATTAGGAGTTGTTTTGACGATGTTAGATGAATTGCGAAACCGAAACAACTCTGAAACCCCAACACAAAACCCTTCAAAATCTGGCCGGAATTTTCATGTGGGTTGGGTTCGAATTTATTTTGTTTCGGGGCTTTGGAGTTTAGTGTTTCGTAGTCGTAATTTTAACATCGTCTCGGGTAACTTTGACGACGTTAAAAAGTTCGAACGAATATCAAAAACCAATTTTTTTCACCCCTCTCTGGAAAATTTTCGAAAAGTTGGATATTTCCAAGTTAAAAAAAAATTATTCAAATATCATGCAGGTAATTCTATGGACCCTCTAGAATAACGATACCCAAACTCGACTCTTTGACCGCAGAACCACAGCCAAACCTTAGGGTTTGGGTTTGCGGCAGTTCCGCGGTGCTATGAGTGAGGCATGGGTCGGCCCTTCTACGGTTGGTCCATAGGTGTTGTGGCATGTTCTGGGTATTTTTTTAAACCGTGCTCACGAGTTGAGCTCTCTGGGAAAATTTGGGTGTTTGTTGATTCGATCGAAATGTTTAATATCGTCTCGCTATCTGTGAATTTTGATACAATATTTAGAATTCATATGGTTAGGCATGAAATCTGAAGTATGTGATATTTCGGGTTTATGATGTCCAAGGTGGTTGCGGATTCCAATTGTTGTAGTTTTCATTTTCTTTTCTGTGACCGTAAGTGTAATATGTGGTGTATCGCCGGTTTTCTAAGTTGTTGTTTTGAGTTTTGTGGATTTTAATAACTTGAGTTTTGATATTGTGTTTTATCTCGGTCGTTGGACGTTTGTACGTCAACGACGAGGGTTATTTGGTTATTTTGCATGCGTAGGCCATAGGTTCTAACCTATGAGCACTTCGCATGTCGTGACGGTTTTTGAATCGGATTTTGATGCTATACGATATGTTGTGATATGTAGGTACTTTTGCATGGACTTCGGGACGCAAAGGAAGAGCGTAGCGTCATTGACTTCGGCAAGTGAGGATCAAGGTTAGTAGATGTATATCTACGGGGGAAGTCGGGTGGATAGCATATAGAACCCCCGCAACCGTAGCTTAGGGTTATATAATTATAAATATTTGTGTTGATGTGAGTTTCGGATAATTAGCAAGTAGAATCCTTGGAGACTATAAGATAGTTTATGTGTAGTTGTAGGAAGCTATATCCTTAGCCTTTTTACCTTTGTCGTGAACCTTAGGTTATATGTTGTTGCACACACACATACACTTGGTATACATTGATGTGTTTATATGCGTATATATATGTGTGTGTGTGTGTGTGTGTGTGTGTGTGTGTGTTCACACACACATACACACACACACACACACACATACACACAGATATATAGATACATACATACATACATATACACATGAGATGAGGATAGTATATGTTATGGATATGAGTCGATATGATCGAGCATGTTGCCGTGAGATTTGATAAGTGATTGAGTCGATACACCTTATATGATATGATATAATTGTCACGACCCGAAATGGCACGTGACTGGCACTTGAATCATGTGATGTCTATAGGACCCCACCTAATTCAAGTAAGCCAAAAGCCCAGAAATCTAAACCATTTTTTTAAATGAAAGAGTGAAGGAAAAACTTGTTTTAAAGTACCATCATATTTTCCCAAAAATTTCGGCAAAGTCTTCTTTGTAAATACTGGCCCCCAAACGGGTACAACACATGAAATACATAAATAATAAATAAAGGCATCCCCAAGCGGAAGCTAGCACTTCGCCAAATGGTGGAAACCACCACACAAGCAATATAATATACAACGCCGAAGGGCGAGGATCAAAAACTCAGAAGAAACCCAACATCCTAAAGAAAACCAGAGAATAATCATAATATACAAGCGCGCGACTCTAAGGTCGAAAGAATAAACAACTGGTTTTCTATGTCTATCAATATACAAGTTTGGTTGATGGAGTTTCCAGATACAACTGAATATAAATAAGGTACGACGGTGGTCACGATGCAAGTGAACCCACCTACCAAAGCAACCACTCGGAAGGAAGTTGTGTGCCAGCAAGCCGCAATGAAACCTGTACGGCCAAACCTGCAAGAAACTGTGGAACAACGGGGGTGAGTTGCCAACTCGTGAGTAGAAAACATCACCGAGAAGAAATCGCGTGTATGACTCTCTCCTAGGTCATACAATAATAATATCCTCAATATATACAACCTGAAAACATTTAGTAATAGGAAGGGTAAACATCTATACATAAGTAAAATACCCAGTGCTCGTGTCAGTGCCTGAGGTAGCAACATGTCAATATATGATGTATGAATGCATGAAAATAGAATACATCTTAAATGAGAAAGCTGTTTTCTTATCTAAGTGAGATTTCTGTATAAGAATCAAAGTATCATCAATGAAATCAACAGAGAATCCGTGTCAAGCATCAACACAAAATATATATCCGAATATCTCAATATCTCGGGCTCCTGCAATCCGGACTGGCCCGTATCATCCAATCTCAATATCTTGGGCTCCACATGATCAGCATTGTCCTATAACTCCGAACGGTATCCTCCAGATATCCGTCGTGTCTGCATACAATCACCGGTCGGTAGTGCTCCCCTGCTGGGCTCAAGGCCATCTGTGCGATCGTCTTGCCCCGAGGTACCACACTGGGTCCACCATGTACCCGCAGATGCATCCCCTTCCTAGAATCAGGTATGTGATATAGCTCAAGAACCGAGAAAACACATATGGTTGATTCCACACACATTATATCACGAGAAAACCGTAAATTTCTATATTTAGAAATGATAACGAGTTTATAAATCCTTGCGGTTTCTCCAAATCCAGAAATCTCATGAAAAATCCGAATCCCATAATCAGGAATCAATAAACAGTGAATACCGGCATAAAGCCCTATAATATTGCACGACAAATGAATATACACATGCATGGGTATCTATGTAAAGAATGCAATATCTAAACTTGCATAGAAATCGTATATTGGAACTATCAGCTAGCAGTTATATCCATAAATTAATATACTTAAACTGTGCGTGACATAGCAATTACCGATGACGATGTGTGTGAGCCGGGAAGCAAGTGTTCGTAGACATACGCATCATCGGTAATGGTGCTGGTGTCCTAACAATCGATATCATAATAGTTAAGGAAACACGTATAAACATGCAATGCAATGAGAACATGAATAGTAAACGCAACATTGAAGAATATATATTTTATATATATGAGTTATACAATGTTGACATTAGAAATATCACGAATCATGGTTTTTATAAAATAGGATCTACGGTGTTCTTAAGAAAAGGTACGTCATTTAAAAAATCCGTAGTATCCCTCGGCCTGTCTTTAAAATACTCACGATTCGTTAGTTTTGGAAATAAATATGACTTGAGCCCAGTCTAACATCTACCAAGTAAACTACAAGACGAAGCTAAGAGACTAAACGAAAGGGTAAGGAAATCCACCAAAGTCCGAGTCGATATATCCAGTAGTCGGTGATCCTGCCTCAATAGCGTCACATACGATAAAATATGTAATGCGACATTCTCGAGTCAAGAGTGCGGATCATTCATCATATTTATATCTCGTACGGTAAAATCCATCTTACGGCATCCCAAAATCGGGGTACGGGTCAATTATCACATTTACCTCATTATTCATATGGTATTGCTATCATAACATCATGAACTAGGGGTATTGATCTAAGTCTAGTACATTCCAATACCATTATCATATATCCGCGTGTGTATGAAAACACATCGCCCATTGATCGGCTATAATATCATGCGTATCTCATAACACGACCCAAATCGCATAACCGATCTCACGGCATCATGCCCAATCATATCGACTCTCCTCCGAGTATAATATACTATCCTCATCACCTGTGTATACGCATATGTGTGTGTGTGTATCAACACATCCACACACACACACACACACACACACACACACACACACAGATATACATATATCATATACACCAAAAACATATCACGTGTGTGCATGTGTGTGTGTGTACCTTACTCTAGGGTTCGCGACTAAGAAACTAACTAAAATCACTTTCTTTCAATTACGCTAAAACCAACCCATGTCGCCTAAAGTCTTTCTTGCTAAGTATAGACATCTCGCAACTACACATATGTATGTATGTATGTATGTATGTGTGTGTGTGTGTGTGTGTGTATTTAAACGCATCATACCCTACGAAATTGCGGGGGTGCTATACGCCATCCACCTGACTTCCTCCGTAGATATACATCTACTCACCTGGACGCCTCGGCTAATCTGATCTGATTCCAGCTCTGCCGTTTCCGCGCCACATCCGACGCCTCTTCATCCGATCCTAGAAACATACACAAGTAAAAAGAAAATAAATATATAATTAGTCACGGACAAAACCAATACAAGTCAACCGCGCGCCCTAACTAGACGCGCACGCATTTGGTGCACAAAACACTCACGCGACAATGCCACAGACCACAACTAGGGTCGCAATACGTGCCAACTACCAAACCAAAAACCCAATCACACCAATCGCGCGTCCACGACACTTCAAATATTATGTGAAATAGGTTATAATTCACCAAAACCTCAAACTTAAATAAAATCGATTTAACCAAAAAACCTCGTAAGCATCTTTTAACCCTTTTAGTACAAACTTGATGTTTTAAGAATTGTAGTGGCCACAATGCTTACTAAATATCTCAATTAGGTCACACAAATACCAATTAGATTTTTCTCTCACATATTTATATAAACTCTAAAAACCAAGTTTGCAAAATTACATAATTTAGACAAATTTAAAGTGACAATTGCAAAATAACAAGTAGGTTGGGTTTTAAAAATCTCAAGATGTTAAATTACATATCACAACCATAACCAAAAATCAAAAGCCTAACTTCCAATTCAACCCTTCTCTTGAAAACTCAATTCATGAAATTGAAGCTATATTACTAACTAATTGAGTTTGATTTAAGTATTTAAACAACAATTTAACTAAAGGGTCAAGATTTATACCTCATAACCATAGATCTAGCTTGCAACTTAGCTATCCCAAATCCCATCTTTCTCCAAGATTCATGTAGAATAGGTTAAGGAGAAATGAGTAAGGTTTAATTAGGAGTGTCACGACCCGAAAGTACGGAACGTGACTGGCACTTAGATTACGAGACGTCTAAAGGCGTACCGTAACCTAAGTCAGCCAAAGCCCAGAAAAATCTAAACCAAAATCAAAAGAGAGTGAAGGAAAACCTTTAATGAAAACGGTTTTTAAATCAATTAAGTTGCATAGAATCCAAAAAAAAAACATCAAAAATTCCCGAAAATTTCGGCAGAGTCTCCTCTGTATTTTCCACCCCCCAAAATGGGTACAACAAGATAATAAACCTGTAATCATAAAATGGCATTCCCAAGCGGGAGCTAGCTCTTCACCCAAGGCAGATCACAACCACATGCAATATAATAGTAGTATCAAGAAAAGAGCAATAAAGAGATGCAAAATATCAGAAAACACATCGCCGGCTCAAGTGAGCTCGACCCAAAAGAAACCACAAATATACATATCTCTCAGTCTCATCACTAGGTCGCATATACAATAAAAAGTGGTAGATGGAGAATACTAGATACAATGATAAAGCAAAACGAAATAAAGTATACTCGCAACCCACCTACGGGCGATGTCGCGAGTCTGAGCAAAAGAAGCTGATGATAAGATAGCCCGCCGCTACAAGGGTGACGGGTCCGACCTGCAAGACACTGTGGCACAACGGGGGTGAGTTGCCAGCTCGTGAGTAAATATAACATCTAATAAGGCAATCGTAAGAATGCACGCAATGCACCACAACATGCATGTCCATATGTGATATAATATCTCTAGTATGCATGCACAGGTATGCAATGTCATTATTAAGTCTTTAAGTGTTTTAAATGCTAAGGGTATTGAATTCATAACTTTTTAAAACATGAATATCTGTAAAGTAGCTAAGTACCATCAAGAAATCATCTGAAAACCCGTGTCAAGCATCGACACCAAATAGGAATCATATCTGTCTCAATATCGGGCTCCATCAGTCCGGATCAGCCCATATCATAAATCTCACGACAACGGTCGGTATCCTCCGGATATCCGCCGCGCCAGACATCACCGGTAGGTAGTCTTCCCCTGCCAGGCTCATCGTCTACAACTCGATCTTCTTGCCCCGGGGTACCATACCGGGCCCACCATGTACCCGAGACGGTTCATCCACTCCTCGAATCGGGTCTCGAAATCCAACAGAAAACATGAAAACTCATGGTGGACGACACATACATCACGAGAAAACCGCAACTTTGTTTTAAAAATGATAAATATAAGCTTTTGTTAAATTCTTGCGGTTTTCCCCAAAAATCCAGAAATCACAGAAAAACTAAAATCCTCAAGAAAATCATAGTGTCCACATGTTAAATATGATAAATGTCTATGATATCAATGTGTATGATGTAAATTTTTTGGCTAGAAATCTACATAAATATGATGATGATGCGAGGTATACGTATGCTATGCAATTTCATATATCAAGTATGAATAAAAGTGGCGATATTATGATAAACAGGTTCTATAGTGCACGTGGCATGGCAATTACCAAAGGCGTGTGTGTCACATGAATAGTGCGCGTGCAACAGATGCCAATGATAATGGTGTTCGTGTCCTACGAAGTGATATCGCATAAGTATAGATGAATGTGTACATGAATGGATAAGCTAGCTAACAATATGAATCTTGCACAATGTAGGGTAATCCTAACTAGGGGGCGCATCGCGCCATCCAGACGATTCCCTCATAGATGAATACATCTACTCACCTGAAATCTCCGCTAATCTGATCCGGCCACCGCCTTGCCTTTTCGCGCCGTGTCCGATGTTTCCCCGATCGATCCTATATTTTCACAATATCAAGCATAAGATTACAAAATCTAAAACAATGCAAGTCACAACATACAATTATCCACGCTCTCGTATTAATCATAGCATGCACTCGGTGCGCGGGAAAACGCATGAAAATCGCAATCCTTTAACTAGAATCGTCATTTCGGGAAAATCGACTAAACTGCAACCCGACTAGACGAAACCCCGCATTCGCGCACTCTAATAGTCCTATACGAAGCTAATTATATCGCTAATATAACGCAATTTGATCGCATTCTAATTTTCGTAAAAATCTAGCAAGCAATTTTCTAGCCGATTCGGTACAAACATCGCAATTTGTCGATTTAGCAAGCGTATCATTACACAATTAACCATTCTAATCAATTATATTACCAAAACCCTAACTTAATTTTTACAACCATGCTTCAAACCCTAACTCAACATCAAAACCCATTCTTGAATTTTCAAGACAACCCATTATAATGAAATCAACACTTTAAACATCTAATTTAGCATAAACAAACTACAAATTAGCAACTAGTTTAGGATTTTACCTCACCAATTGAATCCTAGCATAATCAAGTCACCAAGAAAGCCTCCTTTCATCATGTTTTTGAACTAATTTGGGTTGAAGAGAGAATGGATTAGGGTTAGGCTTTGAATGGTTAATGAAATTGTGGATTTTTATTGAATTTTTAGCAAGAAAAGAAGCAAAAATGAAGTGGGAAAATGGGAAATTCTGCAGCAAAGGGGGTCGGCTGCAGCTAGGGAAGGAGAAGAGGGAATTTTGGAGAAGTTTCTAGTTCAATACAACATCATATGTTATCATTTAATGCATTTCAAATCAACTTTTTCCAAAAAAAACCTTTTTCATCATTTTTTTCATAATTTTCCCACCATAATACCAAAAGTTTGCAAGACATGATATAATTTTATTAACACCATATTTTAGCTTATAAAGACTCCTAATTATGAAATTTACCCAATTAAATTTGTATTTATCCCTAATTTAATGTATTTAAAAAGGCTTAAAATAATAAAAAAAATAATTAATTACGAATTTTTTTTTATTTAACTAGATAATTATAAGTGACATTTTAGTGACAAAATTATAGTAATATCTTATCTAAATTTTGTATAATTAGGTCTACCATGAAAAATACCTATTTTGACTTCTTACGGAAAAAGCCGAAAAATTAGCCGATTACCGAAAAACTGCCTAAACGATTTTCGAAGGGTTACAATCTTCCCCCCTTAAAGAAATTCGGTCCCCGAATTTAGAATTTAATTACGCGTACCTTCAAAAAGATGGGGATATCTCTTCCTCATCTCGACCTCGGTCTCCCAGGTGACCTCCTCACTTTTCGGGTCACGCCAAAGGACCTTGACGGACGGTATGACCTTCGACCTCAATTTCTTCACCTGCTGATCCAAATGACCACCGGCTGCTCGGTGAAAGAAAGATCACGGTCTAACTGGATCATCTGGTGCTGAATCGCCTGGGAAGGATCATGAAGGTACTTGCGGAGCATCGAGACATGGAATACGGGGTGAACATCGGGGAAGCTGGGCGGAAGAGCTAACCGATAAGCGACTGGACCAACCCGCTCTAGGATCTCGAAAGGACCAACATATCTAGCACTCAGCTTATCTTTCCGCCCAAATCTCATCACACCCTTCATCGGAGAGACCTTCAGGAAAACATGATCGCCAACAACGAACTCGAGTCGGCGACGGCGCCTGTCAGCATATGATTTCTGCCTGCTCTGTGCCGCTCTCATCCTGTCCCGAATCAGCTGTATCTTCTCGGTCGTCTCCTGGAAGCTATTATTGTAGGAAAACTCGATCAAAGGCAAATGACGATCCCAGCTACCACCGAAATCTAAAACACAAGCTCTGAGCATGTCCTCAAGAGTCTCAATCGTACGCTCCGACTGACCATCAGTCTGCGGATTAAAGGCTGTGCTAAAACTCAATCGGGTGCCCAAAGCTTCCTGGAGTTTCTGCCAGAATCGGCTCGTAAACTGGGTGCCACGGTCGGACACGATGCAAGTCGGAACACCATGCAGTCGCACTATCTCATCAATATAAACCTGGGCGTACTGAGAAAATCCAAAAGTGGTCTTCACTGGCAGAAAGTGAGCCGCTTTCGTCAGTCGATCCACAATCACCCAAATAGAGTCGTACCCTCGACTGGTCCTGGGTAGACCCACAACGAAGTCCATGGAGACCTGCTCCCACTTCCACTCAGGGATGGGCAAAGGCTGTAACTCGCCGGCTGGCCTCTGGTGCTCGGCCTTGACTTGCTGACAAGTCAGGCATCTCGACACAAAATCTGTAATATCCTTCTTCATCCCGTCCCACCAGTAAACCTCTCTCAAATCACGGTACATTTTGGTGTTACCCGGATGCACACTGTATACTGATCTATGTGCCTCCTCGAGAATATCGCACCTCAGTCCCTCTGAATCTGGCACACACAGTCGAGTCCCAAATCGAAGTATCCCCTGATCATCAATCACGAACTCAGAAACTCTGCCCTGCCGAATCTGCTCAATAATCTCTAACGTACGGGCATCGCCGGACTGTGCCTCGTGGATACGGTCAAGTAACTGTGGGCGTGCTCTGAAATGGGCCAGCTGTCCCCCTGTAGGAGTAAACTCGAACTGCACTCTGCTATCACATAACACCTGCCAATCCGCCGTCGACTGCATCTGCACTGCGCTCAAACAAGATAAGCTACCTCCAGGCCTCCTACTCAAAGCATCTGCCACCACATTCGCTTTGCCCGGATGGTATAAAATCTCGCAGTCATAATCCTTCACCAACTCCATCTATCGGCGCTGTCTCAGGTTCAGATCTCGTTGCTGGAAAATATACTTCAAACTCTTGTGGTCAGTGAATATCTGGCACGACTCACCGTATAGGTAATGTCTCCAGATCTTAAGTGCAAATACCATTGCAGCCATCTCTAAATCATGGGTGGGGTAGTTCTGTTCGTGTTTCCTCAGCTGCCGAGAAGCATATGCGATAACTCTGTCGTGCTGCATCAATACACATCCCAGCCCCACTCTAGAAGCATCACAATATACCACGAACCCGCCTGATCCTGAAGGCAATGCTAACACTGGTGCAGTAGTCAGACGAGTCTTCAACTGCTGGAAGCTATCCTCACATGCCTGGGTCCAATCAAAAGGAACCCCCTTCCGGGTCAACCCAGTCAGTGGTGCAGCAATGCGGGAGAAATCCTGGACGAAACGTCGATAATAGCCGGCCAGACCTAGAAAGCTGCGAACCTCTGTAACTGATACTGGTCTAGGCCAACGCTGAACTGCCTCGATCTTCTTCGGGTCCACGCAAATACCGTCTCTCGTCACCACATGACCCAAGAAATCGACACTGTCTAACCAGAATGCGCACTTGGAAAATTTGGCGAACAGCTGATGCTCCCTCAAAGTCTGCAATGTGATACGTAAGTGCTGCTCATGTTCCTCCCGGCTCCGAGAATAAACCAAGATGTCGTCAATGAACACAATGATGAACTGGTCGAGATACGGCCTGAATACGCGGTTCATCAAATCCATAAAAGCTGCCGGAGCATTGGTGAGCCCGAACGACATCACCAAGAACTCATAATGACCTTATCGAGTACGGAAGGCGGTCTTCGGAATATCCTCCTTCCGAACTCGCAACTGGTGATAACCTGATCGTAAATCAACCTTCGAGAAGAACCCTGCACCATGGAGCTGATCGAACAAGTCATCAATGCGGGGTAGGGGATACCTGTTCCGCACAGTAACCCAGTTCAGCTGACGATAATCAATGCATAAGCGCATACTTCCGTCCTTCTTCTTAACAAACAGGACGGGAGCACCCCAAGGTGACACACTTGGTCGGATAAGCCCTTTGTCCAGCAAGTCCTGTAACTGATCCTTTAGCTCTCTCAGCTCCGCCGGGGCCATTCGATAAGGAGGTATAGAAATAGGCCCCGTGCCGGGGATCAAGTCAATACAGAACTCAATCTCGCGCTCTGGTGGCAGACCAGGCAGCTCGTCAGGGAATACATCAGGAAACTCTCTCACAACAGGGACCTGGTCCAACGGAACCTCTGTGGAGCTAGTATCACAAATATAGGCTAAGAATCCCTGACACCCTTTCCTTAAGAGCTGACCAGCGCGAAGAGATGAAATCAAGCTGGGAAGGGTAGCACTACGATCTCCCTGAATAATAAGAACCGGCTCACCAGGAAAACTGAATCTGACTGCCTTTTCACGGCAGTCCACGGATGCATAACAGGTGGCTAGCCAGTCCATACCAAGAAGAACATCAAAGTCTAGCATATCGAGGAGAATCAAATCAACTGAAGAATCTCTCTCCCCGATACGAACGAAACACGATCGATACACAAAACGGGCAACAAAAGACTCGCCTACCGAGGTAATAACGACAAGCGGCTGATCTAACGGAGAAGACTCTCGGCCCAACCTCGGTGCAAAATACGTGGATACATAGGAATGTGTGGAGCCTGGATCAAATAATACCCGTGAATCAAAAGAACATACTGGCAGAGTACCTGTCACGACGGCATTGGATGCCTGTGCATCCTGAGGAATCAATGCGAACACTCGGGCCTGTCCACCACTAATAGCTGGCTGTCCTCTGCCTCTACCTCGGCCTCTGCCTCTGCCTCTGTTGCCTCGTCCTCTCGGAACTGGACCGCCACGCCCACGGCCTCTAGAAGCATCTGGATGGCGTGAAGCATCATCAGGAGTAGGAAGTAAAGCTCTCTGAGAAGGTGGTGAGGGTGGTAAAGTCACATGCGGGACTGTCGCCGCGCCCGGACGTCCTATGGTACAGTCTTTGACACGGTGGTACTGACTCCCACACCGAAAACATCCTGGAGACGACTGCTGGGTCTATGGATATGAACCAAATAACTGACCTCGTCTCAATCCTCTGCCTCCACCATCTCCCGGAAATAATCTATCGCGGTGTCTGCCCATCTGCCGCTGAGCTGGCGTATCAGTACGGATCTTCTTCGGCCCAGAAACGACCGGAGTCTCAGAAATACGCTCCTCCAAAAGTAAGGCGGCATCCATCGCGGCAGCGTATGTATCAAAGTGCTGGGTGCCGATGGCAAGGAATAGCTGTGTATCAAGCCCTCGTACAAACCTCTTTATTCTCTTCTCTTCTATGTCGACTAGGTACGGAGCAAATCGAGACAACTGGGTAAACTGTATATCATACTCCGACACTGTCATCCCAGGAGTCTTGCGCAAAGACTCAAAACTACGGGCTCGTGCATCTCGGACACTCTCCGGAAGAAAACGGGCAAGAAATGCAGCTGTAAACTCATCCCAGGTCATAGAAGGTAGACCTGCAGCTCGGCCTCTCTCTACTGAATCGTACCATGTCTGGGCAAGACCCTCCAGATGAAAACTCGCAAACTCCACCAATCTATCATCAGAAGACCTCAACGAACGGCAAATCCGAGCCATCCTATCAAGAAATGCCTGTGGGTCCTCTGTCGCATTTGTACCGGTAAAAGCTGGAGGTCTCAATCTCATGAACTCCTGTAGTGAAACAGGGATAGTCTCCGTAGCAGCAGCAGGAGTGACCATCAGTGCAGCAGGTACGATCGTGGTCTGTGCGGTGGAAGGAAAGTCCTCGGATCTCTGTGCCCGGCTGGACTCAACTAAAGATCCCATCATCTGCCGCAACTCTTGCATGCCGGCCTCTAATCTGGCAATACGGTCAGGATAAGGCGGATCAGTAGGACCCTGAGGGGTAGGCGTATCCTCCCGCTCGATCCTCGCCTCAGACAGGCCCGCCCGAATCTCATCCCTAGCGGCAGCCCGCTGAGCTCTCGTAGTCTTTGGCGGCATCGAAGCTGGAATAAGAAACAGGACTGATAAGGACATTGCAATTGAATCAAGGAATGCAAGGAATCAAGAAAGGAAATACAAGCAATTATGTCCTAAGGTCACTTAGGCGGAGTACCGTATCGTAAGTATGCCGCGGATCATACCCACGGTACGCCACTCTGCTTAAGTCACCTACTCCATCTACCAAGGTCGTCCTACACTCAGAAAGGTAAAACCTACGCTCTGATACCAACTTTGTCACAACCCGAAAGTACGGAACGTGACTGGCACTTAGATTACGAGACGTCTAAAGGCGTACCGTAACCTAAGTCAACCAAAGCCCAGAAAAATCTAAACCAAAATCAAAATAGAGTGAAGGAAAACCTTTAATGAAAACGGTTTTTAAATCAATTAAGTTGCATAGAATCCAAAAAAAAAACATCAAAAATTCCCGAAAATTTCGGCAGAGTCTCCTCTGTATTTTCCACCCCCCAAAATGGGTACAACAAGATAATAAACCTGTAATCATAAAATGGCATCCCCAAGCGGGAGCTAGCTCTTCGCCCAAGGCGGATCACAACCACATGCAATATAATAGTAGTATCAAGAAAAGAGCAATAAAGAGATGCAAAATATCAGAAAACACATCGCCGGCTCAAGTGAGCTCGACCCAAAAGAAACCACAAATATACATATCTCTCAGTCTCATCACTAGGTCGCATATACAATAAAAAGTGGTAGATGGAGAATACTAGATACAATGATAAAGCAAAAAGAAATAAAGTATACTCGCAACGCACCTACGGGCGATGTCGCGAGTCTGAGCAAAAGAAGCTGATGATAAGATAGCCCGCCGCTACAAGGGTGACGGGTCCGACCTGCAAGACACTGTGGCACAACGGGGGTGAGTTGCCAGCTCGTGAGTAAATATAACATCTAATAAGGCACTCGTAAGAATGCACGCAATGCACCACAACATGCATGTCCATATGTGATATAATATCTCTAGTATGCATGCACAGGTATGCAATGTCATTATTAAGTCTTTAAGTGTTTTAAATGCTAAGGGTATTGAATTCTTAACTTTTTAAAACATGAATATCTGTATAGTAGCTAAGTACCATCAAGAAATCATCTGAAAACCCGTGTCAAGTATCGACACCAAATAGGAATCATATCTGTCTCAATATCGGGCTCCATCAGTCCGGATCGGCCCATATCATAAATCTCACGACAACGGTCGGTATCCTCCGGATATCCGCCGCGCCAGACATCACCGGTAGGTAGTCTTCCCCTGCCAGGCTCATCGTCTATAACTCGATCTTCTTGCCCCGGGGTACCATACCGGGCCCACCATGTACCCGAGACGGTTCATCCACTCCTCGAATCGGGTCTCGAAATCCAACAGAAAACATGAAAACTCATGGTAGACGACACATACATCATGAGAAAACCGGAACTTTGTTTTAAAAATGATAAATATAAGCTTTTGTTAAATTCTTGCGGTTTTCCCCAAAAATCTAGAAATCACAGAAAAACTGAAATCCTCAAGAAAATCATAGTGTCCACATGTTAAATATGATAAATGTCTATGATATCAATGTGTATGATGTAAATTTTTTGGCTAGAAATCTACATAAATATGATGATGATGCGAGGTATACGTATGATATGCAATTTCATATATCAAGTATGAATGCAAGTGGCGATATTATGATAAACAGGTTCTATAGTGCACGTGGCATGGCAATTACCAAAGGCGTGTGTGTCACATGAATAGTGCGCGTGCAACAGATGCCAATGGTAATGGTGTTCGTGTCCTACGAAGTGATATCGCATAAGTATAGATGAATGTGTACATGAATGGATAAGCTAGCTAACAATATGAATCTTGCACAAAGTAGGGTAATCCTAACTAGGGGGGCGCATCGCGCCATCCAGACGATTCCCCCATTGATGAATACATCTACTCACCTGAAATCTCCGCTAATCTGATCCGGCCACCGCCTTGCCTTTTCGCGCCGTGTCCGATATTTCCCCGATCGATCCTATATTTGCACAATATCAAGCATAAGATTACAAAACCTAAAACAATGCAAGTCACAACATACAATTATCCACGCTCTCGTATTAATCATAGCATGCACTCGGTGCGCGGGAAAACGCACGAAAATCGCAATCCTTTAACTAGAATCGTCATTTTGGGAAAATCGACTAAACTACAACCCGACTAGACGAAACCCCGCGTTCGCGCACTCTAATAGTCCTATACGAAGCTAATTATATCGCTAATATAACGCAATTTGATCGCATTCTAATTTTCGTAAAAATCTAGCAAGCAATTTTCTAGCCGATTCGGTACAAACATCGCAATTTGTCGATTTAGCAAGCGTATCATTACACAATTAACCATTCTAATCAATTATATAACCAAAACCCTAACTTAATTTTTACAACCATGCTTCAAACCCTAACTCAATATCAAAACCCATTCTTGAATTTTCAAGACAACCCATTATAATGAAATTAACACTTTAAACATCTAATTTAGCATAAACAAACTACAAATTAGCAACTAGTTTAGGATTTTACCTCACCAATTGAATCCTAGCATAATCAAGTCACCAAGAAAGCCTCCTTTCATCATGTTTTTGAACTAATTTGGGTTGAAGAGAGAATGGATTAGGGTTAGGCTTTGAATGGTTAATGAAATTGTGGATTTTTATTGAATTTTTAGCAAGAAAAGAAGCAAAAATGAAGTGTGAAAATGGGAAATTCTGCAGCAAAGGGGGTCGGCTGCAGCTAGGGAAGGAGAAGAGGGAATTTTGGAGAAGTTTCTAGTTCAATACAACATCATATGTTATCATTTAATGCATTTCAAATCAACTTTTTCCAAAAAAACCCTTTTTTCATCATTTTTTTCATAATTTTCCCACCATAATACCAAAAGTTTGCAAGACATGATATAATTTTATTAACACCATATTTTAGCTTATAAAGACTCCTAATTATGAAATTTGCCCAATTAAATTTGTATTTATCCCTAATTTAATGTATTTAAAAAGGCTTAAAATAATAAAAAAAATAATTAATTACGAATTTTTTTTTATTTAACTAGATAATTATAAGTGACATTTTAGTGACAAAATTATAGTAATATATTATCTAAATTTTTTATAATTAGGTCTACAATGAAAAATACCTATTTTGACTTTTTACGGAAAAAGCCGAAAAATTAGCCGATTACCGAAAAACTGCCTAAACGATTTTCGAAGGGTTACAAGGAGTTTGGGAGGTTTTTGTTTTGGATTTTTGATGGAAATTGTGGATTTTGAGGTGGAAATTGAGATCAAGAATTGGGGGGGGTTGCTTGAGGAGGGCTCGGCCAAGAGCTGAGAAAAAGGGGAGAGAGAGAGAGAGAGAGAGAGAGAGAAAATGTGTGGGTGTGTGTAGGACATCTTAAATTAATACATCTTTCCACTTATACCCTTAGTTATTAAATTTTCTTTTTCTTTTAATCTCTCTTGAAATTGGAATTGAGATAGAAAATTAGTGAAGAGGGGGGGGGCTGTCAAGAGGGGGCCAAGAGCTGAAAAGGGAGGGGTCAAGGTGAATGGGTAGAAGTCAATACACTCATACCTCATAACAATACACCATGCTTCATTTGTTAATATTTTCCTCTTATTTTATTTTCTTTTTAAACTCTTCTTCTATAAATTTCTAAAACCATCTTGAAAATTTCATTTTAATTTAAAATCAACATGTTACATTTTGTCTTAATGTGTCATGGTTCATGTTCATATCAGATTTTTGCATTTTTATACCGCCCATTCTTAATCACATTACATATAAATAGGTGTTTTTGATCCAAGTTTGCTAAATAGTTGTAGCTTACAGGTTCTCAGATCGTTACAATGAAATTCATGAAAAGTCGCTACAAATGTGAGACTACGACCAACAATAGATGAATCCGTATGATGCCGCCTACCAGTTCAAGAAACAAATGGAAAATTATTAGACAGTTCAATGCACAAAGCACAAGGGCAGCACAAGATTCAAGACTTTAACACGAAGCTCAAGGCAAAAGCCCACATCATTCTTCACTGTTTGAAATCTGGAAGAAAATAGAAGAAATTCTGAGAAACCAAGTAAAGAAAACAGAAGATAAAAGCAACACAGAGAAACCCTGAAGAGATGGGCCCAAGAACCCACCATATGGCCGTGGAACCGTGGCCAAACAGGTCTTTCTGCCGCGGTTCCGCGACCATAATATGCACGTGTCGGTGGGGTGTCGGTGCTTTGACTCGGTCTTTGGGGTTGTTTTGTAATTTCATGTATGGATGAGAATGTAAATCTAGGGTTTTTGCTATCTTTAAATAGGAGGGCTCAAAGCCTCTTTTTGGGTGTGCCTATTTTAGGGTGACTTTCTTAGGACGCCTCTTTTTAATTCGTAGATTTAAAATTTTTAATTTCCTTGTAATCGTTGAAGACGTATCAATAAAGTAAGTTTCCTTTCTATCTTGCATTCTTTTTTTTATCAGAATTTTAATTCCTGAAATTTCTTATCTGTTCTTTATTATCAGCAATTTAGTTTTCTAATATATAAAAAATATAAAAAAAAATAATTTGATTGTCACTTTCCTAATGAGTGAGTAATTCCTCACTTGTTAGGGTTAGGATAAGGAAGGTTTGCGAGAAGAAAATCTCTCTCACTCATTTCCTTGCCCATATAATTAATTAGGACTCTAGTTAATTTAACCACACACCGCTCACTACGGCACCCTATCCTACATGATAGCGGTGATTCCCTAGTTAGACCGGTTGTGGTTGAATTAACCGGAGGTTAGGGTTAAGTGTCAAGAAAGGACGGATAAGGACCAAAAGAAAGAAACTACGTTTCTTCTTAGTCGTGCTAATCCCCTTTGTTGACTATTACCCTAACACTTAAATTCATAACTAGGGCATTAAAAGCTGTGAGTAGAATCTCTATTCCAAACTAACCTAATCCTAACCCTAGCAAGACTTTAAATCAATTTAATCTCATTCTCTGATCTAAAAACAAAACCACCAATTTTTTGGACTTAACTCGTTAGAACATAAAGAAAAGGAATCCTTCTCCATGTGGATCGACCCGTACTCAACCGGCTAGCTACCAAGCGACACCGTCTTGATTGCGGTATTTTCTTAAATTTTAAAACGCACACAAAATCACATCAATCAGTTCACTAAAGTATAATTAACCCATTCCAATTTGTAAATATCACCAATTAAATGTATTAGTGAAAAATTAATATGATATTTAAAATAATTAACTATGAAAAATATTTTAGTAAACTAGAAATTTTATAAGTGACCCATTAAATACCAAATACTAGCAATTACATAACTAGAATAGGTATAGTTAAGTATATGTTGAAAGATAATTATATATTAGTTTTTACGGAAAACACCAGTTATTTACCGATTCTCCGGAATCTCATTTAAACGATTTTCAAAACGTTACAATCTTCCCACTTTAAGGAAATTCGGTCCCCGAATTTAAATTAAAACTCCCCCAAAAACTAAAACATTAAACAATCAAGTCGTCGGGGCACCAAAACCATCAATACTTAATACACATTTCAGCGCAATGCATGCGCATGAAAACGAGTATATAACTCAAAATCAAAACTCCGTCAAGTATCACGCAATCATCGGAGTCATGGTGAAAATACCAATGTCAATGTCCAATACGAAAACCAATATGATATACATAAAAACAATAACATGGACATAGTATGCATCGTTTTAAACCCGTCAAAACATCTGAAAGAAATGCATGCCAAACCCTTTTTCAAATCGTTGTGCGATGCACATATCACAACACAAGTAGCGGACGTTTATTGTAAGAAAATAGCTATATATAGATATATATCCTTTGTTTAACATACACGTCCCCCCTTTTTGATAAATAATTTAGAAGGGTTTCCTTTGTAAGGTGTTTCGTGTTATCTCAGATACGTAGGAAAAATATTGAGACTATAGCCCCTTTTTGAGAATCCCTTCGATAACTATCGATGCATGCAAAAACACCTAGGCACTATTCTCAGAACAGTCCTGCTCAGTTAATAAACCAACTAGTAAATATCATAAAGACGCACTGCTGAAAGGAATCATACTCAATAGTATATGTAATAATGCCACGTGCGTTTGGTGCGCACAGAAATCGAAATCAATGAATGTGCCATACATGTGCGTAGAAACAAAATCTAAGTGCAACGGGTGTGCACGAAAACACCTGTCAAAGGCAACGGGTGTGCCTGCCAACAATATCAGGTACATCTGATATGCACGAAGAATCCCGATTTAGTGCATCTGGTGTGCACCAAAATCGCATCAAGCGCGCCACATATCCGCAAAAAAAAATCCAAATCAAGTGCACAAGGTACACGAAAACAAATATCGAATATCTCAATCGAAATCGATGGTATACAACATACATCAATCCAAATCAGGTATACCGTGGTATATAATCTCACAACCATGTGTATCAGCGTGCACAAAATCGAATCAAGGTACTAAACGTACATGAAAACTATACTGAAGGCACAAGTCAAAACACATATATACCATAGGCATGAAATCCAAAATCAAACATCTCGAACGACATCAAATCGAAGTCGAGTGCAACTGTGGTGCACAAAATCTCAATCATGCAAATAAATTGCCCAAAATACCGAAATCCAAAATGACGGACACGTAATATTCGAATCACCAAATCGCAATTCGTAAACACTGTCGTCGATATGTCCCTGTAACACCTTAGAATGCGATTAGTGTTAATTAAGCGATAATGTAGGGTTTTAATAAAAAATTACCATAATAGTTTCCTCACATTTTAAAATTTAATTAATATTTTATTATTATTTGTTTTGGCTTGCGCACACTTGTGCATGTTTACTTGGGGGTTAATTAGTGTTAATCTTGTTATGTAGCCATGGTACCCTAAATTAATTCATGCCATGTTAACCTTGCACTTAGCATTTCTTTTGTGAGAGTTATCCATTTGTTTTGGAAATGGAGAGGTGGCAAGTTGAGTCATGGGGCAAGCATGCTTCCATTTAATGAAAGAGAGGGAGAGAGTAAGTGTAAGGCATACACTCACCCTACACTCACCCCCTCTCATTCTTCACTCATTGCACTCTCTCATCCTCACCTCACACTCTCATTCTCAACTATTTTCCTTCTCCACTTCCCTCCACTAAAACCCTCACCATTTCATCACAAAAACCAAGAAAACCTTCATTTAATCCCACTAAAACACTTCTCAAGTCTTGATTTAGCTACTAAGATGACTTGGAGCTTGGAAAGATTGGATTTTTGAGCAAGTGTGGATAGGTATAACCACTAAACTGTTAATTAGGTGTTTTTATTGTTGTGTTTCCTTGTAGTTGTTGTTTAGAACACTAAAGGTATAGTTTTGTGTACATGTCGTATTTTGGTTTAGTATTGTGTCTCGGTTGAATATGCTCATGAACCAGAAATTTGTTGGAGAAGTTGCCATCACGTAGACCTAGTTTAAAGGCACAGAACCCACCATAAAAACCAGAGACCATTCCCTTCTTTTATGGCCAAAAAAATATTGCTTCTAGCCGCAATTTGCGGCCAGAAATGGGATTGGTGTTTCGAGTCTTGGTCGTAGAGTCTCTGGGGTTGTATATGGTCTCGTGGAACTTGCAACTTTCACTTATTATTTGTGTATCAAAATCTAGTATCACTTTGCTTAAATCTAGTGCTACGACTACGCGTGTTACGTTATCCGACATAGTTCGTGTTCTTGTATAGCTGTTCTACTTGGGTTGATTTTAGGATGTCGCTACACACGTTAGCTACTAGACGAACACTTGAGAGTTTGATGGGAGTTGGTGTGTCGGTCAAAACGCAGTTGAATGTGTTATTGGTCGATTTCTGAGTTGCACTTGCTATGTTTTGTGTTAAAAGGATCGCAGGAAGGGACTTCGGACGCTACGAAGAAAGGGAAGCATGTGGTTGGATTTACCTAGCTCGAGATCGTCGGTGAGTAGATTTAACAACTACGGGGGAATCGCCCGTATGGCGTTAAGCGTCAGGGCTAGATATGATATGATATTAGCCGCATGTTTATATGCACATATAGAGATTTTGCATGAGCATCATTGCATATTATTACTTGTTATGCCTGGACTTGTACCCACTGGACACTGCACCATTACTGACGGTTCATGTTGCACGAGCACTAATTGTATGTCACACACACACCGGCGGTAATTGCCACGACACGCACAACATATATACATATGTAATATTGTATTGGTTATTGACATTGAGACATTGATTCTTATTCCATTGCGCATATCAAATGTAGCATGCATGCATACCTACATGTATCCACATATACCTTGCTATAGCTACATGTTCACCTTTATATGATGTTGCATGGGATTTTGGAGAAATTGGGAACCGCATGATATATTTAATAACTTGATGCATTTAAATATCAGTTTTCCTTTGGTATGCTCATATTACTGTTCTATGTTGCATATATCAAATTTCATGGATTTACGTATTGAGAAATGGATTTCATGTGATTTTCTGGATCTGAGAACCGTGGGGATAATTCAAGAAATGTGCATTGTATTGAAAACTCGGTTTCTCTTGATATGATATTTCGATGCGTCCACCATAAGTGTTCTCGGTTCTGATACTTGTGTTAGAAACTCGATGCGAGCAGTGGATGAGGCCGTTTGCGGGTTCATGGTGGACCCGGTATGGTATCCCTGGGCAAGAAAGGTATGTCGATAGATTAGCCGATGAGCCTGGCAGAGGGACTACTACCTACCGGTGATAGTTTTAGACTCGGTGTTTATCCGGAGGATATCGACCGGAGTCGTGAGATCGATATAGACCGATTCGTACTGCCGGAGCCCGCGGGCCGATCCGGAGAGACGGAGCCCGTGATATATGGATTTGCGTGTCGATGCTGGACATGAGTATTACATGATGTTTCGAGTGTCGATGTTGGACACTCATGTTCCATGAGATGTACGGATATGAGGGCCGATCCGAGTGACGGCGCCTGAGGACTTTGGGATTTGGAGTGTCGGTGATGGACACCGGGGTTTTTCCATGCTGATGATTTGTGCATGAGGTTTTTATTATTTATCCCACACTCAGGATTATTTTGATATGCATTGTTTCATGTAGTTGTAGTACCCTGATGGCATACCTTGAGCATGATTGTTGCATATCCATATTGCCATACTTATGCTATCTGTTTGCATGTGATAGATTATCGTTGTTCGTCCATACTTGCAATTACTGTATGATGTTATTTATTATTCATGAGTTGTCAACTCTGCAGGGTTCCTAGGCAGTCATACAAAGGTCTATAAGGCATCAACCATGCCCGAATAAAAATTTAGACGTGCCGAACAATCTAAAGCCGGGATCTTTGCTAGATTATTAGAGTTTAACATACAAGTAAACATCTTTACAACTAAAAGTGAGGGATTACAACCTTTGTAGTCCGCTCCTTCGCTTCATAAGCTCCGAGTAGAAGTACCTTCGCCGCGATCCACGATCTCCCGAACTCAAGAGAGGCTCCACGACTCGAACGATCCATGCTAGCTTGTAGTGTTCCTTTTCTCCGATGATCTACGTCGAAGTTTCTATAACTCAAGCTCTCTCACACTAATGAGGTGAACACCTTAATCTAATTGGCTAGATTAAATGAGGATGATGGAGTAGTATTTATGCTTTCTTTTTATATCAAATTCTCACATGAAATCATCACAAAATGAAAACCTAGTAAGCTTTCTCAAAGCTCAAAGTTGAAGAAGAAGATGAAAAATGAATTAATTCCTTTTGTGATGAATAATGAAATGATATATGATTAATAATGTAACCATGGTCAACCATGACTAAGCTAACCCATGTAGAGAATTAACTAGGGGTAGGGTTTGGGTTAGGTTAAACAATGAGTCATAAGAAAATATCAACCATAATATCTTTTTCATGACAAAAGAAAAAGCTTCTAGAATGTTCATGAAAGAACTAGCCCAATTCAAACCCTAACCTTGTTTAATCTCCACTAAATAATTTGCATTAGTAATCATATCTTGTTATAATAATATATATCACATATATATTATATATTTGCAACAAAAGAAAATAATACAATTAACATATCTCGCATATATATCAATGTATTACCCGGTGAGAAAATGAAATAATAAAACGAGCCAATATTAGATAATGTAATTCAATATATCATATATATTATTATACATTAAATTATCGAATCAACACTTGATCCGACAATCCGGCTATATCGAATATAACCGACTAATATATCATGTACCGATTCATCGAATCAACACTTGATCCGATGACCCGGCTCATATCTAAATATCGCGAGAATATAATACGGTATCTTATATCACATTATCCTCGGTCGTGCACATATCACATATGTGCCCCTACTCCGTTTTGCCTGGGTCAAGAAAACTCTGTGTGGGACTCTAAAGAATCGTCAATACGCCGGTTGTAGGTGATGATCATATCAAACACCCACAAGCTGCAAGCGGTCAACTAAACGTAACAGCCACCCAGGTATTGAGCGATCAGAAGATCAACAAGCTAGCCTGTACATTCTCCTGTGAATCCAATCAGTAATACTCCCGTACAGTCCAGTCTCTTCGTCTGATATGTTGCATATCAAGTCTACGGGTGGTATACGTCAGACCCCAGTAACCGATAAGTCGTGTCGATGTGAGGCTTGTAAGACCACGGTAGCACCCCGGCCGTCTAACAAACGCCAAATGCGGAACAAAAACTTTTTACAAACTGGCGCTATCGTGTACCGTAACCCGGATCTGCCATTAAAGCTAAACTAACAAATTACAAAGTAGGTAGAAATGTTATACCGAACGATCCGAGTCCTTCGGTCTTCAACCATCATCCCACGCTTGTTGCGGCTGCTCCGATCTCCAGAATCTCCATTCTTCTCGTCCAGGTGGCACCACGTCGACGGATCTTTAAACGGGCTCCCGCCTCTGAACCGAGGCAACTCAGTCGTCAAGTTTGCTAAAAGAGACGACCAAGATGATGTAGAGAATGAGTAGAACACTTTGTCTCGTTACGTCCAAGACTATAGACGAACGGTTAATGAAGTTGCCTTTTTGGATCGGGTGAAATGAGAAATGAGGCTATCTTAATTTCCATGAATCCAAAACAATAATCTTTTCAAAACAACAACCATCATCCTCATAAGAGAGGGGGCCGGCCACTTTATAAGGAGGTGGGGGTGAGTGTAGGAGAGGGGGAGGTGACCATAAAGATATGATACTTATCATAACATAATACAAAGCATGAGTCATACAACACCTAGTATGAACACATTAATGTAAAGAATGACTCATAACCCTTAGTCATCAAGCATTAATGAATCATTAAATGCACTAATGAGTCACAAAGATGCATGAACCTAGTCACCACCTTCTAGAAGCCTCAAGAAGCTTCCACACTCATCTCAAGAAAAAGATAAATCCGTATTTAACCGACTGTCAAATACGGCTGATAGAAAAACAGGAAACTGGCAACTTCCAAAAGTGATCCTGAAACGAATTTCTGGATAACCCCGTATCAGTATAAACATACCCGCATTTGTATTACGACCGAATACAAATGCAACTGAGACAAAGATATTATATCTACACAGTATAATACTCGGATCCGGCTTAAACCAAAACCGACCAGTATTATCTACCCGAAAAATGACACGTGCGAAAACGCACGTGCCTTTTCCGAACCTTGCCATAAAACTATACGGCCTCTACAACGTTTCGCCCGAACTTGGGAAAGTGTCTGTGGAGGGACTCTAATGACTCATCAACACACTGGCACTGGGTATAACCCCTAGCACGTCAGAGGTACAAGCTGTACATAACGGTTTGCCTATGTATTGATTGGAAGGGAAGCTGACGAGCGAACTCATCCATAAACCCTACTGAGCCTAACAGTGACAATATACATACAGTCCGGTCCATTCGTCTATGAGTATCGCATATCGGCCTAGGGGCTGGTAACGTCAGACCCCTAATAGCAGTATAAGTCATGTCAGAGAGTGGCCCAGAACACCCTGAGATACTACTGGAGTATCTACCAGTAAATCTCCTGCCTCGGCCGAGGGCTTTGTGTAATGGCTCTCCTAGACACAGCGCGATCTCACCCCCAATACCGGGAGAGACGAATCCCCTGCCGATCCGCTCACTTGTCTCCAATGTGGCTCGGGACTGTACCCAACTAAAACCTGTTTGCACAACTCCTTTGAGCATGGTAGGGTAGTAATCTAAGTACAGTGGGAACTCACACGAGACAAATGACGACCTCAGGTCGATGAACTAACCTGTACACATGTCACCAGGGAACTGCTATCTGACGATATGTATAATACCAACTAGTATGTTCCCGGCGAGTCCTGTCCGGCGTACTCATAACCCAATGAGCACCTGTATATATCTTAGGTGAACTAACTGACACCAATGGCTTGTGAGACCGGCCATTGCCCCTCGTCGGGGTCTCAACTGTATACACTAGTCTACTCTGGAGTATCGATGCCCTGTCTCGAAACTCCCATGACTAGGGACACTTTAAGGATGTGCTTACGACCCCAGCTCCCACGTATATGATCGCCATCATACTGCTGGTAGTCAAGCAAGAATCCTATGGGCTCTATCATCATGCAATAGTGAACTAAAGCATGTATACGATGACAAAGACAAACCAGATAGCATACTATCATCTCGAGCAAGACTGTCATATCGGTATAGGTCCTGCCTCAATCATTACAATCACGTACCTGCGATCCAATAATTGACTTTAAGGGAACTATCTCCAACAAGGCTCATAACAGGTCGAGAAACTACTGGTAACACTTACCAGTAAATCTCTATATCAGCCCTGGCCATGGACTTCCAGTTATAGCCAATCGAACACAGCACAACATCAACACCCTATACCGGGAAAGACGAATCCCCTCCTATCGCTCATTGCCTCCATGTGATTCGGGACTGCACCCAAAAGCCACCGTTTTGCACGCCCTCTTGGACGTGGTAAGGTGGAAATCAAAGCACAGTGGGAATCACACAAGACTCTATGACGATCTCGGGTCTACAGACTACCCTGTACTTGTGTCACCGGAGAACTGCCATCTGACGTGTGGTATATCACCATCTGGGAGTTCTCGGCAAGTCCGTCCAGTGTACCCAGTCTCCACTGAGCACCCACACACCATCCTTGATGTTAAACACCGATGGATATAGGATCATCCATCGCCCATCATATGGGTCAAGATGCGTAAACGCTAGTCTACTCTGGTGTACCGATGCCCTGTCTCGATATACCCTCGACTAGGAACAATTATAGGATGTACTCATCGACTACCGTGGCCCCACTAGTATGATCTCATCATAGTCCCAGTAGTCGAGTACAGATCCTAAGGGCTTTATCAACATGTGAGAGCAATACGGTAAACCAATACAAGTCAACATGTTAAGGCAAAGTGAAACCAGGTAGAAGACTATCATATCGAGCAAGAAAGTCCTCACTATATATATCCAAGCATCCACTATAATATACATCATGTGTACAACAATGGCCTCTAGGGCATATATACAACTAATAATCTCCCACTTGCACTAAGGCCAGCTGCTGTAGTATCTCAAACCTAGCATCCTGAATAATCTCTCAAACTGTATCTGGGGAATGGCCTTCATGAGTGGATCCGCAGTGTTATCCTTCGTATCTAATCTCCTGACCTCGATCTCCCGGCGATGAACTATCTCCCTGATCAGGTGATACCGCCTCAGAATATGTCTAGACTTTTGATGGGACCTGGGTTCCTTGGCTAAAGCCACAGCTCCATTGTTATCGTAATACAGAGGTATTGGATGCTCAATGGATGGAACAACACCAAGTTCACTAATGAACTTCTTTATCCAGACAGCCTCCTTGGCAGCGATGTATTCAGCCTCCATCGTCGAGTCTGCAACGGTATCCTGTTTGGAACTCTTCCAACATACCGCCCCTCCATTGAGGGTGAAGACAAATCCCGAGTGCGACTTAGAGTCGTCCTTATCAGTTTGGAAGATGGAATCGGTAAAGGACTCCACCTGGAGTTCTCCGTTACCATACACCAAGAACATCTCCTTAGTCCTTCGTAAGTACTCGAGAATGTTCTTCACAGCTGTCCAGTGACTCTCTCCAGGATCTTCTTGATACCGACTCACTACACTTTATGAGTATGCTACATCGGGTATGGTACATAGCATCGCATACATGATAGAGCCTACTACCGAAGCATAAGGTATCCCTTGCATGCGAGCTCTCTCCAAATCAGTCTTGGGAGACATCTCTTTGGAGAGAGTGAGCCCAGAGATCATGGGTTAGTTCCCATGCTTGGATTCTTCCATACTAAACCTCTTTAGTATGGTGTCAATGTACCTGGATTGGGACAATCCCAGTATCCGTTTAGATCTATCTCTATAGATCATGATTCCCAATATGCAGGAGGCATCATCTAGATCTTTCATTGAGAATCTTTATGATAAGAAGTGCTTGACTGATTGCAACATAGGAATATCATTTCCTATCAAGAGTATGTCATCCATGTACAATACGAGGAAGACAACCTTACTCTCTGTTACCTTCTTATAGATACAAGGTTCATCTATATTTTTGATGAAGTCAAACTCTTTGACTACAACATCAAAGTAGATGTTCTAACTCCGCGATACTTGCTTTAACCCATAAATGGATTTAAGCAGCTTGCACACCTTTCCGATGCTCCCACTATCTACAAAGCCCTCTGGCTAAGTCATGTACACGCACTCTTCTAAATCACCATTTAGAAAGGCGGTCTTAACATCCATTTGCCAGATTTCGTAGTCATGGTATGCAGCAATGGCAAGTAAGATCCGAATGGACTTAAGCATAGCCACTGGAGAAAAGGTTTCGTCATAATCCACACCTGGTCGTTGATGAAAACCCTTTGCAACAAGTCTAGCTTTGAAAGTCTCAACTTTTCCATCTACACCAAATTTCTTTTTAAAGATCCACTTTCTCCAAATGGGTTTTACCCCTTCAGGAGCATTTTCCAAAGTCCATACTTTGTTGGTGTACATGGATTCCATCTCAGATCGCATTGCATCCAGCCATTTCACAGAGTCACCACTCGTGATGGCCTGCTCGAAACTAGTCGGGTCATCATCTTCCATGATGCAATTCTCGCTTCCACCATCAATGAGAACCCCGTAGTATCTCTTAGGTGGATGAGAAACCCTGCTAGATCGGCAGAGAGGCTGGGGTTCGTCGGGTACTACTGAATCCTCTGGCTCCACTAAATCATCTGTCATAATTTGTGTTGCTGGAACTTCTTCCAGTTCTACCTCAGAGCCACTAATCTCTTTTGCAAAAAAATCCTTTTCTAAAAAGGTGGCGTGCCGAGAAACAAATTCCTTTTGTTCTTCGGTGTGGTAGAAGATATACCCGCGGGAATGTTTGGGATATCCAATAAACTTGCACAGGATAGACCTGGCCCCGAGCTTGTCCGGATTTTGGGTTTTCACATATGCCGGAAAACCCCATATCCTAACAAAATTATGATATGGTCTCTTTCCTTTCCATATCTCATATGGAGTGGTTGGCACAGATTTGGTGGAAACCATATTCAATAGGTCTGCAGCTGTCTCCAGTGCATGTCCCCAGAAGGAAATAGGCAACTCAGCTGTGCTCATTATAGAGCGCACCATATCTAATAGGGTGTGATTCCTCCATTCTGATACACCGTTGTGCTATGGTGTATAAGGAGGAGTAAGCTGAGAGAGAATCCCATTCTCTTTTAGAGAATCTAGGAACTCATTGCTTAAGTATTCACCTCCTCGATCAGATCGAAGAATCTTAATACTTTTGCCCGTTTGGTTCTCTATTTCGTGCTTATATTCTCTGAATTTCTCAAAAGTTTCAGACTTGTGTTTTATCAAGAACACATGTCCGTATCTTGAGAGATCGTCAGTGAATGTAATGAAATAGGAAGAACCGTTCCTGGCGTGTGAAGACATGGGACCGCATACATCACTATGTACCAGTCTTAAGAGTTCCGTAACTCTTTCTCCGTGTCCACTAAACGGAGTTTTGGTCATTTTACGTTTGAGACATGAATGGCAAGTATCATAAGATGATAATTCGAATGTATTCAAATATCCATCCTTATGTAACTTAGCTAATCATGTCGCATTGATATGACCAAGTATACAATGCCACAAGAAGGATTCGTTCATTTCTGAACTCTTCCTCTTGTGTGTGTTTTGTATATTGAGGACTGTATTTTGATTGAGAATGAATATGCCATTATGTAACGAGCCTAATGCAATCAACTTTTGATCTAGGAATATGATCATAACATTATCCTTTACTACAAAATTATATCGTTCTTTACTTAATAAAGAAACTGATATAATGTTGCACATCATGTTCGGTATATAATAGCACTCATTCAGAATCAGTGTATTACGACTTGGTAATACTAGGTGATATTTGCCAACTGCTTTGGCTGCAATACTTGCACCATTCCCTACTTGAACGGAATGATCACCATTTCCCAGTTCTCTAGCTTTACGTAGCCCATGTAACAATTTACATATATGGGATCCCGATCCGGTATCTAATACCCAGGACGTAGGGTGAACTGAGAAACAGTTCTCAATAACTAACACACCCGAAGAAGGTGCATCAACATGCATGTTCTCCGTTTGGGCGGCGTGAGAATCCAGATATTCTCCTGTTTCCTATTCAGTCTTATAACACTTATAAGATAGAATGGTTCCAACGTTCTCCTGCTCAGTATAATAAGCGGGTTCATTTAATACATCCATATTATTATCTTGATTATGGCCTGACATGGTCGCTACGTGGAGAGAGAGAGAGAAGAAAATACTTTAGCGTATGCTCTTGTAAGACTAGATTGGTTATTATCTTATCTAATCAGGATGTCTCCCACTGTTTTTATCAAATCTTCCTTCAAACCCTAAAAGGTAAGATTAGCCGGGATTAATTACACCCTACAATTTCGTCAATCTTTCAGCCGGATCAGTGTCGGTACTTGAGGGAGGTTCCTCGTGCTTTCGCACGGACCTAATTAAAATAAACCTCGTTTTCCCAGAGGCATAACCCCGTTAACACCTTTCTAGACACCTACTTGATCGGCTAATTGTCCTGTGTAAAACTCTCCTAGGAGTAACTCTTACTCGCAGTGGGTATCAGGATCCAACTATCTCATAGGAGGTATGCAATCTCATTGCAAATTTCAACACTTGAAATTCCCGATAATACTTTTACCCCGAGCGTTTTATGACCTTGGCGCAGGCCAACAAACCATAGTCCGCTAGTCAAGTTCAACCCGTACATTTCTTGATTGAATCAAACCTACCCGTACGACCCTTTACGCAGGCCAACAAAGTCGTACGACTGCCCTAATCCAATCTCATCTCATGTTGCAGATAAGTATTAGTTAGCTACCGCACACTACGCCTTGAAGCAGGCTAACAAACGTAGCACGAATACTAAGTACTATCTATCTGAAATGACGGAGGGCTACGCAGGATTCTCAGAAAACCTTGAGCGTAATGAACTTGATATCGTCGTAGAATCAAGTGATTTTTGAAAAGGAGTGTTTTTGAGGCTTTTCTAGTTTCGCTAAAGAGGTCACTCCCGGTGAAGGGATCTGGGATCTTTCCCCATCGAATAAGGTGCAGGATATATCGTATGTACCACTGTGCAAAGCAAGAACTATAGAAGCTGTCAAAAACTAAACCGCGAGTCTCTGCCAGTTTCGCTAAAGAGGTCACTCCCGGTGAAGGGATCTCGGCTCTTTCCTCATCGAATAAGGTGCAGGGTATATCATATATACCGCTATGCAAAGCAAAACTGTAGCTACCCTTTTTACAAAGTTTTGATTCTACAACATCTTTTAGGTTTCTTTTCTTTTATTAATCTCATTAATAAATCCCATCAGCTTATGCTTCCTAAGCATCACAGAAGAAATGAAAGCAGTAATATTTATATATCAGCATATATATATAGTATAAGCATTCGTCTCAAGCAGTAATATGATCTCATCACAGAACATTGCAGCAAAAGAACATATATAAAATATTGGATATACTAGGATGTCCGTGTTTTTAATACGAGCCGGTATAAAACACGGATTCCACGGTCGCGATGAATAGCCAAACCCACATCCCTAGACCCCTACGAGAGCGGCAAGTAACACTGCCAAATCTAGGGTTAGGAGACCCGGTCTCGACTCCTCGAGATGGCCTCCCACTGTACCCTAGAACCCGATTACTTATGCTCCCTTCCTTGGGTCTACCTAATGTGGAAAAGTAAATAATATACACTGGTGACATCAACCTCATCCCGGAAGTGCCCCATTAAAAGAATATTACATACAATTGAATTTTACATGAATGAAAATAAAAACCCTCATCTCACATAAAACCCCCGGCTATTCAGAACACGACGATCCAATATAACATATCACAGCAACACATAATATCTCATATCATCAACGTAAGTAAGTATGCATACACCGATCATCGTTGATGTATAGCAACGAAAACCGGAAATACAACTACATACTACACTTACGGTCACAGAAATGAAATTGTAAAACTGCAACATTTGGAATCCACAATCACTTTAGACATCATAAATCCGAAATATCACATACTTCGCATTTCATGCCTAACTATATGAATTCCAGATATTGTATCATATCCCAGATAAATAGACAGTATTAAACTTTCTGATCGGATAATCAAATACCCAAGATTTCCTAAATAGCACAACACTTGAGCGGAGTTCAAATAATCCCAGAATATGTCACAGTACCGATGGTCCAGCCATAGAAGGGTCAAGCCAACGCCTCACATGTGGCACGCCGTACTACCCCGAACCCTAAGGTTTAGAGGCGATTCAGACGGTCACATAATCGAGTTAAGGTTTGTGTTCTTTTAGAGGGACCACCGCGTTACTTGCACGTTTTTCCGAAAGATTTAAACCCAAGAAAAATTCAACACTTGAAAGTTTTTCGTGCCAGGAAAAAATGAGTCAATGATATCCGTTCGAACATTTTAATAGTTTCTAAATTATCCGGAAAAAGAACGAATTTAAATTTTCCGATCGAATCAACGAATTCAAAATAATCACCAGAACACTCAACACTTGAGTCAGATTAAAAATACCCAGAAATATACTTAATCAACTACGGATATTACTGTGCCAAAACGAGTGAATAAGTTTTCTGTACGGCCGCGGATCGGCTGCACAAGCATGGTATTGCCGCGGTTCCGCGGCGGTTTGTACGGCTTATTTCCACGTATTCCACAGTAATGCTTATATTTCCCTGCTGGTAATTTAAGTATTTTTAATGCAAAAAAAATCACATTTTAAAAAATTGTCCAGAGAGGGGGTCAGATCGACGTTTCGGGGTTCGATCGGAGTTTTAACTTCGTATACACGTCGCCTAATGCTTTAGCTAGGCTCTGATACCACTGTAGGATTCCTAGGCAGTCATACAAAGGTCTATAAGGCATCAACCATTCCCGAATAAAAATTTAGACGTGCCGAACAACCCAAAGCCGGGATATTTGCTAGATTATTAGGGTTTAACATGCAAGTAAACATCTTTACAACTAAAAGTGAGGGATTACAACCATTGTAGTTCGCTCCTTCGCTTCATAAGCTCCGAGTAGAAGTCCCTTCGCCGCGATCCACGATCTCCAGGACTCAAGAGTGGCTCCACGACTCGAACGATTCATGCTAGCTTGTAGTGTTCCTTTTCTCCGATGATCTACGTCGAAGTTTCTATAATTCAAGCACTTTCACTCTAATGAGGTGAACACGCTAATCTAATTGGCTAGATTAGATGAGGATGATGGAGTAGTATTTATGCTTTTTTTATATCAAATTCTCACATGAAATCATCACAAAATGAAAACCTAGTAAGCTTTCTCAAAGCTCAAGGTTGAAAAAGAAGATGAAAAATGAATTAATTCCTTTTGTGATGAATAATGAAATGATATATGATTAATAATGTAACCATGGTCAACCATGACTAGGCTAACCCATGTAGAGAATTCACTAGGGCTAAGGTTTGGGTTGGGCTAAACAATGAGTAATAAGAAAATATCAAGCATAATATCTTTTTCATGACAAAAGAAAAAGTTTCTAGAATGTTCATGAAATAACTAACCTAATTCAAACCCTAACCTTGTTTAATCTCCACTAAACAAGTTGCATTAGTAATCATATCATGTTACAATAATATATATCACATATATATTATATATTTGCAACAAAAGAAAATAATACAATTAACATATATCGCATATATATCAATGTATTACCCGGTGAGAAAATGAAATAATAAAGCGAGCCAATATTAGATAATGTAATGCAATATATCATATATATTATTATATATTAAATTATCGAATCAACACTTGATCCGACAATCCGGCTATATCGAATATAACCGACTAATATATCATGTACCGATTCATAGAATCGACACTTGATCCGATGACCCGGCTCATATCTAAATATCACGAGAATATAATACGGTATCTCATATCGCATTATCCTCGGTCGTGCACATATCACATATGTGCCCCTACTCCATTTTTCCTGAGTCAAGAAAGCTCTGTGTAGGACTCTAAAGAATCGTCAATACGCCGGTAGCAGGTGATGATCTTATCAAACACCCACAAGCTGCAAGCGGTCAACTAAACGTAACAGCCACCCAGGTATTGAGCGATCAGAAGATCAACAAGCTAGCCTGTACATTCTCCTGTGAATCCAATCAGTAACACTCCCGTACAGTCCGGTCTCTTCGTCTGATATGTTGCATATCAAGTCTAGGGGTGGTATACGTCAGACCCAGTAACCGATAAGTCGTGTCGATGTGAGGCTCATAACAGGTCGAGAAACTACTGGTAACACTTACGAGTAAATCTCTATATCGGCCCTGGCCAGGGGCTTCCAGTTATAGCCAATCGAACACAGCACAACATCAACTCCCTATACCGGGAGAGACGAATCCCCTCTTATCGCTCATTGCCTCCATGTGATTCGGGACTGCACCCAAAAGCCACCGTTTTGCATGCCCTCTTGGACGTGGTAAGGTGGAAATCAAAGCACAGTGGGAATCACACAAGACTCTATGACGATCTCGGGTCTACAGACTACCCTGTACTTGTGTCACTGGAGAACTGCCATCTGACGTGTGGTATATCACCATCTGGGAGTTCTCGGCGAGTCCGTCAAGTGCACCCAGTCTCCACTGAGCACCCGTACACCATCCTTGATGTCAAACACCGATGGATATGGGATCATCCATCGCCCATCATATGGGTCAAGATGCGTATACGCTAGTCTACTCTGATGTATCGATGCCCTGTCTCGATATACCCTCGACTAGGAACAGTTATAGGATGTATTCATCGACTACCGTGGCCCCACTAGTATGATCTCATCATAGTCCCAGTAGTTGAGTATAGATCCGAAGGGCTTTATCAACATGTGAGAGTAAGACAGTAAACCAATACAAGTCAACATGTTAAGGTAAAGTGAAACTAAATAGTATACTATCATGACGAGCAAGAAAGTCCTCTCTATATATATAAGCATCCATTATAATATACATCATATGTACAATAATGGCCTCTAGGGCATGTACATAACTAACAAACTCACTCCCGTTGTGCCACAGTGTTTTCCAGGCTTGACCCTCAGAGTAGTCGCGGTAAGGCGTCTTATTGTACCTATTTCACCGGATACCGCTACGGTTGGCCGTGAGGCCTTTTGCTATTGGTGGGTTTGCGGTTATCCAATGACGTTCATTGTATATCTTATTGTATCTAGTACTCTCCATCTACCACCTTCATGTATTGACTTAGAGACGAATTGTGAGGATCGATGTTGTATATTTTTGTGACTCTGGGTATCGTGCTCGTGTGAGCCGGCCTTTACTATGTTGCTTATCACTAGTTTGTTCTGTTTCCTTTATATTGTCTATTCTTTCGCTAGGGCGTCGTATATCTGATTGTGGTGGTTGTTTCCGCCTTTGGGCGAGATTTGCTCCTGTTTAGGGATGCTATATTTATATCTTATGTTTGTACCCGTTTCGGGGTTAGTTTTTACAAAGGGGTGCTGTCAAAATTTTTAGGAAAATAAACCTAAGCTTTAAAGTTTTGCTTGAGATTTCCAAATGTTTCTATCATTTACTTCTTGTTACGGTTTAGATTTCTGGTTTTTCGGCTTACTTAGAAGTCTTTACGCCTGTTGACGTTATGTGGTCTAAGTGCCGTTCACGTGCCCAACTTTGGGTCGTGACAAAGTTGGTATCGATTCATCAAAGTCCCATAATTCCCTGAGAGCTCAACACTTGAGCACAATTAAATAATATCCAGTACATACTGTAGGGTGTTTTTCGCCACCCTATTGAGATCGGAATACGCACGCGCTCGTCAGGCGCATTACTTATTCTCCCTGCATAGGGTAGGCGGGGGTTTATTGATTGTGGGGATCTGAATCTCCGGCAGCTGCGGACTAAGCTACCGTTAATTACCCCCCGCCTTTGGAGCGAGAGAACCTCCGATTGACGGGTCAACTATTCATGCGAACTCAAAATGCAGTGTGCGTGTTTTGAAAGGGGTTTTGGATATATCGGGGGCCCCGTAGAGTTTTTACGGGGGTCCCGCTACCCGGATAGCGGGCTGGGGGTCAAAGGGGTTAGCAGCCCCCTTACGGGGTGCGGGGCAGCGATCCGTTAGAAATTTTTTTTTAACGGAGGATAGTGTTGTAAAGTATGTGTGTGTGTGTGTGTGTGTGTAAAGGGAAAGCGCATCCAAAGGATGCATGGGAGAAAGCGCCAGCGCCTCACGTGCGCGGCACGCGGGCGTTTGGGCGCTTGCGCTATCGCTTCGGGCATTAGCGTCTCACGTGCCAGGCACGTGGGCGCTCGGGCGCTAGCGCCGTACGTGCCAGGCGCTCGGGCACTAGCGCCTCACGTGCCAGGCACGTAGGCGCTCGGGCGCTCGGGCGCTAGGGCTTTGGGCGCTAACGCCTCACGTGGCAGGCACGTGGGCGCCTCACGTGCCAGGCACGTGGGCGCTCAGGCGCTAGCGCCTCACGTGCCTGGCCACTCGGGCGCTAGCGCCTCACGTGCCAGGCATGTGAGTGCTCGGGCGCTAGCGCCTCACGCGCCAGGCACGTGGGCGCTCGCGCGGCAAAAGGGACTTGGTCCCTGCACTGGGAGTTGTACTCCAAGAAAGAAATGCTTATTATTTTGTGTGTGTGTGTATGAGGAGTTGAACTCCTAGGATATTTTGAAGCTGATGAAGGGGCTTCTCCCCTTGAGCCCTAGATTTTCCCCTAAGTGGGGTCTTTGGAGATGGGTCTCCTTCTTCCTCCGTTGTTGGTCCGCTCTTGGATGACAAGAGGGGTGAGGTTTTTAAAAATCTCTCCTGTTTAAGATCTGATAGAAGATCCAAGCTCCACTTTGTGGGTTTTCTGGTGAAAAACTATTTAGCTTTGGAAAAGGAAGAGTAAAACTCTTGATTTAATCAAAAGAAAGAAGAAGGTTTTAGAACCTTGAAGAAGGTGAAGATCACAGATCTTGATTCTTTTTGGAAGGGAGAAAAAGTTGTTGATATATTTTCATTATCTTTGCCTTTATAGGCCATAAATTTTGCACATAGCCCCTTGGGCTTTACAAAATGGCATTTTGCCCATCCCATGCCTCATGTGCTATTTCTTTTTGCACATAAGCCATGGGCTTTACAAAAATTTGGCTTTATGCCCATTTTTCTTACATTTATTCATAAAATACAATAAAAGAAATACACCAAAATTATTTATTACAAAATTTTTATTTTGGCATGGGGAAGGCCGATCGCTTCATATTCGGGCTCGACCCGGGCATTGGCCCATTTGACCTGGGCTTGGGCCCACTTGGCTTGGGGTTGACTTTGATTTTGACTTGGTCAACCAGGATGTAAATTTTGACCCCAACAAATTGCCCCCCATCAATACATGCACACCACATATGTAGGTTTTGGGCATGAAATTGATGGATCTTCTTTCTTATGGAGGTCGACTCCTTTTTGACGACGTGGATGTCGCTTCTGTCATTTTAGCGACGTGGACGGTCGATTCTGCCCATTTTGCGACTTGGAAAGTCAGTGCTGCCCTTTTTGCGATGTGGACGGTCGATGCTGCCATTTTAGCGACGTGGATGGTCGGTGCTGCCATTTTCGCGACGTGGACGGTCGGTGCTGCCCTTTTTGCGACTTGGACGGTCGATACTGCCCTTTTAGCGACTTGGACGGTCGGTGCTGCCCTTTTTGCGACTTGGACGATCAATGATGCCCTTTTAGCGACTTGGATGGTCGGTGCTGCCCTTTTAGTGACTTGGACGGTCGGTGCTGCCCTTTTTGCGACTTGGACGGTCGGTTCTGCCCTTTTTGCGATTTGGACGGTCGGTTCTGCCCTTTTAGCGACTTGGACAGTTGGTTCTACCCTTATTGCGACTTGGACGGTTGATGCTGCCCATTTAGCGACTTGGACGGTCAGTGCTGCCCTTTTTGCGACTTGGACTGTCGATGCTGCCCTTTTAGAGACTTGGACGGTCGGTGCTGCCCTTTTTACGACTTGGACGGTTGATGCTTCCCTTTTAGCGACTTGGACGGTCGATGCCGCCCTTTTAGCGACTTGGACAGTCGTTGCTGGATTTGACTTGCTCCGCTTCTTGCGGTGTCAGGGATGAAGTTGACTTGTTTCCGAGGTGGTGTTTGATTCTGCCAGGAAGGTCATTGGATGTTTTGCTGATTTGATGTGATTTCGGTTGACATCAGCACCGCTACACTGGTGTAAATCGACGTTGTACACCCCATGAGTTGCGGGGAGGCGGAAATATGAAAAACAATCATTTTGTTTAAAACAACATCGACTAACCGAAAGGATCTTTGCTAAATTATAACTAACACAAACATAGGAGTAATTAGTTACTATGAAAGAAAATTATACCTAATGAACCAAGTCCTTCTTCTTCACGTTAACCACCTCCTCGTCGGCCTCCTCTTTGTAATAGACGATCCACCCGAGAGCTTCTACTCTAAGCTTTGCCTCTAATCTTAAGTAACTAGGTTACTCTAATTGCTAATCAAAGTCACATAGGGAATATAGAGTATGATTATGGATTAATGAGTCTTGCTAATCCTTGATCTCAACACATGAGAGATTAGGATTAGGGTTTGAAGAGAGAGAGCTTGAGTAGAGAGAAGGTGAGAGTGAGAATGTGTTGAAATAATAACTTATCTTGAATATATGAAGCATAATGATTTATCAAATAAATAAATCAAATGATTTATCAACCATACTTCATTTATTCATGATGAGTGATTCATCTCAGGAGTCACTAGTCATTTAATGCACCATTAACTACATGAATTAATCACACAAATGAGTCACTAAATCAATAAATGCAAATGCCACCTTAACCCCCAAGTCATATCCTTCTAGAAGCTTCTTGCCAAATTACGAGAACGCCCCTCCTATCAATGAAAACACGAAAAAACATTAGACCGTATAAATCCAATAATCCGATACTAGAATCTGGCTTAAACCAAAGCCGGCTAGTAAAAACTGTCCGAACATCGTACATGCGTAAAAACACGTATGCGTCCGAACACTTGTCGTAAAACTATACAACCTCTATATCGTTTCGCCCGGAGCAGGGAAACTCTCTATGTGGGACTCTAAAGACTCGACTGCTACGCCGGCAGTGGGTTTAACCACAGACCGCAAGCGGCACCAGCTGTACGTAACAGTCCCCAGGTAGATGTCGATAAGAAGGCCGATGAGGAAACCTATCCGAACTCCTACTGAGCCTGATGTGACAAACTCCATACAGTCCGGTCTGTTCGTCTAGGACTATCGCATATCGGGCCTAGGGGGCGGAAAGCGTCAGTCCCCTAAAAGCGGCATAAGTCATGTCGGAGTGAAGCCCATTACACCTTGAGAAACTACTGGAAAACCTACCAGTAAATCTCGCTTTCCCTGGCCAGGGACTTTGCATAATGGCTCTCAGACACAGCGCGATATCAACTCCCAATACCGGGAGAGACGAATCCTGTCTAACCGCCACTGCCTCCAAGTGCTTCGGGACTGCACCCAACTGCTACCTGTTTGCACGACTTCTTTGAGCCGTGGTAGGGTAGCAATCTAAGAACAGTGGGAACACACTCGAGGCGAAGCAGCAGTGTCAAGTCTGCGGACTATGCTGTACTTATGTCACCTGGGAACTGTTAACTGACGACGGGTATAATACCAACCAACAGTTCCCCGCGAGTCCTGTTCGGTGTACCCGTAACCCAACGAGCACCTGTATACTATGTCCAGTATGATGTACTGATGGCTGTGGGACAGACCATCTCCCCAACTGGGATGAGAAGCGTACACACTAGTCTACTTCGTAGTATCGATGCCCTATCTCGATAATCCTACGACTAGGGACCTGAAAAAGGATGTGCTTGTAGACTACCCAGCCCCCACTAGTGTGACTGCCATCACAACGCTGGTAGTCAAGCAAGATCCTAAAGGCTCAATCAATACATACACACATATTAAAATAGATATAACCAAGTAGCATACTACCATGTTTAGCAAGACTGTTAATATAACTGTGAATATCCCAAGCTTCCATTAAGTAATATACAAGCTAGTATGATACAATAATGGCCCCTACGGCATATACACTAACAATCTCCCACTTGCACTTGGGCCATGTACTGGCATATCGAAGACCGATCATCTCGAGTAGCCTCTCGAACTGAATCTGAGGTAAGGCCTTTGTGAATGGATCAGCAATGTTCTCCTCTGTAGCAACTCTCCGGACCTCGATCTCCTTGCGATCTATGATCTCCATGATCAGGTGATACCGCCTTAAGATGTGTCTAGACTTCTGATGGGACCTGTGTTCCTTTTCTAAATCTATAGCTCCGTTGTTGTCGCAATACAGCGGTATTGGATCAACAATGGTAGGAACCACCTGAAGTTCTGTTAGGAACTTCTTCATCCAGACCGCTACTTTTGCGGCATCGCAAGCAGCAATATACTCCGCTTCCATCGTCGAGTCAGCAACGGTGTCCTGCATGGAACTCTTCCAGCACACCACCCCTCCATTGAGGGTAAAGACATAACTTGACATGGACTTGGAGTCATCCTTGTCACTCTGGAAGCCGGAATCAGCAAAAGCCTCGATCTTGAGGTCTTTTCCGCCGTAAACCAAGAACATCTCCTTAGTCCTTCTCAGGTACTTGAGAATGTTCTTTACTGCTATCCAGTACTTCTCCCCTGGGTCTGACTGATACCGTCTTACCACGCTCAGTGCGTAAGCTACATCTGGTCTGGTGCACAACATCGCATACATTATAGAGCCTACCGCAGAAGCGTAGGGTATAATAGATATGCAATCCCTTTCCAAATCAGTCTTGGGAGACATCTCTTTGGAGAGGGTGATTCCGTGACAAGCCGGTAAATTACCGCGCTTAGAATCTTCCATACTGAATCTTTTCAGTATAGTATTGATATACCTGAACTGTGAAAGTCCCAACATCCTCTTGGATCTATCACGATAGATCCGGATCCTCAGAATGTAAGAGGCATCACCCAGGTCTTTCATGGAGAACCCGTGTGACAAGAATCCTTTGACAGATTGTAGCATAGGAATGTCATTTCCTATCAATAGAATGTCATCCACGTACAAGACGAGGAATACGACAGTTCGTGCTACAAATTTACTATATATACATGGTTCATTTAGATTTTTGGTAAAGTCATATTCTTTGACCGTTTCATCAAAACAGATGTTCCAACTTCGCGATGCCTGCTTTAGTCCATAAATGGACTTAAGCAACATGCACACTTTCCCGCTGCTCCCACTCTGATTGAAGCCTTCTGGCTGATCCATATAGACGCACTCTTCTAAATTACCATTCAGAAAAGCCGTCTTTACCTCCATCTGCCAGATTTCATAATCATGGAAGGCAGCAATGGCAAGAAGGACCCGAATGGATTTGAGCATAGCCACTGGAGAAAAAGTTTCGTTATAGTCCAAACCAGGTCTTTGACGAAAACCCTTTGCAATAAGTCTAGCCTTATTGGTTTCCACCTGTCCATCTACACCAATCTTTTTCTTGAAGATCCATTTACATCCTATGGGTTTTACCCCATCTGGAGCAAAGTCCAAAGTCCATACTTTGTTGGTGTACATGGACTCCATCTCGGTCCGCATTGCATCCAGCCATCGTACCGAGTCGCCTCTCTGAATGGCCTGCTGGAAGCTAGTAGGTTCATCATCATCAATGACGCAATCCTCTCTATCCCCATCAATGAGAAAACCGCAGTATCTCTCAGAAGGATGAGACGGCCTACTACTCCTGTGGAGGGGTGCGGGAATGTCCTGTTCTTCTTGAACTACTGGTTCTACAAAACTTTCAGTAGTACTTTATGGTTTTGGAATTTCTTCCAGTTCTTTATCGCTCCCACTTGTTTCCTTTTCTAAAAACTGCTGTTCTAGAAAATGGGCATTACGAGAAACAAAAACCTTTTGTTCCTCTACGTAATAGAAATAATACCCCTTGGAGTTCTTTGGATATCCCACAAACTTACACTGTACTGATCGTGCCTCGAGTTTGTCCACATGCTGCTTTTTAATAAAAGCTGGACATCCCCATAAGTTCATATGCTGAAGATGGGGTTTCTTCCCACTCCACATCTTATATGGCATGGTAGGCACAGTCTTGGTAGGAGCCCTGTTCAGAAGATATGCCGCTGATTCTAGCGGAAAACCCCAGAAAGATCGCGGTAACTCATCATTACTCATCATGGAATGTACCATATACAATAGGGTTCGATTCCGTCTCTCCGATACACCGTTATGCTATGGAGTGTATGGAGGAGTAAGTCGAGAGGGAATTCCTTTCTCTTTTAGGTAACCTAGGAACTCGGCACTTAAGTATTCACCACCTCGATCAGATCTCAGTGTCTTGATACTTTTGCCGGTTTGGTTTTCTACTTCATTCTTATACTCTTGGAATTTCTCAAAAGCCTCGGATTTATGTTTCATCAAGAAAATGAATCCGTACCTAGAGCAATCATCCGTAAAAGTAATGAAATAGGAAAAACCACCTCTTGCATGTGTAGACATTGGACCACATACATCGCTGTGTATGAGTCCTAAGAGCTCGCTCGCTCTTACTCCATGTCCAGTGAATGGAGTCTTTGTCATCTTTCCTTTGAGACATGATTGACAAGTGGCATAAGTTTGATATTCGAACGAGTCCGAATATCCTTCTCTATTTAACTTAGTTAACCTTGTCTCATTGATGTGGCCTTGTCTACAATGCCATAAGAAAGCCTTATTTAAATGTGGAGACTTTCTTTTTAGTGTGTTCTGGACATTGAAAATCTGTAATTGGTTTAAGACATATATACCGTTATCCAGTGTATCGGACCCAATCAAACCATGATTAAGGTTGATGTTAACAATATCGCTTACAAACGTGAAATCATAACCTTTATTTGATAACAAGGAAACTGATATGATATTACACGTTAAACTAGGTACACAAAAACAGTTATGCAAAACCAAAATATGTCTACTCGTCAATCCCAGGAGATAATCCCCTACGGACACAGCTCCCACGCTAGCTCCGTTAGCAACCTTCAGGGTCATATCACCAACCTTCAGCACTCTACGGTTTCTCAGTGCCTGCAATGAATTGCATATATGAGATCCTGATCCGGTATCCAATACCCACGAAGTAGAGTTGATTGACAGACAATTCTCAATTACAAACACACCAGAAGTCGAAGCTACAGCTTGCTTCGGTTCCTGGTTCTTAGCATTCCAAGCTTCGCAATCCTTTTTCCAGTGCCCTTTCCTATGACACTGGAAGCACTCATCCTTTGCCACTACTGGCACTGCAATCTTTTTCTTTCTTTTCACTTCCACCTTACTAACACCTCCTCTAGGTTTGGTGGCGGCCTTTTTCTTCCTTTCTTTGGCCCTAGCCTTGGACCCGGAAGAAGAAGCACCGCGAACAAACATAGCGGGTGTTTCCCTTGCCTTCTGCAAGGTACCCTCTGCACTCTTCAACATGTTGAGTTCTGGAAGTTCAACTTCTTTTCTTTGAATGTTGAAATTCAGAATAAACTGGGCGTAGGTGGAAGGAAGGGACTGGAGAATCAAGTCTGTATAGAGCTCGTTCTCCAAAGTCATCCCAAGGTCTGTGAGATCTTCTATATAGCCAATCATCTTTAGGACATGTTCTCCTACCGATGATCCGACGGCCAACCTCGCCTGAAACAGGTTCTTTGAGGTCTCGTATCTTGCTATACGAGATTGCTCCCCATACAGATCGTTTGTATGGAAAAATATGGATTCAATATCCATATCCTCGTGCGTCCTCTGATGTTCATTATTCATCGAGGCAAGCACGAAGCACTTGGCCTTCGCACAATCTAACTCTCAGGTTTTGTGGATTTCCTTATCCGCATTACTGGATTTAGAACCAGGGACTACAGGTGCCTTAGTGGTAAGGACATACCCCAATTTGTCATAAGTCAAAACCATCTTGACATTCCGCAACCAATCTTTATAGTTTGGCCCTGTCAATATATTTTTTTCTAGTAGTAACTTAAGTCCTGTCATGTTTTGGGTCGCTGTAATTAAGGGAGAGAGAGAGAACACTTTAGCAAGATGCTCTTGCAAGTTTAGAGTGGTTTTTAGTTTATCTAAACTGGATAGCTCCCACTATTTCTCGAATCCCTCCTCAAACCAAAAAGGAAGAACTAGCCAGGACAATTCTCACCGTACAATACTTGCTTAACCGTTCAGCCAGGCCAGTGTCGGTACGTCGAGGGAGCTTTTCCAACGCTTTCGCGAAGTTCCTTAATTAAATAACCTCTTTTCTCTGGGGGCGTAGCCCCGCTGACACCTTTCTCGGCACCTACTTGGTTTATAGCATTGATCGTTATGTGACGAATCTCCTGATGAGTAGCATATACTTACAGTTGGATCGGGATCCAAATATCATCGTGTGATAATGTTGAAGGAATCCTACCAACATTCATTAAACTCCAAATGGTATGCAACTTTTTGCAAGTTTCAGTTTCTTTAGAAATTCCCGATATAAATTTCTGCCCCATGCTCTTATGACCTTGGTTTCGGTCAAAATGTCATAAGTCACATGTCAAGTTCTACCTATCATTATCTTGTTAATTTGAACCCATCCGTACATACCCCTGACTTTGGTCAAATGATAATACGACTGTCCCAAACTAACTCATCTATCTATGCAACAAATGAATAACCAGCAGCTACCAAACACTATGCCTTGACTTTGGCCAAAATACATAGCTTGAATACTACTGACTACCCTAATGAAATGACGGAGGGCTACGAATGGTTTTGGCGCAACCGTGAACGTAGTGAACTTGATATGACCGAAGGAACCTGATAGCTTTTAAAAGGAGTGGTTAAAGCTCCGCAATTAAAAATATCTTCTGTTTTAAAAATAACCGAGTGGTTTCTTTTAAACTGTTCCAACGATTCAACTTTGGTTTATTTTCTTTGAATTAATAATGCGTCCCATCATTAACCTATCATTGCAGAAAACAACGAAAATACAACGTCCTCTTATGCCATCCGCATTCGCCACGGGGTCCCATCATCACCCGTTAGGTTACTTAACTAACGACAGTGCGGGGGCTGGGCAAGCGCGGGTGTAAAACATAAGTGACGTATAAATAGCTATCATATATAGATATTGTACATTCATCAGACACAATAATAAGCATTCCAGATCACAGATGAACATTATGGGATATACAAGCAATCCGCGTTTCTTTTGAGCCTGCAACGAAAGACGGATTACACAGTTGTGATGAATAGCCATTACCCCACCCTAGACCCCTACGGGTACGGCAAACTACCCGCCATGTACCCGAAGTGAAGCGGTCTCCCTCAACAACGTGAGTAGGCCACTAAACACTTCAAAGTACCCGGTAGTTTATGCACCCTACCTTGGGTCTATCCTAGGAGCAAAAATAGTAAAATGAAATAATACAACGGTGGCTACAACCGAAACCTGGATGTGCCCCGTAAAAGAATATTACAACATATTACAATTTACATCGAATGAATGGATATAAAAACCCATCTCAAACCCCGGCTAATCATCACAACGATCCAATCAAGTTCATAAGCACAAACAGTAAAATCATTACAGAAATGTGCAACCCCCTGCCAACCGACATACTAACAGTTAGGGGAGATTTACGAACACATTATACAAATCACAGATATAATCAAATTAGCCAAACATCGTAGAATTTCGATCGAGCAAACACAATTGATTCTACTCCAAAAACTTCTCTGTGCACCTGAGACTTGAGCAGAAACAAAACATTCAAGAAAGAACAAAATTAACACAGAAGAGTTACTGGGGGATTTTGGGGTGAATCTGCTTCAACTCTGCCGCGGATCCGCGGCGGATCGCTTGGATCGACCGCGGTTCCGCGGAAGTTTGGCCGATTCAGGAACCCAAATTTCTCCAGTATTCTTATAATTTCCTGCCTGTAATTTTAAGGGTCCCCGAAAAATTTTTAGACTATGTTCTAAAATTGACAGAAACTTGATAAAAATGATGTTTTTTCGGGTTCGTTTTGCGATCGAATTTCTAACGACTTTACTAACAAGTTAGTTATGGTTTAGCGAGTCTCTGATACCACTGTAAGTCGACGTTGTATACCCCACGAGTTGCGGGGAGGCGGAAATATGAAAAACAATCATTTTGTTTAAAACAACATCGACTAACCGAAAGGATCTTTGCTAATCTATAACTAACACAAACATAGGAGTAATTAGCTACTAGGAAAGAAGATTATACCTAATGAACCAAGTCCTTCTTCTTCTCGTTAACCGCCTCCTCGTCGGCCTCCTCTTAGTAATAGACGATCCACCCGAGAGCTTCTACTCCAAGCTTTGCCTCTAATCTTGGGGTAACTAGGTTACTCTAATTGCTAATCAAAGTCACCTAGGGAATATAGAGTATGATTATGGATTAATGAGTCTTGCTAATCCTTGATCTCAACACATGAGAGGTTAGGATTAGGGTTTGAAGAGAGAGAGCTTGAGGAGAGAGAAGGTGAGAGTGAGAATGAGTTGAAATAATAACTTATCTTGAATATATGAAGCATAATGATTTATCAAATAAATCAATCAAATGATTTATCAACCATGCTTCATTTATTCATGATGAGTGATTCATCTCATGAGTCATTAGTCATTTAATGCACCATTAACTACATGAATGAATCACACAAATGAGTTGCTAAATCAATAAATGCAAATGCCACCTTAACCCCCAAGTCATCATCCTTCTAGAGGCTTCTCGTCAAATTACGAGAACGCCCCACCTATCTGTGAAAACATGGAAAAACTTTAGACTGTATAAATCCAATAATCCGATACTAGAATCTGGCTTAAACCAAAGCCGGCTAGTAAAAACTGTCCGAACATCGTACGTGCGTAAAAACACGTATGCGTCCGAACCCTTGTCGTAAAACCATGCGACCTCTATATCGTTTAGCCCGGAGCAGAGAAACTCTCTGTGTGGGACTCTAAAAACTCGACTACTACGCTGGCAGTGGGTTTAACCACAGACCACAAGCGGCACTAGCTGTACGTAACGGTCCCCAGGTAGATGTCGATAAGAAGGCCGATGAGGAAACCCATCCGAACTCCTACTGAGCCTGATGTGACAATTTCCGTACAGTCCGGTCTGTTCTTCTTGGACTATCGCATATCGGGCCTAGGGGGCGGCAAGCGTCAGTCCCCTAAAAGCGGTATAAGTCGTGTCGGAGCGAAGCCCATTACAACTTGAGAAACTACTGGAAAACCTACCAGTAAATCTCGCTTGCCCTGGCCAGGGAATTTGCATAATGGCTCTCAGACACAGCACGATATCAACTCCCAATACCGGGAGAGACAAATCCTGTCTACCACTTCCTCCAGGTGCTTCGGGACTGCACCCAACTGCTACCTGTTTGCACGACTCCTTTGAGCCGTGGTAGGGTAGCAATCTAAGAACAGTGGGAACACACTCGAGGCGAAGCAGCAGTGTCAAGTCTGCGGACTATGCTGTACTCATGTCACCTGGGAACTGTTAACTGACGACGGGTATAATACCAACCAACAGTTCCCCGCGAGTCCTGTCCGGTGTACCCGTAACCCAATGAGCACCTGTATACTATCTCCAGTACGACGTACTGATGGCTCTAGGACAAACCATCTCCCCAACTGGGATGAGAAGCGTACACACTAGTCTACTCCGTAGTATCGATGCCCTATCTCGATAATCCTATGACTAGGGACCTGAAAAAGGATGTGCTTGTAGACTACCCAGCTCCCACTAGTGTGACTGCCATCACAATGCTGGTAGTCAAGCAAGATCCTAAAGGCTCTATCAATACGTACACACATATTAAGATAGATATAACCAAATAGCATACTACCATGTTTAGCAAGACTGTGAATATAACTATGAATATCCCAAGCTTCCATTAAGTAATATACAAGCTAGTATGAAACAATAATGGCCCCTAGGGCATATACACTAACAACTGGAATATGGTACCAGGAGCGAATCGTCATCTGTCATGACAGTATTTAGGGATTTTGGTTTTAGTTTAGCATCAGCACCGCTACACTGGAATATGGTACCAGGAGCGAATCATCATTTGCCATGAGGGAATTTCCCTCATTCCCAGTTTAACGATTAAGGGGTCATCTGTTTCCAGTTTAACGAATTAGAGGTCATCTATTCCCAGTTTAAAGACTTAGGGGTCTATTGGATTGGAGTTTGGAATTTTTGGGGTTAGGGTAGGCATCAGCGTTGCTAACGCTGAAGCACCTGTGCCAGGAGCAATTAATCATTTGCCTTTTCCTGTTGGGGAGCGATGGTTTAGGAGATAGGTTTAGGTCCCTATCACCTACGGCTTTTCAATTTTATTAGCCGTAAGGGTCCCATAAAAGCATTTTCTCCCTACGAGTTGTAAGGATCCCGTAGGTGCATTTTCTCCTTAGGAGTCGTAAGGACCCCCAAGTGTGTTTTTCCTTTGTGAGTCGTAAGAATCCCACGAAGGCGTTTTTCTTACGAGTCGTAAGGATCTCGCAAGTTTTGTTCTCCTCATGCATCGTGAGGACACATGAGTGGATCTTCCCCAAATGGGGCATAATTCCAAGGGCGGAGACCAGCTGCGTAACTGGTGATTGCGGTGGGGCATGGGTATGGTGAGAATTATTTGAGCCAAGTGGATTGTATACGGCAGTCAACTTGGGGACCAACCATAGGGCTGGCGAGAATTTTGGGAGATTGGATTTTTGTTGGCGTCTGCATCGCTGCACTAGAATGTGATATCAGGAGCGACTCATCATTCGCCGTTTGGAGACTTGGAATTTGGATCTTGTTTGGCATCAGCATTGCTGCACTAGAATAATGCCAGGAGCAACTCATCATTTACCTCGGAAGCACTCGAGATTTAGGTTTTTGTTCGGCATCAGCACTGCTAACACTGAAGTGAAATGCCAGGAGCGGCTCATCATTTGCGGTTGCCCGTTGGGGGGTGATGGCTCAGGAGACAGGTGTAGATCCCTATCACTTAAGGCTTTTCAATTTTATAAGCTGTAAGGGTCTCATAAAAGCATTTTCTCCCTACGAGTCGAGAGGATCTCGCTGGTGTATGATCTCCTTAGGAATCATAAGGATTCCTAAGTGTGTTGCTCCTTTGTGAGTCGTAAGGATCTCACGCAGGGATTTTCTCCTCACAAGGTCGAGAGGACTTTGCGAGTGTATTTTATCTCTTTTCATGAGTTTACGCCCTTTCGGGTTTTCAAAAACTCGCCGGCAGTCCTGCTGTTTTTACTCACGGAGTCCTTTCGGGTTTTCATCCGTGCCCGTTTTTCTTGTGGACATACCATTTTTTTGTCGCTGGTGGGACTTTAAAAGTAGTCTCACCGGCAGGACTTGGGAGAGATAGGGGTCGTTTATGCTCGTGAATTGTATACGGTTTTGCAGGATGTATGATCTAGACCGTAGGGCCGGTGTGCTCAATTCGCCCGTGACTTGGAGCATTCACGCGTAGTATTTCTTGAGTATCGGCCATTGATGGATGGTATGGGCCTTTCTCCCTCGGCATTTATTAGTTGGTAGGATCCTCCGTCGAACTCTTTCTCGATGACGTACGGTCCTTCCCAGTTTAGCTCGAATTTTCTCTTGGCATGTCGATTGGGGATGATCGGTCTTTTGAGGACCAGCACTAATTCGCTTTTCTTGAAAGCGCGGAGATGAGTCATCTTGTCATAGGCCCGTGACATATGGGCTCGGTACAGCTCCAGATTTTACTGTACTGCTAGCCTCTTTACTTCGAGGGAGTCGAGCTCTTTGAGCCGAAGGAGCACGTTTTCCTCCTCCGCCAACTCGTGCTGAACGACCATTCTTAAGCTTGGAACTTCGACTTCGAGGGGGAGGACCGCCTCCACTCCGAAGAGCAATGAGTATGGAGTGGACTGAGTTGGAGTACGGTGCGTGGTACGATATGCCCACAACGCCTCGTGAAGTTTGAGATTCCAGTCTCTCTTGTTGGCTGAAGCATTTTTTCTTAGGAGCTTGCATAGAGTCTTATTGAAGGCTTCGGCTAGCCCATTGGCCCTTGGATTATAGATAGAGGAATATCACCAGTCTATCTTGTGCTGAGTAGCGAACCTTGAGACTTTGAAACTCTTGAACGAAGGCCCATTGTCGGAAATGATTCTTCTTGGTGTACCGAAGTGGTATAGAATATTATGCTGGAAGAACGTCAGAATATTTTCTGTCTTGACTTCTTTTAGCGGGACAGTTTCAGCCCATCTGGAGAAATAGTCAGTTGTGGCCAATATGAACCGGTGGCCTCTGGATGACGGAAGATCAATTGGGCCAACTATGTCGGTGCCCCAGACTTCGAAGGGCCACGACTCTACCGTAGAATGCAATGGATTAGGATGCTTGTGAATGAAATCACCGTGAATTTGGCAGATATGACATTTCATTGCATGCTCTCCGCAATCCCGTATCATGGTGAGCCAGTAATACCCAAGCCGTTTAATTTGAAGTCGCATCCTAGGGCTAGATTGGTGAGCACCGCAAACGCCCGAGTGAACTTCTTTCATGACCTTTTGGGCTTCGGCCAATGACAGACACCTGAGCCAGAGTTGGTCATACAACTTATGGTATAGCGTGTCATTTACAAACACATATCGGAGAGTTCTCTTCTTCAGCTGAACCCTCGCAGATTTTTCTTCGGGCAGCTTGTCGTATCAGAGATACCCTCTGAAGGGCTCTCTCCAATCGGGCTCGTCTTGAACGATCAAAGCTTCTTTGGCAGGACTGCTCTTCAGTTCCACGCTTTCGTCTTCTTGTAGAGAGACAGGGGGTAGAATTTGCCGGCTCCTGATTGTGATCAGAATTTCGTCCATGTCAGGATCAGCCAGCTCCTTGGCTAAGCGAGCGAGTACGTCAGTCTTTCCGTTCAACGCTCTAGGGACTCTCATTAGTTCAATGTGAGTTAACCGTTTCATGAGTTCCACCACTCGGCTTCTATATCGAGCTAACTCGGGTTTGTATATCTTATAGTCGCCGCTTGCTTAGCTGACGACAAGCTGGGAATCACCGTAGACACGCAGCCGAAGGATTTCCATTTCTATGGAGAGCTCCAGACCAGCTATCAGAGCTTCATACTCAGACTCATTGTTTGTGCGAGGCTCGGTGAGAGCAAAAGAATGCCGTAGGGTTCCCATTGATGGCGTGATGAATACCAATCCTATCACTGCTTTTATCTCCAGGACGCTTGATTTACTGGAGGTCCTTATTGATGAGGCTCCATCGAAGTAGAGCTCCCAACATGGCTCGCTATCCTCGAGGTGCAATATTTGTTCATCGGGCAATTCACAATTTAGCGGCGACCCTTCTGGTATAGGATGAGCAACGAGGAAAACGGCGAGGGCTTTCCCTTTTACTACTTTCTGAGGAGTATAAACTATGTCAAACTCAAGCAGCATGACAACCTATCTTGCCATTCTGCCGGCTAGACTTGCTTTGGTCATTAAGTGTTTGAGCGGGTCGACCATAGAGATCAGCATAACCCGATGAACAAGCAGATAGTTCTACAGCTTCTTCACAACGAATATCAGAGCCAGGCATTGCTTTTCGATCGGGGAATAGTTGTGTTCTGCCCCAACTAAAGTTCGACTGAGGTAGTAGAGGGCATTCTCCTTTCCATCCCCGTTGTTCTGGGCAAGGAGTGCACCGAGTGACTCATCTAGCGCGGCAGTATAGAGAATCAACGGTTTATTTAGAATAGGGGCAGCAAGCACTGGTGGGTACAACAGGTACTGTTTGATGCTTTCGAACGCTTTTTGACATTCGGCATTCCAGACAAAAGGAGTTCCTTTCTTCATGAGCTTTGAGAAGGGCCTACATATTCCCGATAAATTTGAGATAAACCTTCGTATATAAGCAATCTTGCCATGAAAAGATCTTAGCTGCGTCAGACTCTTTGGAGGGGGCATCTCCATGATGGCCTTTATCTTGGATGGGTCAACTTCGATTCCCCGATGTCGAACTATAAAGCCCAGGAATTTTCCCGATGACACGCCAAAAGCGCACTTTAGAGGATTCATCGTCAGATCGTATTCCCTCAGTCTGGTGAGAACGGTCCTAAGATCTTGGATGTGATCGGCCTTGGCTTTAGTCTTGACGACTAGATCATCAACATAGCATTCAACGACTTTATGGATTAAGTGATCAAAGATATTGGTCATTGCCCTTTGATATGTAGCACCTGTGTTCTTTAGTCCGAACGGCATCACCTTATAACAGTATATTCCGATCGGGGTTCGAAATGTTGTGTGTTTCTCATCTTCAGGCGATATCTTGATCTGATTATATCCAGACGAGCCATCCATGAAGGTGAACAGCTCGTAATTTGAGGTGTCATCGACCATCATTTCCATGACCGGAAGCGGGAAATCGTCTTTAGGGCATGCCTTGTTAAGGTCCTTGAAATCGACAGAAACCCGGATTTGCCCATTTTTCTTCTTTACTGGGAAAATGCATGTGATCCAGTCTGTGTATTTCTCTTCCCTGATGAAGACGACATCGATGAGTTTCTTGGTTTCCTCGATGACCTTTTCTTCCAGTTCCCTTCTCATTCTTCGAGAAGATTGTTTGACTGGCTTAGCATCAGGAGATATAGCCAGCTTATGCACGACCACTTCAGGGGAGAGGCCAGGCATTTCTTTGTACGTCCACACGAAACAGTCGGCGAACTCATGCAGCAGGGCAATTATCTACTCCTTCATTTCCTCTGACAGGAGTGAGATGATGTAGGTCGGCCTTGGATTATTAGGCGTTCACAAATCGGTCTCGGTTAGCTCATCGAAGGTTGCTTGTTCGCCATCTTCGAGCTCTTGAGGAGCTTCTTCTGGCTCGGCTATCTCGTCATCATCATTTGATCTTTCGCTGGCTTCACCAACATAGATCATGTAGCATGCTTTAGAATCAGGTTGAATGAAGCCTATGCCCCGTCTATCTGGAATTCGTCCATCGATGGGTGCTCGGACCTGAAGCGGATGCCATAGCCCTCCATAAAACTTTGCTTCGGATTCCGTTTGATATAGTCGGCATCCGCACCTTTTGAAATATTCCCTCATCTCGAGTGCATAGTATCTAGGATTGAGGATGACCCTTATGCCTCTCTCATAAGGAGGGCACGCGACAGACAAATCGTTCGGGTGCACAACGGGGTTTGACCCATAAAACAGGATGCCTTCTGTCCACTCTTCCTCCCGGGAACGTAGAAAGTTTTCAGCTGGTCCATGGTAGAGACTGATAATGCATCGAGCTCTTTGCACATCCGTTCCGGCACCCTTGTGATGGCCAGGGACCCTTCTGCAATTTCGAAGGTCTTTCGTAGTTTCGCTTATTGCATGGGGATCCAATCTGCACAGCTGTTGCAAGGCAGGTCCTCTTCCTCCAACTCTTCAGTGTCGCTGCCAAGATGAGGGCGGACTTTGCTTCTAGATGGGCCTTTAGTATCAGATTCGTCCGTATCGCTACCGAAACGAGGGCGGGTTTTACGGAAGGACGGACTTCCAGCGTCGGTATCGCTACCGAAACGCGGGCGCACTTGGGCGTTTTTGCTTCTGAAAGTGACAACTGGCTCAGATTTGCTTTTGAGTCTTAGGGCCGCTCTGTCCTCAGTCGGTTGTGGCATAGCATTTTGGTGGTTCTTAAAGTACCGAGAATCCTCATATCGGACTTCATGCACACCGAATGCTGGATGTCTCCGTCAATGCGTCTTTCTTCACCATTTTTAGAATACTTCATGCACTGATGGAAAGTTAACGGAATGATGCCGTAATCATGGAGCCACGGCCGCCCCAAGAGAATTTTATAAGACGTGTCAGCGTCGATCATGTATATCTTAGCTTCGGTCTGCAGATCCCCAAATTTGATTGGCAGAGCTGTGGACCCCAGAACTTGCTGGTAATTTTGGTTGAAGCCTTGAATGACAATCCTTTCCCTTGACAGGTGTCGGACGTACATTGACAAACTCTTTAGAGTTTGCAAGTTCATGATGTTCACTGAGGACCTTGGATCAATCAATATGCGATTAATCCGGTCTCCGTCGCTGTACCCTGTCACGTAAAGTGGCTGATTATGCTCAGCCGTTCCCAGTAGCAAGTCTTCGTCCTTAAACGTGACTGCGGTGGCATGCAGAGTGTACTGGTCTTCTTTCATATTAATTTCCGCAAAGCGAGCCTGATACCGCTCGGGGTTCTGTAGAGTGTGAATGAGAACCTCTTTAAGCTCTTTAGATAGGACCAAGGAATCATAGATGCTTAGGAAAGACGGGAGATTTCGGAGATGAGCCAATACATTGTAGTCCACTGAGGAAGGACTTGAGTTTTCATTAGCCGGTTCTCTGCCATCTTCCTCATTAGCCACATGTCTTTCCTTTCCTTTTGGGGCGTTTTCCTGATTTGGCGGTGGACCCCTGTCGCTTCTGAGCTGGATTTGGTTGGCCTTTGTGGCGAGCTCCTCGTCCTCTTCGGGAAAACAGAGCTCTTCCTCAGAGTCCCTGCCACGATGGATGGTGTAGCAGGTCACTATAGGGATCTCTTCAATGGAGTCTTCTTCTAACTCCTCCAGATTTTCGGCCGCTTCTATAGGGTGGAACTACTTCAATTGAATCAGAGTTCTTTCCTTCTTTTCATAGTCTTCGAGGGAATCGATGTATTTTTGAATGGTCGATCTCCCTGTGGACTTTTTTTCGCGCCGAGCTGCACTTTTCTTCTTCTTGAGCTTCTTGGATTTTGAGCTTGATGGAGCTGCATTAGCATCTGGAATGGTAGGCTTCTTCTGCCCTTCCCATTCCTTCCTGGGCTCTTTCTGAAGTAGCTTTAGCATCTTCTTCGTCTTATTAGATATGTTCTTACTCCAAGGAGGCTGCGGTGAGTCGGTTTCATTTTTCAGGGAAGCGGGTTCGGCTGTCTGCTCCCATAAGGCTTCAGCTTCTGTCTTTATAAAGTTGGTGGTTGCAACATGATTGTTCACCAACACGCTTTTGGATAGCTAGATCTCTCCATCTTTGTACTGCTTCTTTATCCAGTCTTTGAAGATATAGCAATCCTCAATCGCATGGATCACTAATCGGTGGTACGGGTAATATAGGGGATTGTCGGTCATTTTTTCTTCTTGAGGTCTTTTCGACTCCAGCAATTGTAGACCGTTGTTCAAGGCATCTTTAAATATCATGCGGACCTTGCCCCTTCTAAAAGAGTAAACCTTGTTCTTTTCTCCTCTAAGGAAGGCCCTTCTCCTCCCAGCAATGGCTTTCGAGATCGGTTGGTTTTGGAATCGCCCGCCCTTCGCTTGTCTTCATTGTCGGACGCATTGAAGACATTGGTACTGCTGGAATTCCCGCTTCTATGGTTGTCGTCCCGCTTGCTTTTCCAAGTCTTGTCTCTCTGAGAGTCTGGGGTACACTCTTGCTTCGAGCGTTCCAGCATTTGGACTTTCTTGGTTAGCTCTTGAAATGTCTTGAGGCCTGCTGTACACAAGAATGGGACCAAGGCATCATAAATGCTCAGGAGAGACGGGAGATTTTGGAGATGAGCCAATACATTGTAGTCCACTGAGGAAGGACTTGAGTTTTCATTAGCCGGTCAGGATGTTGACAAACTTACGAAGAAGGAGCGCATCATTGCCTCCCGTATTTCCGCACGATGCTTTAAAGTGGGCAACGTGCTGATTTGCATTTCCCGTCCCGTTAAATCTTCCGAACTTATGAATGACGTAGCCGCTCGGGAACTCGATCAGATCGTACTGTGTGGGATATGGCCGCCCACTACTGCCAATTTCTTTCTGAGCTTCAGCTTCAGCCACCAATGTTTTAACTTTGCTGGTGACCAAATCCATTATCCGATCTTGTGTTAGCGGGATAGTGCTATCTGAGGCCAAGGCATCACCAGAAGCGGAATGTGGCCGGCTTTCGTGCGGCTCGACCAATCTTGGACCCAAAGGGACAGGTATCGGCCGCTTCGGATTGTCATCATCCGGCTCAAGAGTAGCAACTTGTGCTTGATTGGGAGGCGCTCAAGCAATTTGAGCCGTAAGCTGCATCACAATGTTCATTAGGTCGTCAATTTTCGAATAGAGCTTGGCCATCTCTTTATCATTGGTCCTGATCTGTTTCCGAAGCTCTTGAAGCAGCTTTTGCTCCGCGGTCCTGGGGCGGAAAGTCGGCTCTTCCTCGCTGTCCGAGCTTGACTCTATATGGACTGAGTGGTCTTTCTGCCTATCATCCTCATCGAGAGGGTTTTCATCATCCAGTGGAGGCGGCTGTTCTTAGGAAGCGGCAAACACATTCAAGCCAAATTGGGCTTGGGATGTGGTGGCCACATCCTTGCTTTTGCTGTGAAGGTTGTCGTTGGGGCGCCCACCTGCCATATAAACCGTATGGATAACATATCCAGCCGTCTTTTTATTATTGGCGGTTGATTTCCCGGATCGCTGTCTTGACCCTCCTGTTCCGATAACGAACAGTCGACTGAAGGCGGCTGGCCTGGCCGGATTCTTGAATGGTGCTGACGCTTCCTTTTTGGTTTTGCCCCGCTGTTTTCGCGCGGCACAGAGCGCCTGATAGACTCTTGAAGAGATAGTGTCATACTTTTTCTGCTGGGGCCGGGACACGTCTCTTCGTAGCAACGTTCGGACCGCTGTCTTCTTGATTCTGGTGGTCATGGCATTTTTCTGAACCCACTTCAGAGGTTCGAAGGAATTGCTAATTTTTACGGCCTACTCAGCCGTCGTCGCGGAGTAACCCTGCTCTTGGAACCTCACAAGATTTTACATGGCCGAAGTCCTGGCCCTCTTGTTGGCTCGATACCTGAGCCGCTTCTGCCTTAACTTTTATGTTTTAAGCACTCGGCAGACTACGGCTCTTCAGGAAGACGCCGTAGACCGATTGATAGAGAGGCCTGAAGAGACGCCCGATCATGCATTTGTTGAAGTTATCACCTGAGCTCGTCCGCAACGTTTGATGTTGCCGTTTGTACTAGAAGTCTTGCCCCCAGCTGGAGCACCAGAGAAGTTCAGACACCGTCTTAAATTTCGGTTGTGGTGCCTTAGCGATCACAACATTCGGTCTCTTTCCCCTTGAGACCGGCTTGGCCACCTGTTTTGCCGGGATTTCTGGCAGATGAGTGCTTCCGGCAGGGTTAGATGATGACAGAACCAAACTGGCAGGGAAGTTCCTCCTATTGTCGACTGAGGCTTGCGGGGAGAACCACACGAGTATTGATCTTGACCACGTACGGAATCGGGGTCGCATCAGAAGTTGGATCCATCTTAGGAGACATTGTCGTTGAAAGTTGATTGCTACACGGAAAAAAAATATTTCAGTACAAACATTGGCATATATATTATATGAGTTTGCATGAACACTTCACCCGAGATATGGGAGGAGAGATAGGTCCCACCGGGCGTGCCAAAATCTGTAGGGTATTTTTCGTCACCCCATTGAGATGGGAATACATGCGCGCTCGTCAGGCGCATTACAGATTCCCCCTGCCTAGGGTAGGCGGGGGTTTATTGATTGTGGTGATCCGAATCTCCGGCAGCCGCGGACTAAGCTGCCGTTAATTACCCCTGCTTTTGGAGCAAGAGAACCTCTGATTGACGGGTCAACTATTCATGCGAACTCAATATGCAATGTGCGTGTTTTGAAAGGGATTTTGGATATATCGGGAGACCCGCAAAAGTCCCGCTATCCGGGGGACATTGTTGTAGAGTATGTGTGTGTGTGTGTGTCTAAGGGAAAGCGCATCCAAAGGATGCGTGGAAGAAAGCGCCAGCGCCTCACATGAGCGGCACGCGGGCATTTAGGCGCTGGCGCTATCGCCTTGGGCGTTAGCGCCTTACGTGCTAGGCACGTGGGCGCTCGGGCGCGAGCGCCTCACGTGCCAGGCACATGGGTGCTCGGGCGCTAGCGCTTTGGGCGCTAGTGCCTCACGTGCCAGGCACGTGGGCGCTCGGACGCTAGCGCTTTGGGCGCTCGGGCGCTAGCGCTTTGGTCCCTAGCGCCTCACGTGTCAGGCATATGGGGGCTCGGGCGCTAGCGCCTCATGTGCCAAGCACGTGCATGCTCGGGCGCTAGCGCCTCACGTGCCAGGCACGTAGGCGCTTTGGGGGCTAGCGCCTCACATGCCAGGCACGTGGGTGCTCGGGCGCTAGTGCTTTGGGCGCTAGTGCCTCACGTGCCAGGCACGTGGGCGCTCGGGCGCTCGCGCGGCAAAAGGGACTTGGTCTCTGCACTGGAGTTGTACTCCCAGAAAGAAATACTTATTATTTTATGTGTGTGTGTGTGTGTGTGTGTGTGTGTGTGTGTGTGTATGAGGTGTTAAACTCCTAGGATATTTTGAAGCTGATGAAGGGGCTTCTCCCCTTGAGCCCTGGATCTTCCCCAAAGTGGGGTTTTTGGAGATGTGTCTCCTTCTTCCTCCTTTGTTGGCCGGCTCTTGGTTGACAAGAGGGGTGAGGTTTTTAAAAATCTCTCCTTTTTAAGATCTGATGGAAGATCCAAGCTCCCCTTTGTGGGTTTTGCGGTGAAAAACTATTTAGTTTTGGAAAAGGAAAAGTAAAACTCTTGATTTAATTCAAAAGAAAGAAGAAAGTTTTAGAACCTTGAGGAAGGAGAAGATCACAGATCTTGATTCTTTTTGGGATAGAGAAAAAGTTGTTGAGATATTTTCATTATCTTTGCCTTTATAGGCTATACACTTTACACATAGCCCCTTGTGCTTTACAAAATGACATTTTGCCCATCCCATGCCTCATGTGCTATTTCTTTTTGCACATAAGCCATGGGCTTTACAAAAATTTGGCTTTATGCCCATTTTTCTTACATTTATTCATAAAATAAAATAAAAGAAATACACCAAAATTATTTATTACAAAATTTTCATTTTCGCATGGGGGAGGCTGGTCACTTAATGTTTGGGCTCGACCCGGGCATTGGCCCATTTGACCTGGGCTTGGGCCCACTTGGCTTGGGGTTGACTTTGATTTTGACTTGGTCAAACGGGGTGTAAAGTTTGACCACAAAACATGCCATAGTACCTATGGACCAGCCGTTGAAGGGCAGGCCCAAGCCTCATTAATGGCATCGTGGAACCGCCGCAAACCCTAAGGTTCAAAAGAGGTTCCATGGTCATTATGTTGAGTTAGGGTCTCATTCTTCTAGAGGGTTCACAGAATTACTTACATGTTTTTGCGTATACCTTAAACTTGGAAAAATGGGTTTTCTGACATTCGTTCGAACTTTTTTTTAAACTTCGCCTAGACAAGATGTGAATACCCTTCATCCGCACGCTAAACAATGCCTCAACCCTCAAGGATAGACGATATACTAACGGTCATCACATTTTAGCCGGCCTCTAGCAGTGGCCCAATCCTCTGGTGCTGATCTGAACGTTCGAGAAATCTTAGTAAATAAAATCCATCAAACGCTCATGTCACGAAAAACACAATAAAACGACATATATATGCAATCGTGTCACCGGAATACATCCTGGTCAGTCCTCGCCCAAGAAGAGCTCATGCTGACCACAACTTTAGCCGCAGCTCTCTCTGCCCTTGCAACCGTGGTAACAAAAACCACAAACCGATATCGATGAGGATAGATCATATGAACGAATAGAATACGGTGCAAAGAAATGTACATCCTAAGTCTTCTTAAGCGGAGTAGCGTATCGTAAGTATGCCGCGGAACATACACACGGTACGTCACTCTACTTAAGTCACCTACTCCATCAACCAAGGTCAACCTATGCGACGAAAGTTTGGGTCTAATACCCCCTCGACCAAGTCTAAGTTCCGTAAGGCCAAGCCTAGGTTCCTAATATAAATATACGCCCTAGACTCCGCATAGTCAAACCTAGACTCGAACCAAGGTTAAACCTAGCACTCTGATACCAACTTTGTCACGACCCAAAATGGTACATGACTGGCACTTGAATCATGTGAAGTCTATAGGACCCCACCTAATTTAAGTAAGCCAAAAGCTCAGAAATGTAAACCATTTTTTTAAATGAAAGAGTGAAGGAAAAACTTGTTTGAAAGCAACATCATATTTTCCCGAAAATTTCGGCAGAGTCTCCTTTGTAAATACTGGCCCCCAAATGGGTACAACACATGAAATACATAAATAATGAATAAATACATCCCCAAGCAGGAGATAGCTCTTCGCCAAAAGGCGAAAACCACCAAACAAGCAATATAATATACAACGCCAAATGGGCGAGGATCAGAAACTCAGAAGAAACCCAATATCCTCAAGAAAACCAGAGAAGAATCATAATATACAAGCGCGCGACTCTAAGGTCGAAAGAATAAACAACTGGTTTTCTATGTCTATCAATATACATGTTTGGTTGATGGTGTTTCTAGATACAAGTGAATATAAATAAGGTACGACGGTGGTCACGATGCAAGTGAACCCACCTATCAAAGCAACCACCCGGAAGGAAGCAGTATGCCAGCAAGCCGCAATGAAACATGTACGGCCAAACCTGCAAGAAACTGTGGCACAACGGGGGTGAGTTGCCAACTCGTGAGTAGAAAACATCACTGAGAAAAATTCACATGTATGACTCTCTCCTATGTCATACAATAATAATATCCTCAATATATACAACCTGAAAATATCTAGTAATGGCAAGGGTAAACATCTGAACATAAGTATAATACCCAGTGCTCATGTCAGTGCCTTATGATTGAGTGATTTTCTCATTATGTCGGTAGAAAATGTATAGAAATCACAACCAAAGAATTTTTTTTGACCGCAATCAATAACGGTGTCGATTGTAGTGCGTTAGCGAGTGCGGATCGTCCATAGGGAAAGTGTGATCCGTTCGTAATTGAATTAGATGAATTGAAGATTAAAGAAAGAGAAGAAAAGACAATTCAATTCAAGATTTAAAAGTGAATTTCAAGAATTATTAAAATCTAGATCTAATAACAAGAAAACATTAAAAATCAAGAATCAAGAATTGATGATATCCAATCCAAATAGTAATCAAGAATCGAAATGAGCCTCGTAGAAATCGATCGAATCTATAGACGTGACGAAATCTATTGATTACGTATTCTTATCCATCGATGATTTGATAATAGATCGATGATGATCAACGAGAATTAGGGATTTCTTGCGGAAACTAGGGTTATCATCTATCCCTTGTCCGTTCGTTGATTTCATTCACATTCTAGCCTCTAGTAAATTCAAGAATCGATCGTGGATCCCTAATTATGAGCTAACACAATCAAGAAAGTATCGCTCGAAACTAGGTCATCGATTCTTCAATTTACTAAGGTTTACAAAACTCATAGGACTTAAGAATCGTTTCAAGATTTGTAACATCATCATCTATTGATTCTCTCGACTCCTTCACGAGCGGAGTTTTACTCAAACATCATAACAAGAAACACAATCAAGAATTGAGATCGAATCATGATGCAAGAATGTAAAGAAAGCAAGATAAAAGAATTTTCACCTTTATTATTCAACAATTCGTTACACTTCGCTCAAACACTACAAGAAATTCAGAAGGGAACGAGATCGTCGAATTTAGCGTCGCATCGTCTTCGTGAGTCGCGGATCGTCTTGGATCACTTGCTCGGATGAAGATCGGCTTCGCTCCAAAAGGATGGTTGATTTCTCGCTTGATTTGTACTCGGTGTTCTTGATTTTTGGCTTGGATTTGATTGGATTAGGGTTAGGGTTACAAGTTGTGTCACTCAACTTGTGTTGGGGAATTGATGGAGGAATCAACAACTATTCAACAACCTCAAACCCTAGATCTAGATCCCTTTTTATAACCCCCTCTCCTTTTCAATTCAAATTCAAATTTCCCTCCAAAATGAACCATTTTTCAATTCAAATTGAAATTTCCCTCCAAAATGAACTACCTCATTTGAATTTTCCCTACAAAATGAGGTTGTTTGAAAGAATCTTCTAGAAGAAGTTTGTTGGAGGGAATATTCTAGAATGAGGTTGTTACAAGGAGGATTCTAGAAGAAGGTTGTTATAAGGAGGTTTCTAAAAGAAGGTTGTTGGAAAGAGCCTTCTAGAAGAAGGTTGTTGGAGAGAGCCTTCTAGAAGAAAGTTGTTGCAAGGAATATTCTAGAGTGAGTTTGTTATGCAGAGCCTTCTGGAAGAAGGCACATGGACATCTGGAGTCTTCTGGAAGCTTTGGCCGTTACTGGAAGCACATGGGAGAATTCGGAAGCAGTGACGTCATCATACAGCCGCGGATCCACGGCGGGAATGGGCCTTTGGCCGCGGATCCGCGGCGCTTTAGAGCCCTCTGTGCATCAAATTTCTGTGTTATTATTAGGCTGACATTTTAGCACTTTTTTGATGTGTTGAATCCCATTTTGCTTTCTTGATTTCTGCCAGATCTCAAGTCTTGGACTTGACGTATTTTTATCAGCACTTTTAACAGTTTCGTCTTTTCTCCTGGAATTTCCTGCACAGATTCTCGAGACAAGTGTTGCGCTACACAAAGATTATGCGATGCAATGATAAACACTCAATTTCCCTCAAAAATGTCCGTTTTAATATATAACACAAGTTATTTGGTATTTTACAGTCAATTTGCTAATATATGCTATATTAATACCGAACACCTCTAGATGAGTGCAAATGGTAGGGAAATGACGTGTTAAAAATGCAATATTTTCGACTGATCAAATTCCCCCAAACTTATTTTTGGTCGTCTCGAGCGAACTGTTTTATTAAAAAGAGAAGGAGAAAATAAAGAAGGAGAAAAACTAACTAGCAAACTTTCGTAGGCAGCACGATTGCACTGATCACGTGCAACAAGACTTTAATCCTCTAGGTGTCCCTAGTAGGAGGAGTGTTGTCTCCTGAGGGTTTTCAGCGGATTGCACCCACAAAATCCAATAATAAAAAGAAGACCGTGAAAGTTACATATAAAGATAAGAATTGTAAAAGAAAATCTTTGAAAATTAGAGTTTCCAACTATGATAGTTTTTCGGTTGTCATGAGCCCTATCTTAATAGTCATGAAAAGATATTAGAAATCACATCATCCCTCAACAAAACATCGTCTTTATTCTTCATACCTATCTTTCTTCCAAACATCGATCATATAACCCTACGTGTCTGTAAAGAACATCCCTACACCCGGAGAATTCAATTCAAGCTATCATACTCTTGTCCATCTGCCCCAGTACTTTTTAATTAATGAATATTTAGATTTGCTCACACATTTTCATGCGACCGTTAATACTTCTTGAGTTACTAACCGACCGATTACTCATGTTCTTGCTTATACGGTGTTTTTCCTCGTCTTGCACCACCTAAGGCTTAGCAGTGACTCCCAGACCAGTTGGTCTAAGGCACTAGGTGAAGAGGCACCCTCGCTATATTTTTTTATTGCTGCCTCGGCGATAACAAAACCAGTGTTCATTTTTCTCACCATTTTATATTTTATTCATTTTTTTTATTTACTTCATACTGTGGCTTTAAGACAAGAGAATTTAAAGGTATCCTCTACTGTCCCGAGCTTCAAGACGTGTGTAAGTGCAAATAGCAGGGTATCAACGTTCAAAATGTTTGGCTTCCAGAATAGGAACTATTTTTCAGACTTATTTTTATCCTCAGATTAGTGACTTCCATCATCTTACTAACCCTTGGGACAACGGCTCATAACTACTTATTACTAGTTCGTATAAGAAAACTTCTAATTTTCTTGGTTTTCTTAAATTTTTCCAATCTTTTGGATGTAATTTTTTCCACTATCTAATCTTTTATTATCTTATTTATGTACAACAAATTTTTAAATTTTTATTTTTTTTGAAATTTTTTAAATTTTTATACGTTTTTAGAAAATGTTTTGTGCTTATGAAAAGTATGATGCAAATGATGCGAAAATAAGCACAAACCTCCCCCAAACTTGTTTTCAACAGTGTCCTCACTGTTGCCATCTGCTAAACCTCAAAAAACCTGTAAGCTTGGGAGGAAATTTATTAATGGGGGCAAAATATTTAAGTGAAAATCCTCCCCCAAACTTATTTTTGGGTCACAATTTTGTGTAAAAAAATTTTCTTTTCAAGAGTCAGATTATACCCCCCCCTAAACTTGAGTTAAGCAATGTTAATCTTTGAAAATCACATGAGGGGGTCAAACATCAGTGGTTGATGCCAAGCTTTGCAAAGACCGAAAGTTAATACCAACCATTCGAAAATTTTATCAATGTAGTGCTCAGGTTGGTGGAAGAAAAAGTGGGGAAAAGGTAAGTGGTGGAATAAAATGTGTGTGCGTCTCATTTTGGAGAGACGATATAGTGAATGTGATGGATTACTCGCATTCTTTTTACAGTCCAAAAGAAGGGGTGGAGGTTCAATTTAATTGATTGGGAGATGATTCATCTCAACGCCCGTGTCATTCAAAAATGTGAGTTCATCAGCGAAGATTTCCTCAAAAGTCCCATTAATACCCCGAAGAATAATGTCATCACAAAGCACGGGGTGATCTTCAGAATCTAAAAATGGTTCATAATTAGTGTTAGTTATTGACCCGGACAACTCGGTGGAAGAGTCCATATATGTATGATACATAGTTGGGTCAAACAACAACATATGAAAAGAGTCAAGATCGGTATCATGAGGATGATCAAATTCGCTGCTGTCGACATCCATTAATTCGACAGAACAGACCTGAACAGTAGGTTCGGAGGGTACACTTCCGAACTTGTAAATGTTCAGCTCAATTGACCTGTTCCCGAAGGATAGGGTCATAGAGCCATTACGACAGTTGATGATAGCATTAGAAGTGGCCAAAAAGGGGCGACCTAAAATCACCGGAATTTGTTTCCGTGGGTTCGCTACAGGCTGTGTATCAATTACAATAAAGTCTACAGGGAATACAAATTCCCCGATTTTTATTAACATATCCTCCAGTTCACCCCTAGGTTTGGTGATTGATCGGTCAGCCATCTGGAGAGTTATGCTCGAGGACTTTAACACTCTGATACCTAACTGCTCGTAAACTAAATATGGAAGCAAGTTAACACTAGCGCCAAGGTCAATTAAAGCACGGTTGATGTGTTTTTCCCCAATAGAAATAGAAATAGTAGGACAGCCAGGGTCCTTATCTTTCTATGGCTATTGCTGGGGAAAAGCCGTGTCTACAGTCTTTACCATGAATAGCTTCTTGGGCACTTGAGTCTTCCTCTTCCTAGTGCACAAGTTCTTAAGAGTTTTCGCATAGGACAGAACTTGTTGGATAGCATCTAGGAGAGGAATGTTGATGTTAACTTGCTTAAACATGTCCACAAGCTTCTCCATTTGGGCATTGGGTTTGTTGGGCCTCAACCTATTTGGAAATGGAGCTCTATCAATAATTGTTGGGTCCAACATTTGTGGAGAAGGTTGTGGGGGTGGGAAGGATGAAGTGGGTGGACGGTTCGAGCCTTTGGGAAAACGGAGAATAAGCTCAGAAGAAGACGGTAAATTAGACGAAATAGGGTAAGAAGTAGAAGTGGGAGTGGAAGTGGAAGTGGAAGCCGGGGTGTTAATGATCAATTCACCATCATTAATTTGTTCACCCACATGATTGTCTAGCACTCTTCCAGATCTCAACATTGTAAGTGCATCCACATTAGTGTAATGTGAAGGTCCAGGATCAGGTAGGGGTTGAGCTGAAAGATTCCCTTTGTCTCTTGCACTCATTTCGGCTTTTAATTGTGCAATTTGAGCTTCCATCGATTTAATACTCTTCGTTTGGTTAGTGGAGTTTTTCTTTATATCATCGACGGAAGTCTTTATTGTCAAAAGCAAGTTCATGAATGAAGATGATTCATCAGTACCGGTCAACTGCAAAGGGTTAGACGGTGCGGGTGTGTTGACCGGATTTTGAAAGTTTTGTGTTTGGAAGGGGTGCTGACTCAATTGGAGTGGTTGCTGTTGTGGTGGAAGAACCCTTTGGAAATTGTTTTGGTTTAGATCCGTGTATTGAGGTTGGTGTTGGATCCAAGAAAAATCAGGGTGATTCCTCCAATCATGATTATATGAGGAAGAAGAAGGATCGTTTCCAGGTCTTTGCTGAAATGCAGCATTAGTGTACCTTGAAACGATATATTCAAAGGACATTCTTCCGTCAAATGTGATGGGTTTGAACAGCAGCCACACACGGTTTTGGGAAGTGTGTATTGGTTTAGGGAGCCTGAAGAGATTTTGTCTCTATAGCGTCGAGTTTCCTTTGTATTGTGGCCATTTCGGCTCTCATTGTGACGGAAACATCGAGCTGATTGACATCTTCCCTAGGCGGTGGTGGTCTAACACTTCCCCATTGTAAAGTGTTTTGAGCTAAATCTTCTAGATATTTCCAAGCTTCACCATCCTCTTTGGTCATGAAGGTGCCTTGACACATGGTTTCAAGCATCTGTCTAGGAGCGAGATCAATACCCTCATGGATAATTCGACACAAATCCCATCTAGAGATTCCATGATAAGGACATTGTAAAAGAAGATCCTTGAACCGTTCAAAGCATTTCCAGAATGGTTCATTGGAAAGTTTGGTAAATTTAAAGATTTCGCTCTGAACACGGCTGGTCTTGTGATTGGGATAAAATTTCTTTAGGAATGCTTTTACAAATTCATCCCATTTTGAAATATAATGTGCGGTTGTATTGTAAAGCCACTTCTCGGCTAAGTCCCACAAAGTGAATGGGAGAAAACGTATACGCAGATCATCCACAGACGATTATGACGTTCCAATCATTGCGCATACGTTTTCGAATTTGGAGACAAAAACGTATGCGTCTTCAGAATCAAGACCGTGAAATTTGGGTAATAGTTCGATGAATTGGGGGTTAATTTCAAAATTTTCCTCGTTGGCAGGTGGTATAGAAAGACAGGTGGGAAGGATAGCATCTCTCTTGGAGAGAAATGCGTGGAGGATTCTGCGCACCTGCGGGCGGTGGCAGAGTGGTGTAAAAGTTTGATGGAAAACCGTCCATCGTGGTGGTAGTAGGAAAAAGAAAATGTAGAAATACCGACTTTGGGATCGATAGGGAAAACACGGACAAGACGGGCACTAGAATCCCGTGTGCAGCCGAGCTTGCATTAAAGAGTTTAGTACAAGTGGCAGCGTTGATATAATTAGGGGAAAGATGAAGTGGTGTTTGTTTTGAAAAATATACGGATTTTTTGAAAAACTGATGCAAACCACAACAAATGCAACAAGCAACCCTAAGTCTAGTGGTCACCTTGGTCAAGGCTCTAGACCGCTCCTAACTGCCAAAAGACAAGTCGCAGGATCAACCCTCCACTTCCTCTTTGTCTCTCCTGTGGCCAGGTAAGTGGGAGGTTCTCCACTACGTAAGTAGTGGGCCTAATTAAGTAACCACTTGCCTTAGACACACTTGCCTTAGACACCACAAAAGAAACGCAGATAAGCAATGGATTACCCACGGCCTTCTCCTGTCCTAAGTGAGCACGACGGTCCTTAGAGTCATGTCTAGATTTCTTTTAATTAATGAGGGTAATATGGATGCAATTTTGTGATTTTCGGGGCTTAGGAAGGGTAATGAACTCCCCACCTAATCTGAATTTGGTCTTTGCCTCTTAATTTCCGTATTAAAAATGCAAACAACCAAGATCAAACACGCACAATTTTAGCTTTTTGCGGCGCTGCGAATTTTTGCAAAGAAAACCTGCAGAAAATTGTTATTGGAGCAGACAGAGAAGGAGATAAGAAAGTCAAGAAGTCGCCTGAGAACTTTAGTGCACTGTAGCCTCTAACACGCGGCGGATCCGCCACAGACGCACTTAAATGCTGCGGAACCGCGGTGACATCATTTGACCACTGCACAAAAAATTCAAGAACTGCTTCTGTTGCTTCACTGAACTCCCTGGAATATTGAGAAAAAATTTTCCCAAGCTCCACAGATTGCAGATTTCCTCGCAACAAATCACAACAAATCGTTTAGTGTTTGCGTGAATTTTGATCTAAAAATTTTGATGGAATAAATTTTTCAACTCAAATTTAAAAAACGAACAAATTAGCACACGATCCCCGGCAACGGCGCCATTTGATTGAGTGATTTTCTCGTTGTGTCGGTAGAAAATGTATAGAAATCACAACCAAAGAAATTTTTTTGACCGCAATCAATAACGGTGTCGATTGTAGCGCGTTAGTGAGTGCGGATCGCCCACAGGGAAAGTGTGATCCGTTCGTAATTGAATTAGATGAATTGAAGATGAAAGAAAGAAAAGAAAAGACAATTCAATTCAAGATTTAAAAGTGAATTTCAAGAACTATTAAAATCGAGATCTAATAACAAGAAAACATTAAAAATCAAGAATTAAGAATTGATGATATCTAATCCAAATAGTAATCAAGAATCGAAATGAGACTCATAGGAATCGATCGAATCTATAGACGTGATGAAATCTATTGATTACGTATTCTTATCCATCGATGATTTGATACTAGATCGATGATGATCAACGAGAATTAGGGATTTCTTGCTGAAACTAGGGTTTCATCATCTATCCCTTGTCCTTTCGTTGATTTCATTCACATTCTAGCCTCTAGTAAATTCAAGAATCGATCATGGATCCCTAATTACGAGCGAACACAATCAAGAAAGTATCGCTCGAAACAAGGTCGTCGATTCTTCAATTTACTAAGGTTTACAAAACTTTTAGGACTTAAGAATCGTTTCAAGATTTGTAACATTATCATCTATTGATTCTCTCGACTCCTTTACGAGCGGAGTTTTACTCAAACATCATAACAAGAAACACAATCAAGAATTGAGATCGAATTATGATGCAAGAATGTTAAGAAAGCAAGATAAAAGAATTTTCACCTTTATTATTCAACAATTCGTTACACTTCGCTCAAACACTACAACAAAATGAGGAGAGAACGAGATCGTCGAATTTAGCGTCGCATCATCTCCGTGAGTCGCGGATCGTCTTGGATCACTTGCTTAGATGAAGATCGGCTTCGCTCCAAAAGGATGGTTGATTTCTCGCTTGATTTGTACTCGGTGTTCTTGATTTTTGGTTTGGATTTGATTGGATTAGGGTTAGGGTTACTAGTTGTGTCACTCAACTTGTGTTGGGGAATTGATGGAGGAATCAACAACTATTCAACAACCTCAAACCCTAGATCTAGATCTTTTTTTATAACCCCCTCTCCTTTTCAATTCAAATTAAAATTTCCCTCCAAAATGAAAATGAGGTTGTTAGAAAGAATTTTCTAGAAGAAGTTTGTTGGAGGGAATATTCTAGAATGAGGTTGTTACAAGGAGGCTTCTAGAAAAAGGTTGTTATAAGGAGGCTTCTAGAAGAAGGTTGTTGGAAAGAGCCTTCTTGAAGAAGGTTGTTGGAGAGAGCCTTCTAGAAGAAGGTTGTTGCAAGGAATATTCCAGAGTGAGTTTGTTTTGCAGAGCCATCTGGAAGAAGCCACGTGGACATCTGGTGTCTTCTGGAAGCTTTGGCTGTCACTGGAAGCACATGGGAGAATTTGGAAGCAGTGACGTCATCATACAGCCGTGGATCCGCGGCGGGAATTGGCCTTTGGCCGCGGATCCACGGCGCTTTAGAGCCCTCTGTGCATCAAATTTCTGTGTTATGCTTGGGCTGACATTTTGCCAGTTTTCTGATTTGTTGAATTTCATTTTGCTTTCTTGATTTCTGCCAGATCTCAAATCTTGGACTTGGCGTATTTTTATCAGCACTTTTAACTGTTTCGGCTTTTCTCTTGGAATTTCCTGCACAGATTCTCGAGACAAGCGTTGCGCAACATAAAGATTATGCGATGCAATGATAAACACTCAATTTCCCTCAGAAATGTCGGTTTTAATATATAACACAAGTTATTTGGTATTTTACAGTCAATTTGCTAATATGTGCTATATTAATACCGAACACTTCTAGATGAGTGCAAATGGTAGGGAAATTGACGTGTTAAAAATGCAATATTTTTGACTGATCACCTTAGGTAGCAACATGTCAATATATGATGTATGAATGCATGAAAACAGAATAAATCTTAAATGAGAAAGCTTTTTTCTTATCACAGTGAGATTTCTGTATAAAAATCAAAGTATCATCAATGAAATCAACAGAGAATCCGTGTCAAGCATCGACACAAAATATATATTCCAATATCTCAATATCTCGTGCTCCGGCAATCTACTGTCCCGTATCATCCAATCTCAATATTTCGGGCTCCGCATGATCAGGATCGACCGATAACTCCGAACGGTATCCTCCGGATATCCATCGAGTCTTCATACAATCACCGGTCGGTAGTGCTCCCCTGCCGGGCTCAACGCCATCTGTGCGATCTTCTTGCCCTGAGGTACCGCACCAGGTCCACCATGTACCCACAGACTGTGCATCCTCCTCCTCGAATCGGATATGTGATACAGCTCAAGAACCGAGAAAACACATGGTGGACGCCACGCACATCATATCATGAGAAAACCGAAAATTTCTATTTTTAGAAATGATAATGAGTTTTTAAATCCCAGCGGTTTCTCCAAATCCAGAAATCTCATGAAAAATCTGAATCCCATAATCAGGAATCAATAAACAGTGAATACCTGCATAAAGCCCCATAATATTGCACGATAAATGAATATACACATGCATGGGTATTGTTCATATCATAATTTTGCATTATTATATTCACCATTCTTAGTCATTTTACAAATAAACAGGTGCTTTTGACCCATGTCTGCTATATAGTTGCAGGTTACAGGTTCTCGGAATAAAAACCGTGAAAATGATGAAAAGAAGATGCAAAAGTGAGACTATGACCAACTTATGGAAGAATCTTGATCAAGCTTACAGTTTGGAGAATAAACGAAGAATCAATGAACAAGTTCACAAAGTACAAAGGCTGCGCAAGGTTAAAGATTTCGACACGAAGTGAACGGTAAAGTCCACTACATTATTCATTGTGGAAATCTGGAAGAAGACCAGAAGACATTCTGAAGAACAAGGTGAAGAAACCAGAAGCTAAAAGCAATTTGAACCAACAGAAGAAAAACTAGCCATCAAGCCCTCAAGACGGCCGCGGTTCCATGGCTAAACCAAGCTTATGGCCGCGGATCCGCGGCCGTGCGTTGCGCGTGCGTGGCGCGTGTCGGTGGTGTCGGTGCGTCGGTGCATTACTTAGGTTTTTCTTAGGGTATATTTGTAAATGCAGATGTGAGTCGATTGTAACCCTAGGGTTTCTATGCTCGATATATAGAAATCCATGGAGGTTAGGGTAAGAATTAAGAAAGGCAGGACAAGAACCTAGAGTAAGAAACATCGTTTCTTCCCGATGGTACTAATCCCCTTTATTAATTGTTACCATAAAATCTAAAGAGATCTAAATTAGGGCATTGAAAGCGGTGAGGAAACCTTCAATTTCCAAACTTAACCTAAACCTAACCCTAGCAAGATTCTAATCCTAGTATAAATCAACTTAGTTTTTAGTGATAATCAATCCACACCGTTTGGAATTAACTCGTAAAATTAGAAAAGACACAACATACCTGTAGACCGATCTGTACTCACCGGCTAGCTACCAAGCGACGTCGTTCTTGATTGCGGTTACAAATTATTTGATCCATCTTTTAAAAGCGCATACGCAAATTAAAACTAAAAATCAAATGGCGCCGTTGCCGGGGATGGCGTAGTATTTTCTTTTTGCAATTTCGGGTTAATATAAATCGTAAAAACTGAAAAATATAAAAATATAAAAATTTTATCTTCTTTTTATTGTTTGAAGGGTGTTTCGTGTGAATTTTGCAGGATCGACGAACGAGTTCGGATCTGGAAAAATACATAGAGCCAAACAGAAAACGGCAAATCTGAACAACAGAGAAAAATCAGTACAGAGGAGCAGAAGAAGTCTCGGGATCCGAACAGACTAGCAGACCGCGGAACCGCCACCGAAAGTACCTTCTGACCGCGGAACCGCAGCGGATAGATAACGTCATCGCGCGGAAAAAATCACTGTAAGTTTTCTCTCTCCTTCTCTGCAACCCCTGATATCTCCTCTGTAAAATTTGCCCGCAGGATTCTTTGCGCCAAAAATCTCTCCCCTTCCAGTAAATGATTTTGTGCAGGATTCTTTGCGCCGCGCTATAAAAAAAATTGTTTGCAAGTGATTGTGTTTACTGCTTTGCATATTTAAATTGACTTTAAGGGGCTTGAACACCAATCCAGATTGGGTGGGGATTTCATCACCCTTCCCAGGACCCCAAAAATCACATAAGGCATATTGCATTGTCCATCAATTAATTAAAAAAGATTTGACTCGGCCCTAAGGACTTCGCGCTCAATACGACAAAGGATTAGTTGTTGGCATCGACCGTTGATCCCAACCTGACTTTGTGGTGCCTAGGCTAGAAAGGTAGTGAAAGGTAACTTTAAAAGGCCCGTCTCACCGTGGATCCCTTCTTTCTCTACTTGTGCTTACCTGGCCACAATTGGCGGTGAAGAGGTGGTTTGAGGTTCTACTTCTTGCCATTTGGAACAGTTAGGAGCTGTCTAGCTGACCTAGGTGACCCTAGATCTAGGCTTGATTGTGCATTTGTGGTTGATTGAACGTGTGTCTAAGTCTTTTATAAAAAATCTTTTATGCAAAAAGCTGCACATAAAAGAAAAATAAACACAAAAAGAGAAAAGAAATTTTTTTACAAAAACTTGCAACTTGTCGCTAAGAAATCCGTGCACCCCACTTACACCACTTTCTTTCCATTGACGTTTTCTTACCCCCACATTCTATTTTTCACTTTTTTGACTACACTACCTCTTTAGTGTATGTCCGGTTGGACTAGGGACACTAGCGCCCGATTAGTCCGTGTCTCGTTGGTACCGACCAACGACGCTTTCGACTCCAAAGTTGAAATTCCTTCCACTTCTTCACCTTCACCTTCAAATTCTTCGTCTTCTAAGGAGATGTCGGGATTTAATCCTAACAAACCCTTAAACGCAGGACTGATTCCACCTCCGTCAGGTGCGAATAACCCACAACACCCGCCTGTTGAAGCACCCCAATGAATCGCGCTCCAGGATCTTTTCTACCCTATTCGCACCGCCTTACCTACTTGTTTTTCACTCCCACCGGCAAATGGGGATAACTTTGAGATCAAACCCCACTTCATCAACATGTTGCCAAAATTTCACGGACTGGAATCCGAAGATGAATATATCTTCATAAACAAATTCCAGAATGTTTGTGCAATGATGAAAACAACCCAACTTTCAGATGATGCTATAAGGCTAAGGGTCATTCTTTTCATCTTATGTGACTTAGCCGAGAAATGGTTATACAGCACAGCATCACACTCAATTAAAAATTGGGAAGAGTTTGTTAAAGCTTTTCTTAAAAAGTTTTATCTACATCATAAGACCGCGAGAATTCGCAATGAGATTATTCAATTTTCCCAGCTTCCTTCCGAACCCTTTTGGAAGTGTTTTGAAAGATTCAAATACCTACTTGTTCAATGCCCTCACCATGGTTTCAAGAATTGGCAACTTTGCCAAACTTTATACGAGGAATTGAACCCAGCAACGAAGCAGTTGTTGGAAACCATTTGTCAAGGTCACTTTCTAACCAAATCTAGTGTGAAATCTTGGCAGTTTCTCGAGGATCTTGCTGAACAAACACTTCAGTGGGAAAGCACTAAGACCACCTCATCTTCTTCAGTTGGTCAGTCTAGGGCAGGCATACATCAATTAGATTTGTCGATTGCAATGAAGGCCAAGATGGCCGCACTTACCGAAAAGATAGAAGCCATTGAGACCAAAATCACATCGCCTTCTCCTGCCCCTGCTTGGCCCCCACGAACTTTTTGCGCTTGTTGTTCGGATCCATCACATCTTACCGAAGAGTGTCCTTACAATCCACCTGTTCAAGTACATGATCAAGTCAATGCTGCCTTTCAGGAAAGACAGAGAAATGATCCATACTCTTCGATATACAATCCGGGTTGGAAGAGTCACCCAAATTTTGCTTGGAATCAAAATCAACAATTCCAAGGCAACAACAACATTCAAAGGCCTCCCCCTCCACAACAACAAGCACTACAACAAACTTAATACCAGCAACCTTTCCAACCACAACCTTACCAAAACCAAATGAACAATTTTGTGCCCAATAACTCTTATCCTCAAAACAATTTTGTTCAACCAAATAACGATAAGGTTACCTGGCTAGAAAGAAGTCTAGATGCGTTTCTAAAGCAATCTACACAATCCGCAGCCAGGTTGGAGACTTCCATTCAGTCTTTGGTGCACAACAATACTTCACATGATTAAAGTATCAAATCAATCGAGGCGCAAATTGCACAACTAACTGCTGCGTTGAGAGAGCGAGAAAAGGGAAAGCTTCCATCTCAACCATTGCCAAATCCCGGTCACACACATAACGCATATGTTGCATATGAACAACAAAATCATAATGTAAATGCTGTGACCACGTTGAGATCTGGAAGAGTGTTGCAAAATAACGTGGGTATTACTAATGACACCTCTGCCGGTGGTTCTTCTTCATCTTCTTCCTCTTCCTCTTCATCTTCTTCATTAGAGCCTATTCTTCATTCTTCATAAGGTTCTACTTCTTCTACTTCGAACGGACCCACCACTCACTTAATGAACACACCAACACTGGGATCCGTTCCAACTCCGCAATCTAATCCACCAAAATTGGACTCAACAGATTTTCAAATGTTCCATTTCCAAACAGATTGAGATCCAATAAACCAACTCCCCAAATGGAGAAGATTGTGGAGTTATTCAAACATGTTAGCATAAATATATCTCTCTTGGATGCATTCCAACAAGTCCCTTCTTATGCGAAAATCTTAAAGGGCTTATGCACCTCGAAGAGAAAATCTCAGATACCCAAGAAAGTGCTAGTAGCTAGTGCCGTGACCAATGCTATTAACCAACCTCAACCCTTACCCCAAAAACGAAAGGAACCTGGCTGTCCTACAATTTCAATAACAATTGAGGATAAGAACATCAATCGCGCACTTTTAGATCTTGGGTCCAGTGTTAACCTGCTTCCCTACTCCGTGTACGAGCAATTAGGCGTTGGAGAGTTGAAACACACTCGTTGTACTCTCCAAATGGCTGATTGATCAATCACCCATCCTAGGGGTGAGTTAGAAGATGTGTTGATCAAAGTAGGGGACTTCATATTCCCCATTGATTTTATTGTTATGGACACACAACCTGTTGCTAACCCACGGAACCAAATTCCGGTGATCCTCGGTCGACCATTTTTAGCCGCTTCCAATGCTGTAATCAATTATCGCAATGGCTCTATGACTCTATCATTCGGGAAGATGTCTAGTGAGTTCAATATTTATAAGATAGGAAGTCTGCCAGCCGTGCCTAAAACTAGTACACGAGAAGTTTGCTCGATTCACGAAATCATGCAGGAGGACTGCGAGCTTGAAAAATTTCTGTTTGACAACAACAGTTTTGACGCCACTAATGCGTCCCTCCTGGAATCTAACACAGTTTGTACAACCGATATAGATTATGAATGTTTCACTTTTTCGGACGATTTTGACGACTTACCGCCCGAATATGAGTCCTTTGAATTTTTGGATGAGTTAGTTGAACCATCCGATTCGGTTGCTTAAAGTGATTTCGAACCATTGTTGGGCTCCTTTGAGTTCGAGATCGATTCCCCAATTTTACCTTCAATTGTTTCGCGTCCGAAACTCGAACTCAAGCCTTTGCCGTCTCACCTTAAATTCTCTTATCTAGGTAAGAATGAGACCTTTCCCGTTATCATATCGGCATCTCTAGCTCTCGAGCAAGAGAAAGCCCTTTTAATGGTCTTACAAGATAACCGGCAAGCTTTCGGCTGGACTATGGCGGACATCAAGGAGATTAGTTCCCTCACAATTCAATATCATATGCATATGATGGATGATGACAAGTCAATAAAGGATCCACAGAAACATCTCGGGGATTGGGTGGATAATCAGCCTCCTCCTTTAGAAGTTGAATCACCCCCTTTTCTTTTAATAAGCTACGAGAATGCCAATATTCCACTGATTTTTAATCATTCACATTCTCGTTTCGATTCATCATCACCTCCTATCTCTTCACTTCCACGTACATACAGACACTTTCCTTACCACCACTTATCTTTTCCCCAATTCTTCTTGGCTCGGTACAACATGTTCTTCCACCGACCGATACTTTACACTGATAAATTTTTCAACTGGTTGGTGTTGACGTTTGGTCTTTGCAAAGTTTGGCATTGACTTGTAACCTCGTTTAACTCAAGTTTGGAGGTGTGTATCATTTGTAAATATATAAATACAAAATAACATAAAAAATAAAAAATTTTGAAAAATAAAAATTTTTGGGCATTTTTGTAAATTTGCAGAATAAAAAAAATATTTTTTGCAAATAAATTCCTCTTTCTAGAGGGGTTTATTTGCAAATATCCCCAAGACTTCCCCTATATAAAGCACTGAGCCCTCCTGTTTTCTCTAACCCTAATTTCCATCTCCTAAAAACCCTAGGGTTGCCGACCTAATTTTCTGCAGAGCGATCCCTCCTTGCCGCCGCCGATCCGCCGCCGAAGCCCACATAATGCCGCTGATCCGCCGCGCTCCAATCTCTTCACCCCCTGAAATTTCAGGGGAGGTACGATCTGTTAAAACCCTCTCTGTCTTTTCAAATTTTAGATCTGTAGAACACCAATGGCACATAGTTTGCAGCTAGAACGCGATTTCTCACAAGTTTTCTCACACAAGGTGTACGGTAGCTATTTTGCAAATGAAATCGCGCGTAGGGGTTGGAACTATTTAATATACAATCACCCTTATGCGTATGCATTACCGGAATTAGTAAATCAATTTTACGAGTCTATGGAGGATGGGTGTCTCACCCTACTTGGTTTTATTAAATTGCAATGGGGTGATCGAGAAACATCATTGATAGGGATATTATACACGAGGTCACACTAATCCCTCGCATACCTGCACATGACCAACCCTTGCAATTTGAGGATTACATGCCCTTAATGGGCAACGATTGCTCGAGGGATCCGCGTAAGGGTATCCAAGCGAGAACCCTTTTCGCGAATGTTTTGACTATGTGCCGATGGTCACAAAATAATATTTTCGGTAGCTCCCATAACCCAACATTTTTTACACCCTCCTTACATATTGTGCACACTCTTATGACAAAAAACCCCAGTTTTGACATCTGCACAGTATTGTTAAATTCCATAGGTGCGGGTAAACGGGCCGCTAATTATCCTTGTTCCATGTTGGTTACACAATTATGTCGATATTTCTTCCCTGCGGAGGAGTTCGAATTTTTTATGCATGGAGGCATTCCGGTTAGACCTCTTATCGAGGGCGTTTCTACGTCCTACTCACGACTGACAGATGTGTGGTCACGAACCGAACCGGCGGAGCATGTATTCGCCCGCACACCTAGCTCTAGCTCGACAGCGAGCGGAGGAGAAATGACCCGCCTAGAACATGCCTAATTGATGCAGAAAGAAGTTAGGGGTATTGATAAGTTGAGAGAGCAATTTAGGGTGACAGCGAGGGAGCATGACAGGAGGTTGATGGAGGTTGAGCAGGGGATTCGAACCCTGTTGGCCAGGGAGGAGCATTCACGTTCACGCTCGAGAGCGCGGCGTGGGGCCGAGCAGTGAGGGCACGACTTTGGTTAAGTTTGGGGGAGATGGTGGTTGTATATAGTTATCTTTTGCATGGCATATTTTTGTATATATATTTTTTTTCTTTTGCATTTTTAAATTCTGCATTGCATCCTTATATAAAAATAAAAAATTGAAAAAAAAAATTTGAAAAATAAAAAAAAATTGAAAAATAAAAATCAAATAAAAACTAAAAAATTTTGAAAAATTATAAAAATTGAAACATTCAATTTTGGCTTTAATTGACTTGAGTTTGCCAAATAGGTTAACTAGCTAGGAACAACTAAGTCTTAGACTTAGTAAATTAAAACCCTAAAAATAACATTTCTTAAAATTTAACGGTAGAAAGTATATGTCTTTGTAGTTTATTTAGAAATAGGCAAATTTCGATTTGACTTCATGGGCTAAGTTAAAACAATGGAAAAGTATTGATATCTTTATTAAAGTATAACTTTGAAAAATAATTTCTAAGCTTAAGTCTAAATTCTGAAAATATATACCCTACAAATTGCACAAACACGAACCTTGAAACTTGGAATAGTAGAAAAGACCTTGAAATGCTCTTGTCTAAAGTCCTTAGTTTGAAGGAAAATAAAAAAATAAAATAAAAATACAAGTGTGAATAAAAAGATAAAAAATGAACACCGGTTTTTGTAATTACTTAAGGCTGCATTAATAGAAAAAAATATTTAGCGAGGTTGCTTCATCACCTAGTGCCTTAGACCAACTGGTTTGGGAGTCACTGCTAAAAGCCTTAGGGATTACAAGACTAGGAATTACGCTTTAATGTGCGAACACATTTTGTAATCGGTCGTTGGTACATCAAGAAGTATTAACGGTCGCATGAAGAATGTGTGAGCAATTTCATCTAAAAATTCACCAATTGAAAAGTACTTTGGACGATTGACAAGAGTATAATAGTTTGATTTGAATTTCCAAGTGTAGGGGTGATATATACACAAATGTAGGGGCATGTGATTGGGGTTTGGATAAGAGCTAGGAATGAAAAATAGGACTTATATTTTTAATAGAGATGATAAAAATTCCTAAGTTGAGATGGAACCCTAGAAGGAAAACTTAAAAGATGCCAAAAACTAAGTAAATTCACAAGAATATATATAATCTTAAGTTAAATGATAAGGAAGCGTGAAAAATACAGGTGGATAATTTATGAGTCGAAGATAATAGAATTCCTTGTTGGAAAACCTAATTGGAGAATAAAAGTTAATAGGCCGAATTGATAGGATTTTGTGGGTAGTATCCGCTGAAAACCCTGAGGAGACAACACTCTTCCTACTAGGGACACCTAGAGGTTTAACGTCTTGTTGCACGAGCTCAGGGCAATCGCGTTTCCCTACGAAAGTCAGGGTAGGCCTTTTTCGAGAATAAAAACTAGGTTTGCTCGAGGACGAGAAAAAGATAAGTTTGTGGGTATTTGTTCATATTATAATTTTTCATTATTATATTCCCCATTCTTAGTCATTTTACAAATAAACAGGTGCTTTTGACCCATGCCTGCTACATACTTGCAGGTTACAGGTTCTCGGAATAAAAACAGTGAAAATGATGAAAAGACGATGCAAAAGTGAGACTATGACCAACAAATGGAAGAATCTTGATCAAGCCTACAGTTTGGAGAATAAACGAAGAATCAATGAACAAGTTCACAAAGTACAAAGGCTGCGCAAGGTTAAAGATTTCGACACGAAGAGAACGGTAAAGTCCAATACATTATTCAATGTTGAAATCTGGAAGAAGACCAGAAGACATTCTGAAGAACAAAGTGAAGAAAACAGATGCTAAAAGCAATTTGAAGCAACAGAAGAAAAGCTAGCCATCAAGCCCTCAAGACGGCCGCGGTTCCGCGGCTAAACCAAGCTTATGGCCGCGGATCCGCGGCCGTGCGTTGCGCGTGTCGGTGGTGTCGGTGCGTCGGTGCATTACTTAGGTTTTTCTTAGGGTATATTTGTAAATGCAGATGTGAGTCGATTATAACCCTAGGGTTTCTATGCTCGATAAATAGAAATCCTAAAGCTCTTTTGGAGGTATGCCTCTTTTTATTTTATCTATTCAGAATTCTAAATTCGGTGTAAATGTTTGGAGAGAGCCATCAAATAAAGTAAGGTTTTTTATTTCATTGCCATAGTTAATTTTCATTCTGCCTTAGTATAATTTTTATTATCTGCCCTAGTTAGATAGTTAGAACATGTTTATTAATTTCCTAATGAGTGAGTAATTCCTCGCTTGTTAGGGTTAGGAATAGGGAAGGTTTGAGAGATGAAAATCTCTCACCCCTTTCTTGCCCATCACATATAATTCATAGGACTCCATGCATACATACACACCGTTCCCTACGGCACCCTACCCACAAGGTAACGGTGATACCGTAATATAAACGACCGGTTGTGTATGTTTTCCATGGAGGTTAGGGTAAGAATTAAGAAAGGAAGGACAAGAACCTAGAGGAAGAAAAATCGTTTCTTCCCGATGGTACTAATCCCCTTTATTAATTATTACCATAACACCTAAAGAGATCTAAATTTGGGTATTGAAAGCGGTGAGGAAATCTTCAATTTCCAAACAGAAGCTAAACCTAACCCTAGCAAGATTCTAATCCTAATATAAATCAACTTAGTTTTTAGTGATAATCAATCCACACCATTTGGAATTAACTCGTTAGAGCAAATTAGAAAAGACACAACATCCCAGTGGACCGACCCGTACTCACCGGCTAGTTACCAAGCGACACCATTCTTGATTGCGGTTACAAATTCTTTGATTCATCTTTTAAAAGAGCATACGCAAAATAAAACTAAAAATCAGGTATCTATGTAAAGAATGCAATATTTAAACTTTCATAGAAATCGTATATTGGAACAATTAGCTTGCAGTTATATCCATGAATTAATATACTCTAAATTGTACGTGACATAGTTATTACCGATGATGATGTGTGTGAGCCAGCAAGCAAGTGTTCGTAGACATACGCATCATCGGTGATGATGTGTGTGAGCCAGAAAGCAAGTGTTCGTAGACATACGCATCATCGGTAATGGTGCTGGTGTCCTAACAATCGATATCATAATAGTTAAGGAAACACGTATAAACATGCAATGCAATGAGAACATGAATAGTAAACGCAACATTGAAGAATATACATTTTATATATATACGAGTCATACAATGTTGACGTTTGAAATAACACGAATCATGGTTTTTAGAAAATAGGAGCTACGGTGTTCTTAAGAAAAGGTACATCCTTTGAAAAATCCGTAGTATTCCTCGGCCTGTTTTTAAAATACTTACGATTCGTTAGTTTTGGAAATAAGTATGACTCGAGCCCAGTCTAACATCTACCAAGTAAACTACAAGACGAAACTAAGAGACTAAATGAAAGGGTAAGGAAATCCACCTAAGTCCGAGTCGATATATCTAGTAGTCGGTGATCTCGCCTCAATAACGTCATGTACGATAAAATATATAATGCGACATCCTCGAGTCAAGAGTGCGGATCATTCATCATATTTATATCTCGTAAAGTAAAATCCATCGTACGGCATCCCAAAATCAGGGTACGGGTCAATTATCACATTTACCTCATTATTCATATGGTATTGCTATCATAACATCATGAACTAGGGGTGCTGATATAAGTCTAGTACATGCCGATACCATCATCATATATCCGCGTGTGTATGGGAGCACATCGCCCAACGATCCGCTATAAAATCATATCTTATCTCATAACACGACCGAAATATCATTACCGATCTCACGGCATCATGCCCAATCATATCGATTCTCCTACGAGTATAATATGCTATTCTCATCACCCGTGTATACGTATATGTGTGTGTGTGTGTATCTACACATCCACACAAATATATATATACATATATCATATACACCAAAAACATATCACGTGTGTGCATGTGTGTGTACCTTACCTCTGGGATTCACGACTAAGAAACTAACTAAAATCACTTTCTTTCAATTACACTAAAACCAACCCATGTCGCCAAGTATAGACATCTCGCAACTACACATATGTATGTATGTATGTATATATATATATAAAAAACGCATCATACCCTACGAAATTGCAGGGGTGCTATACGCCATCCACCTGACTTCCCCGTAAATATACATCTACTCACCTGGACGTCTCGGCAAATCTGATCTGATTCCAGCTCTACCGTTTCCGCGCCACATCTGGTGGCTCTTCATCCGATCCTAGAAACGTACACAAGTAAAAAGAAATTAAATATATAATTAGTCGTGGACACAACCAATACAAGTCAACCACGCGCCCTAACTAGACGCGTGCGCACTTGGTACACAAAACACTCACGCGACACTGCCACAGAGCATAACTAGGGTCGCAAAACGTGGCAACTACCAGACTAAAAACCCAATCGCACCAATCGCGCGTCCATGAAACTTTAAATATTATGTGAAATAGGTTATAATTCACCAAAAACTCAAACTTAAATAAAATCGATTTAACCAAAAACCTAGTAAGCACCTTTTAACCGTTTTAGTACAAACTTGATGTTTTAAGAATTTTAGTGGTCACAATGCTCACTAAATATCTCAATTAGGTCACACAAATACCAATTAGATTTTTCTCTCACATATTTATATAAACTCTAAAAACCTAGTTTGCAAAATTACATAATTTAGACAAATTTAAAGTGACAATTGCAAACTAACAACTAGGTTGGGTTTTGAAATTCTCAAGGTGTTAAATTACACATCACAACCATAACCAAAAATCAAAAGCCTAACTTCCAATTCAACCCTTCTCTTGAAAACTCAATTCTTGAAATTGAAGCTATATTACTAACTAATTGAGTTTGATTTAAGTATTTAAACAAAAATTTAACTATAGGGTCAAGATTTATACCTCACAATCATAGAACTAGCTTGCAACTTAGCCATCCCAAATCCCATCTTGCTCCAAGATTTATGTAGAATAAGTTAATGAGAAATGGGTAAGGTTTAATTAGGAGTTTGGGAGGTTTTTGTTTTGGATTTTTGATGGAAATTATGGATTTTGAGGTGGAAATTGAGATCAAGAATTGGGGGGGGGGGCGGCTGCTTGAGGAGGGCTCGGCCAAGAGTTGAGAAAAAGGGGAGAGAGAGAAAAAATGTGTGGGTGTGTGTAGGACATCTTAAATTAATACATCTTTCAACTTATACCCTTAGTTATTAAATTTTCTTTTTCTATCAATCTCTTGAAATCGGAATTGGGATAGAAAATTAGTGTTGGGGGGAGGGGGCTGTCAAGGGGGGGCTCGTCCAAGAGTTCAAAAGGGAGGGGTCAAGGTGAATGGGTAGAAGTCAATGCACCCATACCTCATAACAATACACCATGCTTCATTTGTTAATATTTTCCTTTTCTTTTCTTTTCTTTTTAAACTCTTCTTCTATAAATTTCTAAAACCATCTTGAAAATTTCATTTCAATTTAAAATCAAAATGTTATATTTTGGCTTAATGTGTCATGGTTGACTAAAGTACAATTAACCCATTCCAATTTGTAAATATCACAAATTAAATGTATTAGTGAAATCTTAAAATAATATTTAAAATAAATAATTATGGAAAATATTTTAGTAAACTAGAAATTTTATAAGTGACCAATTAAATACCAAATATTAGCAATTACATAGCTAAAATAGATATAGTTATGTCTATGTTGAAAGATAATTATATATTGGTTTTTACGGAAAACACCAATTATTTACCGATTCTCCGGAATTTCACCTAAACGATTTTCAAAACGTTACAATAATAAAGGATCGTTGGCCGATATGTATTCAAACATGCGATAACATGTGATTTAATGATATTAAAATGTACGAGACTTTAGATTCGTGCCCCCTGTTCATGATATTGTGCGATGTTGATACCGTACGAATGATGATATATATATATATATAAATATATGATATGTGACCCGTACCATCGACTTTGAGGATGCCGTACGATGGATTTTACCGTACGAGACGTATATGATGATTGATCCGCTCTCTTGACTCGAGGATATCGTACGATGTATTATTACCGTATGTGATGATATGAGGCTAGATCGCCGACTATTAGATATATCGGATCGGGATATTATAGATTTCTTATTACCTTCGACTAGGTTCTTAGTTTAGTCTTTAGTTGCATAGATATAGGTTAGCTTAGGCTCGAGTCATACCTATTTTCAAACCGACGAATCATAGGCTTTTTCAAAGAATAAAACGAGGGATGCTACGGATTTTCAAAAGACATCTATTTTCTCAAAACACCGTAGTCCCTACTTTTCTAAAAACAACGATTCGTGCTATTTAAACACAATAAGCGGTATGGCTCGAATATAGTTGATAAACCTTATTGTTTCCTTTACTCTTTACTTCTGTTATGATCTCGTTTACTGGGATACCTTCACCCTTACCGATGATGCGCATATTGCACGTACACTTGCTTGTCGGCTCACACACATCATCATCGGTAATTACCATGTCACGTACACTTTCGAAAACGTTACTTCATTGGTATAACCTGCTAGCTGGTAGTTTAAACATATTATTAGTATGCTTGCTCTCATATGCTAGTTTAGATACTGCATTCCTTACTTAGATGTCGCATGCATTCATATATATATATATATATATATATATATATATATATGTATTCTGCTTATGCACTGTGGTGGGGCTTTATGCCGATATTCATGGTCTTCTTATATACTCATGATTATGAGATTTTGGATTTTTCCATGAGATTCTGGATTTGGAGAAACCGCATGTGAATTTGAAAACATATATATTAAATTTTAAAAGGAAATGTGGTTTCTCGTGATATGATGTGTGGCGTCCACCATGAGTTTTCTCGGTTACTGAGCCATATATGTACATATACCCGATTCGAGGAGGGAGACGCCGTCTGCGGGTACATGGTGGACCCGGTGAGGTACCCCGGGGAAAGAAGGCCATATAGAGAGATGTTGATCCCGGCAGGGGAGCACTACCGAACGGTGATATTGACACAGCGGACATCCAGAGGATACCGACCGTAGTCGTGTGATCAGATGATTTGGGCCGATCCGTACTGACGGAGCCCGAGATATATTGTATTATATGTCGTTGATGGACACGGTTTTTATGATGTTTTCGAGTGTCGATGTTTAGCACTTAGGTTTATCATGATTTCTGTATGTCGATGATGGACATACACATTGATGATGCATTCAAGCATAGCATACATAACATGTGGTTACTCTATGACACGGACACGAGTACTTGACCTTATACATCCGCTTTAATTACTCATACTGCTACTCGCTGTCACTGTGTTATTACTATTATTGTATTTTACTGTATGACCTAGGAGATAGTCATACATTCGATTTCTACTCGTTTATATCTTCTACTCACAAGTTGGCAACTCACCCCTGTTGTGCCACAGTTTCTTGCAGGTTTAGCCATACAGGTTCCATAGCGGCTTGCTGGCACTTCACTTTCTTCCGGGTGATTGCTTGATAGGTGGGATACATTGCTTCGTGAACACTATTATATAATTGTATGTTTTATTTCAGTAGTATTTAGTTAAAAGCTCTATCAATCAGACTATGTATATTTGTAGACTTAGGAACCTCGAATTGTGTATTCTCTCGGCCTTAGAGTCACGCTCATGTATTTATTATTGTTTCTGGTTTCTTGATTATGCTTTCGTTTCATATTTTCTTTCTATGTTTTGATCCTCGCCTTCGGCGTTGTATATTTATATCTTGAGTGGTTGTTTCCGCTAATTGGCGAAGAGCTAGCTCCCGCTTAGGGATGCCTTTATTTATTATTGCTTGTACCGTTTTCGGATTAAAATTTACAAAGGAGTTGCTTCCGAAATTTTCAATGACAAAACATGTTTTCAAGATAGTTACAAACATTGTGTTTTCGTATACTATTATCTATGTTTTAAAGAAGAACTTAATTTCAGTAAAAACCATATTTCAAAAGTGCACCTCCACTATTTTCCCTAAAAGGTTTAGACTTCTGCGCTTTTGGCTTACTCGAATTAGGTGGGGTCCTGTAGGCTTCACGTGATTCAAGTGCCAGTCATATGCCTTCACGTGATTCAAGTGCCAGTCACGTGATTCACCGTCATTATTTCTTGTCTCCGTTTCTAACTTTTCCTCCCAAGTCTTCAGGTTTTAAGCTCAACAGATAATATCAGTGAGGACACTGCTACAAATAGGTTTGGGGGAGATTTGTGCATATTTACCTATCATTTTGCATCATACTAAATAATAGCACAAAATATTTTTTGATAATGAAAGTTAGAAAGTGAAAAATACATATGATAAGAAGGAAAATTTTAAGAAAAGCATGAAAATTAGATATTTTATAATGAAGCTAGTAATAGGTAATCAAGAATTGTTGTCCCAAGGGTTAGTAAGATGAAGGGAATCACTAATCTGAGGATAGAAATAAGTCTGAAAAATAGTCCCTATTCTTGAGTCCAAATATCTGAACGTTGATACACTACTATTTGCACTTGCACACATCTTGAAATTTGGGATAGTAGAGGATATCTTGAAATGCTCTTGTCTAAAAGCCTTAGTATAAAGGAAAATAAATATATAAATATAAATAAAAAAATGGTGAAGAAAAATGAACACTAGTTTTGTAATTACTTAAGGCAGCATAAAAAAATATAGCGAGGGTGTCTTATCACCTAGTGCCTTAGACCAGCTGGTTTGGCAGCCACTGCTAAGCCTTAGGTGTTGCAAGACGAGGATATTGCTAATTATGCCTAAAAGAGTGAGCACATTTGGTAATCGGTTGGTTAGTACCTCAAGGAGTATTAACGGTCGCATGAAGAATGTGTGAGCAATTCCATCTATAAAATATTCACCGACTAATAAGTACTAAGACAGATGGACAAAAGTATGATAGCTTGAATTGAATTCTCTAAGTGTAGGGATGTCTTTTACACACACGTAGGGGTATATGATCTATGTTTGGAAGAAAGGCAGGGAGGATGACTAAAGGCGATGTTTTATTGAGGGATGATGTGATTTCTGACTTTTCATTACTATTAAGATAGGGCTCATGATTACTAAAAAGCTGGTGTAGTTTGAAACTCTTATTTTCAAGTTCTTTCTTTTATATGTTCTTTATCTTTGTATGTAACTTTCATCGTCATTTTTTTATTATGGGATTTTGTGGGTGTAATCCGCTGAAAACCATCAGGAGACAACACTCCTCCTACTAAGGACAACTAGAAATCTAAAGGCTTGTTGCACGTGCTCAGTGCAATCATATTGCCTACGAAAGTGTGCTAGGTTTTTCTTTTTTCTTTTTTCTTCTTCATAATAACCAGTTTGCTCGGGATGATCAAAGTTAAGTTTGGGGGTATTTGTTTAGTCTGAAATACTGCACATTTGAATGATTATTTTCCCCACTATTGTTAAGTTCTATAAGGTGTTTATTGTAATTATAGAACATATGAGGGTTTATGTGTAAAAAGTTTGTTATCATATGTTTCTACATTATAATTAACATAATGAGGGAAAATACATTCATATAATATTTATATGAAATATTAGTGTTTAAAATATGCATATCATATCAAATAATTCTAATCAATATTCTTAAAATATTGTATCATACAAATGGTTAGGATAATATCTCAAAATAATAACAAATATTACTAACACTATGACTTGAGAATTGTACAGATATTAGCTCAGATCTGGAGATCAAAAGATCCGAGATGTCGAAATCAAATCTGCCGAAATATCGAGGGAAAATATAAGATCTAGCAACTATAGAGAATCGGGTTAATATTTCCAAAATCCAGATATCGAAAAGATCTACAAATGTCAAGATTAAAGAGCACAAAAAATTCCAAGACCTGATCTCACTATGTCACCGCGGTTGGGCGGCCAAACACCTATATTTGCGGCGGATCCGCGGCCCCTTATTGGCCGTTGGATTTGAGATTTTTTGGGTGTGATCGTATCAGTATATCCTAATGTCTGGAAACAAGGGTTCCTAGTTTCTGTGACTATTTAAAAGACCGAGAGCTTCACATGAAAGATCATCAATCTGAAATGATCAAGAGGTCCAAAGCGATCCAGACATCCAGGTGATCATCAGCTAGTCATCTACCTCCAACAAGATAGAGAGTGAGAGCAAAAACTAGGGCTCTTATAATCTACCTTCAAAGGATTTGTAAATGCAATAGTTGATTTATAAAGGTAGTGTTTTTATTAGTCTTTTCACAATTAATTTCCGCTCTTACTTTCTGCATTTAATTTGTGCATCTTAATCATATTTTCTTCTTCAATCTTTCTTCTATCTCAAACCATGAGCGAGTAATTCCTAGCTTGCTAGGGTTCATAGGCTAGGGTAGATCAATGGATGATAAAATCATTTAACTTCTTTTATACATTTTAAAGTCTATAAACTTTAGCAAAATAAATGTTAACATCCTTATCGGGCGCGCTACCAATTTATTGCTAGTCACGACCACGATTTGAGATTGGTTTAACACTTGTTTTGGTAAAGGCTAGACATGAGTAGAGATCAATAAAAAGACAAGGGTTAAGAGTTGGGAAACCCTAGTTTCTTCCAAAAGAACCCTAATCTACATTCATCACTATCGATCTTGTTTTAAACTATTAAGAGATAAAATGAGTCATTTTTAATTATTCACCCATTACTACCAAGTCCTCTGAACCGTACAAGCCTTTTTCTTATAATGTCTACATCCATATTAAAATAGATCTACAATAAATCACCAATCTTTCATCAACTCCTCTGAAGCAAGATAAAGGTTCATGTTTCCCTGCGGATGACCCGTACTCATCGTGGCTAGCAACTAGCGACACCGTCCTGATTGCGGTTACTTTTAATAAACACACACTTTTTACACGATCAATCACCTACGCATGCAATAACAACCAAATAACCCTCATCGTTGACGTACAAAATGAAAGGTTATGCTAACGCCTTAGCCATCATCCGCGGCCGATTGCGGAACAAAATTTTTTCTAACGATCAAAACTTGGCGCTAGAATAACCCTAAACCGGATTTACCATAAACCTAACTAGCTACAAGAGATGCTATGTGTTAGTGTATATACCCTAGAGGCCATTACTGTATCATACTAGTTTGTATATTACTTGATAGAAACTTGGGATATTCATAGTTGTATAGACAATCTTGCTCGAAATGGTAGTATGCTACTTGGTTTGTTTCTACTTTAATATGTACAAGTGTTTCTTTTAGCATATCGCCTATACACATTAGTGGAGCCCTTAGGATCATTGCTTGATTACTAGCGTTGTGATGGCAGTCACACTAGTGGGGGCTAAGTAATCTACAAGCACATCCTTATACAGGTCCCTAGTCGTAGGATTATCGAGACGGGGCATCGATACTCCGGAGTAGACTAGCGTATGCGCTTCTCATCCCAGTAGGGGAGATGGTCTGTCCCACAGCCGTCAGTACGTCGTACTTGAGATAGTATGCCGGTGCTCGTTAGGTTATGAGTACACTGGACAGGACTCGTCGGGAACTGTTGGTTGGTACTATACCTATCGTTAGTTATCAGTTCCCGGGTGACATGAGTACAGCTTAGTCCAGTGATTTGACACTGTCACTTTGCCTCGAGTGTGTTCCCACTGTTCTTAGATTGCTACCCTACCATGGCTCAAATGAGTCGTGCAAACAGGTAGCAGTTGGGTGCAGTCCTGAAGCACTTGGAGGCAGTGACGGTTAGACAGGATTCGTCTCTCCCGGTATTGGGGGTTGATATCGCGTTGTGTCTAGGAGAGCCATTACACGAAGTCCCTGGCCAGGGCAAGCGAAATATACTGATAGGTTTTCCAGTGTTATCTCAGGGTGTTCTGGGCTACACTCCGATATGACTTGTACCGCTATTAGGGGAATAAAGTTTACCGCCCCCTAGGCCCGCCATGCGATATTCTCAGACGAACAGACCGGACTGTACGGAGATTGTCACATTCACGCTCAGTAGGAGTTTGGATGTGTTCACCTCATCAGTCTTCTTATCGGCATCTACCTGGGGACCGTTACGTACAGCTAGTACCGCTTGCGGCCTGTGGTTAAACCCACTGCCAGCGTAGTGTCGTGTCTTTAGGGTCCCACACAGAGGGCTATTCGCCTTAGGTCAAAACAGAGTAGATGTCGCATGGTTTTGCGACGGGGTTCGTTCACATCCACGCACTTGTGCATGTTTGGTGTCCGGGCAGTTATTACTAGCGGGTTTTGGTTTAAGCCAGATCCTAATATATTTTTTTGGATTGGTTTTATCTCACTGTATTCGTGTTCCTCGGAACACGGATGCGGGTGTGTACGCACAATTGACAGAGGCAGAGGCAGAGGATTCTCATTAGGGTTGTTGACCGTTGACCTTTTCTAAACCCTAATGAGAATGAGAAATATGATTAATAATATTAATTAAGGATTATTGTGCCATGGTTGAGTTGAACATTTGAATTTTGTTGACTTGTTGACTTTGTTGACCGGTTGACCATTGTTGACTTGTTGACCATCATCATTTCATTTCAAAGATACTTCTTGTTTCTTGCAATTGCATTAAATGATGAAATGATAATGGTCATTCATAAACTAACCATCATAATGTCTTAGTTATTATTATTATTATCATTATTCTTATTTTTGAGAGCATGGTTGTAAAAAGCTATCTCATTCTCACTTGCTCACTCTCTCATCGAAAGCCCATCCTCTTCCTCTCTCTCAAAGCTCTCATCTCTCATGTGTTGAGAACCATGAGCTCTTGAGATAAAACCTTCAAAACTTCACTCTACTGACTCTAGAGTTCTCGGTTTAGCAAGCCAAGCTCTTTAGTTACCTCTAGGTTGAGGTAGGAGCTCAAGGTAGAGGCCTTCGGGTGGATCCTTCTTCGACAAAGAGAAGACTACGAGGTGGAGCCGTTCAAACCACTCCAAGGAGCAAGAAGAGAAGGAGTTCAAGACCTAGGTATAACCCTCTAACTGAGTAGTTAAACTTGTAGTTAGTTTGCTAGGTTTTTGTTTAGCAAAGATCCTTTGTTTCTAGTCCATGTTGCCTTGAGAAAAAATCGTTTTTTACCTATTCCGCCTCCCTGTAAGAATCGGGGTGGGCAACGTGGACTTACAGTGGTATCTGAGCCTAGCTAAACAACAACTAGCATGTTAGCAGAGTATTTAGAATTTCGATCTGAGAAAAAATCGCAAAACACGTTAAAATCCTCAAGTTTCTGCTGATTTTTAAAACTGCTATAAAATTAATTCCACATATCTTAAAAATCCGTGCAGGGTTTTTTAAGAACATGCAGAAAAACCGAGCCCACAACTCGGTCAACACGCCGCGGAAGCGCGGAGAAACCACACGTTTCTCCACGGATCCGCGGCCGAGTTGACTCGGCCGCGACTCGGGTTTGCTGCAGTTTGTTCAGTGTACTGTTTTGGGATTTTTAAAGTATTTTGTTTCTGCCCAGAATTTCCAGAGAACAAAGTTGTGTTTGGGGTAGTTACAAATTGGTGTTTTGATCGAAGTTCTACAGACTTTTGCTAAATGGTTATATCTGTGATGTGATATATGCACTGAACGTCGACTAATCTCTATACGTCGATTAGTGGGGGTTGTGCATATCGGTGATCTGTAATGTTGTTAGATTGTGTATATGAACTCGTTGGATTATCGCGAATGAATAGCCGCGGTATTGTGAGATGAGAGTTTCTTTTTCTTTCATTTGATGTAATATGTAAATTGATGTAATATTATTTTTATGGCCGCACATCCGGGATGAGGTTGTAGCCGCCGTTGTATATTATTTCTTTTACTGTTTTTGCTCCTAGGATAGACCCAAGGTGGGGTGCACAAACTACCGGGTACCTCGAAGTTCCGAGTGTCCTACTCACGTTGTTGAGGGAGGTTGCTTCACTTCGGATACTTGGCGGGTAGTTTTCCACACCCGTAGGGGTCTAGGGTGGGGTTTGGCTATTCATCGGGACCGTATAATCCGTCTTTCATTGCAGGCTCAAACGAAACGCGGATTCTTAGCATATCCAATGTGTTCATCTGTGATCTGGAATGGTTATCATTGAATCTGACGAATGTATATATCTATATACGATATCTAGTAGGCATTGCTTATGCTTTGCATCCGCCCTAGTCCATCCCCCGCTCTGTCGTTAGTTAAGTAACCTAACGGATGATGACGGGGCCCCGTGGCGAATGCGGATGGCATAAGCGTACGTCATATTTTCATTGTTTTCTGCAATGATAGGATTAATTGATGGGACACATTAAATTAATGCAAGAAAATAAACCAAAGTAAAGTCGTTGGAACAATTTCAAAACCACTCGGTTTCTTTTCAAGACAGAAAACTTTTAGAACACGGAGCTTGAACCAGTCCTTTTAAAAGCTATCACGTTCCTTCGATTATATCAAGTTCACTACGTTCACGGTTTCGCCAAAACCATTCATAGCCCTCCGTCATTTCATATGGATAGTCAATAATATTCAAGCTGTGTTTGTTGGCCAAAGTCAAGGCATAGTGATTGGTAGCTATTGAATATTCATATGTAGCATAGATAGATGCGTTGGTTTGGGACAGTCGTACTTCCTTGTTGGCCAAAATCAAGGGTAGGTACGAGTGGGTTCAAATTAACCTGGAAAATGATGGGTAGAACTTGACATGTGACTTATGATTTGTTGGCCAAAGTCAAGGTCATAAGAGCATGGGGCAAAAATCCACATCGGGAGTTTCTAAAGAATTTGAAACTTGCTAGTGCTGCATACCATTTGGAGTGTGACGATTCTGGTAGGATTCATTCAGTTTTATCACACGATGATATTTGGATCTCGATCCTACTGTGAGTATATGCTACTCTTCGGGAACTTTCTCACTTAACGATCAATGCTATAAACCAAGTAAGTGTCTAGAAAGGAGTTAGCGGGCTACGTCCACAGGGAAAAGAGGATTTTTAATTAAGGAACTTCACGAAAGCGTCGTAAAACCTCCCTCGAAGTACCAACACTGGCCTGGCTGAACGGTTAAGCAAGTATTGTACGGTGAGATTAATCCCGACTAATTCTTCCTTTTTGGTTTGAGGAAGGATTCGAGAAACAGTGGGAGCCATCCATTTAGACAAACTAAAAACCACTCTAAACTTGTAAGAGCATCATGCTAAAGTGTTTCTTCTCTCTCTCCTAATTGTAGCGACCAAACATCATGACCGGACTTAAGTTACTACTAGATTAAAAATTACTGACAGGGCCAAACTACAAAGATTGGCTCAGGAATGTCAAAATGGCAATCACTTATGACAAGTTGGGGTATCTCCTTACCACCAAAGCTCCTCCTATCCCAGGTCCCAAATCCACCATCGCGGATAAGGAAATCCGTAAGACCTGGGAGATTGACTGCGCGAATGCCAAGTGCCTCGTGCTTGCCTCTATGGACAATGAAAATCGGAGGAGGCACGAGAATATGGACCTTGAATCCATATTTCTCCATACTAAGGAATTATATGGAGAGCAATCCCGTATCGCCAGATATGAAGTCTCGAAAAAGTTGTTTTCGGTGAGATTGGCCGTCGGATCATCGGTAGCGGAACACGTGCTTAAGATGATTGGCTTTATTGAAGAGCTCGCGGACCTCGGGACCACGTTATAGAATGAGCTCTATACTGACTTGATTCTCCAGTCCCATCCTTCCACTTACGCCCAGCTTATCCTGAACTTCAACTTGCAAGGAAAAGAAGTGGAACTTCCGGAACTCCTCAACATGTTGAGGAGTGCAGAGGGCACCTTACAGAAAGTAAGGGAAGCATCCACTTTGTCTGTTGGAGGACCTTCCTCTTCTAGTTACACGGCGAAAGCCAAGGGAAAGAAGAAGAAGACCCCCACCAAAGCAAGGGGCGGTGTTAGTAAAGTGGAAGCCAAGGGAAAGGCAAAGGTAGCAAAGGTAGCGGGACAGCTTGTGGGGAAGGAAGAGTGCTTTTACTGTCATAAGAAAGGACACTGGAAGAAAGATTGCAGGGCTTGGAAGGCCAAGAACCAGGACCCGAAGCAAGTTGTGCCTTGGGCTTCAGGTGTGTATGTTATTGAAAACTGTCTATCAGTAAACTCTACTTCCTGAGTATTGGATACCGGATCGGGATCTCATATCTGTAATTCTTTGCAGGCACTGAGAAAGCGTAGGGTTTTGAAGGCAGGTGATATGACCTTCAGAGTTGCAAACGGAGCTGGCATGGATGCTGAGTCCGTGGGGGACTATCACGTGTGATTGTCAGATGGACATGTTTTTGTTTTGCGTAACTGTTATTTTGTACCAAGGGCGACTTGTAATATCATATCTATATCTTTAATGTCTAAAGAAGGTTATGATTTTGCATTTGTAAGCGATGTTGTAAACATTCACCTTAACCATGTTCTGATTGGGTCGGGTACATTAAGCAACGGCATATACGTATTGAACCAACCACAGATTTTCAATGTCCAGAATACACACAAAAGAAAGTCTCCAGAAATCAATCATGCTTTCTTATGGCATTGTAGACTGGGTCACATCAATGAGACAAGGTTAACTAAGTTGCATAAAGAAGGATATTTGGATCCATTCGAATATCAATCATATGCAACTTGTCAATCATGTCTCAAAGGAAAGATGACAAAGACTCCGTTCACTGGACACGGAGTTAGAGCGAGCGAGCTCTTGGGATTCGTATACAGCGATGTGTGTGGTCCAATATCTACACATGCGCGAAGCGGTTATTCTTACTTCATTACTTTTACGGATGACTTTTCAAGGTACGATATGTCTTCTTAATGAAACATAAATCTGAAGCCTTTGAAAAATTCCAGGAATACAAGAATGAAGTAGAAAAACAAACAGGAAAAAGTATCAAGACACTGAGATCTGATCGAGGTGGTGAATACTTGAGTGCCGAGTTCCTAGGTTACTTAAAAGAGAATGGAATTCTCTCTCAACTTACTCCTCCATACACCCCACAAAATAATGGTGTATCGGAGAGACGGAACCGAACCCTATTGGATATGGTACATTCCATGATGAGTAACACTGAGTTGCCGCGATCATTCTGGGGATATGCCCTAGAATCAGCTGCATACCTTTTGAACTGAGTTCCAACTTAGACAGTGCCTACCACACCATATCAGATGTGGAGTGGGAAGAAACCCTATCTTAAGCACATTAAGATATGAGGATGTCCAGCTTTTTTCAAAAAGAAGCATGCGGATAAGCTCGAGGCACGCTCAGTACAGTGCAAGTTTGTGGGATATCCAAAGAACTCCAAGGGATATTTCTTCTATTGCGCAGAGGAACAAAAAGTTTTTGTTTCTCGTCATGCCTGCTTCTTGGAAACTAAATTTTTGGAAAATCAGATAAGTGGGAGCGCAATAGAACTGGAAGAAATTCCAGAACCACAAGCTATTACTGAAAGCTTAGTAGAACCAGAGGGGTTCGAAAGAACAGGACATTCCTGCGCCGCTCCGCAGGAGTAGTAGGCAGTCTCATCCGCCCGAGAGATACTACGGTTTTCTCATAGACGGGGATAGAGAGGATTGCATCATTGATGATGAGCCGACTAGCTTCCAGCAGGCCATTCAGAGCGCTGACTCGGTAAAATGGCTGGATGCAATGCGGACCGAAATGGAGTCCATGTACACCAACAAAGTATGGACTTTGGACGTTTCTCCAGAAGGGGTAAAACCCGTAGGCTGCAAATGGATCTTCAAAAGGAAGATTGGTGTAGATGGACAGGTTGAAACCTATAAGGCAAGACTTGTTGCAAAGAGTTTTTGTCAAAGACCTGGTTTGGACTATAACGAAACCTTTTCTCCAGTGGCTATGCTCAAATCCATTCGGATCCTTCTTGCCTTTGCTGCCTTCCACGATTATGAGATTTGGCAGATGGACGTAAAGACCGCTTTTCTAAATGGAAATTTAGAGGAGTGTGTTTATATAGACCAGCCAGAGGGTTTCATTCAGAGTGGGAGCAGCGGGAAAGTGTGCAAGTTGCTTAAGTCCATTTATGGACTAAAGCAGGCATCGCGGAGTTGGAACATCTGTTTTGATGAGACGGTCAAAGAATTTGGCTTTATCAAAAATCCAGATGAACCATGCATCTATAGTAAAATTGTAGCACGAACTGTCGTATTCCTCGTTTTATACGTGGATGACATTCTCATGATAGGAAATGACATTCCTATGCTACAATCTGTCAAAGGGTTCTTGTCACACAGGTTCTCCATGAAAGACCTGGGTGATGCCTCTTACATTCTGGGGATCCGGATCCATCGTGATAGGTCTAAGAGGATATTAGGACATTCACAGTCCAGGTACATCGACACCATACTGAAAAGATTCAGTATGGAAGATTCCAAGCACGGTAATTTACCGGCTTGTCACGGGATCACCCTCTTCAAAGAGATGTCTCCAACGACTGATTTGGAAAGGAATCGCATGTCTATTATACCCTACGCTTCTGCGGTAGGCTCTATAATGTATGCGATGTTGTGTACCAGACCAGATGTAGCTTATGCACTGAGTGTGGTAAGCCGGTATCAGTCAAACTCTGGGGAGAAGTACTGGATAGCGGTAAAGAACATTCTGAAGTACTTGAGAAGGACTAAGGACATGTTTTTGGTTTACGGTGGAAAAGACCTCCAGATGGAGGCCTTTGCTGACTCCAGCTTCCAGAGTGACAAGGATGACTCCAAATCCATGTCGGGTTATGTCTTTACCCTCAATGGAGGGGCGGTGTGTTGGAAAAGTTCCAAACAGGAAACCGTTGCTGACTCGACGATGGAAGCGGAATATATCGCTGCATCTGATGCCGCAAAAGAAGCCGTCTAAATGAGGAAGTTCTTGACAAAACATCAGGTGGTTCCGTCCATTGTTGATCCAATACCTCTGTATTGTGACAACAACGGGGCTATAGCTTTAGCGAAGGAACCCAGGTCCCATCAGAAGTCCAGACACATCTTAAGGCGGTATCACCTGATCAGGGAGATCGTGGATCGCCGGGAGATCGAGGTTCGGAGGGTTGCTACAGTAGATAACACTGCAGATCTATTCACGAAGGCCATACCCCAGACTCAGTTCGAGCGGCTGATCGAGATGATACGTCTTCGATACGCCAGTACCTGGCCTTAGTGCAAGTGGGAGATTGTTAGTGTATATGCCTTAGAGGCCATTACTGTATCAAACTAGTTTGTATATTACTTGATGGAAGCTTGGGATATTCACAGTTGTACAGACAATCATGCTCGAAATGGTAGTATGCTACTTGGTTTGTTTCTACTTTAATGTATACATGTGTTTCTTTTAGCATATCGCCTATACACATTAGTGGAGCCCTTAGGATCTTTTCTTGATTACCAGCGTTGTGATGGCAGTCACACTAGTGGAGGCTGGGTAATCTACAAGCACATCCTTATACAGGTCCCTAATCATAGGATTATCGATACGGGGCATCGATACTCCGGAGTAGATTAGCGTATGCGCTTCTCATCCCAGCAGGGGAGATGGTCTGTCTCACAGCCGTCAGTACGTTGTACTTGAGATAGTATGTGAGTGCTTGTTAGGTTATGAGTACGCTGGACAGGACTCGTCAGGAACTGTTGGTTGGTACTATACCTATCGTCAGTTATCAGTTCCCGGGTGACATGAGTACAGCTTAGTCCGCTGACTTGACACTGTCACTTCGCCTCGAGTGTGTTCCCACTGTTCTTAGATTGCTACCCTACCACGGCTCAAATGAGTCGTGCAAACAGGTAGCAGTTGGGTGCAGTCCCGAAGCACGTAGAGGCTGTGAGAGTTATACAGGATTCGTCTCTCCCGGTATTGGGGGTTGATATTGCGTTGTGTCTAGAAGAGCCATTACACAAAGTCCCTGGCCAGGGCAAGCGAGATATACTGGTAGGTTTTCCAGTGTTATCTCAGGGTGTTCTGGACTACACTCCGATACGACTTGTACCGCTATTAGGGGACTGACGTTTACCGCCCCCTAGGCCCGCCATGCGATATTCTCAGACGAACAGACCGGACTGTATGGAGATTGTCACATTCAGGCTCAGTAGGAGTTCGGATGGGTTCACTTCATCAGTCTTCTTATCGGCATCTACCTGGGGACCGTTACGTACAACTAGTACCGCTTGCGGCCTGTGGTTAAACCCACTGCCAGTGTAGTGTCGAGTCTTTAGAGTCCCACACAGAGGGTTATTCGCCTATGGGCAAAACAGAGTAGAGGTCGCATGGTTTTGCGACGGGGTTCGTTCACATCCGCGCACATGTGCACGTTTGGTGTCCGGGCAGTTATTACTAGCGGGCTTTGGTTTATGCCAGATCCTAGTATATGTTTTGGGATTGGTTTTATCTCATTGTATTCATGTTCCTCGGAACACGGATGCGGGTGTGTATGCACAGTTGACAGAGGCAGAGGCAGAGGATTCTCATTAGGGTTGTTGACCGTTGACTTTTTCTAAAACCTAATGAGAACGAGAAATATGATTAATAATATTAATTAAGAATTATTGTGCCATGGTTGAGTTGAAATTTGACTTTTGTTGACTTGTTGACTTTGTTGACCGGTTGACCATTGTTGACTTGTTGACCATCATCATTTCATTTCAAAGATGCTTCTTGTTTCTTGCAATTGCATTAAATGATGAAATGATAATGGTCATTCATAAACTAACCATCACAATTTCTTAGTTATTATTATTATTATCATTATTCTTATTTTTGAGAGCATGGTTGTAAAAAGCTATCTCATTCTCACTTGCTCACTCGCTCTCATCCAAAGCTCATCCTCTTCCTCTCTCTCAAAGCTCTCATCTCTCATGTGTTGAGAACCATGAGCTCTTGAGATAAAATCTTCAAAACTTCACTCTACTCACTCTAGAGTTTTAGGTTTAGCAAGCCAAGTACTTTAGTTACCTCTAGGTTGAGGTTGGAGCTCAAGGTAGAGGCCTTCGGGTGGATCCTTCTTCGACAAAGAGAAGACTACGAGGTGGAGCCGTTCAAACCACTCCAAGGAGCAAGAAGAGAAGGAGTTCAAGACCTAGGTATAACCCTCTAACCGAGTAGTTAAACTTGTAGTTAGTTTGCTAGGTTTTTGTTTAGCAAAGATCCTTTGTTTCTAGTCCATGTTGCCTTGAGAAAAAATCGTTTTTTACCTATTCCGCCTCCCCGTAAGTACCGGGGTGGGCAACGTTGACTTACACTATGTACTATGAAAGGAGTTATACCAAGAGGCTCAAGTCCTTTGGGTCTTCACTCCTCTCCTTTAGTGTGCTCCTAGTGGCCTCCATAATCGAGCTTGATCGATGGCTTCCTCACATCGAAGATGATCCACCCGAGAGTGTCTACTTTGAGCTCTTACCTCTAAACCGAGGTAATTAGGTCACTTGGTTTGCTAATCTAAGTAGCCTAGGTGATGTTGAAAGAGATGATGGATTAATTGGTCTGAAGAACCCTAGGTTTCTCAACACTTGAGACTATTAGGATTTGAGATAGAAGAAGAGAAGCTGGGAGAAGATGAGAGTGTTGTAGAGATCAACACAAGAAAACTCAAGTGAAAAATGGCTAAGTCTTGTGACTAATAAAGCAAGCATGCCAGAGATAATCATAAAAAATTATCTTCACCACAAAATATCTAGATGCCTTATTGCCTCAATAGTAACCCATGACTCACCAAGTGATTCAACAAGTAGCCATGCTTTACATAATAAAAGTCAACACCTCATACCTCCACCTCATTAATCGTTTAACTAAATGGTTAAAACAAATAATGAGGTTTCTTCTTCTAAAAGCAACCATGTAACAAATTACAAGAATACCCTTCACCGTATATACATACCCATATCCGTATTTCGAAAAATACGAATACAATGAGACGAAAATAATCCAACAATATAATACTCGAATCCGGCTTAAACCAAAGCCCACTAGTATTATCCGCCCGAATGTCATACATGCACAAGTACACGCATGTGATCGAACCCTGCCGTAAAACCATACGACCTCTATATCATTTCGCCCAAAGCAGAGAAACCCTTTGTGTGGGACTCTAAAGACTCAACAGTACGCCAACAGTGCGTTACTATATAAATCCATAACCAGAAGCACGTTAGCGGCACTAGCCGTACGTAATGGCTACCCGGGTACCTGTCGAAAAGGAAAGCCGACGAGTAAACTCATCCAGATCCCAACTGAGCCTATCCATGACAATATCCGTACAGTCCGGTCTCTTAGTCTAAGGGTATCGCATACCAGATCCAGGGGGTGGTTAGCGTCAGACCCTAATAACCCGATAATTCGTGCTAATTCGGCTCAGGACTAATCTAGGAAACTACTGATCAACCTATCAGTAAATCCCAACTGCCTTGGACAAGGTCTTATAGTCCTGACCAATCGAACACAGTGCGATATCAACTCCTAATACCTGGAGAGACGAATCCCTGACAATCACTCACTGCCTCCATGTAGCTCGGGACTTTACCCAACCAAAACCTATTTGCACGACTCAGTAGAGCCGTGGTAGGGTAGTGATCAAAGCACAGTGGGAACTCACACGAGGCAAATGACGATCTCAGGTCCAAAGACTAACCTGTCCACATGTCACAAGAGAACCGCTATCTGACAATAGGTTTAATACCATCTAAAGGTTCTCACCGAGTCCGTCCAGTGTACTCACCCCCAGTGAGCACCCGTATGCAATCTTAGGTGATCACACCAACGGTTGTGGGACTAACCACCGCCCCCTCATTGGGGTCTAGAAACATACACGCAAGTTTACTCTGGAGTATCGATGCCCGATCTCGATACCTCTGCGACTTGGGACATTTAAGGATGTGCTTACAGACTACCCAGCTCCCACAAGTATGATCGCCATCATAACGCAGGTAGTCAAGCAAGATCCGACAGGCTTTAATAACATGTAATCGCAAAATGTAATAACGTGTATAACATATGACATGTTAAGATAAAGTTGTAAGTCGATGTCATGCACCCCACGTGTTCGCGGGGAGGCGGAGTTTGCAAAAAACAATTTTTATTGGCTTCGTACATCGACTAAACTCCAGGATCGATACTAAACCATAACTAGCAATCTATCAAAGAGGTTTAACTACTATGTGTGAGTGTTATACCTCAAGTTCTCGCAGTCCTTCAACTCATCGCTGTCCTTCTCCAAGTCATGAGCTTCTTGAACTGAGAACGGAATGCACCTCCTCGTCGTCTTCTCCAAATCGTAGAAGATCCACTCGAGTGATCCGACTTCGAGCTTTAACCTCTAACTTGAGGCAACTAGGTCACTTGGTGTGCTAAACTAAGTAGCTTAGGATGTGTAGAGAGTGATGAGGAGTCTAGTAGTCTCACAAACCCTAGGATTCTCAACTCATGAGATGGTTAGGGATTGAGATGTGAAGGAGAAAACTTGAAGAAAGTGAAGAGAGGAAAGTATCTATAGAATTTCTTTTGTGAAAAGAATTAAGTGATATGAGCTAGAGTTTTAGCATTTAAACCATGAGAAAATATCTAACAAATATTTAACAAATATCTAAGTCAACAAATGCTAAATGAATCCAAGATGGTCAATGCGCAAAACCCTAATTTCATTTCACCAAAATACCACAAAGTTTTCCTCTCTCAAATCCTCCACCTCACTAAAGAATTAATCATAAAAGTGAAACCCTAATTTGAGGTGTTATTATCCAAAAGTAATCTTGATCAAATAACAAGAATGCCCCTCTCATCCGTATATACATACCCGTATCCGAATCCCGAGAAACACGAATACAATGAGACAAAACTAATCCAATAATCATATACTAGGATCCGGCTTACACCAAAACCCACTAGTAATATCCGCCCGAACATCATATGCGTACAAGTACACGTATGTGATCGAACCCTGTCAAAAAACCATACGACCTCTACACGTTTCGCCCGAAGCCGGGAAACCCTCTGTGTCGGACTCTAAAGACTCGACATTACTATGGCAGTGGGTTTAACCATAAGTGCGTCAGTGGCACTAGCTGTATGTAACGGCTACCCAGGTATCTGTCGACAAGAAGGTCGACGAGGTAACTCATCCGTACCTCTACTGAGCCTGAATGTGGCAATCTCCGTATAGTCCGGTCTATTCGTCTAAAAGTATTGCATATCGGTCCTAGGGGGACGGCAACCGTCAGACCCCTAATAGTGCAACAAGTCGTATCGGAGTGCGGCCAAAAACGCCCTGAGTAACTACTGGAATCCCTACCAGCAAATCTCGTTTCCCCTTGCTAAGGACTTTGTTGGGTTACCTTTTCATCTGGTCTAGGATTTGGTAACATCACTCATGCCATTTTAAAAATTAGAGAGGTGCAAAGCTAACTAACCATGAATCTTTCTAGAATTTCTAGGGTAACAAAAAATGTATCACATAGAAAGAAGTAAAGAAATAGGGATTACAACCTTTATAGTCTGTTCCTTCGCTTCATAAGCTCCGTGTTGAGGTTCCTTCGCTGCGATCATCAAGAACTCCGACTCTCGTGGGGCTCCAAGAGGTGAATGATGCATCTTGCTTGAAGTCTTCTTGATCTAAGATGATCTACCTTAAAGAATCTCTAACCCAAGTTTACACATCACTAAACAACTATTAGAGAAGTGAACACCCTAATCTAAATGGCTAGAATAGATGAGGATGATGAAGTAGGAATTTCGCTCTCTTTTGTTTTCAAATTCTCACACTTATTCATCACAAGTGAAAAGCTAGTGAAGGTTTTCTTTCAAGAGAATGAAGAAGAAGAAGATGAATAATGAGCTAAACCCTTTGTGATGAATAATGAATTATTGTAGTGGTTACAAATCCAACCATGGGTTAAGTATGAAGGAGTTAACCCTTGTAGAGAATAAACTAGAGTTAATGGTTTGGATTGGGTTAACAAAATATCTTCACAAAATATCAAGCTAAAGACAAAGTCAAAGCTTCATGAAGCTTCATGCAAATGCTAACCCTAACCCAAACCCTAACCCAAACCCTAACCAAGTTTAAACCTTAAACTTTTGTTAAATTGTAACCCTAACTTTTTACAATATTATATATCACATATACAATATATTTTGTAACAAAAGAAAATAATACAATTAACATATATCGCATATATATCAATATATTATCCCATGAGAAAATGAATCATATAAAGCGAGCTTATATTAGTTAACGTAACGTAATATATCACATATATATATTTATACATTAAATTATCGAATCCACACTTGATCCGATAACCCGGCTATATTACATATAACCGATTAATATAACAAGTACCAATTCATCGAATCAACACTTGATCCGATGACCCGGCTATATCACATATACCCGGCCGATATTACATATCGTGAGAATAGAATACGGTATCTCATATTGTATTATTCTCGGTCCCGCACATATGACATATGTGTTCCTACTCCGTTTTTCCTGAGCCAGGAAACCTCTGTGTAGGACTCTAAAGAATCGTCAATACGCCGGCAGTAGGTGATGATCATATCAAATAACCACAAGCTTCAAGCGGTCAGCCAAACGTAACAGCCACCCAGGTATTGAGCGAACAAAAGATCAACATGCAAGGCTGTACATTCTCCTGTGAATCCAATCAGTAACACTACCCTACAGTCCGGTCTCTTCATCTGATATGTCGCATATCCAGTCTAGGGGTGGTAAACGTCAGACCCTAGTAACCGATAAGTCGTGTTGATGTGAGTCTCATAACAGGTCGAGAAACTACTGATAACTCTTACCAGCAGCACTCTATATCATCCTTGGCCAGGGACTTCCAGTTATAGCCAATCGAACACATCACAATATCAACTCCCAATACCGGGAGAGACGAAACCCCTCCTATCGCTCATTGCCTCCATGTGATTCGGGACTGTACCCAAAAGCTACCATTTTGCACGCCCTCTTGGACGTGGTAAGGTGAAAATCAAAGCATAGTGGAAATCACACAAGACTCTATGACGATTTCGGGTCTACAGACTAACCTGTACCAGTGTCACCGGAGAACTGCTATCTGACGATAGGTATAATACCATCTAGGAGTTCTCGGCGAGTCCGTTCAGTGTACCCAGTCTCCACTGAGCACCCGTACAACATCTTTGATGTCAAATACCGATGGATATGGGATCATCCATCGCCCATCAAATGGGTCAAGATGTGTATACGCTAGTCTACTCTGGTGTATCGATGCCCTGTCTCGATACAACCTCGACTAGGAACAGTTATAGGATGTTCTCGTTGACTACCCTGGCCCTACTAGTATGATCTCATTATAGTCCCAGTAGCCGAGTACATTTCCTAAGGGCTTTATCAACATTTGAGAGTAAGACAGTAAACCAATAGAAGTAAACATGTTAAGACAAAATATAACCAAATAGCATACTATCATGTCGAGCAAGAAAGTCCTCTCTATATATATCCAAGCATCCACTATAATATACATCATATGTACAATAATGGCCTCTAGGGCATATACATAACTAACAATCTCCCACTTGCACTAAGGCTAGCTGTTGTAGTATCTCATACCCAACATCCCGAAGAGTCTCTCAAATTATATCTGGGGTATGGCCTTCATGAGTGGATCCGCAGTGTTGTCCTTCGTATCAACTCTCCTGACCTCGATCTCCCGGCGATCAACCATCTCCCGGATCAGGTGATACCGCCTCAGAATATGTCTGGATTTCTTATGGGACCTGGGTTCCTTGGCCAAACCCACAGCTCCATTGTTATCATAATACAAAGGTATTGGATGCTCAATGGACGGAACCACACCAAGTCCAGTGATGGACTACTTCATCCAGTCATCCTCTTTGGCAGCATCGTTGGCAGCGATGTATTCAGCCTCCATCGTCGAGTCTGCAACGGTTTCCTGTTTGGAACTCTTCCAACACACCGCCCCTCCATTGAGGGTAAAGAGAAATCCCGAGTGCGACTTACAGTCGTCCTTATCACTCTGGAAGCTCGAATCGGTAAAGGACTCCACCTGGAGTTCACTGTTACCATACACCAAGAACATCTCCTTAGTCCTTCGTAAGTACTTGAGAATGTTCTTTACAGCTGTCCAGTGACTCTCTCTAGGATCTTCTTGATACCGACTCACTACACTTAGTGAGTATGCTACATCGGGTCTGGTGCATAGCATCGCATACATGATAGAGCCTACTGCCGAAGCATAGGGTATCCCCTGCATGCGAGCTCATTCCAAATCAGTCTTGGGAGACATCTCTTTGGAGAGAGTGAGTCCAGAGATCGTGGGTTGGTTCCCACGCTTGGATTCTTCCATACTAAAGCTCTTTAGTATGGTGTCAATGTACCTGGATTGGGACAATCCCAGTATCCGTTTAGATCTATCTCTATAGATCTTAATTCCCAATATGCAGGAGGCATCACCTTGATCTTTTATTGAGAATCTTTATGATAAGAAGAGCTTGACCGAGTGCAGCATAGGAACATCATTTCCTATCAAGAGTATGTCATCCACGTACAATACGAGGAAGACAACCTTACTCTTTGCAACCTTCTTATAAATACAAGGTTCATCTACGTTTTTGATGAAGTCAAACTCTTTGACTACAACATCAAAGCAGATGTTCCAACTCCGCGATGCTTGCTTTAACCCACAGATGGATTTAAGCAGCTTCAACACCTTTCCGCTGCTCCCACTGTCTACAAAGCCCTCTGGCTGAGTCATGTACACGCACTCTTCTAAATCACCATTTAGAAAGGCGGTCTTAACATTCATCTTCCAGATTTCGTAGTCGTGGTATGCAGCAATGGCAAGTAGGATCCGGATGGACTTAAGCATAGCCACTGGAGAAAAGGTTTCGTCAAAATCCACACCTGGTCGTTGACGAAAACCCTTTGCAACAAGTCTAGCTTTGAAAGTCTCCACTTTTCCATCTACACCAAGTTTCTTCTTAAAGACCCACTTTCTCCCAATGGGTTTTACCCCTTCAAGAGCAACTTCCAAAGTCCATACTTTGTTGGTGTAAATGGATTCCATCTCAGATCGCATTGCATCCAGCCACTTCACAGAATCCCCACTCGTGATGGCCTGCTCGAAGCTAGTCGGGTCATCATCTTCCATGATGCAATCCGCGCTCCCACCATCAACGAGAAAACCATAGTATCTCTCATGTGGATGAGAAACCCTACTAAATCGGCGGAGAGGCTGGGGTTCGTTGGGAACTACTGAATTCTCTGGTTCCACTAAATCTTCAGTCGTAGTTTGTGTTGCTGGAACTTCTTTCAGTTCTACCTTATTGCCACTAATTTCTTTTGCAAGAAATTCCTTTTCTAAAAAGGAGGCATGTTGAGCAACGAAAACCTTTTGTTATTCACTATGGTAGTATTGATATCCATACGAATTGCTTAGATATCCCACAAATTTGCAAAGAATTGATCTTGCCTCGAGCTTTTCCGGATTTTGCTTTTTAACATAGGCCGGACAACCCCATATCTTAACTCGTTTAAGAGATGGACTCTTCCCATTCCATATCACATATGGAGTGGTAGGCACCGATTTGGTTGGAACTCTATTCAATAGGTATATGGTTGTCTTAAGCGCATACCCCCAGAAGGAAATAAGTAACTCAGCAGTGCTCATTATAGAGCGCACCATATCTAATAAGGTGTGATTTCTCCGCTCCGATACACCATTGTGTTGTGGTGTATAGGGAGGAGTAAGCTGAGAGAGAATCCCATTCTCTTTTAGATAGTCTAGGAACTCATTGCTCAAGTGTTCTTCTCCTCGATCAGATCGAAAGATCTTAATACATTTACCCGTTTGGTTCTCTACTTCGTGCTTATATTCTCTGAATTTCTCAAAAGCTTCACACTTGTGTTTCAACAGGAACACATGTCCGTATCTTGAGAGATCGTCAGTGAATGTAATGAAGTAGGAAGAACCGTTCCTGGCATGTGTAGACATGGGACCACATACATCACTATGTATCAGTCCCAGGAGTTTTGTGACTCTTTCTCTGTATCCACTAAATGGAGTTTTGGTTATCTTTCTTTTGAGACATGACTGGCAAGTATCATAAGATGAAAATTCGAACGAAATCAAATATCCAACCTTATGTAACTTAGCTAGCCGTGTCGCATTGATATGACCTAGTCTACAATGCCACAAGAAGGATTCGTTCATTTCTGAACTCTTCCTCTTGTGTGTGTTTTATATATTAAGTACCGTAGTTTGGTCGTGAACGTATATGCCTTTATTTAACGATCCTGATCCAATCAACTTTTGGTTTAGGAATATGTTCATAACATTATCCTGTACTACAAAATTATATCCTTCTTTACTCAATAAAGAAACTGATCTAAGATTGCATATCAGGTTCGGAATGTAATAGCATTCGTTCAGAACCAATGTATTACTATTTGGTAACACAAGGAGATATTCGCCAACTGCTTTGGCTGCAACATTTGCACCATTTGCACCATTCCCTACTCTTACGGAATGATCACCCTCTCCCAGTTCCCTACCTTTACGCAGCCCATGCAACATATTACATATATGGGATCCCGATCCGGTATCTAATACCCAGGACGTAGAGTGAACTGAGAAACAGTTCTCGATAACTAACACACCCGAAGAAGTTGCATCAGCATGCTAGTTCTTCATTTGGGCGGCGTGAGAATCCAGATATTCTTCTATTTCCTGCTCAGTCTTATAACACTTATAAGAAAGAACGGGACCAACGTTCCCCTGCTCAGTATGATAAGCCGGTTCAGTCAATAAATCTATATTATTATCTTGATTAAGGCCTCACAGGGTCGCTACCTGGAGAGAGAGAGAAGAAAACACTTTAGCGTATGCTCTTGCAAGATTAGATTGGTTATTATCTTATCTAATCAGGATGGCTCCCACTGTTTTCATCAAATCTTCCTTCAAACCCTAAAAGGAAAGATTAGCCGGGATTAATTACATCTTACAAGTTAGCCAATCTTTCAGCCAGGTCAGTGTTGGTACTTTGAGGAAGGTTCCCTGTGCTTTCGCACGGACCTAATTAAAATAAACCTCGTTTTTCCAGAAGCATAACCCCGTTAACACCTTTCTAGACACCTACTTGATCGGCTAATTGTCCTGTGTAAAATTCTCCCAGGAGTAACTTTTACTCGCAGTGGGTATCAGGATCCATCTATTTCATAGAAGTCATGCAATCTCATTGCAAATTTTAACTCTTGAAATTCCTGATAAAGCTTTTGCCCCTAGCATCTTATGACCTTGGCTAAGGTCAACAAATCATAAGTGCTAGCCAAGTTCAACCCGTCATTTTCCGATTGAATTAAACCCACACGTACGACCCTTGGCTAAGGTCAACAAAGTCGTACGACTACCCTAACTCAATTAAATCTCATGTTTTAGCAGATAAATACTAATTAGCTACCGTATACTATGCCTTGGCTAAGGTCAACAAACGCAGCACGAATACTAACTAGTCTCTATCTGAAATGACGGAGGGCTATGCAGGTTTTTCAGAAAACCATAAGCGTAATGAACATGATATCGTTGTAGAAACAAGTGATTTTGAAAAAGGAGTGTTTTTTAGGCTTTTCTAGTTTCACTAAAGAGGTCACACCCGGTGAAGAGATCTCGGCTGTTTCCTCATCGAATAAGGTGCAGGGTATATCGCATGTACCTCGGTGCAAAGCAAGAACTATAGAAGCAATCAAAAACTAAACCGTGAGTTTGTAGCATCTGCCAGTTTTGCTTAAGAGGTCACTCCCGGTGAAGGAATCTCGCCTCTTTCCTCATCGAATAAGGTGCAGGGTATATCATATATACCGCTGTGCAAAGAAAAAACTGTAGCTACCCTTTTTGAAAATTTGATTCTACAATATCTTTTAGGTTTCTTTTCTTTTATTAATCTCATTAATAAATCCCATCATTTATGCTTCCCAAGCATCACAGAAGAAACGAAAGCAGTAATATTTATATATCATCATATATATATAGTATAACCATTTGTCTCAGGAAGTAATATGATCTCATCACAGAACATTGCAGCAGAAGATAACATATGAAATATTGGATATACTAGGACGTCCGTGTTTTATATCGAGCCTGTATAAAACATGGATTCCACGGTCATGATGAATAACCAAACCCACATCCCTAGACCCCTATGAGAGCGGCAAGTAACACTGCCAATTCTAGGGTTAGGAGACTCGGTCTCGACTTCTCGAGATGGCCTCCCACTGGACCCTAGAACCTGGTTACTTGTGCTCCCCTCCTTGGGTCTGTCCTAATGTGGAAAAGTAAATAATATACAATGGTGACATCATCCTCAACCTGGAAGTGCCCCAATAAAAGAATATTACATACAATGAATTTTACATGATTGAAAATAAAATCCCTCATCTCACATAAAACCCCCGGCTATTTAGAACACGACGATCCAATACAATATATCACAGCAACACATAATATCTCATATCATCAACGTAAGCAAGTATGCGTATCCCGATTGTCGTTGATGTATAGCAACAAAGTCGGCGATACACCACATACTATGCTTACGGTCATAGAAAAGAAAGTGAAAACTACAATATTTGGAATCCACAATCGACTTAGACATCGTAAACCCGAAATATCACATATTACGGATTTCATGCCTAACTATATGAATTCCACATATTGTATCACAACCACAGAATATCATGACGATATTAAACGTTTCGATCGAATCAACATACACTCACAAATTACCCCCGTGAGCTCAACACTTGAGCAAAGTCGAAACACTCAAAAACTGTGCCACAGTGTCTATGGACTAGCCATAAAAGGAGTTAACCAACGCCTCACCTATGACACCACGGAACTACGGCAAACCCGAAGGTTCATTCGCGGTTCCGTGGGCATAGAATCGAGTTAAGGTTATTATGTCTTCTAGGGGGTCCATAGGGGTACTTGCATGATTTAACGAAATATAATCAACTTCGGAAAATTACAACAAATGGAAATTTTAGCGGAGTACAAAATGCGGTGTGCGAAGATCAATCGAACTGCTAAAAATAGTCAAAGTTACCAATACAGTGTTAAATTATAAGACTACGAAGTACTACGAATTAGCCCTAGGTCAAACAGATCAACACATGAAACTTGGGCTAAATAAACAATACTAGGAAACCCAAAATGAAGCCTAAAGAGCACATGGGGAATACGGGGGCCAGAGAAGCATCAGGGGCCGGCTTAGCCGGAATTTTGCCTCATGTGGCCGGTTCAAAACCGGTTCCCTCCCTCCGTATTTCTCCCATGTTCATATATTGGCCCACAGACCATTCTGCAGTTGTTTGAAAATTTTTTAAAGTACTTTTTGAAAAAATTCCAGAGAGCAAGAATGGAGTTTCCTAATACTGTATTTCAAAGTGATTTTCGTTTTCGTAATTGTTATTACATCATATCTAGAATTCTAGTTTGGCACTGATACCACTGTTGGGTTACCCTTGCACCTGGACTAAGGTTTTGTAGAATCACTCATGCCATTTTAAAAATTAGAGAGGTGCAAAACTAACTAACCATGAATCTTGCTAGAATTTCTAGGGTAACAAAAAATGTATCACATACAAAGAAGTAATGAGATAGGGATTACAACTTTTGTAGTCCGTTCCTTCGCTTCATAAGCTCCGTGTTGATGTCCCTTCACTGTGATCATCAAGAACTCCGACTCTCGTGAGGCTCCAAGAGGTGAATTATGCATCTTGCTTGAAATCTTCTTGATCCAAGATGATCTACCTTGAAGAATCTCTAACCCAAGTTTACACTTCACTAAACAACTATTAGAGAAGTGAACACCCTAATCTAAATAGCTAGAATATATGAGGTTGATGAAGTAGGAATTTTGCTCTCTTTTGTTTTCAAATTCTCACACTTATTCATCACAAGTGAAAAGCTAGTGAAGGTTTTCTTTTAAAAGAATGAAAAAGAAGAAGATGAATAATGAGCTAAACCTTTTGTGATGAATAATGAATTATTGTAGTGGTTACAAATCCAACCATGGGTTAAGTATGAAGGAGTTAACCCTTATAGAGAATAAACTAGAGTTAATGGTTTGGATTGGGTTAGCAAAATATCTTTATAAAATATCAAGCTAAAGACAAAGTCAAAGCTTCATGAAGCTTCATGCAAAAGCTAACCCTAATCCAAACCCTAACCAAGTTTAAACCCTAAACCTTTGTTAAATTTGTAATCCTAACATGTTACAATATTATATATCACATATATAATATATTTTGTAACAAAAAAAAATACAATTAACATATATCGCATATATATTAATGTATTATCCCGTGAGAAAATGAATCATATAAAGCGAGCTTATATTAGTTAACGTAACGTAATATATCACATATATATTTATACATTAAATTATCGAATTCACACTTGATCCGATAACCTGGCTATATTACATATAACCAATTAATATAACATGTACCAATTTATCGAATCAACCCTTGATCCGATGACCCGGCTATATCACATATACCCGACCGATATTACATATCGCGAGAATAGAATACGGTATCTCATATCGTATTATTCTCGGTCCCGTACATATGACATATGTGCTCCTACTCCGTTTTGCCTAAGCCAGGAAACCTCTATGTAGGACTCTAAAGAATCGTCAATACGCCGGCAGTAGGTGATGATCATATCAAACACCCACAAGCTGCAAGCGGTCAGCCAAACGTAACAGCCACCCAGGTATTGAGTGAACAGAAGATCAACATGCAAGCCTGTACATTCTCCTTTGAATCCAATCAGTAACACTACCGTACAGTCCGGTCTCTTTGTCTGATATGTCGCATATCCAGTCTAGGGGTGGTAAACATCAGACCCCAGTAACCGATATGTCGTGTTGATATGAGGCTCATAACAGGTCGAGAAACTACAGATAACTCTTACCAGCAGCACTCCATATCAGCCCTGGCCCGAGACTTCCAGTTATAGCCAATCGAACACAGCACAACATCAACTCCCTATACCGGGAGAGACGAAACCCCTCTTATCGCTCATTGCCTCCATGTGATTCGGGATTGTACCCTAAAGCCACCATTTTGCATGCCCTCTTGAACGTGGTAAGGTGGAAATAAAAGCACAGTAGGAATCACCCAAGACTCTATGACGATCTCGGGTCTACAGACTAACCTGTACCAGTGTCACCGGAGAACTGCTATGTGACGATAAGTATAGTACCATATAGGAGTTCTCGGTGAGTCCGTTCAGTGTACCCAGTCTCCACTGAGCACCCGTACAACATCTTTGATGTCAAACACCGATGGATATGGGATCATCTATCACCCATCAAATGGGTCAAGATGCGTATACGCTAGTCTACTCTGGTGTATCGATGCCCTGTCTCAATACACCCTCGACTAAGAACAGTTATAGGATGTACTCGTTGACTACCCTAGCCTTACTAGTATTATCTCATCATAGTCCCAGTAGTAGAGTACATTTTCTAAGGGCTTTATCAACAAGTGAGAGTAAGACAGTAAACCAATACAAGTCAACATGTTAAGGTAAAGTGTAACCAGATAGCATACTATCATATCAAGCAAGAAAGTCCTCTCTATATATATCCAAGTATCCACTATAATATACATCATTTGTATAATAATGGCCTCTAGTGCATATACATAACTAACAGATTTTGTGTAATGGCTTTCCGAACACAGCGCGACATCAACTCCCAATACCGGGAGAGACGAATACTATCTAACCGCCACTGCCTCCAAGCGCTTCGGGACTGCACCCAACTACTACCTGTTTGCACGACTCAGCAGAGCCGTGGTAGGGTAGTAATCTAAGTACAGTAGGAACACACTTGAGGCAAAGTAGCAATATCAATTCGACGGACTAAGATGTACCCATGTCACCTGGGAACTGCTACCCGACGATAGGTATATTACCAACCAGCAGTTCCCTACGAGTCTGTCCAGTGTAACTCATAACCCAATGAGCACCTGCAAACTATCTCCAGTACGACGTATTGATGGCTGTGGGACATACCATCTCCTCTGCTGGGAAGAGAGGCGTATACACTAGTCTACTCTGGAGTATCGATGCCCTGTCTCGATAATCTTTCCACTAGGGACCTGTGTAAGGATGTGCTTGTAGACTACCCAGCCCCCACTATTGTGACTGCCATCACAACGCTGGTAGTCGAGCAAAAGATCCTAAGGGCTCAATCAATATTGTTGGGTTACCCTTGCACCTGGTCTAGGGTTTGGTAGCATCACTCATGCCATTTTAAAATTTAGAGAGGTGCAAAGATAACTAACCATGAATCTTGCTAGAATATCTAGGGTAACAAGATTGTATCACATACAAATAAGAAAAGAGATAGGGATTACAACCTTTGTAGTCCATTCCTTCGCTTCATAAGCTCCGTGTTGAGGTCCTTTCACTGCGATCAACATGAACTCTGACTCTCGAGTGGCTCCATGAGGTAAAAGAGACACCTTGGTTGTAGTCTTCATGATCCAAGATGATCTACCTTGAAGAATCTCAAACCCAAGCTAACACTTCACTAAACAACTTATTAGAGAAGTGAACACCCTAATCTAAGTGGCTAGAATTTGTTAGTTATACGTATGCCCTAGAGGCTATTACTGTACATACGATGTATATTGTAATGGATGCTTGGACATATATAGGGAGGACTTTCTTGCTCGACATGATAGTATGCTATCTGGTTGTACTTTATCTTAACATGTACTCTGATTGTCTTTATGTTACATGTTGATAAAGCCCTTAGGATATGTACTCGACAACAGGGACTATGATGAGATCATACTAGTGGGGCCACGGTAGTCGACGAGTACATCCTATAACTGTTCCTAGTCGAGGGTGTATCGAGACAGGGCATCGATACACCAGAGTAGACTAGCGTATACGTTCCTTGACCCATATGATGGGCGATGGATGATCCCATATCCATGGGTGTTTGACATCAAGGATGGTGTACGGGTGCTCAGTAGAGACTGGGTACACTGGACGGACTCGCCGAGAACTCCCAGATAGTATTATACCTTACGTCAGATAGCAGTTCTTCGGTGACACTGGTACAGAGTAGTCTGTTGACCCGAGATCGTCATAGAGTCTTGTGTGATTCCCACTGTGCTTTGATTTCCATCATACCACGTCCAAGAGGGCCTGCAAAAAGGAGTCTTTTGGGTACTGTCCCGAATCACATGGAGGCAATGAGCGATAGGAGAGGATTCTTCTCTCCCGGTATAGGGAGTTGATGTTGTGCTGTGTCCGATTGGCTATAACTGGAAATCCCTGGCCAGGGTTGCTGAGATTTACTGGTAATTGTTATCAGTAGTTTCTCGAACTGTTATAGACCTCATATCGACACGACTTATCGAGCTACTGGGGTCTGACGTTCACTACCTCTAGGCGAGATATGTAACATAATAGACGACGAGACCGGACTGTAGGGGAGTGTTACTGATTGGATTCACAGGAGAAAGTACAGGCTTGCTTGTTGATCTTCTGAGTGCTCAATACCTGGATAGCTGTTACGTTTAGCTGACCGCTCGCAGCTTGTGGGTGTTTGATATGATCATTACCTACCGCCGGCGTATTGACGATTCTTTAGAGTCCTACACAGAGGTTTCTTGGCTCAGGCAAAACGAAGTAGGAGCACATATGTAATATGTGCGGGACCGAGGATAATGCGGTATGTGATACCGTATTGGATTCTCGCGATATGAGATATCGGCCGGGTAATATGTGATATGGCCGGGTCATCATATTAGTCGGTTATATGCGATATAGCCGGATTGTCGGATCAAGTGTTGATTCGATAATTTAATGTATAATAATATATATGATATATTAAATTACATTAATTAATATTAGCTCACTAAAAGATTCTTTTTCTCACTCGGGTAATACATTGATATATATGAGATATATGTTAATTGTATTTTTTTTTTGTTACAATAAATATTGTATATGTGATATATAATATTGTAACATGATATGATAACTAATGCAACATGTTTAGTAGAGATTAAACAAGATTAGGGTTAGATTTGGGTTAATGCTTTCTAGATGTTTCTAGAAGGTTTTCTTTTGTTTTTGCAAAGATATTTTCAAGTGATTCATTCTTAACCTAACCCAAACCGTAGCCTTGGTTAATTCTCTACAAAGGTTTAGTCAACCATGCTTGCATTATTGATCATCTTTGTCCTTTCATTATTCATCACAAAAGACTAATGATTTATTCTTCTTCTTCTTCCTTCTTCTCTTCATGGAAAAAGCTTTCTAGCTTTTTCTAAGTAATGATTAATGTGTGAGAAAAAGATTATAAATGAGAGAAAAAATCTTACATCATCATCCTCATCTATCATTGCCTTTTAGATGAGGGTGTTCACTTCATTTTATGAGTTAGAGCTTGTGTTAATGAAACTTCAAGGTAGATCATCTTTGTTATCGAAGATCGGAAGCAAGCTTGCATCTTTCTCTTCGTGGAGCCTCTCGAGAGTCCGGAACACGATGATCGTAGCGAAGGGACTTCAACAAGGAGCTTAAGAAGTGAATGACTGGATCTACAAAGGTTGTAATCCCTCTCACTTAGTCTTAAAGTGTTTAACATACTTGTTTTCGCCTAAACTCTAGTTTAAAGATCCGGCTTTGGGTTGTTCTGCACGGCTAAATTTTAAATCGGTCATGGTTGATGCCTCGTAGACCCTTGTGCGTGTGCCTAGCAACCCTACAGTTGTATCAGAGCCAAGCTAGAGCTTTAAGCGAAGTCTGGACGAAGTTTAAAGTCCGATCGAACCCGGTAACCCCGATATATACCCTTCTCTGGAAATTTTCTCAAAATGTGATTTTTTGTGAATTAAAAATGCTCAGAAAATTAAGCAGGGAAATATAAGAATTACTATGAAATACGGACCATTGATTCCATCACGTGACCGTGGAATCGCGGCCAAACCACGCACGTGGCCGCGGTTCCGCGGCTGAATTGTTTTATTGGGGCCCACCACTTCACAGTAATTATCCTGGTTTCTTTTGCACTATTCTGGAAAGTTTAAATTCCACTCAAGTGTTGAGTTTTCTGGGTTGTATTGGGGACTCGTTGATTCGATCGGATAATTTAACTTTGTTTAGGTTGTCCGAGTAATTTTTAGAACGTGTTAAAAAGTTCGAACGGATATCAATAACTCACTTTTTCCCCTGCCGGAAAATTTCCAAGCGTTGGATTTTTTCGTACATTATGAACGTTCTAAGTCATGCAAGTAACGCGGTGGACCCTCTAGAAGACAACAAACCTTAACTCGATTATGTGACCGTCTTGAACTGCCTCTAAACCTTAGGGTTTGTGGCAGTACGGCGTGCCACATGTGAGGCGTTGGCTTGACCCTTCTACGGCTGGACCATTGGTACTGTGGCATGTGATGGATGTTTTTAAACTAATCTCAAGTGTTGAGCTATTTGGGAAATCTTGGGTGTTTGATTATTCGATCGGAAAGTTTAACATTGTCTATTTATCTGGAATGTGATACAATATTTGGAATCTACATGTAGTTATGAGATAACTAATTTGAATATTAAAAATCTAGCAGTTCAGTCTCAGATGATCGGTTGCCATGGAATTTTGATATGATCAAAAGTCCGTCGCAATCACGTAGCGTACACGGATACTCGCCGGGTAAACTTAATAGACAGCCACGCCCCATAGCCCCGAACAAGTGACTGTAGGAGAACCCCGTCGCTAAAAGCATCCGTTCGGGTGCTCGCTGCAGCGGTGTTCCGCCTTAGTACACTTCGTCGACGGCATCTGCGGGTGCGGCCGTCTACTAAAGTTTGCGACGAGCATTCGGTCAGAATTGTCGGGAATCTTGTTGAATTGCCCGACTTGATATTGAAAAGAGTTTTCGATAATGATACTAAAATGCGGGGTTTATAATTGTTAGGCATGCGATGTCTAAGGAATTCATTTGGTTAGGCATGCGATGTCTAAGGAGGTTGAGGATTCCAGCTGTTGTAGTTTTACACTTTTTTTTCTGTGACCGTAAGCGTAGTATGTGGTGTATCGCCGGCTTCGTTGCTATACATCAACGACAATCAGGATACGCATACTTGCTTACGTTGATGATATGAGATATTATGTGTTGCTGTGATATGTTATATTGGATCGTCGCGTTTTGAATAGCCGGGGGTTTTATGTGAGATGAGAGTTTTTCTTTTTCATTCATGTAAAATTCATTTGTATGTAATATTCTTTTATTGGGGCACTTCCGGGCTGAGGATGATGTCACCTTTGTATATTATTTGCTTTTCCGCATTAGGTAGACCCAAGGCGGGAAGCACAAGTAACCGGGTTCTAGGGTCCAGTGGGAGACCATCTCGAGGAGTCGAGACCGAGTCTCCTAACCCTAGAATTGGCAGTGTTGCTTGCCGCTCTCGTAGGGGTCTAGGGTTGTGGGTTTGGCTATTCATCACGACCGTGGAATCCGTGTTTTATACATGCTCGTATCAAAACACGGACGTCCTAGTATATTCCATATTTCATATATGTTTATTACTGCCTGAGATGAATGTTTATATTATATTTATGAGATAAATGTTATATTGCTGATTTCGTTTCAAATGCGATGCTTGTGAAGCATAATAAAATGGGACTTCATTAATGAGATTAATGAAATAAAAGAAACCTAAAGATGCTGTAGAAACTTATTTAAAAACTGGTAGCTCTAGTTTTTGCTTTGCATAGCGGTGTTCCTTGTAGAACATCCAGCACCTTATTCGATAAGGAAAGAGACGAGATCCCTTCACCGGGAGTGACCTCTTTAGTGAAACTACCAGATGCTACAAATTCGGTTTGTCTTTTGATTGCTTCTATAGTTCTTGCTTTGTATAGTGGTATTTGTGAAATATCCTGCACCTTATTCGATGAGGAAAGAGCCGACGATCCCTTCACCAGGAGTGACCTCTTTAGTAAAACTAGAAAAGGCCTAAAAAACATTCCATTTAAAATCACTCGATTCTACAACGATATCAAGTTCATTACGCAAAGGGTTTTCACAAAAACCTGTCATAGCCCTCCGTCATTTCAGATAAGTACTGGTTAGTATTCGTGCTGTGTTTGTTGACCTTAGCCAAGGCGTAGTGTGCGGTAGCTGATTAGTGCTTATCTGTATAAGCATATGATGCGATTGAGTTAGGGTAGTCGTACGACTTTTTTGACCTTAGCCAAGGGTCGTGCGGGTGGGTTTAATTCAATCGGGAAATAACGGGTCGAACTTGGCTAGCATTTATGATTTGTTGACCTTAGCCAAGGTCATAAGTTGCTAGGGGCAAAATATTATCGGGAATTTCAAGTGTTGAAATTTGCAATGAGATTGCATACCTTCTATGAGATAGTTGGATCCCGATACCCGCTACGAGTAAGAGTTACTCCTGGGAGAGTTTTACACATTACAATTAGCCGATTAAGTAGGTGTCTAGAAAGGTGTCAACGGGGTTACGCCCCTGGGAAAACGAGGTTTACTTTAATTAGATCCGTGCGAAAGCACGGGGAACCTCCCTCAAAGTACCTGCACTGGCCTGGCTGAAAGATTGGCGAACTTGTAGGGTGTAATTAATCCCGGCTAGTCTTTCCTTTTAGGGTTTGACGGAAGATTTGACTAAAACAGTGTGAGACATCCTGATTAGATAAATAGATAACCAATCTAATCTTGCAAGAGCATACGCTGAATGTTTTCTTCTCTCTCTCTCTCCAGGTAGCGACCATATCACGCCTTAATCAAGATAATAAAACGGATATATTGACCGAACCCGCTTGTTATACTGAGCTGGGGAACGTTGGTCCCGCTCCAACTTATAATTGTTATAAGACAGAGCAGGAAATAGGGGATTACCAGATTTCCCATACCGCCCAAACGAAGAAAGTGCATGTTGATGCATCATCTTCGGGTGTGTTCATTACAGAGAACTGTTTCTCAGTATCCTTTACGTCCTGGGTATGAGATACCGGATCAGGATCCCACATATGTAATCTATTACATAGGCTACAGATAGGTAGAGAACTGAGAACGGGTGATAAGTTTCATGAGATAGAAAATGGTGCAAGTGTTGCAGCCAAGTCTGTTGGTCACTACCTGTATTACCAGAATACATTGATTCTAAACGAATGTTATTAGATACCGAACCTGATATACAACATCATATCAGTGTCTTTATTAGTAAAGAAAGAATATAATTTTGTATTGTTGGATAATGTTTTGAACATTTCCTATATCAAGAGTTGATCGGTTCAGGTACGTTATCTAAAATCATTGACGTTCTAAATCAAACTACAGTTCTTAGTATACGGAACACACACAAGTGGAAGAGTTCAGAAATAAACGAATCCTTCTTGAGGCATTGTAGACTAGGTCATATCAATGCGACCCGACTAGCTGAAGTTACATTAAGATGCATATTTAAATTTGTTTGAATTTACATCTTGTGAAACTTGTCGGTCATGTCACAAAGATAAGATGACCACAGCTCTGTTTATTGGAAACAGAGAAAGAGTTAATGAACTCTTGAGATTGATACATGCTGATGTATGAAGGTCCACTGTCTATACATGCCAAGACCGGTTCTTTGTACTTCATTACATTCTCTGATGATCTTTCAAGATTCAGACATATGTTCCTGTTGAAACACAAGTCCGAAGCTTTTGAGATATTCACAGAATAAGTTAGAAGTAGAGAACCAAAATACGGGTATAAGTATTATGTCCTTTGATGAGATCAAGGAGGAGAATACTTAAGCACGGAAATTCTTGGACTATTCTAAAGGAGAATGAGATTCTCTCTCGGCATTACTCCTCCGTATACACCATAGCACGATGGTATATCGGGGCGGAGCAATAGCACCTTATGTGATATGGTGTGCTCTATGATGAGTACTACTGAGTTTCCTATTTCCTTTTGGGAGTTATGCACTTGAGAAGCTGCATACCTATTGAATACGGTTCAAACCAAATCAGATGCCTACCACTTCATATGTGATATGGAAAGGGAAGAGCCCATATCTTAAGTTTGTTAAGATTTGGGGTTGTCCGGCCTATGTCTAAAAGCATAATCTGGACAAGCTCGAGGCAAAGTCAGATCTGTGGAAGTTTGTAGGATATCCTAAGCATTCATAAGGGAATATCTTCTACCTAGCCGAGGAACAAAAATGTTTTGTTTCTCAGCATGCCACCTTTGTAGAAAGGGAATTTCTTGTAAAGAAATTATTGGTCATGAGGTAGAACTGGAAAGAGTTCCAGCTATACAAACTACAGCAGATGATTTGGTAGAACCAAAGGATTCAATAGTTTCTAACGAACCTCAGCCTCTCCGTCGATCTAGTAGGGTTCCTCACCTACCTGAGAGATACTTCGGTTTCTCTATGATAGTGGGAGCGAGGATTGCATCATGAGATGATGACCCAACTAGTTTCGAGCAGGCCATCAGGAGTGGGACTCTGTAAGAATGGCAGGATGCTTATCGATCTGAGATTGAATCCTTATACACCAACAAAGTATGGACTTTGGTTGTTTTATCTGAAGGGTTAAATCCCCATCAGGAGCAAGTATATCTTGAGAAGATTACTTGGTGTACACGGAAAAGTTGAGACTTTCAAAGCTATTCTTAAGTCTATCCAGATCGTACTTGCCATGGCTACATACCATGACTACGATTTCTGGCGGTTGGGTGTCATGACTGCTTTTCTAAATGATGATTTGGAAGAGAGTGTCTATAAGTACACAGCCAGAGGGCTTCGTAGACAGTGGGAGCAGCGGAAACGTGTGCAAGATGCTTTATAGGATAAAGCAGGCATCGCGGAGTTGGAACATCTGTTTTGATATGGTAGTGAAAGAGTTTGACTTCATCAAAATGGTAGATGAACCTTGTATATACAAAAAGGTAGTAGGGAGTATGGTGGTGATCCTCGTAGAGTACGTGGATGACATACTCTTGATAGGAAAGAAGTTTCCTATGCTACGCTCGGTCAATCTCCGCTTATCACAAGGATTCTCCATATAGGATCAAAATGATACCTCCTAAATCCTGGGTTTTGGATCTATGAGATAGATCTAATTGGATGTTAGGATACTCACTAGTTGTAGTGAGATGGTATCAATCGATCCTGGGGAGAATCACTGGAAAGGTTCCAGAGTGATAAGGACGACTGAATGTCAGTCGCAGGCATTGTCTTTACCCTCAGTGGAGGGACGGTATGTTGGAAGAGTTCCAAGCTAGATACCGTGACATACTAGATGATTAAAGGCAAGATACATCGTTACCAAGGATGCTACCAAAGAGGCAGTCTGGATATATAAGTTCATGAAATGAACTTCGTTCCTACCATTGTGAGACAATGGAGTTGTGGCTTTTGCCAAGGAACTACCGTCCCATCAGAAATCTAGATATAATTCTTAGGCAGTATCACCTGATCATGGAGATGGTTGATCTCCAGGTAAATCGAGGCTAGGAGAGTAGACACAAAGGACAACAGCATGGATCCACTCACAAAGGCCTTTTTCCCCAGTAGAGACTTTTATGGGATGGTTGAGTATGAGATACTTCAACCACAGCTAATTGTTGGGTATGTGATACCACAACAGATGGCCCTAGTGCAAGTGGGAGATTGTTAGTTATATATATGCCCTAGAGGCTATTACTGGACATACGATGTATATTCTAATGAATGCTTGGACATATATAGGGAGGACTTTCTTGTTCGACATGATAGTATGCGATCTGGTTGTACTTTATCTTAACATTTACTCTGATTGTCTCTATGTTACATGTTGATAAAGCCCTTAGGATATGTACTCGACTACTGGGACTATAATGAGATCATACTAGTGGGGCCACGGTAGTCGACGAGTACATCCTATAACTGTTCCTAGTCGAGGGTGTATCGAGACAGGGCATCGATACACCAGAGTAGACTAGCGTATACGTATCTTGAACCATATGATGGGCGATGGATGATCCCATATCTATCGGTGTTTGACATCAAGGATGGTTTACGGGTGCTCAGTAGAGACTGGGTACACTGGACGGACTCGCCGAGAACTCCCAGGTGGCTTTTGGGTACAGTCCCGAATCACATGGAGGCAATGAGCGATAGGAGGGGATTCGTCTCTCCCTGTATAGGGAGTTGATGTTGTGCTGTGTCCGATTGGCTATATCTGGAAATCCCTTGCCAGGATTGCTGAGATTTACTGGTATGTGTTATCAGTAGTTTCTCGAACTATTATAGACCGTATATCGACACGACTTATCGAGCTTCTGGGGTCTGACGTTTACCACCCCTAGGCGAGATATGCGACATATCAGACGACGAGAACGAACTGTATGGGAGTGTTACTGATTGGATTCACAGGAGAAAGTACAGGCTTGCTTGTTGATCTTCTGAACGCTCAATACCTGTGTAGCTGTTACGTTTAGCTGACCGCTTGCAGCTTGTGGGTGTTTGATATGATCATCACTTACTGCCGGCGTATTGACGATTCATTAGAGTCCTACACAGAGGTTTCTTGGCTCAGGCAAAACGAAGTAGGAGCACATATGTGATATGTGCGGGACCGAGGATAATGCGGTATGTGATACCGTATTGGATTCTCGCGATATGAGATATCGGCCGGGTATATGTGATATAGCCGGGTCATCGTATTAGTCGGTTATATGCGATATAGCTGGATTATCGGATCAAGTGTTGATGCGATAATTTATTGTATAATAATATATATGATATATTAAATTACATTAACTAATATTAGCTCACTAAAAGATTCTTTTTCTCACTCGGGTAATACATTGATATATATGCGATATATGTTAATTGTATTATTTTTTTTTTACAATAAATATTGTATATATGATATATAATATTGTAACATGATATGATAACTAATGCAACATGTTTAGTAGAGATTAAACAAGATTAGGGTTTGATTTCGGTTAATGCTTTCTAGATGTTTCTAGAAGGTTTTCTTTTGTTTTTGCAAAGATATTTTCAAGTGACTCATTCTTAACCTAATCCAAACCCTAGTCTTGGTTAATTCTCTACAAAGGTTTAGTCAACCATGGTTGCATTATTGATCATCTTTATCCTTTCATTATTCATCACAAAAGACTGATGATTTATTCTTCTTCTTCTTCCTTCTTCTCTTAATGGAAAAAGCTTTCTAGCTTTTTCTAAGGGATGATTAATGTGTGAGAAAAAGATTATAAATGAGAGCAAAAATCCTACGTCATCATCCTCATCTATCCTTGCCCTTTAGATGAGAGTGTTCACTTCATTTTATAAGTGAGAGCTTGTGTTAATGAAACTTCAAGGTAGATCATCTTTGTTATCGATGATCGGAAGCAAGCTTGCATCTTTCTTTTCGTGGAGCCTCTCGAGAGTCCGGAACACAATGATCGCAGGGAAGGCACTTCAACACAGAGTTTAATAAGTGAAGGACTGGATCTACAATGGTTGTAATCCCTCTCACTTAGTGTTAATGTCTTTAACATACTTGTTTTCACCTAAACTCTAGTTTAAAGATCCGGGTTAGGGTTGTTCGGCACGGCTAAATTTTAATTCGGGCATGGTTGATGTCTCGTAGACCTTTGTGCGTGTGCCTAGCAACCCTACAAAATAGATGAGGATGATGAAGTAGGAATTTAACTCTCTTTTGTTTTTATATTCTCACTCAATATCATCACAAAAGAAAAACCTAGTGAATCTTTTCCAAGAGCTCAAGGAAGAAGAAGATGAATAATTCCTTTTATGATGAATAATGAATTATTGTAGTGGTTACAAATCCAACCATAGGTTAAGTATGAAGGAGTTAACCCTTGTAGAGAATAAAAAAGAGTTAATGGTTTAGATTGGGTTAGAAAATATCTTCACAAAATATCAAGCTAAAGACAAAAGTCAAAGCTTCACGAAGCTTCATGGAAGCTTCATGCAAAAGATAACCCTAATCCAAACCCTAACCAAGTTTAAACCCTAAACCTTTGTTAAATTTGTAACCCTAACATGTTACTATATTATATATCACATATACAATATATTTTGTAACAAAAGAAAATAATACAATTAACATATATCGCATATAAATATCAATGTATTATCCCGTGAGAAAATGAATCATATAAAGCGAGCTTATATTAGTTAACGTAACGTAATATATCACATATATATTTATATATTAAATTATCGACTCAACACTTGATCCGATAACCTGGCTATATTACGTATAACCGACTAATATAACATGTACCAATTCATCGAATCAACACTTGATCCGATAACCCAGCTATATCACATATACCCGGCCGATATCTCATATCGCGAGAATATAATACGGTATCTCATATCGTATTATTCTCGGTCCTGCACATATCACATATGTTCTCCTACTCCGTTTTGCCTGAGCCAGAAAACCTCTGTGTAGGACTCTAAAGAATCGTCAATACGCCGGTAGTAGGTGATGATCATATCAAACACCCATAAGCTGCAAGCGGTCAGCTAAACGTAACAGCCACCCAGGTATTGAGCGATCAGAAGAACAACAAGCAAGCCTATAAATTCTCCTGTGAATCCAATCAGTAACACTACCGTACAGTCCGGTCTCTTCGTCTGATAAGTCGCATATCTAGTCTAGTGGTGGTAAACGTCAGACCCCAGTAACCGATAAGTCTTGTCGATGTGAGGCTCATAACAGGTCGAGAAACTACTGATAACTCTTACCAGTAGCACTCCATATCAGCCCTGGACAAGGACTTCCAGTTATAGCCAATCGAACACAGGACAACATCAACTCCCTATACCGGGAGAGACGAAACCCCTCCTATCGCTCATTTCCTCCATGTGATTCGAGACTGTACCCAAAAACCACCGTTTTGCATGCCCTCTTGGATGTGGTAAGGTGGAAATCAAAGCATAGTGGGAATCACACAAGACTCTATGACGATCTCGGGTTTACAGACTAACCTGTACCAGTGTCACCGGAGAACTGCTATCTGACGGTAGGTATAATACAGTCTAGGAGTTCTCGGCGAGTCCGTTCTGTGTACCCAGTCTCTACTGAGCACCCGTACACCAACTTTGATGTCAAACACCGATGGATATGGGATCATTCATTGCTCATCATATGGGTCAAGATGCATATACGCTAGTCTACTCTGGTGTATCGATGCCATGTTTCGATACACCCTCGACTAGGAACAATTAAAGGATGTACTCGTTGACTACCCTGGCCCCACCAGTATGATCTCATCATAGTCCTAGTTGTCGAGTACATATCCTAAGGGCTTTATCAACATGTGAGAGCAAGACAGTAAACTAATACAAGTCAACATGTTAAGATAAAATGAAACCAAATAGCATACTATCATGTCGAGCAAGAAAGTACTCTCTATATATATCCAAGCATCTACTATATTATACATCATATGTACAACAATGGCCTCTAGGGCATATATATAACTAACAATCTTCCACTTATACTAAGCCCAGCTGTTGTAGTATCTCATACCCAACATCCCGAAGAGTCTCTCAAACTGTGTCTGGGGAATGGCCTTCGTGAGTGGATCCGCAGTGTTGTCCTTCGTATCAACTCTCCTGACCTCGATCTCCCGGCGATCAACTATCTCCGGGATCAGGTGATACTGCCTCAGAATATGTCTGGACTTCTGATGGGACCTGGGTTCCTTGGCCAAAGCCACAGCTCCTTTGTTATCACAATACAAAGGTATTGGATGCTTGTTCACACCATAATATTGTATTATTATATTTCCCATTCTTATTCGTTTTATAAATAAATAGGTACTTTTGACGCATGTCTGCTATACGTTGCAGGTTACAGGTTCTTGTTCAGAAAACAGTGAAAACGAGGTAAAGACGATGAAAAAGTGGACTTTAACCAATAAACAGAAAGATCTTGATCAAGCCTACATAAAGATCAGTTTACAGAGTATAAGGCAAAGCAAGGTCTAAGATCGCGAAGCGAACGGGTAAAGTTCACCACAATTATTCACTGGAAGATCTGGAAGAAACGAGAAACCAATATGAGAAAAGAACCAAAGATACAGGAGCCCAAAACAACCAGAGCCAGGCCATGAAATTTCATAGCCCAATTCCACTGTTTGACCGCGGAACCGCGACCAAACCAGGCCTCGGGCCGCGGTTCCGTGGCCATCTAGGGCGTTTAGAAGTTAAAAATTATACTATAATTCAAGGCGGCGCTGAATGGGTCTTCCTAGGGCTGTTTTTGTAAATTTAGACATGCGGATCAAAATGTACCCTAGGGTTTCCTATTCTTTATAAATAGGAACTCTAATCATTGTAATTTCTTATGCCTCCTTTTAAATAATAAATTCAGATCTCTTTATGGAGAGCATCGGTGTTTCTTTTCAATTCATGAATTCAGATCTGACAAACCTGCGTTGATGATTGGAGAGATACATCTGTAAGTAGATTTAATTCTTTGCTCTAGTTTAGATTTCAATTCTTTGCCCTAGGTAGATTTAATTTCTTGCTGTAGATAAATTGCTTAGAGTTAACTTTGGGGAAGGATTTTGAGAGATGAGATCTCTCATCCCTTTCTTACCCATCAAATATTTTCAATAGGACTCCATGCATAAACGCACACACCACGCCCTACGGCATCCTACCCCTCGAGGTAACGATGACACCGTAGTGTAAAGGCCCGATTGCGCGCATTTTCCATGGAGGTTAGTGTAAGGATCTCTAAAGGAAGGATAAGAACCTAGAGGAAGGAACACCTTCCCGAATGGATCTAATCCCCTTTATTGATAATTACCATAACTCCTCATAGATCTTCATTCGGGTATAGAAAGCGTTGAGATTTACCTGCATTTCCAAACCATCCTTAAACCTAACCCTAGCAAGACTAGATCTAGATAATCGTAGTATAGAATAATTAGGTTTTTAGATTTAATAACCAATCCGAACACCCTTCGGAATTAACTCGTTAGCGCGAATAGGAGATTTACAACATCCCTGTGGACCGACCCGTATTCACCGGCTAGCTTCATGCAACGCCGTTCTTGATTGCGGTAATAGATATAGTTTTTGACATAAAAATCAAATGGCGCCGTTGCCGGGGATGGCGTAGAACTTTCCTTTTTGCAATTTCGGGTTAATCTTAAATAAAAATCATAAAAATCTAAAAAATCATAAAAATATATCAATTGTTATTTTTTGGAAAGGGTACTTTGTTGTGTGGAATCTTGCAGGAACAAACTCGGATCTGGAAATTTACAGAAAGCCAAACAGAAATCAGAAGATCAGAACAGAGGGGAATTTCAGAAACGAAACAACAGAAAAATTCTCGAGACGTGAGCCGCCCACTAGACCGCGATTCCACGGCAAAAACCGCCTTCTGTCGCCCTTCCGCGGCACTCTGGTGAAATCTCGGGATCTGCGCCCGCTCCACCGCCGCGTTTCCGCCGCACCAACCACCTTAGACCGCGGATCTGCGACTTCCCTGTGCCTTCAGCGCAAAAAAAATTCCTCTGTAAGCTCCCCTATTCATTCTCGGGAAATCTAGATATATTTTTCTGAAAAATTCCTGCAATATTTTGTGCGCTTTAAAAATCTTTATCTTTCCAAATAACAATCTTGTGCAGGATTTTTGGGCCCCGCTTGAAATGAAAATTGATTGCAAGTAATATTTTTCTGTTGCATATCTTTTATCAAAATCTTTTTGCAACAATTTCCAAATAAAGAGAAAAAGAAAAAAGGAATTTTTTTTTTATATAGAAAACATGCAAATTTTTTTTGCCGCAAATAAATCCTTGCACCACCACCACCCATCTTTCTTTTTTTTCCACTCTTTTCTTCTAACATGGGTACCCCACATAATAAATCACTTGCCGAACTTTGGTATCCCGAACCTAATTTTGCGTCGTACGTCAATTTGTTTGGTCAATTTAAAGACGATCCTTCCATGCCTAAAAAATCTTTGAAAGATCACATAGAGGCGTCTAGGAGAAACAGTTTGACTTTTCAACCCACCTTGTGTCAACCAAGTCAACCTTCACCACCTCCATATATTGACACCACTTTTCCAAGTCCTGCTGTAACTTCTAAGCCGATGTCAATTGCTGAGCATATTGCTCAATCTCACAGCCGATCTTTCACCCCTCTCCACTCATCCAGTTCTAGGGATCAACAAGACTATTCACCTTTTTATCCACATGTTGACCCTACCCCTGTCCAATCACCTACTTTCTACCAGTCTTACCCGACTTGCCCACCTTCACTAGACACTGCTTCTACACAGCCTGTTGGGAGTTTTGCATATCCACACCATTTTGAAACTTTTACCGAAACCCCCTCACCACCTAAGTCTAGTTTGGAAGAGTCGTTGGAGGCTTATATTGCAGCAACAAATAAAATGACTAGGAATGTGGAAGCGTCCTTAGCCGCCCTTATGCAACCTACCGAACCGGTAGCTAGTTTCCAACTAGTTTCAAATTTTTCAATGTATGAGGACGTGATTGGACAAAGTGAGAATTTGAGAGGAGCGAGTGAGTTCTACACATTTCCAAATCAAACCTACCCTTATCCAATTGAAGCCCACAACTCCTGTTTTCCATCGATTGCCCTAAATAGTTCACCTGTTGAAAATAAAAATGAGTTGTGTGATTTTGTAGTGCTTGATTTACCAAATTGTGAGGAACCCCTTTCGAGTGAAACCGCACCTAATCCTTTCGATCTTTACACCTCCCATCTAGAACCTAAATCGATAGATATCCATGCTTTTAATGAGGTGTCTAAGAAAATTGATTTTCACTTGATTTAGAATATAGACGCCGGGAATATTTCGGATGATGAACCTGTCGATTTAATTGAGATTTTATGTTCAAATCATCATCCCGAGTTATTGAATGTTTCTCCCAAATCTCATATGCGTCTTGACTTTGATGATAATGGCATGGATGAGTTGAATCTTGAGGAGAATTATAAGGATAGTATTGAGGAGAGTATTGAGAATCATATTGAGGTTGAACCATTTTTCTTTGATGTGTCTGATTTTCCAATTCATCCTCTTGAACCTTTAACTAAATCACCCTCCCTCCGTTCCATCGTTCCGACCACGCTTGAAGACTGTGAGCTTGAAAATTTTTTTTTTGAACCTGACATACTTCTCACAGACGTTTACACTTACGAGTGTTTCACTTTTTCGGACGATATTGATGACTCACCGCCCGAGTTTGAGTCCTTTACATTTTCAGATGAGTTAGTTGAACTATCAGACTCGGTTGCTTACAGTAGTTTCGAACCATTAATGGAATCTTTCAAGTTCGAGACAGTTTACTACGGTGAGAATGATACTATCCCTAATTCACTTCCTTTCGTCCTTCCAATTGTTCCGACCGTACAAGTGACCGTTACGCTTTCATCTCCTATACCAAGTTCGGCGTACCCATGTTTTCTTGCGAATCTTGAGAGATTTAACCCCATTTCCCGAAGGGTTGATAGGTTAGCGCAATCGCTTATAACATATCGGTCATCACATATTGCGCTAATTTATTCACTCGATTTACACCCTCAAGATCGCGTGACCCTTCTTTCTCCTTTCCGCCCTTCTTCTCCCCCACCGAGACCATACTCTACCATTATTCTTTCCATACGGTCTCGCGTGTTTCTCATTTCTTTCCTCCACACCCCATTCTTGCACCAACTATACCATTACCACGATAAGATTTTTGAATGGTTGGTGCTAACCTTTGGCTTGTATAAGGCCAAGCTTAAGTTTCAGGGGAACCTTGTTGTATATATGTATATATATTTTTGTTTTCTTTTTAAATAAAAATAAAATAGAAAAAAAAATTCAAAACATTAAAAAATATATAAAAAATTGTAAATAAATAAACAGGGGAGTGCCGACATTTTGACCCTTTTGATGGAGCATGACAGTGAGGACACTGTCAAGTTTAAGTTTGGGGATATCCTCGGTACGTCTTCTTCCTTAGCATTCATTTGTACATATTTTTGCATTTGCATAATTATTTGAAAACCCATAAAAATTGAAAATTTTCAAAAATTATAAAAATTATTGTATTCAATTTTGGTCTAATTGACTTGAGTTTGACAAATAGGTTAACTGGCTAGGAACAACTAGATTATAGACTTAGTAAATTTAAAACCCTAAAAATATCTTCCTTAAAGTTTAACTGTAGAGAGTATATGTCTTTGTAGTTTATTTAGAAATAGGCAAATTTTGGGTTCACTTTTTGGGCTAAGTTGAAACAAGGGAAGAGTATTGATGTTCTTATTAGAGTATAAGTTTGAAAAATAGTTCCTAGCTTAAGTCTAAATTCTGAAAATGTATACCCTACAAAATTGCACAATCACGCACCTTTAAACTTGGAATAGTAGAAGAGAACTTGAAATGCTCTTGTCTAAAGTCCTTAGTACAATGAAAATAAAAAAAAGTGTGAATAAAGAATAAAAAAATGAACACTGGTTTTTGTGATTACTTAAGGCTGTAAAAATAGAAAAATATTTAGCGAGGGTGCTTCATCACCTAGTGCCTTAGACCAACTGGTTTGGGAGTCAATGCTAAAGCCTTGGGTGTTGCAAGACTAGGAAGCACGCTTTAAAGTGCTAACGCATCTTGTAATCGGTCGTTGGTACTTCAAGAAATATTAACGGTCGCATGAAGGATGTGTAAGCAAATTCAATTAAAAATTCACCTACTAATTAGTACTTTGGACAACGGACAAGGGTATGATTGCTTGATTTGAATTTCCAAGTGTAGGGCTGATTTATACACACACGTAGGGGTATGTGATTGGGATTTAGATGAGAGAAAGGAGTGAAGAATAGAACTTGTATCTTGAGTAAAATTGATAAAAATTCCAAAGTGGAGATGGAACCCTAGAAGGAAAACTTAAGAAATGCCGAAAGCTAAGTAGGACTGCAGAACATATATAATCTTAAGTTAGATGATGAGGAAGTGTGAAGAATATGGGTGGATAATTTACGAGTCGAAGATAATAGAATTTCTTGTTAGAAAACCTAATTGGAGAATTAAAGTCGAAAAGCCAAATTGATAGGATTTTGTGGGTAGTATCCGCTGAAAACCCTCAGGAGACAACACTCCTCCTACTAGGGACATCTAGAGGTTTAACGGCTTGTTGCACGTGCTCAGTGCAATCGCGTTTCCCTGCGAAAGTGTGGTTAGGATTTTAGTGAATAAAAATAAGTTTGCTCGAGGACGAGCAAAAGATAAGTTTGGGGGTATTTGTTCACACCATAATATTGTATTATTATATTCCCCATTCTTATTCTTTTTATAAATAAATAGGTGCTTTTGACGCATGTCTGCTACATGCTGCAGGTTACAGGTTCTTGGACAGAAAACAGTGAAAACGAGGTAAAGACGATGAAAAAGTGGACTTTAACCAATAAACAGAAGGATCTTGATCAAGCCTACATAAAGATCAGTTTACAGAGTACAAGGCAAAGCATGGTCTAAGATCGCGAAGCGAACGGGTAAAGTTCACCATAATTATTCACTGGAAGATCTAGAAGAGAATGAGAAACCAATATGAGAAAAGAACCAAAGATACAGGAAGCCCAAAACAACCAGAGCCAGACCATGAAATTTCATAGCTCAATTGCACTGTTTGACCGCGGAAACGCGGCCAAACCAGGCCTCGGACCGCTGTTCCGCGGCCATCTAGGGCGTTTAGAAGTTAAAAATTATACTATAATTCAAGGCGGCGCTGAATGGGTCTTCCTAGGGCTATTTTAGTAAATTTAGACATGCGGATAAAAATCTACGCTAGGGTTTCCTATTCTTTATAAATAGGAACTCTAATCACTGTAATTTCTTATGCCTCCTTTTAAATAATAAATACAGATCTCTTTATGGAGAGCATCGGTGTTTCTTTTCAATTCATGAATTCAGATCTGACAAACCTGCGTTGATGATTGGAGAGATACATCTGTAAGTAGATTTAATTCCTTGCTCTAGTTTAGATTTCAATTCTTTGCCCTAGGTAGATTTAATTTCTTGCCGTAGATAAATTGCTTAGAGTTAGCTTTGGGGAAGGATTTTGAGAGATGAGATCTCTCATCCCTTTCTTACCCATCAAATATTTTCAATAGGACTCCATGCATACACGCACACACCGCGCCTTACGGCATCCTACCTCTCGAGGTAACGATGACACCGTAGTGTAAAGGCCCGGTTGCGCGCGTTTTTCATGGAAGTTAGGGTAAGGATCTCTAAAGGAAGGACAAGAACCTAAAGGAAGGAACACCTTCCCGAATGGATCTAATCCCCTTTATTGATAATTACCATAACTTCTCATAGATCTTCATTCGGGTATAGAAAGCGTTGAGATTTACCCGCATTTCCAAACTATCCCTAAACCTAACCCTAGCAAGACTAGATCTAGATAATCGTAGTATAGAATAATTAGGTTTTTAGATTTAATAATCAATCCGAACACCCTTCGGAATTAACTCGTTAGCGCGAATAGGAGATTCACAATATCCCTGTGGACCGACTCGTATTCACCGGCTAGCTTCATGCGACTCCGTTCTTGATTGCGGTAATAGATATAGTTTTTGATATAAAAATCAATGCTCAATGGATGGAACCACACCAAGTTCAGTGATGAACTTCTTCATCCAGACAGCCTCTTTGGCAGCATCGTTGGCAGCGATGTATTCAGCCTCCATCGTCGAGTCTGCAACGGTTTCCTGTTTGGAACTCTTCAAACACACCGCCCCTACATTGAGGGTAAAGAAAAATCCCGAGTGCGACTTAGAGTCGTATTTATCACTTTGGAAGCTTGAATCGGTAAAGGAATCCACTTGGAGTTCTCCGTTACCATAAACCAAGAACATCTCTTTAGTCCTTCGTAAGTACTTGAGAATGTTCTTCACAGCAGTCCAGTGACTCTCTCCAGGATCTGCTTGATACCGACTCACTACACTTAGTGAGTATGCTACATCGGGTCTGGTACATAGCATCGCATACATGATATAGCCTACTGCCGAAGAAGAGGGTATCCCTTGCATGCGAGCTCTTTCCAAATCAGTCTTGGGAGACATCTCTTTGGAGAGAGTGAGTCCAAAGATTGTGGGATGGTTCCCATGCTTGGATTCTTCCATACTAAACCTCTTTAGTATAGTGTCAATGTACCTGGATTGGGACAATCCCAGTATCCGTTTAGATTTATCTCTATAGATCTTAATTCCCAAAATGCAGGAGTCATCACCTAGATCTTTCATTGAGAATCTTTGTGATAAGAAGTTCTTGACCGAGTGCAGCATAGGAACATCATTTCCTATCAAGAGTATGTCATCTACGTACAATACGAAGAAGACAACCTTACTCTCTGCAACCTTCTTATAAATACAATGTTCATCTACGTTTTTGATGAAGTCAAACTCTTTGACTACAACATCAAAGCAGATGTTCCAACTCCGCGATTCTTGCATCAACCCGTAGATGGATTTAAGCAGCTTGCACACCTTTCCGCTGCTCCCACTATCTACGAAGCCCTCTGGCTGAGTCATTTACACGCATACTTCTAAATCACCATTTAGAAAGGCGGTCTTCACATCCATTTGCCTGATTTCGTAGTCATGGTATGTAGCAATGGCAAGTAAGATCCGGATGGACTTAAGCATAGCCACTGGAGAAAAGTTGTCGTCATAATCCACACCTGGTCCTTGACGAAAACCCTTTGCAACAAGTCTAGCTTTGAAAGTCTCCACTTTTCCATCTACACCAAATTTCTTCTTAAAGATCCACTTGCTCCGAATGGGTTTTACCCCTTCAGGAGCAACTTCCAATGTCCATACTTTGTTGGTGTACACGGATTCCATCTCAGATCGCTTTGTATCCAGCCACTTTACAGAGGCCCTACTCGTGATGGCCTGCTCGAAGCTAGTCGGGTCATCATCTTCTATGATGCAATCCTCACTCCCACCGTCTATAAGAAAACCGTAGTAACTCTCAGGTGGATAAGGAACCCTACTAGATCGGCGGAGAGGCTAGGGTTCGTTGGGAACTACTGAATCATCTGGTTCGACTAAATCTTCAGTTGTAGTTTATGGTGCTGGAACTTCTTCCAGCTCTACTTCATTGCCACTAATTTCTTTTACAAGAAATTCCTTTTCTAAAATGGTGGCATGCTGAGCAACAAACACCTTTTGTTGTTCACCGTGGTAGAATAGATATCCAATTGAATGTTTAGGATATCTTACAAACTTACAAAGAACTGATCGTGCCTCGAGTTTGTCCGGATTTTGCCTTTTGACATAGGCCGGACAACCCCATATCTTAACTCGTTTAAGACATGGTCTCTTCCCAGTCCATATCTCATATGGTGTAGTAGGTACAGATTTATTTTGATAGAACCTGATTCAATAGGTATGCTGCTGCTTCAAGCGCATAACCCCAAAAGGAAATAGGTAACTCAGCATTGCTCATCATAGAGCGTACCATATCTAATAGGGTGTGATTCCCCCGCTCCGATACACCGTTGTGCTGTGGTGTATAAGGAGGAGTAAGCTGAGAGAGAATCCCATTCTCTTTTAGATAGTCCAGGAACTCATTGCTCAAGTATTCTCCTCCTAGATCTGATCGAAGGATCTTAATACTTTTGCCTGTTTGGTTCTCTACTTCGTTCTTATATTCTCTGAATTTCTCAAAACCTTCAGACTTCTGTTTCAACAGGAACACATGTCCGTATCTTGAGAGATCGTCAGTGAATCTAATGAAGTAGGAAGAACCGTTTCTGGCATGTGTAGACATAGAACCACTTACATCACTATGTATCAGTCCCAAGTGTTCCGTAGCTCTTTCTCCGTGTCCACTAAACGAAGTTTTGGTCAACTTGCCTTTGAGACATGACTGGCAAGTATCATAAGATGAAAATTCGAACGGATTCAAATATCCATATTTATGTAACTTAGCTAGCCGTGTCGCATTGATATGACCTAGTCTACAATGCAACAAGAAGGATTCGTTCATTTCTGAACTCTTCCCCTTGTGTGTGTTTTGTACATTAAGTACTGTAGTTTGGTTGAGAACGTATATGCCATTATTTAACGATCCTGATCCAATCAACTTTTGATTCAAGAATATATTCATAACATTATCCTGTACTACAAAATTATATCCTTCTTTACTCAATAAAGAAACTGATATAAGATTGCATATCAGGGTCGGAATGTAATAGCATTCGTTCAGAACCAATGTATTACCATTTGGTAACACAAGGTGATATTCGCCAACTGCTTTGGCTGCAACATTTGCACCATTCTCTACTCTTACGGAATGATCACCCTCTCCCAGTTCCCTACCTTTACGTAGCCCATGTAACATATTACATATGTGGGATCCCGATCCGGTATCTAATACCCAGGACGTAGAGTGAACTGAGAAACAGTTCTCGATAACTAACACACCTGAAGAAGATGCATCAACATGCTTATTCTTCATTTGGGTGGCGTGAGAATCCAGATATTCTACTATTCCCTGCTCCAACTTATAATAGTTATAAGTGGGAGCGGGACCAACGTTCCCCTGCTCAGTAAAAAAAGCGGGTTCAGTCAATACATCCATGTTATTATCTTGATTAAGGCCTGACATGGTCGCTACCTGGAGGGAGAGAGAGAAGAAAACACTTTAGCGTATGCTTTTGCAAGATTAGATTGGTTATTATCTGATCTAATCAGGATGGCTCCCACTGCTTTTTATCAAATCTTCCTTCAAACCCTAAAAAGTAAGATTAGCCGGGATTAATTACACTTTACAAGTTCGCCAATCTTTCAGCCAGGCCAGTGTTGGTACTTTGAGGGAGGTTCCCCATGCTTTCGCACGGACCTAATTAAAGTAAACATCATTTTCCCAGAGGCATAACCCCGTTAACACCTTTTTAGACACCTACTTGATCGGCTAATTGTCCTGTTTAAAATTCTCCCAGGAGTAACTCTTACTCGCAGTGGGTATCAGGATCCATCTATCTCATAGAAGGTAAGCAATCTCATTGCAAATTTCAACTCTTGAAATTCCTGATAATACTTTTACCCCTAGTGTGCTATGACCTTGACAGAGGTCAACAAACTATAGTGCACTAGTCAAGTTCAACCCGTCATTTCATGATTGAATCAAACCCACCCGCACGACCCTTGACAGAGGTCAACAAGGTCGTACGACTACCCTAATCCAATCACATCACATGCTTTACAGATAATTACTAATCAGCTACCGTACACTACGCCTTGACAGAGGTCAACAAACGCAGCACGAATACTAAATAGTCTTTATCTGAAATGATGGAAGGCTACGCAGGTTTTCAGAAAACCATGAGCGTAATGAACTCGATATCGTTGTAGAAACAAGTGATTTTGAAAAGGAGCGTTTTTGAGACTTTTGAAGTTTCGCTAAAGAGCTCACTCCTGGTGAAGGGATTTCGGCTCTTTCCTTATCGAATAAGGTGTAGGATATTTCATAAATACCGCGGTGCAAAGCAAGAACTATTGAAGCAATCAAAAACTAAATCGTGAGTTTCTAGCATCTGCCAGTTTTGCTAAAGAGGTCACTCCCGGTGACGGGATCTCGGCTCTTTCCTCATCAAATAAGGTGCAGGGTATATCATATATACCGCTATGCAAAGCTAAACTGTAGCTTCCTTTTTTAAAGTTTTGATTCCACAACATCTTTTAGGCTTCTTTTCTTTTTTTAATCCCATTATTAAATCCTATCATTTATTCTTCCTAAGCATCATAGAAGAAAAGAAAATACAATGTACGCTTATGCCATCCGCATTCGCCACAATGTTCTGTTATGCACCATCAGGTTACTTAACTAACGGCATACCGGGATGGGACTAGCGCGGGTGTAAAACATAAGAAACATTTATTATATATCAAATATATACAATAATAAAGCATTCGTCTCACGCATATAATATGATCATATCACAGTATATCAGCAGCAGAAGAAACTTATGAAATATTGGATGTACTAGGACGTCTGTGTTTTATATCGAGCCTGTATAAAACACAGATTCCACGGTCGCGATGAATAGCCAAACCCACATCCCTAGACCCCCATGAGAGTGGCAAGTAATAATGCCAATTCTAGGGTTAGGAGACCCGGTCTCGACTCCTCAAGATGTCCTCCCACTGGACCCTAAAACCCGGTTACTTATGCTCCCCTCCTTGGGTCTACCTAATGCGGAAAAAGTAAATAATATACAATGGTGACATCAATCTCAACCCGGAAGTGCCCCAATAAAAGAATATTACATACAATGAATTTTACATGAATGAAAATAAAACCCTCATCTCACATAAAACCCCTAGCTATTAAAAACATGACGATCCAATAAAACATATCACAACAACACATAATATCTCATATCATCAACGTAAGCAAGTATGCGTATCCCGATTGTCATTGATGTATAGCAACGAAGCTGGCAATACCACATACTACACTTACGGTCACAGAAAAGAAAGCGTAAAACTAAAACATTTGGAATCCACAAACGACTTAGACATCGTAAACCTGAAATATCACATATTACGGATTTCATGCCTAACTATATGAATTCCACATATTGTATCACATTACAGAATATCATGACGATGTTTAACGTTTCGATCGAATCAACATACACGCACAAATTACCCCCGTGAGCTCAACACTTGAGCAAAGTTAAAACACTAAAAAACCGTGCCACAGTGTCCATGGACCAGCCGCAGAAGGAGTTAACCAACGCCTCACCTATGACACCACGGGACTACGAAAAGCCCGAAGGTTCGAACGCGGTTCCGTGGGCATAGAATCGAGTTAAGGTTATTATGTCTTCTAGGGGGTCCATAGGGATACTTGCACGACTTTACGAGTACAATCAACTTTGGAAATTTCAGTGGGGTACAAAATGTGGTGTGCGATATTCGATCGAACTGCTAAAAATAGTCAAGGTTACCAATACAGTATTAAAATATACGATTACGAAGCACTATGAATTAACCCCAGGTCAAACAGATCATCACATGAAAATTGGGCTAAATAAACAATACTAGGAATACCAAACTGGACCCAAAAGACCACAGATGGAATACATGGACCAGGGAATGAAGTGGGGCCGGCCTGGCCGGTTTTTCTCCTCATGTGTCCGGTCCAAAACCGGTATCCTGCCCCCTTATTTCACATGTGTTCATGTAAAGGTCCCAGTAACATTCTGCACTTGTTTGAAAAATTTTGAAAGGACTTTTTGAAAAATTTCCAGAGAGCAAGAATGGGGTTTCCTAACATCGTATTTCGAAGTGATTTTCATGTTCGTAATTGTTATAACACCGTATCTAGAATTCTAGTTAAGGTCTGATACCACTGTAGGGTTACCTTTGCACCTGGTCTAGGGTTTGGTAGCATCGCTCATGCCATTTTAAAATTTAGAGAGGTGCAAAGCTAACTAACCATTAATCTTGCAAGAATTTCTAGGGTAACAAGATTGTATCACATATAAATAAGAAAAGAGATAGGGATTACAACCTTTGTAGTCCATTCCTTCGCTTTATATGCTCCGTGTTGAGGTCCCTTCACTGCGATCAACATGAACTCCGACTTTCGAGTGGCTCCATGAGGTAAATGAGACACCTTGCTTGTAGTCTTCATGATCCAAGATGATCTACCTTGATGAATCTCAAGCTCAAGCTAACACTTCACTAAACAACTTATTAGAGAAGTGAACACCCTAATCTAAGTGGCTAGAATTGATGAGGATGATGAAGTAGGAATTTAGCTCTCTTTTGTTTTCAAATTCTCACTCAATATCATCATAAAAGAAAAACCTAGTGATGCTTTTTCAAGAGCTCAAGGAAGAAGAAGATGAATAATTCCTTTTGTGATGAATAATGAATTAGTGTAGTGGTTACAAATCCAACCATGGGTTAAGTATGAAGGAGTTAACCCTTGTAGAGAATAAACTAGAGTTAATGGTTTGGATTGGGTTAGAAAATATCTTCACAAAATATCAAGCTAAAGACAAAAGTCAAAGCTTCATGGAAGCTTCATGCAAAAGCTAACCCTAATCCAAACCCTAACCAAGTTTAAACCCTAAACCTTTGTTAAATTTGCAACCCTAACATGTTACTGTATTATATATCACATATACAATATATTTTTTAACAAAAGAAAATAATACAATTAACATATATCGCATATATCAATGTATTATCCCGTGAGAAAATGAATCATATAAAGCGAGCTTATATTAGTTAACGTAACGTAATATATCACATATATATTTATACATTAAATTATCGAATCAACACTTGATCTGATAACCCGGCTATATTACGTATAACCGACTAATATAACATGTACCAATTCATCGAATCAACAGTTGATCCGATGACCCGGCTATATCACATATACCCGGCCGATATCCCATATCGTGATTATATAATACGGTATCTCATATCGTATTATTCTCGGTCCCGCACATATAACATATGTGCTCCTACTCTATTTTGCTTGAGCGAAGAAACCTCTGTGTAGGACTTTAAAGAATCGTCAATACGTCGGCAGTAGGTGATGATCATATCAAACACCTACAAGCTGCAAGCGGTCAGCTAAAGTTAACAGCCGCCCAGGTATTGAGCGATCAGAAGAACAACATGCAAGCCTGTACATTCTCCTGTGAATCCAATCAGTAACACTACCGTACAGTCCAGTCTCTTCGTCTGATATGTCGCATATCTTATCTAGGGGTGGTAAACGTCAGACCCCAGTAACCGATAAGTCGTGTTGTTGTGAGGATCATAACAGGTCGAGAAACTATGGATAACTCTTACCAGTAGCACTCCATATCAGCCCTGGACAGGGACTTCTAGTTATAGCCAATCGAACACTGCACAACATCAACTCCCTATACCGGGAGAGACGAAACCCCTCCTATCGCTCATTGCCTCCATGTGATTCGGGACTGTACCCAAAAGCCATTGTTTTCCACGCTCTCTTGGACGTGGTAAGGTGGAAATCAAAGCACAGTGGGAATCACACAAGACTATGACGATCTCGGGTCTACAGACTAACCTGTACCAGCATCACCGGAGAACTGCTATCTGACGATAGGTATAATACCAGCTTGGAGTTCTTGGCGAGTCCGTTCAGTGTACTTAGTCTCCACTGAGCACCCGTACACCATCTTTGATGTCAAACACCGATGGATATGGGATCATCCATCGCCCATCATATGGGTCAAGATGCATATACGCTAGTCTACTTTGGTGTATCGATGTCCTGTCTCGATACACCCTCGACTCGGAACAGTTATAGGATGTACTCGTTGACTACCCTGGCCCCATTAATATGATCTCATCATAGTCCTAGTAGTCGAGTACATATCCTAAGGTCTTTATCAACATGTGAGAGCAAGACAGTAAACTAATACAAGTCAACATGTTAAGATAAAGTGAAACCAAATAGCATACTATCATATCGAGCAAGAAAGTCATCTCTATATATATCCAAGCATCCACTATAATATACATCATATCTACAACAATGGCCTCTAGGGCATATATACAACTAACAAATATGTATTAGCGATACGTTAAAATAAACATATATACATATTAAGATAGATACAAACCAAATAGCATACTACTATATCGAGCAAGACTGTCATAAATCCGTGTATATTTCTCAAGCTTCCAAAATATAATATACAAACTAGCACTATACAATAATGGCCTCTAGGGCATATCACACTAACAAAAGTCAAAGCATAATCGTATACTACTATATCAAGTCTTTATCAATATGTGCAAGCTGGATAAAGGTTCATTAAAAAAAAATACACATATCCTGATAAAGAAAACTGAAATAATATGTTATATAACTGAGCAAGAGCGTCCTGTACATAAGTATCCCAGCATCCACATGTATACATATACAATAATGGCCTCTGGGGCATATATATCCAACAATCTCCCACTTGCACTAAATGTCAATTATTGGCATACCAAATACCCAACGTCTTCTCTAAGGCCAGTTGTTGTCGTATTGCATACCCAACATCTCAAAAAGTCGCTCGAACTGTGCTTGAGGGAGGGCCTTTATAAATGGATCCGCCGTGTTCTCTTTTGTATCCACTCTCCGGACCTCGATCTCCTGGAGATCTATGATCTCCCTGATCAGGTGATACCGCCTTAAGATGTGTCTGGATTTCTGATGGGACCGTTGTTCCTTCGCTAAAACTATAGCCCTATTTTTATCGCAATTCAAAGGTATCAGATCAATAATGGACAGAACTATCTGAAGTTCAGCAATGAACTTCTCTATCCAGGCCGCTTCTTTCGCGGCATCGCTCGCAGCAATGTATTCAGCCTCCATCGTCGAGTCTGCGATGGTTTCCTATTTGGAACTCCTCCAACGCACCGCCCCTCCGTTGAGGGTTAACACAAAACCCGAGACAGACTTGCTGTCATCCTTGTCACTATGGAAGCTTGAATCGGTAAAGGACTCGACCTTGAGGTCTCCATTACCGAAAACCAAGAACATCTCCTTAGTCCTTCTCAGGTACTTGAGAATGTTCTTCACTGCTGTCCAGTGGTTCTCACCTGGGTTCGACTGATACCAGCTCACCATGCTTAGTGCATAAGCTACATATGGTCTTGTACATGGCATCGCATACATTATAGATCCTACCGCCGAGGTGTACGGTATAGTGCCCATACAAACCCTCTCCTCATCAGTCTTGGGAGCCATCTCCTTAGAGAAGGTGATTCCGTACATTGCGGGTATGTTACCGCGCTTGGAATCTTCCATACTAAATTTCTTTAGTACGGTCTCTATGTACCTGGACTGCAAAAGTCCTAGTAATCTCTTTGATCTATCTCTGTAGATCTTGATCCCCAGAATGTACGAGGCACCACTTAGGTCCTTCATGGAGAATCTTTGTGATAAGAACAGCTTGACCGATTGTAGCATAGGAATATCATTTCCTATCAAAAGAATGTCGTCCACGTACAAGACTAGGAATAAGACAGTTCGTCTTACAATCTTCTTATAAATACATGGCTCATCTTCGTGATTGATGAAGTCAAATTCCTTGACTGTTTCATCAAAACAGATGTTCCAGCTTCACGATATTTGCTTTAATCCATAAATGGATTTAAGCAACTTGCATACCTTCCCGCTGCTCCTACTATCTATAAAGCCTTCTGGCTGATCCATATAAACGCACTCTTCCAAACCTTCATTTAGAAAAGCCGTTTTTACGTCCAACTGCCAGGTTTCATAGTCATGGAAGGCAGCAATCGGAAGTAGGATCTGAATGGATTTGAGCATAGCCACCGGAGAAAAAGTTTCGTCATAGTCCAATCCTGGTCTTTGACGAAAGCCTTTTGCAACAAGTATAGCCTTATAGGTTTCCACCTGCCCATCTACACCAATCTTCCTTTTGTAGATCCATTTGCATCTAACGGGTTTTACCCTAAGTGGAGAAAATTCCAAGGTCCACACTTTATTGGTGTACATGGACTCCATTTCAGATTGCATAGCATCCAGCCACTTATCAGAATCCCTACTGATAATGGCATGCCTGAAACTAGTAGGATCATCTTCTTCCAAGATGCAATCCCCTCGATCCCCGTCTATGAGAAAACCCTAGTATTTTTCGAGCAGATGAGAAATCCTACCAGATCTGCGGAGTGGTTGAGGTTAATCTAGGATTATTGAATCCTGTGATTCTGTCAAATATTCAGTTGTTGTTTGTGTAAGTCGATGTACAACACCCCAATACTTGTGGGGAGGCGGAATTTTCAAAAACGAACTTGTTTAGTGAACAAACATCGACTAACCGCTTGAATCGAAGCTAAACGATAACTAACTTAAAACATAGAGTTTCTATGCTACTATGTTTAGGGATTATACCTAACGAATCGTGTCCTTCGTCTTTGCGAACTCCACCTCCTCCTCGGCCTTCTCGAAGTAGTAGACGATCCACCCGAGAGCTTTACTCCAAGCTTAGCCTCTAAACTTGAGGCAACTAAACTTCTCTAAGTGCTAATCAAAGAAGCTAGGTGTAATATTGAGAGGGTTATGGATTAAGTAGTCTAACTAATCCTTGTACTCAACACATGAAAGGGGAGGATTAGGGTTTGAAGAGGGAGAGCTTGAGGAGAGAGAAGGTGAAGATAATAATGAAGTGAGAATAATGAGTTATGATAATATATATCAAGCATTTCTTTTTATCAAGAAAAGAATAAGAAATGAATTTAGCAACCATGCTTGATAATATCTAGTGATGATTCACTCCATGAGTCATTAAGCATTTATCATGCATTAATGACATGGATGAATCATCCATATGACTCACTAATCACATTCATTGCATATGCCACCTAAACCTCCTTAGTCACCATCTTCTAGAAGCTTCTCACGCAATTACGAGAACGCCCCTCCTTTCCGCAAAAATACGGAAAAACTTTAGACTGTATAAATCCAATAACCGGATACCAGTAACTGGCTTAAACTAAAGCTGACTGGTAAAAACTGTCCGAAAGTCGTACGCGCGTAAACGCACGTATGCGTCCGAACCCTTGTCGTAAAACCATACGACCTCTATATCGTTTCGCCTGGAGTAGGGAAACTCTCTGTGTGGGACTCTAGAGACTCGACTACTACGCTGGCAGTGGGTTTAACCACAGACCGCAAGCGGCACTAGCTGTACGTAATGGTCCCCAGGTAGATGTCGATAAGAAGGCCGATGAGGGAACCCATCCGAACTCCTACTGAGTCTGATGTGACAATCTCCATACAGTCCGGTCCGTTCGTCCAAGACTATCGCATATCGGGCCTAGGGGGCGGCAAGCGTCAGTCCCCTAATAGCGGTATAAGTCGTGTCGGAGGGAAGCCCATTACACCCTGAGAAACTACTGGAACCTACCAGCAAATCTCGCTTGCCCTGGCCAGGGACTTTGCGTAATGGCTCTCTGACACAGCGCGATATCAACTCCCAATACCGGGAGAGACGAATCTTGTCTAACCGCCACTGCCTCCAAGTGCTCGGGACTGCACCCAACTGCTACCTGTTTGCACGACTCCTTTGATGCGTGGTAGGGTAGCAATTTAAGAACAGTGGGACACACTCGAGGCGAAGTAGCAGTGTCAAGTCTGCAGACTATGCTGTACTCATGTCACCTGGGAACTGTTCACTGACGACTGGTATAAAACCAACCAACAGTTCTCTGTGAGTCCTGTCCGGTGTACCCGTAACCTAACGAGCACCTGCATACTATCTCCAGTACGACGTACTGACGGCTGTGGGACAGACCATCTCCCCAACTGGGATGAGAAGCGTACACACCAGTCTACTCCGGAGTATCGATGTTCTGTCTTGATAATCCAACGACCAGGGACCTGAATAAGGATGTGCTTGTAGACTACCCAGCCCCCACTAGTGTGACTGCCATCACAACGCTGGTAATCAAGCAAGATTCTAAGAGCTCTATCAATACGTATACTCACATATTAAGATAGAAAAACCAAGTAGCATACTACCATGTTTAGCAAGACTGTTATATACATGTGAATATCCCAAGCTTCCATTAAGTAATATACAAACTAGTATGATACAGTAATGGCCTTCTAGGGCATAAACACTAACAATCTCCCACTTGCACTAGGGCCATGTACTGGCATATCGAAGACCAATGATCTCGAGTAGCCTCTCAAACTGAATCTGAGGTAGGGCCTTCGTGAATGGATCGGCAATGTTCTCTTCAGAAGCAACCCTCCGAACCTCGATCTCCTGACGATCAATGATCTCCTGATCAGGTGATACCGCCTCAAGATGTGTCTGGACTTCTGATGGGACCTTGGTTCCTTCGCTAAAGTTATAGCTCCGTTGTTGTCGCAATACAGAGTTATTGGATCAACTATGGTAGGAACCACCTGCGGTTCTGTTAGGAACTTCTTCATCCAGACTGCTTCTTTTGCGGCATCGCAAGCAGCTATATACTCCGCTTCCATCGTCGAGTCGGCAACGGTGTCCTGCTTGGAGCTCTTCCAGCACACCGCCCCTCCATTGAGGGTAAAGACATAACCCGACATAGACTTGGAATCGTCCTTATCACTCTGGAAGCCGGAATCAGCAAAGGCCTCCAACCTGAGGTCTTTTCCGCCGTAAACCAAGAACATCTCCTTAGTCCTTCTCAGGTACTTGAGAATGTTCTTTACTGCTATCCAGTGCTTCTCCCCTGGGTCTGACTGATACCGGCTTACCACACTTAGTCCGTAAGCTACATCTGGTCTGGTGCACAACATCGCATACATTATAGAGCCTACAGCAGAAGCGTAGGGTATAATAGACATGCGTTCCCTTTCCTAATCAGTCTTGGGAGACATCTCTTTGGAGAGGGTGATTCCGTGACAAGCAGGTAGATTACCGCGCTTAGAATCTTCAATACTGAATCTTTTCAGTACAGTGTCGATATACATGGACTACGAAAGTCCCAACATCCTCTTGGATCTATCACGATAGATCCGGATCCCCAGAATGTAAGAGGCATCACCCAGGTCTTTCATGGAGAACCTATGTGACAAGAATCCTTTGACAGATTGTAGCATAGGAATGTCATTTCCTATCAATAGAATGTCATCCACGTAAAAGACGAGGAATACGACACTTCTGGCTACAACTTTACTATATATGAACGGTTCATCTGGATTTTTGATAAAGTCATATTCTTTGACTGTCTCATCAAAACAGATGTTCCAACTCCGCGATGCCTGCTTTAGTCCATAAATGGACTTAAGCAGCTTGCATACTTTCCCGCTGTTCCCACTCTGATTAAAACCCTCTGGCTGATCCATATAGACGCACTCTTCTAAATTTCCATTCAGAAAAGCCGTCTTTACGTCCCTCTGCCAGATTTCATAATCATGGAAGGCAGCAATAGCAAGAAGGACCCGAATGGATTTGAGCATAGCCACTGGAGAAAAAGTTCGTCATAGTCCAAACCAGGTCTCTGACGAAAACCCTTTGCAACAAGTCTAGCCTTATAGGTTTCCACCTGTCCATCTGCACCAATCTTTTTCTTGAAGATCCATTTGCATCCTATGGGTTTTACCCCATCTGGAGCAAAGTCCAAAGTCCATACTTTGTTGGTGTACATGGACTCCATTTCGGTCCGCATTGCATCTAGTCATCGTACCGAGTCGCCGCTCTGGATGGCCGGCTGGAAGTCAGTAGGTTCATCATCATCTATGATGCAATCCTCTCTATCCCCATCTATGAGAAAACCGTAGTATCTCTCAGGCGGACGAGACGGCCTACTACTCCTGCGGAGGGGTGCGGGAATGTCCTGTTCTTCTTGAATTTCTGGTTCTACCAAACTTTCAGTACCAGCTTGTGGTTCTGGAATTTCTTCCAGTTCTATTGCGCTCCCACTCTTCTGATTCTCTAAAAATTCAGTTTCTAAGAAGTGGGCATGACGAGAAACAAAAACCTTTTGTTCCTCTGCGTAATAGAAATAATATCCCTTGGAGTTCTTTGGATATCCCACAAGCTTACACTGTACTGAGCGTGCCTCGAGCTTGTCCGAATGCTGCTTTTTTACAAAAGCTGGACACCCCCATGTCCTAAAATGTTTTAGACAGGGTTTCTTCCCACTCCTCATCTGATATAGTGTGGTAGGCACAGTCTTGGTTGGAACCTGGTTCAAAAGATATGCCGCTGATTCTAGCGCATAACCCAAGAAAGATCGCGGTAACTCAGCATTACTCATCATGGATCGTACCATATCCAATAGGGTTCGATTCCGTCTCTCCGATACACCGTTGTGCTATGGAGTGTATGGAGGAGTAAGCTGAGAGAGAATTCCTTTCTCTTTTAGGTAACCTAGGAACTCGGCACTTAAGTATTCTCCACCTCGATCAGATCTCAGTGTCTTAATACTTTTGCCTGTTTGGTTTTCCGCTTCACTCTTGTATTCCTTGAATTTCTCAAAGGCCTCGGATTTATGCTTCATTAAGAAGACATGTCCAAACCTAGAGAAATCATCTGTAAAAGTAATGAAGTAGGAATAACCACCTCTCGCATGTGTAGACATTGGACCACATACATCGCTGTGTATGAGTCCTAAGAGCTCGCTCGCTCTTACTCCTTGTCCAGTAAATGGAGTCTTTGTCATCTTTCCTTTGAGACAAGATTGACAAGTGTCATAGGTTTGATATTCGAACGAGTCCAAATATCCTTCTCTATGCAACTTAGTCAACCTTCTCTCATTGATGTGACCCAGTCTACAATGCCATAAGAAAGCTTTATTTAAATCTGGAGACTTTCTTTTTGGTGTGTTCTGGACATTGAAAATTTGGAGTTGGTTTAAAACATATATACCGTTATTTAGTGTACCGGACCCAATCAAGCCATGATTAAGGTGGATGTTGACAACATCTCTTACAAACGTGAAATCATAACCTTTATTTGATAACAAGGAAACTGATATGATTTTACACGTTAAGCTTGGTATAAAATAACAGTTACGTAAAACCAAAATATGTCCACTCATCAATCCTAGGTGATAATCCCCGACGGACGCAGCTCCCACGCTAGCTCCGTTAGCAACCTTTAGGGTCATATCACCTTCCTTCAGCACTCTACGGTTTCTCAGTGCCTGCAATGAATTGCAAATATGAGATCCTGATCCGGTATCCAATACCCAGGAAGTAGAGTTGATCGACAGACAATTCTCAATTACAAACACACCTGAAGTCGAAGCCACAGCTTGCTTCGGTTCCTGGTTCTTGGTGTTCCCCGCCTTGCAATCCTTTTTCCAGTGCCCTTTCCTGTGACAATGGAAGCACTCATCCTGGCCAACTACCGGTACCGCAAACTTTTTCTTTCCCTTCCCTCCCACCTTACTAACACCTCCTCTAGGTTTGTTGGCGGCCTTCTTCTTCCTTCCTTTGGCCCTAGCCTTGGACCCGGAAAAAGATGCACCGCTAACAAACATAGCGGGTGTTTCCCTTGCTTTCTGCAAGGTGCCCTCTGCACTCCTTAACATGTTCAGGAGTTCCGGAAGTTCAACTTCTTTTCTTTGAAGGTTGAAGTTCAGGATAAACTGGGCGTAGGTGTGAGGAAGGGACTGGAGAATAAGGTCTGTATAGAGCTCATTATCCAAAGTCGTCCCAAGGTCTGGGAGCTCTTCAATATAGCCGATCATCTTTAGGACATGTTCTCCCACTGATGACCCGACAGCCAACCTCGCTCGAAACAAGTTCTTAGAGGTCTCGTATCTTGCTATACGAGATTGCTCTCCAAAAAGTTCCTTTGTATGGAGAAATATGCCATCTAGGGTCATATCCTCGTGCCTCCTTTGATGTTCATTGTTCATTGAGGCAAGCACGATGCACTTGGCTTTCGCGCAATCTAAATCCCAGGTTTTGCGGATTTCCTTATCCGCATTGCTGGATTTGGGACCATGGACAGCAGGTGCCGTAGCGGTGAGGACATACCCCAATTTGTCATAGGTCAAAGCCATTTTGACATTCCGCAGCCAATCTTTATAGTTTGGCCCTGTCAGTATATTTTTCTCTAAAAGTAACTTAAGTCCAGTCATTTTCAGGGTCGCTGCAATTAGGAGAGAGAGAAGAAAACTCTTTAGCATGATGCTCTTGCAAGTTTAGAGTGGTTTTTAGTTTATCTAAACTGGATGGCTCCCACTGTTTCTCGAATCCTTCCTCAAACCATAAAAGAAGAATTAGCCAGGACTATTCTCACTGTACAATACTTGCTTAACCGTTCAGCTAGGCTGGTGTCGGTACTTCGAGGGAGGTTTTCCAACGCTTTCGCGAAGTTCCTTAATTAAATAACCTCTTTTCTCTGGGGGCGTAACCCCGCTGACACTTTTCTGGACACCTACTAGGTTTATAGCATTGATCGTTAAGTGACGAATATCCTGATAAGTAGCATATACTCACAGTAGGATCGGGATCCAAATATCATCGTATGATAATGTTGAAGGAATCCTACCAACATTCATCAAACTCCAAATGGTATGCATCTCTTTGCAAATTTCAGTTTCTTTAGAAATTCCCGATATTGATTTTTGCCCCATGTTCTTATGATCTTGACTAAGGGCCAACAAATCATAAGTCACATGTCAAGTTCTGCCCATCATTATCCTGTTGATTTGAACCCATCCGTATATACTCTTGACTAAGGGCCAAACAAAGTAATACGAGTGTCCCAAACCAACTCATCTATCTATGCAACAAATGAATACCCCAGCAGCTACCAATCACTATGTCTTGACTAAGGGCCGAACAAACATAGCTTGAATACTACTGACTATTCGTAAGAAATGACAGAGGGCTACGACTGGTTTTGGCGAAACCGTGGACGTAGTGAACTTGATATAACCGAAGGAACCTGATAGCTTTTTAAAAGGAGTGGTTAAAGTTCCGCATTTAAAAAATATCTGTTTTTAAAATTAACCGAGTGGTTTCTTTTAAATTGTTCCAACGATTTAAACTTTGGTTTGTTTTTCTTTGCATTATAGATAATGCGTCCCATCATTAACCTATCATTGCAGAAAACAACGAAAATACAACGTCCTCTTATGCCATCCGCATTCGCCACGGGGTCCCGTCATCACCCGTTAGGTTACTTAACTAATGACAGAGCGGGGGCTGGGCTAGCGCGGGTGTAAAACATAAGTGACGTCTAAATAGCTATCATATATATAGATATTTTACATTCGTCTGACGCAATGATATTCATTCCAGATCACAGATGAACTTAATTGGATTTGCAAGCAATCCGTGTTTGTTTTGAGCCTGCAACAAAATACGGATTACACAGTTGTGATGAATAGCCATTACCCCACCCACGACCCCTACGGGTGCGGCAAACTACCCGCCCGGCAGTATGTGCACCTCACCTTGGGTCTGTCCTAGGAGCAAAAACAGTAAAACGAAATAATACAACGGTGGCTACAACCGCAACCTGGATGTGCCCCGCAAAATAATATTACAACAAATTACATTTATATCAAATGAATTAAATGATGACCCATCACATAACCCCGGCTATACATCACAACAGTCCAACACAGTTCATATGCACAAACAGATAAAATCCATTTCAGAAATGTGCAACCCCCTGCCAACTGACATACTAGCAGTTAGGGGAGGTTTACGAACACATTATACAATCACAGATATAATCCAACAAGCAAATACTGTATAATTTCGATCGATTAAACACTTTTAATTTTGCTCCAATACTGCTCTGCAAATCTGAAACCTGAGCAAAAATTAAATATTCCAGAAAATCCCAAATATCACACAGAACCAACACAGGAAAATTCGGTTCATGACTCGGCAACTCGGCGGCGGAACCGCGGCGGATCGGTGGGATCCGCCGCGTTTCCGCGGCGCTTTAGCCGAATCATGTGCCCAATTTTCTTGGGTGTTCTTCTACTGTCTTTTTAAGCTTTCTGAACCTCCCTGAATAATTTTAGGACTTCATTTAAAAATCGACAGAAACTGAAGTTTTCGGGCTTTTCCTGTTTCATTTTTTCCGTTCGAAATTCATACAAATTTGCAAGTAAGTTATTTATTGTTTAGCGAGTCTCTGATACCACTGTAAGTCGATGTACAACATCCCAATACTTGTGGGGAGGCGGAATTTTCCAAAACGAACTTGTTTAGTGAACAAACATCGATTAACCGCTTGAATCGAAGCTAAACGATAACTAACTTAAAACATAGAGTTTCTATGCTATTATGTTTAGGGATTATACCTAACGAATCGTGTCCTTCGTCTTTGCGAACTCCACCTCCTCCTCGGCCTTCTCGAAGTAGTAGACGATCCACCCGAGAGCTTTACTCCAAGCTTAGCCTCTAAACTTGAGGTAACTAAACTTCTCTAAGTGCTAATCAAAGAAGCTAGGTGTAATATTGAGAGGGTTATGGATTAAGTAGTCTAACTAATCCTTGTACTCAACACATGAGAGGGGAGGATTAGGGTTTGAAGAGGGAGAGCTTGAGGAGAGAGAAGGTGAAGATAATAATGAAGTGAGAATAATGAGTTATGATAATATATATCAAGCATTTCTTTTTATCAAGAAAAGAATAAGAAATGAATTTAGCAACCATGCTTGATAATATCTAGTGATGATTCACTCCATGAGTCATTAAGCATTTATCATGCATTAATGACATGGATGAATCATCCATATGACTCACTAATCACATTCATTGCATATGCCACCTAAACCTCCTTAGTCACCATCTTCTAGAAGCTTCTCGCGCAATTACGAGAACGCCCCTCCTTTCCGCAAAAATACAGAAAAACTTTAGACTGTATAAATCCAATAACCGGATACCAGTAACTGGCTTAAACTAAAGCCGACTGGTAAAAACTGTCCGAAAGTCGTACGCGCGTAAACGCACGTATGCGTCCGAACCCTTGTCGTAAAACCATACGACCTCTATATCGTTTCGCCTGGAGTAGGGAAACTCTCTGTGTGGGACTCTAGAGACTCGACTACTACGCTGGCAGTGGGTTTAACCACAGACCGCAAGCGGCACTAGCTGTACGTAACGGTCCCCAGGTAGATGTCGATAAGAAGGCCGATGAGGGAACCCATCCGAACTCCTACTGAGTCTGATGTGACAATCTCCATACAGTCCGGTCCGTTCGTCCAAGACTATCGCATATCGGGCCTAGGGGGCGGCAAGCGTCAGTCCCCTAATAGCGGTATAAGTCGTGTCGGAGGGAAGCCCATTACACCCTGAGAAACTACTGGAACCTACCAGCAAATCTCGCTTGCCCTGGCCAGGGACTTTGCGTAATGGCTCTCTGACACAGCGCGATATCAACTCCCAATACCGGGAGAGACGAATCCTGTCTAACCGCCACTTCCTCCAAGTGCTCGGGACTGCACCCAACTGCTACCTGTTTGCACGACTCCTTTAAGCCGTGGTAGGGTAGCAATCTAAGAACAGTGGGACACACTCGAGGCGAAGTAGCAGTGTCAAGTCTGCGGACTATGCTGTACTCATGTCACCTGGGAACTGTTCACTGACGACTGGTATAAAACCAACCAACAGTTCCCTGTGAGTCCTGTCCGGTGTACCCGTAACCTAACGAGCACCTGCATACTATCTCCAGTACGACGTACTGACGGCTGTGGGACAGACCATCTCCCCAACTGGGATGAGAAGCGTACACACCAGTCTACTCCGGAGTATCGATGCTCTGTCTCAATAATCCAACGACCAGGGACCTGAATAAGGATGTGCTTGTAGACTACCCAGCCCCCACTAGTGTGACTGCCATCACAACGCTGGTAGTCAAGCAAGATCCTAATAGCTCTATCAATACGTATACTCACATATTAAGATAGAAAAACCAAGTAGCATACTACCATGTTTAGCAAGACTGTTATATACATGTGAATATCCCAAGCTTCCATTAAGTAATATACAAACTAGTATGATACAGTAATGGCCTTCTAGGGCATAAACACTAACAGTTTGTGTATCTAGAAGCTTTTCCAGTTCTACCATGCTTCCCCTGGTTTCTTTTGCAAGAAACTGCTAATCCAGAAAGGTGGCATTCCGAGAAACAATAATCCTTTGTTCCTTAGCATGGTAGAAAAGGTATCCTTGCGAATGTTTGGAATATCCCACAAATTTATACAACACTGATCGTGCCTCATGTTTGTTCGGATTGTGCTTCTTCACATAAGCTGGACAATCCCATATCTTAATCAATTTAAGACATGGTCTTTTACCACTCCATATTTCATATGGAGTCTTCAGCATGAATTTTGACGGAACCTGATTCAATATGTACGCTGTTGTTTCAAGCTCAAGCCCCTAGAATGAAAGAGGCAATTTTGCATTACTCATCATGGAGTGAACTATGTCCAATAGGGTACGGTTCTTCCGCTCCGATACATCGTTGTGCTGTGGTGTATATGGAGGAGTAAGCTAAGAGAGAATACCATTCTGTTTCAGAAAGCCCTGGAATTTCGTGCTCAACTACTCCCCTTCTCTATCAGACCGGAGCATCTTGATACTTTTGCCATTGTGGTTCATTACTTCCTTCCTGAATTATTTGAATTTCTCAAAAGTTTCAGATTTGTGTTTCATAAGATACACATACCCGAACCTAGAGAGATCGTCAGTGAATGTGATGAAGTACGAGAACCTGCCCCATGCATGTATAGACATTGGACCACATACATCACTGAGTATGAATCCCAAGAGCTCTCCTTCTCTTTCTCCGTGTCCGGTGAACGGAGATTTGGTCATCTTTCCCTTGAGACAAGACTGACAAGTTTCATAAGATGAAAATTCGAACGTATCCAAATATCCATCCTTATGTAATTTACTTACTCTTTTCTCTCCGATATGACTAAGTCTACAATGCCACAAGTAAGATTCGTTCGTATCTGAACTCTTCCTCTTTCGTGTGTTTTGTACATTGAAAATCATGTTTTGATTTAGAACATAGATACCATTACACAGTGTACCTTCTCCAACCAATACCTCATTAAGGTAAATGTTCATGATATTTCTATCAAGAACAAACTTATATCCATCTTTATCAAGTAAAGAAATTGATATAATGTTGCAAACCATGGAAGGTACATAGTAGCAATTGTTCAAAATCATAGTATTGCCTTTTGGCAACACTAGGTGTTATTCACCGACGGCAGCAGCATCAACTTGTGCTTCGTTCCCTACTCTGAGGGACATATCACCAGGTCCAACTATCCTACTTTTTCTCAGTCCCTGCAATAAATTACAGATATGAGATCCTGATCCGGTATCTAGTACCCAAGAGGTAGAACTGACCGAAAAACAGTTCTCAATAACAAAAACACCTGAAGGAGACACAATAGTATGCTTCTTCTTTGTAGGGGTCATCAAGGAATTCATACAATTCTCTTTCCCTTGATCAAACTCATGACAGCTGTCATAGTTTAGAGCCGAACCGACGTTTCCTAGCCCCAAATAAGAATTCGGATCGGTCAAGCGATACATTTTATTATCTTGATTAGGGCGTGAAATGGTTGCTACCTGAACAGAGAGAAAAGAAACACTTAGCGTGCGCTCTTGCAAGATTAGATTGGTTATTAGTTTATCTAATTAGGATGGCTCTCACTGTTTCCTCAAATTCTTCTTCAAACCCTAAAAGAAGAACTAGTCAGGATTAATCGCATGTCACAATACTTGCTTAACCTTTCGTCCAGGCTAGTGCCGGTACTTCGAGCGAGTTTTTCCAACGCTTTCATGAAGTTCCTTAATTATATAACCTCTTTTCCATGAAGGCGTAGCCCTGCCAATACCGTTCTAGACACCTACTTGGTTTATAGCATTGATTGTTAAGGGAAATAATCTCCCGGGAGTAATCATACTCATCAGTGGGATCGAGATCCAACTATCATTGTGTGATGACCTAGATGGAATCCACTCTAGTCACCACACTCCAGAAGGTATGCCAAAAATTGCAAGTTTCCTGTATATTTGAAACTCTCGATGTGGTTTTTGCCCCTAAGACCAAAGTGACCTTGACTAAAGATCAAAATGTCAAAAGGTCCTAGTCAAGTTCAACCCGTCATTATCTTGATTGCATTAGACCAACCCGTAAGAGCCTTGACTAAAGATCAAAATGACCGCACAACTGTCCTAACCAATCGCATTACCATGCAACAGAAAAGTATTACACAGCTACCGAACACTACGCCTCGACTAAAGATCGAAATGCGTAGCTCGAACACTAAGCACTACCAATCCGAAATGACAGAGGGCAACGACTGGGTTTTTGGCGAAAAACCCTTTAACGTAATGAACTTGATATCGTTGAAGGAACCCGAGCAGTTTTGAAAAGGAGTGGTTTAAGCTTCGCTTTTGAAAACTTCCGGTTTTGAAGAAAACCGAGTAATCTACCGTCTAATCTTTTGCTCAAGAGGTCACTCCCCATGAAGGGATCTCGGCTCTTGCTTCCTGGAATGAGGTGATGGATATTCACAGCCGAATACAACTATGCAAAGCTAAAAAATATATCTATAGTTTTTCGAAATTTGTTCCAACAACATCCTTTTAGGTTTCTTTTCTTGCATTAATCAAAATTAATGTGGTCCTATCAATTAACCTATCATACCAGAAAAGAACGAAAATACAATGTACGTATATTCCATCCGCATTCGCCACTGGGTCCCATCATCACCCGTTAGGTTACTTAACTAATGACAGAGCAGGGCTGGACTAGCGCGGGTGCAAAACATATACAACATCTACTACTATATACATACACACACACACACACACACACACACAGATATATATATATAATTCATCCCAGGAATGATATAATCAACATCACAGAATCTCAGCAAGCAACACAGAATGGTGGATAATTTTGGAGCCTCGGGTTTCACTTGAGCCACAAATAAAACCCGATGTTCCCGGTCGTGTGGATAGCCTGTACAATGAAAACCTGGACCCTTACGAGCGTGGCAAGTTACCCGCCAATCCCAGAAGTGAGGCAACCCCTTTCAACAAAGTGAATTGGCCACCCAGCACTTCGCGGAATTCGGTAACTTGGGCGCCCCTCCGTGGGTCATCCTATACCCCCTACGAGTGCGGCGAATAGCCCGCCAATTCTAGAATGAAGCCCTCTCCGTCTCAATGCCATGAGATGCGGGCTTGTTGTCTTCTAGAACTCGGTTATTCGTGCACTCCACCGTTGAATAATCCTAGTACAGAAATGAAAAATAATTTATACAATAGTGACATCGACCTCAACCCGGTCATGCCCCAAATAAATAATATACAACAGGCAGTAACGACAGTCGACATGTCGGATGCTCGCCCCGCAATAACAAATATACAAATGAATCTTAACTGTACCATTAACATTACACCATAATCAATCCACCACGACTATCCAACCATGACCACAGCATGAACACAGAACATCAACATGAATCTCATGTTTGCAAACTCGTCTAAAAGAGCATATAGCAATTAGAGGAGTTATACCGATTGAATGAAATTCACCATCGCAGATATAAGTGAATGCACCGATACTATTAAACAGTGTTAAAAACCTGTCTTTCCGGGGAGTCGTTAGCCATCAGTTAAAGCGAAAGGTGTTGAAAGCCGGGAGAAAAAGAGAAAGCTTGCTCGAAACGGCCCCCGAACTCAACTGTAGGGTTACTAGGCACTCTCACAAGGGTCTATAAGGCATCAACCATGCCCAATATCATCTTTATACGTGCCGAACAACCCTAACCAAGATCTTAGACTAGAGATTAGGCGAAACAAATACCAAGTAAACAACTTTACTTCTAAGAGTTTGGGATTACAACCTTTGTAGTCCGGTCCTTCACTTCATAAGCTCCGTGTTGTGGTCCCTTCGCTGTGATCATCGAGTATTCGGACTCTAGAGATGCTCCACGAAGAGAAAGATGCAATCTTGCTTCCGATCTTCGATAACAAAGATGATCTACCTTGAAGAAACTCAAACCCAAGCTCTTGCTTTGCTAATCAAGTATTAGCAAAGCAAACACCCTAATCTAAATGGCTAGAATAGATAAGGATGATGAAGTAGGAATTTAGCTCTCATTTATTTTCATAATCTCACACTAATTCATCACAAAACTTAAAGATAGAAAGCTTTGCAAGGAGGAAGAAGAAGATGAACTCATTTGTGATGAATAATGAATTGTGTGTGTAAGGTTAGAATTGCAACCATGGGTGAAGAATGATAACTTAACCCATGTAGAGACTTAACCATGGTAAAGGGTTTGGGTTTGGTTAATAAATATCATCCAAAATATCTTTACAAAATATCTTTGCTTAAAACAAAAGCAAAGCTTCTAGAAGCTTCAAGAATGCTTAACCCTAATCTAAACCCTAACCATGTTTAATCTCCACAAATCATGTTGCATTTATAACCACAACATGTTACAATATTATATATCACATATATAATATATTTTGTAGCAAAATAAAATAATACAATTAACATATATCACATATATATCAATGTATTACCCCAGTGAAAAAAAGAATCTTTATGCGAGCTTATACTAGTTAATGTAATTTAATATATCAAATATATAATTATACATTAAATTATCGAATCAACACTTGATCCAATAATCCGGCTATTTAAAAAATAACCGACTAATATAAGCTGTATTAGTTCATCGAATCAACACTTGATCCGAAGACTCCGCTATATCACAAATACCCGGCCGATATCTCATATCGTAAGAATCTATTACGGTATCACATACTCGTATTGTTCACGGTCCTGCACATATCACATATGTGCTCCTACTCCGTTTTGCCTGAGCCAGGAAACCACTGTGTAGGACTCTGAAGAATCGTCAATACGCCGGCAGTAGGTTATGATCATATCAAGCACCCTCAAGCTGCAAGCGGTCAGCTAAACGTAACAGCCACCCAGGTATTGAGCGATGAGAAGATCAACAAGCAAGCCTGTACATTCTCCTGCGAATCCAATCAGTAACACTCCCGTACAGTCCGGTCTCTTCGTCTGATATGTCGCATATCTTGCCTAGGGGTGGTAAACGTCAGACCCCAGTAGCTTGATAAGTCGTGTCGATATGAGGTCTATAACATTTTGAGAAACTACTGATAGTACTTACCAGTAAATCTCAGCAACCCCGGCTAGGGATTTCCAGTTATAGCCAATCATACACAGCGCAACATCAACTCCCTATACCGGGAGAGACGAAACCCCTCCTATCGCTCATTTCCTCCATGTGATTCGGGACTGTACCCAAAAGCCACCTTTTTGCACGCCCTCTTGGACGTGGTATGATGGAAATTAAAGCACAGTGGGAATCTCACAAGACTCTATGACGATCTCGGGTCTACAGACTAACCTGTACCAGTGTCACCAGAGAACTGCCATCTGACGTGAGGTATAATACCATCTGGGAGTTCTCGGCGAGTCCGTCCAGTGTACCCAGTCTCCACTAAGCACCCATATACCTTCTCTGATATCAAACACCAATTGATATGGGATCATCCATCGCCCATCATATGGGTCAAGAAGCTCATACGCTAGTCAACTCTGGAGTATCGATGCCCTGTCTCGGTACTCCTAAGACTAGGAACATTTGAAGGATGTACTTGGCGACTACACTGTCCCCACTAGTATGATCCGCATCATAGTCCTAGTAGTCAAGTAATCATCCTAAGGGCTTTATCAACATGTAACGTAGAGACAATCAGAGTACATGTTATGATAAAGAGCAACCAGTTAGCGTACTATCATGTCGATAAAGAAAGTCCTCCCTATATATGTCCAAGCATCCACTGCAATATACATCGTATGTACAGTAATGGCCTCTAGGGCATACATATAACTAACAATCTCCTACTTGCACTACGGCCATCTGTTGTAGTATCGCATACCCAACAATCAGCTGTGGTTGAAGTATCTCATACTCAACCATCCCATAAAAGTCTCTACTGGGAAATAGGCCTTTGTGAGTGGATCCGCGTTGTTGTCCTCTGTGTCTACTGTCCTAACCTCGATCTCCCTGGAGATCAACCATCTCCATGATCAGGTGATACTGCTTAAGAATTATATCTGGATTTCAGATGGGACGGGGGTTCCTAGGCCAAAGCCATAACTCCATTGTCACACAATGGTTGGAACGAAGTTCATCTCATGAACTTATATATATCCAGACTGCCTCTTTTATAGCATCCTTGGTAACGATGTATCTTACCTTTAATCGTCTAGTAAGTCACGGTATCTAGCTAGGAACTCTTCCAACATACCCTGGAACCATTCCAGTGATTCTCCCTAGGATCAATTGATACCATCTCACTACAACTAGTGAGAATCCTAACATCCAATTAGATCTATCTCATAGATCCGAAACCCAGGATTCAGGAGGTATCGTTTTGATCTTATATGGAGAATCCTTGTGATAAGAGGAGATTGACCGAGCGTAGCATAGGAAACTCCTTCCCTATCAAGAGTATGTCATCCACGTACTCTACGAGATCACCACCATACTCCCTACTACCTTTTTGTATATACAAGGTTCATCTACCATTTTGATGAAGTCAAACTCTTTGACTACCACATCAAAACAGACGTTCCAACTCCGGGATGCCTGATTTATCACATAAAACATCTTGCACACGTTTCCGCTGCTCCCACTATCTATGAAGCCCTCTGGCTGTGTACTTATAGACGCTCTCTTCCAAAACATCATTTAGAAAAGCAGTCATGACACCTAACCACCAGATATCGTAGTCATGGTATGTAGTAGTGGCAGGTAGGATCTGGATGGACTTAAGCATAGCTTTGTAAGTCTCAACTTTTCCATGTACACTAAGTAATTTTCTCAAGATATACTTGCTCCTGATGGGGATTTAACCCTTCAGATAAAGCAACCAAAGTCCATACTTTGTTGGTGTATAAGGATTCCATCTCAGATCGCTAAGCATCCAGCCATTCTTACAGAGTCCCACTCCTGATGGCCTGCTCGAAACTAGTTGGGTTATCATCTCATGATGCAATCCTCGCTCCTACTGTCATAGAGAAACCGAAGTATCTCTCAGGTGGGTGAGGAACCCTACTAGATCGGCGGAGTGGCTGAGGTTCGTTGGAAACCATTGAATCCTTTGGTTCCACCAAATCATCAGCTACAGTTTGTATAGCTGGAACTCTTTCCAGTTCTACCTCATGACATCTAATTTCTTCATAAGAAATTCCCTTTCACAAAGGTGGCATGCTGAGAAACAAAACATCTTTTGTTCCTCGGTTAGGTAGAAGATATTCCCTTGCGAATGCTTGAGATATCCAACAAACTTCCACAGAACTGACTTTGCCTCGAGCTTATCCGGATTTTGCTTTTAGACATAGGCTGGACAACCCCAAATCTTAACAAACTTAAGATATGGGCTCTTCCCATTCCATATCACATATGAAGTGGTAGGCAACTGATTTGATTTGGAACCCTATTAAATAGGTATGCAACTTCTCAAGTGCATAACCCCCAAAAGGAAATAGGAAACTCAGTAGTACTCATCATAGAGCGCACCATATCAAATAGGGTTTGTTTGCTCCGCCCCGATACACCGACGTGCTGTGGTGTATACGGAGGAGTGATGCTGAGAGAGAATCTCATTCTCTTTTAGAATAGTCCAGGATTCTTCGTGCTCAAGTATTCTCCTCCCTGATCTCATCAAAGGACATAATACTTATACCCGTTTTTGGTTCTCTACTTCTAACTTATATTCTGTGAATATCTCAAAAGGTTCAGACTTGTGTTTCAACAGGAACATATGTTCGAATCTTAAGAGATAATCAGTGAATGTAATGAAGTACAAAGAACCAGTCCTGGCATGTGTAGACAGGGGACTTACATACATCATCTTGTATCAATCCCAAGAGTTCACTAACTCTTTCTTTGTTTCCAATAAACAGAGCTGTGGTCATCTTATCTTTGTGACGTGACTGGTAAGTTTCACAAGATGTAAATTCAAACAGATTTAAATATGCATCTAAATGTAACTTCAGCTAGTCAGGTCACATTGATATGACCTAATCTACAATGCCTCAAGAAGGATATTTCATTTCTGAACTCTTCCTCTTGTGTGTGTTGTGTATACTAAGAACTGTAGTTTGATTTAGAACGTCTATACTTTTAGATAACGTGCCTGAACCGATCAATTCTTGATATAGGAAATGTTCAAAACATTATCCAACAATACAAAATTATATCCTTCTTTACTAAATAAAACGACTGATATGATGTTGTATATCAGGTTCGGTATCTAATAACATTCGTTCAGAATCAATGTATTCTGGTAATACAGGGTGATAACTGCCAACAGACTTGGCTTGCAACAATTGCACCGTTTCCAAGTTTTGAAACATATCACCCGTTCTCAGTTCTCTACCTATCTGTAGCCCATGTAACAGATTACATATGCGGGATCCTGATCCGGTATCTCATACCCAGGACGTAAAGGATACTGAGAAACAGTTCTCGGTAATGAACACACACGAAGATGATGCATCAGCATGCACTTTCTTCGTTTAGGCGGCACGGGAATTCTGGTAATCCCCAATTTCCTGTTCTGTCTTATAACATTTATAAGTTGGAGCGGGACCAACGTTCCCTAGCGCAGTATAACAAGCGGGTTCGGTCAATACATCCGTATTATTATCTTGATTAAGGCGTGACATGGTCGCTACCTGGAGAGAGAGAGAAGAAAACACTCAGCGTATGCTCTTGCAAGATTAGATTGGTTATTAATATACCTAATCAGGATGTCTCCCACTGTTTTAGTCAAATCTTCCTTCAAACCCTAAAAAGAAAGACTAGCCGGGATTAATTACACCCTGCAAGTTCGCCAATCTTTCAGCCAGGCCAGTGCCGGTACTTTGAGGGAGGTTCCCCGTGCTTTCGCACGGACCTAATTAATGTAAACCTCATTTTCCCAGGGGCGTAACCTCGTTGACACCTACTTGATTAACTAATTGTAATGTGCAAAACTCTCTCAGGAGTAACTCTTACTCACAGCGGGTATTGGGATCCGACTATCTCATAGAGGGTATGCAATCTCATTGCAAATTTCAACACTTGAAATTCCCAATAATATTTTACCCCTAGCCGCTATATAACCTTAACATAGTCAACAAATCATAAGTGCTAGTCAAGTTCAACCCGTCATTTCCCGATTGAATTAAACCCACCCGCATGACCCTTAACATAATCAACAAAGTCGCACGACTACTCTAATCCAATCGCATCATATGCTTATACAGATAAGCACTAATCAGCTACCGCACACTACGCCTTAACATAGTCAACAAACGTAGCACGAATACTAACTAGTACTTATCTGAAATGACGGAGGGCTACGACAGGTTTTTAAGAAAACCCTTTGCCTAATGAACTTGATATCGTCGTAGAAACAAGTGATTTTAAATGGAGTGTTTTTGAGGCCTTTTCTAGTTTCGCTAAAGAGGTCATTCCCGGTGAAGGGATCGTCGGCTCTTTCCTTATCGAATAAGGTGCAGGATATTTCACAAATACCACTATGCAAAGCAAAAACTATATAAGCAATCAAAAGTCAAGACGAGGGTTATAGCATCTGCTAGTTTCCCTAAAGAGGTCACTCCCGATGAAGGGATCTCGGCTCTTTCCTTATCGAATAAGGTGTTGGATGTTCTACAAGGAACACCGCTATGCAAAGCGAGAACTTGAGTTACCAGTTTTTAAACAAGTTTCTACAACATCTTTAGGTTTCTTTTATTTCATTAATCTCATTAATGAAGTCCCATTTTAATATGCTTCACACGCATCACATTTGAAACGAAATCAACAATATATAATATATATCTCATATATATAATATAAACATTCATCTCAGGCAGTAATATGATCTTATCACAGAACATTGCTGCAGAAGAACATATATGAAATATTGGATATACTAGGAGGTCCGTGTTTTTAATACGAGCCTGTATAAAACAGGAATTCCACGGTCGTGATGAATAGCCAAACCCACATCCCTAGACCCCTACGAGAGCGGCAAGTAACCCTGCCAGTTCTAGACTTAGGAGACCCGGTCTCGACTCCTCGAGATGGTCTCCCACTAGACCCTAGAACCCGGTTACTTATGCTCCCCACCTTGGGTCTAACCTAATGCGGAAAAGTAAATAATATACAATGGTGACATCATCCTCAGCCCGGAAGTGCCCCAATAAAAGAATATTACATACAAATGAATTTTACATGAATGAAAATAAAAAACTCTCATCTCACATAAAACCCCCGGCTATTCGAAAACACGACAATCCAATATAACATATCACAGCAACACATAATATCACATATCATCAACGTAAGTAAATATGCATATCCCAATTATCGTTGATGTATAGCAACGAAACCGGCGATACACCACATATTACACTTACGGTCGCAGAAAAGAAAGTGTAAAACTACAACAGTTGGAATCCGCAACCTCTTTAGACATCGCATGCCTAACCAAATGAATTCCTTAGACATTTCATGCCTAACAATTATAAACCCCGCATTTTAGTCTCATTATCGAAAACACTTTTCAATATCTAGTCGGGCAATTCAACAAGATTCCCGAAAACCTGATCGAATGCTCGTCGAAATATTTAGTAGACGACCGCACCCCCGATGTCATCGATGAAGTGCACTAAGGCGGAACACCGCTGCCGCGAGCACCGAACGGATGCTTTTGGCGACCGGGTTCTCCTACAGTCACTTGGTCGGGGCTTTGGGGCGTGGCTGTCTATTAAGTTTACCCGGCAAGTATCCGCGTACGCTACGTGATTGCGACGGACTTTTAATCGCATCAAAATCCCGTGGCAACCGATCATCTGAGACTAAACTGCTAGATTTATAACATTCAAATTAGTTATCTAATAACTATTTGTGTATTCCAAATATTGTATCACATTCCAGATAAATAGACAATGTTAAACTTTTCAATTGAATAAACAAACACCCAAGATTTCCCAAATAGTTCTCAACACTTGAAATTAGTTTAAAAGCATCCATCACATGCCACAGTACCAATGGTCCAGCCGTACAAGGGTCAAACCAACGCCTCACATGTGGCAACGCCGTACTGCCACAAACCCTAAGGTTTAGAGGCAGTTCAGACGGTCACATAATTGAGTTATGGTTTGTGTTCTTCTAAAGGGTCCACTGCGTTACTTGCACGACTAAGAACGTTCTTAAACTACGGAAAAATCCAACACTTGAAAATTTTCCGGCAGGGGAAAAAGTGATTTATTAATATCCGTTCGAACTTTTTAACACGTTCTAAATTATCCGGACAAATTAAACGAAGTTAAACTTTCCGATCGAATCAACGAGTTTCCAATAATTCCCAGAAGGCTCAACACTTGAGTAGAATAAAAAAAATTCCCAGAATTATGAAAAAGGAACTAATAATAAATACCTGAAGTTGTGAGCCCCAAATCTAAATTTTGGCCGCGGAACCGCCGCCAAACGCGTGGTTTGGCCGCGGTTCCGCGGTCACGTGAGGGAGTTGGTGGTCCGTACTTCACAGTAATTCTTAGATTTCCCTGCATGATTTTCTGAGTATTTTTAATATGAAAAATGTCAACTTTTGAAAAAAATTCCAGAAACTAGGATTTAACGGGTATTCGGAGTTCGATCGGACATTAATCATCGTCTACACTTCGCCTAAAGATCTAGCTCGGCTCTGATACCACTATAGGATTACTAGGTACTCTCACAAGGGTCTATAAGGCATCAACCATGCCCGATATCATCTTTAGACGTGCCGAACAACCCTAACCAAGATTTTAGACTAGAGATTAGACGAAACAAATACCAAGTAAACAACTTTACTTCTAAGAGTTTGGGATTACAACCTTTGTAGTCTGGTCCTTCACTTCATAAGCTCCGTATTGTGGTCCCTTCACTGTGATCATCGAGTATCCGGACTCTTGAGAGGCTCCACGAAGAGAAAGATGCAAGCTTGCTTCCGATCTTCGATAACAAAGATGATCTACCTTGAAGAAACTCAAACCCAAGCTCTTGCTTTGCTAATCAAGTATTAGCAAAGCAAACATCCTAATCTAAATGGCTAGAATAGATTAGGATGATGAAGTAGGAATTTAGCTCTCATTTATTTTCATAATCTCACACTAATTCATCACAAAACTCAAAGCTAGAAAGCTTTGCAAGGAGGAAGAAGAAGATGAACTCATTTGTGATGAATAATTAATTTTGTGTGAGGTTAGAATTGCAACCATGGGTTAAGAATGATAACTTAACCCATGTAGAGACTTAACCATGGTAAAGGGTTTGGGTTTGGTTAAGAAATATCATCCAAAATATCTTTACAAAATATCTTTGCTTAAAACAAAAGCAAAGCTTCAAGAATGCTTAACCCTAATCCAAAACCTAACCATATTTAATCTCCACAAATTATGTTAAATTTATAACCACAACATGTTACAATATTATATATCACATATATAATATATTTTGTAACAAAATAAAATAATACAAATAACATATATCACATATATATCAATATATTACTCGAGTGAGAAAAAGAATCTTTAAGTGAGCTTATACTAGTTAATGTAATTTAATATAACAAATATATAATTATACATTAAATTATTGAATCAACACTTGATCCGATAATCCGGCTATTTCAAAAATAACCGACTAATATAATCTGTATCAGTTCATCGAATCAACACTTGATCCGATGACTCGGCTATATCACACATACCCGGCCGATATCTCATATCGCGAGAATCTAATACGGTATCACATACACGTATTGCTCTCAGTCCCGCACATATCACATATGTTCTCCTACTACGTTTTGCCTGAGCCAGGAAACCTCTGTGTAGGACTCTAAAGAATCGTCAATACGCCGGCAGTAGGTGATGATCATATTAAACACCCACAACCTGCAAGCGGTCATCTAAACGTAACAGCCACCCAGGTATTGAGCGATCGGAAAATCAACAAGCAAGCCTGTACATTCTCCTGCGAATCCAATCAGTAACACTCCCGTACAGTCTGGTCTTTTCGTCTGATATGTCGCATATCTCGTCTAGGGGTGGTAAACGTCAGACCCCAGTAGCTTGATAAGTCCTGTCGATATGAGGTCTATAACATTTCGAGAAACTACTGATAACACATACCAGTAAATCTCAGCAACCCTGGCCAGGGATTTCCAGTTATAGCCAATCGAACACAGCGCAACATCAACTCCCTATACCGGGAGAGACGAAACACCTCCTATCGCTCATTGCCTCCATGCGATTCGGGACTGTACCCAAAAGCCACCTTTTTGCACGCCCTCTTAGACGTGGTATGATGGAAATCAAAGCACAGTGGGAATCACACAAGACTCTATGACGATCTCGGGTCTACAGACTAACCTGTACCAGTGTCACCAGAGAACTACCATCTGATGTGAGGTATAATACCATCTGGGAGTTCTAGACGAGTCCACATCCCGATGTTGACATCAATTAACAACTTCGAAATACCCCGAATAGCCCCAATCATTAAGATAATAGAATATTCAACCTGGGCAAAAACAAGCAACACCTGAAACCCTAAATCCAAGAGTTAGAGAGAACTAAACAAAAACGACTCAATTCCACATTACCCAAACTGGTGAGGCCGGTTTTTTTTCAAGTTTAGCCGGTCATAAAAATATGGAATCGTCTCGTTTTTGTTCTGTGTTCATCTCACGGCCAAAGGAGCACTCTGCAATTTCATAAGAAAATTTAGAGCCTCTAAAAATTTCGACAGAAACTTGGATTTTCGTTTCGTGTTTAAGAGTTATTTCAGCTTTGTTACTTTAACATTGTTTAAACTTGCTAGTGCAGGGTTTATGGGAAGGCTCTGATACCATGAAAGGTTATGCTAACGTCCTAGCCACCATTCCTGGCCGATTGCGGAACAAAATTTTTCCCAACGATCAAAACTTGGCGCTAGAATAACCCTAAACTGAATCTACCATAAACCTAACTAGCTACAAAAGATGCTATCTACTATGAAAGGAGTTATACCAAGAGGCTCAAGTCTTTCGGGTCTTCACTCCTCTCCTTTAGTGTGCTCTTAGTAGCCTCAATGATTGAGCTTGATCGATGGCTTTCTCACGTTGAAGACGATCCACCCGAGAGTGTCTACTTTGAGCTCTTACCTCTAAACCGAGGTAACTAGGTCACTTGGTTTGCTAATCCAAGTAGCCAAGGTGATGTAGGGAGAGATGATGGATTAATTGGACTCAAGGACCCTAGGTTTCTCAACACATGAGATTATTAAGATTTGAGGTAGAAGAAGAGAAGCTTGGAGAAGATGAGAGTGTTGTAGAGATCAACACAAGAAAACTCAAGTGAAGAATGGCTAAGTCTTGTGACTAATAAAGCAAGCAAGCCAATGATAATCATAAAAAATTATCTTCACCAACAAATATCTAGATATTTTCTACAAAATATCTAGATGCCACCTTACCTTAATAGTAACCCTTTACCCATCAAGTGAGTCAACAAGTAGCCATGCTTCAAATAATAAAAGTCAACACCTCATACCTCCACCTCATTAACCATTTAACTAAATGGTTAAAATAAATAATGAGATTTCTTCTTCTAAAAGCACTCATGTAACAAATTACAAGAATACCCCTCATCGTATATACATACCCGTATCCGTATTCCGAAAAATATGAATACAATGAGACGAAAATAATCCAACAATATAATACCAACTAAAGCCCACTAGTATTATCCACCCGAACGTCATACGTGCACAAGTACACACATGTGATCGAACCCTGTCGTAAAACCATACGGCCACTACATCATTTCGCCCGAAGCAGAGAAACCCTCTGTGTAGGACTCTAAAGACTCGACAGTACGCTGATAGTGCATTACTGGATAAATCCATAACCACATGCACATCAGCGGCACTAGCTGTACGTAACGGCTACCCGGGTACCTATCGAAAAGGAAAGCCGACGAGCAAACTCATCTAGATCCCAACTGAGCCTATCCATGACAATATCCATATAGTCCGGTCTTTTCGTCTAAGAGTATCGCATACTGGATCTAGGGGGTGGTAAGCATCAGACCCTAATAACCTGATAATTCGTGCTGATTCGGCTCAGGACCAATCCAGGAAACTACTGATTAACCTATCAGTAAATCCCAACTTCCTTGGCCAAGGTCTTATGGTCTTGACCAATCGAATACAGTGCGATATCAACTCCCGATACATGGAAAGACGAATCCCTGACAATCACTCACTGCCTCCATGTAGCTCGGGACTGTACCCAACCAAAAACTATTTGCACGACTCAGTAGAGCCGTGGTAGGGTAGTGATCAAAGCACACTGGGGACTCACATGAGACAAATGACAATCTCAGGTCCAAAGACTAACCTGTACACATGTCACAAGTGAACCTCTATCTGACGATAGGTATAATATCATCTAGAGGTTTTCAGCGAGTCCGTCCAGTGTACTCACCCCCAGTGAGCACCCGTATACAATCTTAGGTGATCACACCAATGGTTGTCGGACCAACCACCGCCCCTCGTCGGGGTCTAGAAACGTACACGAAAGTATACTCCGGAGTATCGATGATCGATCTCGATACCCCTGTGACTTGGGACATTTAAGGATGTGCTTACAGACTACCCAGCTCCCACAAGTATGATCGCCATCATAACGCAGGTAGTCAAGCAAGATCCTACGGGCTTTATCAACATGTAACCGCAAAATGTAATAACGTGTATAACATATGCCATGTTAAGATAAAGTCAAACCATAATAGTATACTATTATATCAAGTCTTTATCAATATGTGCAAGCTGGATAAAGGATCAATAAAAACAAATACACATATCCTGATAAAGACAACTGAAATAATATACTATATAACTGAGCAAGATCGTCCTGTACATAAATATCCCCAACATCCACATGTATACACATACAATAATGGCCTCTTGCATATACATATCAAACAATGAATGTCCAACGACCAAGTCAAAACTCAAGTATCAAAACCAAGTTTTCAGAAATCAGAAATCCAGAATCAGCAACCTAGGAAAGCACTCCCAGATTCTACCCTCGGTCAAATTAGGAGATTTTTCATATAGGGTAGGTCTAGATATCAGATAAAAAATCCATCCAAAACCCAATCTAAGTCTCTATAATGTGGCCGCAAATTGCGGCCACAATGAATAAATCTGCGGCCTGAAAGGGGCTCAGATTTTTAGGGAAAATTCCTAGTTGCTTGCATGTCTCACTGTGATGGGAACTTATTTTATGGGGTTCTCGGGTCATACCAAATTCCGTATAACCATCACAAACTGTTAAAAACCGATGTTGGGGAATTCTAAGTTCGTGTTTTTTGGGTTCTAGTCTTAAGTCTGGCCAAAATATCACCACTAAAGGTTTTTAGTCACCAACTAAACCTCAATTACATCTTTAAAAGTCCAAATATCTCCTAAACCTCGTCTTAGAATTTTCCAAGATCACAACCCTACACTAGTTTAACTCCAAACTACTATAGGAGGTTAGGAAAACTAATTACAAGATGAGAAGTGAAAGTTATACCTCTTGGAGCAACTGAAGAAAATTCCAAGATGGTGCAAGTTGCTCAAAATCCAAACTTGAGTTCACTAGGGGGTGTAAGATAAGGTGGTGGTCATTTTTAATGCAGGTGGTGTGGGATTTTAACGTGGTTTTGGGGTGGTTTCATGGAGGTGGAGGAGGTGGAGGACGGAGGAGAAGATGATGAAGAAAGAAAAGAATGAAGGATGAGGGAAAGAATGATGCCATGGTCATGATAACCCCTCTTTCTCTCTCTTGCCCATGCCCCCTTGTCATCATTTGTCCCCCCACTCACACAACATCTTTTCCTTTACTTTTCTTTTCTTTTTCCTCTCATTTAAATAAAACCAATACCACAATACAAATGAAACAACATGCACCAAAATATAATATGTCATGGTGCACTAACTATGATTATCAAGAAGTTGGATTTGACCTAATCATGATTAGTAGTGCACTAATCAAGCTTAATATAAATTTGCATATAAATAATTGCATAATTATTTATAAAATGTCTAAATCGAATAAAAACCTTTATAATAAATAATACACATTAATCTCCAATTATTTTCCAAATATTGGTATATAATTATACCATTTTACGAAAACCCCAATTCGTAATCGAATAGTTTTCGTGAAATATAAAATTTTATTATTTAAATTCCAAAACTATTATTTTAAATTTCTAAAATGTTACAATCACATACTCCGGATTTAATGTGTAACCCTATAAACCTTGCATTTAAGTCTTGAATTGAAAACACTTTTCAAAAACAAGTCGGGTAATTCAACAAGATTCCCGATTAAATGATCGAATGCTCGTCGGGAACTTTAGTATATGGCCACTCCCTGATGCCGTCAACAAAGTGCACTTGGGCGGAACACCGCGGCAGCAAGAATCCGAGTGGATGCTTTTGTCCATGGGGTTCTCCTATAATCACTTGGTCGGGGTTATAGGTCATGGCTGTCTACTAGTGTCTCCCGAGTTTTTATCCGAATCGAAATTCCGTGGCAATCCATCAAATGAGACTAAAATGCTAGATTTACAAAACGCTAACTAGTTTTCATAAAATTAATCAATGTGGATTCCAAAAATTGTATTACATAACTATAGAAATCTAAACATTTCGATCGATGTTTCAAGCAATAACAATTCACAGAGACCTTAACAACTTGAGCCTCATCAAAAATACCCAGAAAGTCCAAAATATGAAAATGAAGCAGCACAAGAAAATCGAGACCCTAACGCCACTATTGAGCGGCGGGAGCGCTGCAAATACATGGTATTTGCGGCGGTTCCACCACCAAGTTGTGGAGTTACGTTCTCGTATTTCTTGAACCTTCATAATTTTACCCGCATGATTTTCTGAGAATTTTTAGTTGTGAAAAATCCAACGTTTGGAAAAAAGGACAGAAACTAGTAAAATCCGGGTTTAAAAACGTCGATCGAACACTTTAATGTCGTCTAGACTTTGCCTAAATCTCTAGCTTTGCTCTGATACCCTGAAAGTATGTCTTAACACCACCACTAGGTTTATACAAGCATCAAGTATGCAATTTAAAAAAACTAGAGGTCTAAGCTATACTAACCCAGAATCGAACTAGAGAATTAGGGTTTAAGTGTAAGCAAACAAGTTCTACGCTAAGTGAATAGGGAATACAACCTTTGTAGACTGGTCGTTCACTTCTAAAGCTCCAAGTAGTAGTCCTTAGAACTCATCTTAGACTCCACTTGGTGAAAGGAACGAGCTTGCTTCGTAGTCTTCAAGGCCGAAAATGATCCACCTTGAAGTCTCTTTCACTCAACCTCACTCTTCAATAATCAAGGTATTAGTGAAGCAAACAACCTAAACTAAATGGATAGTAAAGTGGAGTTTGATGAAGTATGAATTTTGCTCACAATATTTTCTTAATTTTCTTTTTCTTTTTCACTTCAAGAAAAATCTTGAGAGGAAGAAGAATGGGAATGAACTTGGAATGGAGAGAGAGAGCTATGAGGTGAAGTGAAATGATAAGCATCAAATGAATGATAAGTATCAAATGAACAAAACAAGAAAAATGAGATGAGTCATAGCTTCTACATTCTTCTCCAAGCATCTAAGAAATGACTCGTTTATATTTTTTTCTTTTATTCATTTTATATCTATCATTATTATCACTCCCATGTAATTCTCATACATCCTTGTTCTATGTATCATCAACCATGATACAATAAAAGATACATATATTTATATATATCACACACACATATATATATATATATGAATATGTATAAAGAGAAGAAAATCTTTAGTGAGCTAAAATATTAGTTTATATATATCTATATATATATATCAAATATATAAACATATATCAAATTATTAAATCAATACTTGATTCAATAATCCGGCCATATCATATATAACCGACTAATATCTCATATATATATATGTATATATATGTAGATATGTATATATATATATATATCAAATTATTAAATCAACACTTGATTCAATAATCCGGCTATATCAATTATAATCCGGTTAATATCAAATATAAACAACATACACATATATCACTGAATCAATACTTGATTCAATAACCCGGTTATATCACATATAATCTGACTGATATCAAATATCGCGAGATTAGAATACGGTATCACATACTCTTATTTAATCAAGCACCCTCATATATCTACATATGTGCCCTACTTTGTTTCGCTTGAGCTAAGAAATCTCTGTGTGGGACTTTAAAGACTCGTCAATATGCCAGCAGTATGTAATGATCACATCAGATACCCACAAGCTGTCAGCGGTACTAGCTGGACGCAACGGCTACCCAGGTATTGAATGAATAGAAGACCAACAAGCAAACTTGTCTAAACTCCCGTAGAGCCTATAAGCAACACTTACCGTATAGTCCAGTCTCTTCGTTTGATTTCACATATCGAGTCTGGGGGTGGAATTGTCAGACCCCAGTAACCTGATAAGTCATGTCGATGTGTGGCCTATAACCATTCAAGAAACTACTGGTAACACTTACCAGTAAATCTCATCAGCCCGAGCCAGGGACTTGCTGTTATAGCCAATCGAGTATAGCGAAACATCAACTCCCTATACCGGGAGTGACGAAACCCCTCCTATCGCTCATTGCCTCCATGTGACTCGGGAATATACCCAAAATCCACCTGTTTGCACGACTCCTTTGAACCGTGGTAGGGAGGAAATCAAAGCACAGTGGGAACCACATAAGTCTCTATGACGATATCGGGTCTACAGACTAACATGTACAAGTGTCACTAGAGAACTACTATCTGACGATAGGTATGGTACCTTCTAGGAGTTCTCGGCGAGTCCTGTTCGGTGTACCCATTCTCTAATGAGCTCCTGTGTACAATCTTTGATGTCAAACACCAATGGTTGTGGGATAACCCATTAGCCCATATAGGGTCAAGAAACGTACACACTAGTCTACTCTGGAATATCGATGCCCTGTCTCGATACTCCCACGACTAGGAACTGTTAAAGGATGTGCTTGTGGACTACACAAGCCCCACTAGTATAATCTACATCATAGTCCTGGTAGTCAAGCCTACATCCTAAGGGATTTATCAACATGTAACAGAGTGACAGTATAATAATACAAGTGTACATGTTATGATAAAGAGCAACCAGATAGCATACTATCATGTCGAGAAAGAAAGTCCTATATATATATGTCCAAGCATCCACTATATCATACAATAATGGCCTCTAGGGCATACATATTCCTAACAGGACGGACTCGCCGAGAACTTCTAGATGGTATTATATCTATCGTCAGATAGATGTTCCCTTGTGGCATGAGTACAGATTAAACTTTTGATCTGAGATCATCATTTGTCTCGTATGACTTCCTACTGTACTTTGATTGCTACCTACCACGGCTCAAAAGAGTCGTGTAAACATATTTTAGTTGGGTACAGTCCCGAGCAACATGGAGGCAGTGAGCGATTGTCGGGGATTCGTCTCTTCTAGTATTAGGAGTTGATGTCGCGTTGTGTTCGGTTAGCTATCACCCTAAATCCATGGCCATGGTGGATGAGATTTACTGACATGAGTTCAATAGTTTTTCGTTTGGTGATGAGCTTGACTCCGACATGACTTATCAGGTTATTAGGGGTCCGATGTTATCCACCCCCTAGACCAGGTATGCGATACTTTTAGTTGAAGAGACCAGATTGTATGGAGATTGTCACATTTAGGCTCACTAGGGTATGGATGGACTTGATTGTCGACCTTTCTTTCGGCATATACCTTGGTAGCCGTTACGTACTGCTAGTGCCGCTGACACTGTTTGTGGTTTTTGGATTTATCCAGTAAATCACTGCCAGCGTATTGTCGATTCTTTAGAGTGCCACACAGATGGTTTTCCCGGTTAAGGCAATATGATGTAGATTACATATGTTGGTACATACAGGGGGTTCGATTAAATACGGGTACAGCCTATACGGATTTTAATCGGACGGTTGATAATACTAGCGGTTTAGAATTAAGCCGGATTATTAAATAAGATTTTGATTTCATAATATATATATATATATATATATATTCTAATATTATTGTTCACTATTCATTTTCTCTCTCTTGGTTATTCGTATTTTTTATACGAATACACGTATATGTATTTCGATACGTATACCGAGTCGTATTCCGTATTTATACGGAATTTGTTCTAGACGATGGACACTTCATTTGTTGATTTTTTCTTTAAAAGTAAATAAAAAAATAAGATAGAGGATGAGATGTAAAGAAGTATATTAGAGAGGTATGGCCTTGGTTTTTGTATTATAAAAATCATTTGGGTTTACTATTTTTTCATGGTTGCAAAAAACGAAAGCCATTCTTTTCTACCTTGAATCTTTTTCTTACACAACAAAAGACTTAGCCATTTTTCTTGTGATGGCTACAACTTCTTCACCTCATCCTCCTTCATCTTAGATGCTCTCTTGAGTTTCAAAATAAAGAGAAAAAATAGTGGAAAATTCCTACATCCCCACTCTCCATTCGTAGCGAGATTAGAGTGTTGGTTACTTCACTAGGTGAAGCCGGTGTTTGGATCGGTTCTCTCGGGTGGATCATCTTCGGCAAGGGAGGTCGCCATTCGAGCTTGTTTCCGACGGCCTACGCGGAGCTTGGAGGGATCTCCCATGATTGGATGGACATGTGTCGAAAGTTGTATTCCAAAACCATTTCTTGCTTGCTGGTTTTCGTGTTTGGTTCGATCACTAGGTTATAGTCTCTAGTTGCCCTCTCGTTAATTTTCTTTTTCCGCTTCCGCATTGGCCGCGGTCTCTGCGGCGAGGGCACTAGGGACTTATAAAACACATACGGGAAAAACCATGAGCGAAGGAGAAGTTTTATTAATCAACAAATACGGAGTGTTACAAATGGTGGATGAAATCTCATAAATTCCTCTCACAAAACCCTAGCCTTCTCTCATAAATATGAAGGGTTCTCTCCAAAAACCATCTCAAAAGCTATCAGATCTAGGATTACAAAACTACTACAATATATATAGTATTAGACAAATAAGAACAAATAACTAATTTCCTAACAGAACAAAGATTCGGCCCAAGATGCGTGAAGACGTCTGAAGAACAATACGTCAGACGTCTGCCTAAAACGCAGAACGGGCAAGACAAATGAAGAAGACTTGCCAGACGTTTGTCCAAAATATTCCCAAACTACAAATCGTTGACAGACGTCTGTCGACTCTCCATGTGCATGTCTTCGAATATGTGTCAGATGTTAAGCTTTAGACGTCTACCACCTTGCTATAGCTGAATCTGAAGCCGGGACATAAAACTCCGTGAATGCCGAAAACGATCGGGAAACTTCTAGGGATAGAGAATACGAGGAAAACTTAACAAATCTCCACTTTACCTTGCATTCGTCACAAAACTAGTCATGCACCGCTATCCAAAAGAACAGTAACAGGTACATGACGAGGCCCGCGACGTATTTATTCAGAGAAGATCATTTCTCGCAACAAGTACGTTAAGCGTATATAAGCAATATAAAGTATGACAAGAATAAATAAGAGAATAAAATCCAACTACTATATATTATATTCAAGGTTTTCGTAGAGTTTCAAACTAATGCAAGATGTTGTAAACAAAGATACAATAACAAGGAAGCCTTAAACAAGAGGGATACTAAAATAAAGATGAAATGAAATAGAAGTCTGCTTGTGATGTAAGTTGAGAGTACTCCTCTTCCGTCTTTAAGTCACCTGACGAACATTTCCAAGATAGAAAAGAAAACAGGATGGAATTCCCATTAGAGAACTTGCACTCGGTAATTCCCCAAAGAGGATATATGTATAAATGAGATAAAGGACATACATATAAGTAGAACAAGAAATCTAATGTAGTAGTGGAAAAGTAAGAGTGTCAATTAAACATGGCAACTATATGAGTATGGCAAGGTATATAAGCAATATATGATACATGAGCATTTTAATATGGTATATCATGTGTTCGCCAAAATAATCCTGCAATACGTATGTATTGGTGAACATGAGGTGATTTCCAATGTGTCCTAAAAGGTCTCTACAAGGGTAGCCAAACCAATGTAAGTTTTAGGGCGAATGTCAACAAATCTCAAGTGTGTTCTCGAACCCAAGGGTAGGGCCCTAGGGTCAAGGAACTACCGGCCCGAACAATGGGACCCCAAGATATGGAGGAGTTAGCCCGTGTCAAGAGAGTAATGTGACTCCTGAGATTCCGTTGGATTTACACTCAAACTACCCGAAGTAAAAATATGTCTTAGCAATCTCTACTAGGTTTTAATGAGCATCAAGTATGCAATTTTAAAAATCTTGAGAGCTAAGTATACTAAACAAGAATTGAACTAGAGAATTAGGGTTCCAAAGTTAAGCAAAACAAGTTCGAACTATATCAAGAGAGTCTACAATCTTTGTAGTCCGGTCCTTCACTTCAAAACCTCAGAGTAGTAGTCCTAGAACTTTTCTTTGACTCCACTTCAAGGATGGAACAAGTTTGCTTGAAATCTTCATCGTCGTAGATGATCCACCTTGAGGCAACTCACACTCAAGCTCACACATCACTAATCAAAATATTAGTGAAGTTGACAATCTAAACTAATTTGCTAGAGTAGTGTTGTAGGTTGATGAAGTAGAAATTTTGCTCACTAAAAATCTTTCTTTTCTTTTTCTTTTTCTCACCCTAGAAAAACTAGTGAAGAGATGAAGATGAACTTGGAAGTGAGAGAGTGGACCGTAAGCAAAGATGAGATGAAGAAAATGATTAAAAACTATATGAATAAAACTAGAATGGAAGATGAGTCATAGCTTCTCAATACTTCTCCAAGCAACTAAAAAAATGACTCATTCTCCTTTCTTTAATTCATATATCCAAGTCATTATCTTCTCATCTTGTTTCTAATGTGATTCTCATACATCTTAGTTCTATGTATCATCAACTATGATACAAATATATATATATATATATATATATATATTAAGAGAAGAAAATCTTAAATGAGCTTAATATTAGGTAATATATATATATATATATCAAATATATAAATATATATCAAATTATTAAATCAACACTTGATTCAATAATTCGGTTATATCATATGTAACCTGGCTAATATCTAACACACACACACACATATCAAATCATTAAATCAACACTTGATTCAATAATCCGGTTATATCATATATAACCGGCTAATATTTAATATTAGTTAATATATATATATATATATATATATCAAATTATTAAATCAACAATTGATTCAATAATCCGGTTATATTATATATAACCTGGCTGATATAAAAAAAAGCTAGATTAGAATACGGTATCATATACTCGTATTTAATCAAGCCCCTGTACATATCTCCATACGTGTCCTATTTCGTTTCGCTTGAGCTAGGAAACCTCTATGTGGGACTTTAAAGACTCGTTAATACGCCAGTAGTAGGTAATGATCACATCAGATACCCATAAGCTGTCAGCGGTACTAGCTTTACGTAACGGCTACTCAGGTATTGAACGAATAGAAGATCAACAAGAAAACTTTTCCAAACTCCCGTAGAGCCTATAAGTAACACTTACCGTACAGTCCAGTATCTTCGTCTGATATATCGCATATCGAGTCTAGGGGGTGGAATCGTCAGACCCCAATAACTCGATAAGTCATGCCGATGTCAGGCCTATAACCATTCAAGAAACTACTGATAACACTTATCAGTAAATCTTAACTGCCCTGGTCAGGGACTTACTGTTATATCCAATCGAGCATAGCGAAACATCTACTCTCAATACCGGGAGAGACGAAACCCCTCCTATCGCTCACTGCCACCATGTGACTCAGGACTGTACCCAAAAACCACCTGTTCGCACGACTCATTTGAGCCATGGTAGGGAGGAAATCAAAGCACAGTAGGAACCACACAAGAAACTCTGACGATCTCGGATCTACAGACTAACCTGTACAAGTGTCACCAGAGAACTGCTATCTGACGATATGTATGGTACCATCTAGGAGTTCTCAGCGAGTCTTTTTCGGTGTACTCATTCTTCAATGAGCACATGTGTACAATCCTTGATGTCAAACACCAAAGGCTATGGGATCAACCATCGCCCAATATAGGGTCAAGAAATGTACCCACTAGTCTACTATGGAATATCGATGCCCTGTCTTAATACTCGCTCGATTAGGAACTGTTAAGGATGTGCTTATGGACTACACAAGCCCCACTAGTATGATTTGCATCATAGTCCTGGTAATCAAGTTAACATCCTAAGGGCTTTATCAATATGTATCAATGGGATAGTAAACTAAAACAAGTGCACATGTTAAGATAAAAAGAAACGAGATAGCATACTATCATGTGGAGCAAGAAAGTCCTCTATATATATGTCCAAGCATCCACTATAATATATAATAATGGCCTCTAGGGCATACATATTCCTAATAATCTCCCACTTGCACTAAGGCCTGTTGTTGTAGTATTTCATACCCAACATTCCAAAAAGTCTCTCGAACTGTATCTGGGGAAGGGCCTTCGTGAGTGGATCCACCGTGTTGTCCTTCTTGTCTACTCTCCTGACTTCAATCTCACAGCGATCAACTATCTCCCGGATTAGGTGATACCGTCTCAGAATATGTCTGGATCGCTGATAGGACCGGGGTTCCTTGCCCAAAACTACAGCTCCATTATTATCACAATACAAAGGTATTGGTTCTACAACGGATGGAACCACACCACTTTCAATAATGAACTTCTTCATCCAGACAGCCTCTTTGGCAGCATCTTTGGAAGCAATGTATTCAACCTCCATCGTCGAGTCTGCAATGGTATCTTGCTTGGAACTTTTCCAACATATCGCCCCTCCGTTGAGGGTGAAGACAAAGCCCTAGATGAACTTGATGTCATCCTTATAACTCTGGAAGCTCGAATTGGTAAAGGACTCCACTTGGAGTTCTCCGTTACCATACACAAAGAACATCTCTTTAGTCCTTTTCAAGTACTTAAGAATATTCTTCACAGCTATCCAGTGTTTCTCCCCCGGATCTGATTGATACTTACTTACCACACTAAGTGCGTAAGCTACATCTGGTCTAGTGCATAATATCGCATACATGATAGACCCAACTGCAGAAGCACATGGTATCACGTTCATGCGAGCCCTTTCCGAATCAGTCTTGGGAGACATCTCTTTGGAGAGAGCGATTCCTGAACAATTGGGTAAATTACCACGCTTAGAATCTTCCATACTAAACCTCTTTAGTATGGTGTTTATGAACCTGAATTGGGAGAATCCCAACATCCTTTTAGATCTATCCCTATAGATCTTTATTCCCACGATGTAGGAGGCATCACCCAGATCTTTCATAGAGAACTTTTGTGATAGGAAGAGTTTGACCGAGTGCAGTATAGGAACATCATTTCCTATCAAGAGTATGTCATTCACATACGAAACGAGGAAAACAACCTTACTATCTACAACCTTTTTATATATACATGGTTCATCTATGTTTTTGATGAAGTCAGACTTTTTGACTGTTACATCAAAACAGATGTTCCTACTCCGCGACGCCTGCTTTAATCTGTAGATTGATTTAAGCAGCCTGCACTCCTTTCCGCTGCTCCTACGGTCTACGAAGCCCTCTGGTTGTGTCATATACACACTCTCTTCTAAATCACCATTTAGAAAAGCGGTCTTGACGTCCATCTGCCAGATTTCATAGTCATAGTATGCAACAATAGCAAGTAGGATCTTGATGCACTTTAGCATAGCTACTGAAGAAAAGGTCTCATCATAGTCGACACCTGATCGTTGACGAAATCCTTTTGCTATAAGTTTAGTTTTGAAGGTCTCAACCTTTCCATCTACACCAATTTTCTTCTTAAAGACCCACTTACTCCCAATGGGTTTTACCCCTTCACGAGTAACCTCCAAGTCCATACATTGTTGGTGTACATGGATTCGATCTCAGATCGCATAGCATCCAGCCATTTCACAGAGTCTCTACTTGTGATGGCCTGCTCGAAACTAGTCGGGTCATCATCTTCGATGATGCAATTCTCGCTCCCACCGTCTATGAGGAAGACGTAGTATCGCTCACGTGGGTGAGAAACCCTACTAAATCTGTGGAGTGGTTGAGATTCGTCGGAATTATCGAATCCTACGGTTCTATCAAATCTTCAGTTGTAGTTTGTATTTCTAGAATTTCTTCCAGTTCTTCCATACTCCTACTAATTTCTTTAGCAAGAAATTTCTTTTCTAAGAAGGTGGCGCGTTGAGAAATAAACACCTTTTATTCTTCAATGTGGTAGAAGATATGCCCTCACAAATGTTTGGGATATCTAACAAACTTACATAGAATAAAACTTACTTCGAGTTTGTCCGGATTTTGCTTTTTAATATAAGCCGGACAACCCCATATCTTAATAAAATTAAGACATGGTCTTTTCCCCTCCTATATCTCGTATGGAGTGGTAGGCGCAGACTTGGTAGGAACCCTATTCAATATATAAGAAGCTGTTTCAAGCGCAAATCTGTAGAAGAAAATAGGTAACTCAGCAACACTCATCATAGAGCGCACCATATCTAATAGGGTGCGATTTCTTCGCTCCGATACACCGTCGTGATGTGATGTATATGGAGGAGTAAGCTGAGGGAGAATTCCATTCTCTTTTAGATAATCTCGGAATTTCATGGTTAAGTATTCATCTCCTTGATTAAATCGAAGGATTTTAATACTTTTACCCGTATGGTTCTCTACCTCGCTTTTATATTCCTTTAATTTCTCAAAAGCTTTATATTTGTATTTCAATAGGAACACATGTCCGAATTTTGAGAGACCATTCGTGAATGTAATAAAGTACGAGGAACCATTTCTGGCATGTGTAGACATAGGACCACATACATTACTATGTATCAGTCCCAGGAGTTCAGTAGTTCTTGCTCCATATCCCGTAAACAAAGTTTTAGTCATCTTTCCTTTAAGACATGACTGACAAGTTTCATAAGATGTAAATTCGAACGGTTCCAAATATGCATCCTTATGTAACTTAGCTAGTCTGGTTGCATTGATATGACCAAGTCTACAATACCACAAGAAGGCTTTGTTCATTTCTGAACATTTGCTCTTCTGAGTCTTTTGTATATTTAGAACTGTATTTTGATTTAGAACGTATAAACCATTAGACAACGTACCAAACCCAATCAACACTTGATTTAGGAAAATGTTCATAACATTTTTCTTTAATGCAAAGTTATATCCTTATTTATCTAATAAAGATATCGATATTATATTGCACATCATAGATGGTACGAAATAACAGTCGTTCAAAATCAATGTATTACCATTTGACAATACTAGGTGATATTCGCCAATAGTTTCGGTGTCAATAATTGCTCCATTCCCTACTCTGAGACACATACCACCCTTTCCCAGTTCTATACTTTTCTTTAACCCTTGTAACATATTACAAATGTGGGATCCTAATCCAGTATCTAATGACCAGGACGTAGAGCAGACTGAGAAACAGTTCTCAATAACTAACACACCCGAAGAAGATGCATCAGAATGCTCATTCTTCATTCTGGTTACGTGGAAATCCTTGCATTCCCCTATCCCTTACCCAGACTTATGACAGTTGTCATAAGATAGAGCAGAACCAATGTTCCCCAGCGCAGTATAATAAGCGGATTCGGTGAATTCATCCATATTATTATCTTGATTAAGGCATGACATGGTCGCTATCTGGAGAGAGAGAGAGAGAAGAAAACACTTTAGCTTGCGCTCTTACAAGAATAGACTGGTTATTATCTTATCTAATCAGGATGGCTCCCACTATTTTTATCAAATCTTCCTTCAAACCCTAAAAGGTAAGATTAGCCGGGATTAATTACACCCTACAAATTCGCTAATTGGTCAGCCAGGCTGGTGTTGGTACTCCGAGGGAGTCTCCCCGTGCTTTCGCATGGAACTAAATAACCTCGTTTCCGCAGGGGCATAACCCCGTTAACAACTTTCTTAGACACCTACTGAATTAGCTAATTCTAAAGTGGAAAAATCTCCCAGGAGTAACGCTTGCTCGCAGTGGGTATCAGGTTTTAACTATCATATAGAACGTATGCAATCTCATTGCAAATTTCGACACTTGAAATTCCCAATATCTATTTTTACCCTTAACGACCTATGACCTTGACGGAGGTCAACAAACCATAGGCCGCCAGTCAAATTCAAGCCATCATTTCTTAATCGATTCGAACCCACCCACGCAAACCCTTGATGGAGGTCAACAAGGCTGTGTGACTGTCCATACTGATCGCATCACTATATTACAGATAAGTATTACCTAGCTACTGTCCACTGTGCCTTGATGGAGGTTAACAAACACAACATGAATACTAAACACTATATATCTGAAATGACGGAAATTTACGACTGGTTTTGAAGAAAACCTTTATAGTAATGAACTTGATATCGTTGTAGAACCCAGTGATTTTAAAAACGAGTGGTTTAAGCTCCGCTTTAAAAATCGATTAGTTTTCAAAGCAAATCGAGTGGGTTGTAGCATGTGCTAGTTTTTGCTAAAGAGGTCATTCCCGGCGAAAGGATCTAGGCTATTTCCTCATCGAATGAGGTGCTCGATATTTATAATGGAATATCACTATGCAAAGCAAGAACTAGAGCTACCTTTTTGAAAAATTTGATTCTACAACATCTTTTAGGTTTCTTTTCTTTTCATTAATCTTATTAATGAAGTACCATCAATTATGTTTCCTAAACATCATAGAAGAAACGAAAATGAAACGCACATATATGCCATCCGCATTCGCCACAAGGACCCGCGTCTTCACCGTAAGGTTACTTAACTTACGACAGGGCGGGGTTAGGACTAGCGCAGATGCAAAACATATATAGTATCTACTAATATATCATATATATAAGTAGTATTCATATCACGCAGTTATATGATCATATCACGTCATAGAACAACAAAAGCAGCTATATGAAATATAGCATATACTAGGAGGTCCGTGTATGGTATCTACTACTCATCACTACCGTGGAATCCATTTTTTTCATATAGCATATCTAATCAATATGGATTCTAAAAATTGTATCATAAAACCAAAGCAATATAGATGATGTTAACATTTCGATCGATATTGCAAACAACAACAATTCACAGAGACCTAACCACTTGAGCTTCATTAAAAATATCCAGAAAATCCAAAATGTGAAAATGAAGCAGCAAATGAAAGATGAGCTACTAACTCCACAATTGCGCTGTGGAACCGTGACCAACACATGGTATAGGCGGCCGTTCCGCGGCCAAGTGGTGATGTTGGAACATTCGAAGCAGGAGTCTAGCCTGGACTCTCAAAATGACAAACCTTAGAAGAGCCGAAAGGATGACCACCATAAAGGTAGGAGCTCCAACAATCCCAACTCCTTCAATGTGTCTGACAATGAAGACAAGTAAAAGGTGGACGGACAAAAAAGCCGACCGGTCTCAAAAGCCAGTATTGGGAGGAGAAGGACCGACACTGGAAGAGAGAAAAAGTAAGGTCTACTCCTTCAGAAGGGACAAGGTCTGAAAGATATTCAAGGATGCCTTGAGGAATGGCTTACAACTTCCGAACCCAAAGAGACCGCATGAAGCAAGCATGACTGACAACCCTCTCTATTGCCCATACCATAGAATGCTGGGTCACGTCATCGAGAATTGCTACGTATTCAAAGATTGGGTCGAGAAACAGTATAAGGAGGGAGAAATCTCATTGTCCCCTTGCGTGTTGAGAAACGATCAAGCCGAAACCGCCAACTTCATATGGACAGAAGCTGAAGCCTTCTGGGGGCAGACTACTGAATTGTCTGCCCTAAGAAATAAAGACAATATGTCGCAACCTCCATGGAATGTATACATATCCAAGAAGACGGAGAAGATGCTAAAACCTCTTCAGAAAGAGCTCAGAGTCGAGTGGGAGGGGCAAAAGGAGCCCACTGTCCCGTCCACCAATTAGAGACGAGCAGGCTTGAAGTCCAAGAAGCTCAGAAAGAAGAAAAAGAAAGACGAGACCCGATGCAATGAAGAGTCTGCGAGGAGAACGGCCATTCAAAAATACGTCGATTCCCTCAAAGACTATGTACAAAAGGAAAGAACCCTTATCCAACTTAAGGAGTTCTTCCCAATAAAAGCCGCAGAAATTTTGGAAGAATTAGAAGGTGATGCCAATGATGGGGTTCTTATTGTGACTTTCTACGCCATCCATCTTGGCAACGACTCTGAGTATGAGCTGTGTTTTCCCGAAATGGACGATGAGCTCACCACAAAAGCCAACCAATCTAGCTCAGAAGCGGCAAGGCTCTAGCTCCAAAATAAGGTAACACCCCAAAGAAAAAGGAAAAACATATGGCTAATGAAGAGGACGGCAGAGATCCGGCTCATGGAGACACGAGCTCTGTAAGTTCCGTAGCGCGGCAGCAAGGTTTCGGGAGGTATCGTTCATGCCAATTTCAAATATTTGCCGTACTAAAGATCCCTAACCTAGAATCTTAATTAGAGATTTATACGAAACAACATGCAAACAACTTTGCATACAAAGTGAATGAGGAATACAACCTTTGTAGACCGGTCCTTCACTTCTAAAGCTCCGTGTAGTAGTCCCTTCGCTACATGTAGTGAACTCCCGAACTCCGGTAAGGGTTCACATGATGAAATGAACAATCTTGCTCAATGTCTTCGAGGCCGAAGATGATCTACGTCGAAGAGACTCAAGCTCATGCTAGCTCTTCACTAATCTGTGAATTAGTGAAGAAAACATCCTAAACTAAATGGCTAATAGTAGATGATTATGAAGTAGGAATTTTGCTCACTTTTGATTTATTTTTGTCACAATATTTCATCACTTTCTCAAAAGCAAGAGAGCTTCAATGAGATGAAGAAGAAGATGATGAATAATGAGATGAGGTTAGAAATGCAACCATGGATGAGTTTATGTCATGCACAAACTCATGTAGAGAATAAACCATAGTGTAAGGTTAATGGTTAGGTTAATAAATATCTTAAGCAAGACAAAAACAAGTGGACTAAGTCAATGTTCTACAAGTTTCTTCCAAGCTCAACCATGACTAATTTCAAATGATTTTGAATTACGTAATAATAAATATTAATCCCACATTAAATCAAGCATGGTGTGAGTCTCATACATCCATTTTGCATGTGTAACCTAATATGACACAACAATATATATCACATATATATTTTGTGTAAAAAGAAAACAATACAATTAACATATATCACACATATGTTAAGTGTATCATAAGTGAGAAAAAGAAATGCTTAAGTGAGCTAATATTAGTTAATTTAATTTAATATATCAAATATATAATTATACATTAAATTATTAAATCAACACTTGATTTAATAATCCCGCTATATCATATATAACCGACTAATATCAAATATAACAACTTATCGAATAAACACTTGATCCGATAACCCGGCTATATCACATATAACCGACCGATGTCATAAATCGCGAGAATAGAATGCGGTATCACATACGCGCATTAATCTCGGTCCCGCACATATCTCATATGTGCTCCTACTCCGTTTCGCATGAACCAGGAAACATCTGTGTAAGACTCTAAAGATTCGTCAATACGCCGGCAGTAGGTGATGATCATATCAAATACCCACAAGTCGCCAGCGGTTTGCTAAACATAACGGCCACCCGGGTATTGAGCGATCAGAAGATCAACAAGCAAGCCTGCTCATACTCATGCGAATCCAATCAGTAACACTACCATACAGTCCAGTCTCTTAGTCAGATATGTCGCATATCACAGCCTGGGGGTGGTATAACGTCAGACCCCAATAGCCTGATAAGTCATGCCGATGTAAGGTCAATAACGGTTATAGAAACTACTGATAACACCTACCAGTAAATCTCAACAACCCTGGATAGGAATTTCCTGTTATGGCTAATCAAGCACAGCGCAACATCAACCCCCAATACAGGGAGAGACGAATCCTCTCCCATTGCTCATTGCCTCCATGTGACTCGGGACTGTACCCAAAAACCATCTTTTTATACGATATCTTGACCTTTGTATGGTGGAAATCAAAGCACAGTGGGAATCACACAAGACTATATGATGATCTCAGGTCGACAGACTAACCTATACCAGTGTCACCAGAGAACTACTATCTGACGATAGGTATAATACCATCTAGGAGTTCTCGGCGAGTCTGTACAGTGTACCCAGTCTCCACTGAGCACCCGTATACCTTCTCTGATGTCAAACACCAATAGATATGGGATCATCTATCGCCCATCATATAGGTCAAGAAGCGCATACGCCAGTCTACTCTGGAGTATCAATGCCCTATCTCGATACTCCCACGACTAGGAACATTTGAAGGATGTATTTGCCGACTACCACTGCCCCACTAGTATTATCTGCATCATAATCCTGGTAGTTAAGTGATCATCCTATGTGCTTTATCAACATGTAATAGAGGGACAATAAGTGTACATGTTAAGATAAAGAGCAACCAGATAGCATACTATCATGTCGAGCAAGAAAGTCCTCCTTATATATGTCCAAGCATCCACTACAATATACATCACATGTACAGTAATGGCCTCTAGGGCATACATATAACTAACAATCTCCTACTTGCACTAAGGCCATTTGTTGCAGTATCTCATACTCAACGTCTTATAGAAGCCTCTCTAGGGAAAGGCCTTTGTGAGTGGATCCGTCGTGTTATCCTTCGTGTCTACTCTCCTAACCTCGATCCCCTAGAGATCAACCATCTCTCTGATCAGGTGATACTTGATTCAGAATTTGTCTAGATTGCTGATAGGACCGGCATTCCTAGGCTAATGCCACAACTCCATTGTTGTCACAATAACAGTGATTGGACGCTCAATGGTAGGAACCATGTTCATCTCATGAACAAGAAATGCCCAGACAACCACTTTGGCAGCATCGTTGGTAGCAATGTATTCAGCCTTTATCGTCTAGTATGTCACAGTATCTAGCTTGGAACTCTTTCAACATACCGTCCCTCCACTGAGGGTAAAGACAATGCCTGTTACTGACTTTCAGTCGACCTTATCACTCTGGAAGCTCGAACCAAGAACATTCTTTTAGTGCTTCTCAAGTACTTAAGAATGTCATCTACAACTGTCCAGTTATTCTCCCAAGATCCGATTGATTCCTGATCACTATATCTAACAAGTCATCTACATCTGGTCTGGTACATAACATCGGATACATGATAGAGCCTACTGCCGAAGCATAGGATATCCTATGCACGCGAGCACTCTCCAAATAAGTCTTATAAGACATCTTTTTGGAGAAAGTGATTCCTGAGTAAGTGGGCGAACCACCACGCTTAGAATCCTCCATACTAAAACCCTTTAGTATGGTGTTAATATACCTGGATTTGAGACACTCCCAACATCCACTTAGATCTATCACTATAGATCATAATCCACAAGATGTAGTAGGTATCATCCAGATCTTCTATGGAGAATCCTCGTGATAAGAGGAGCTTGACCAGATGTAGCATAGGAAACCAATTCCTATCAAGAGTATGCCATCTACATACAATACGTGTAAGACAACCTCACTCTCTACAACCTTCTTGTATATAAAAGGTTCATCTACCATTTTGATAAAGTCAAACTCTTTGACTGCCACATCAAAACAGATGTTCCAACTCCGCGATGCTTGCATTGATCCTGATGGACTTAAGCATAGCTTTGAAAGTCGCAACTTTTCCATTTACACCAAGAATTTTCTCACGATCCATTTGCTCCCGATGGGTTTTACCCCTTTAGGAGAAACATTCAAAGTCATACTTTGTTGGTGTATATGGATTCCATCTTTGATCGCATAGCATCCAGCCATTTCACAGAGTCCCCACTAGTGATGGCCTGTCTGAACCTTATTGGGCCATCATCAACCATGATGCAATCCTCGCTCCTACTGTCACCGATAAGACCGTAGTATCTCTCGGGTGGATGAGGAACCCTACTAGATTCGTGGAGAGGCTGAGGTTCGTTGGAGACTATTGAATCCTTTGGTTTCACCAAATCATCAGCTGTTAGTTTGTCTAGCTAGAACTCCTTCTAGTTCTACCTCATGACCACTAATTTCTTCATAAGAAATTCCTTTTCTCAAAAAAGGTGGCATGCTGAGAAACAAAACACTTTTTGTTCCTAAGTTAGGTAGAAGATATACCCTCGCAAATGTTTGGGATATCCAACAAACTTATACAGAACTGACCTTGCCTCGAGCTTGTCTGGATTTTGCTTTTCAACATAGGCCGGACAACCCCATATCTTAAATCGTTTAAGACACGGTCTCTTCCCATTCCATATCTCATATGTAGTGGTAGGAACTGATTTGGATGAGACCCTATTCAATAGGTATGCAGCTTCTCAAGTGCATAACACCAAAAGTAAACAGGTAACTCAGCAGTACTCATCATAGAGCGCACCATATCTCATAGGGTGCGATACCTCCGCCCCGATACACCGTTGTGTTATGGTGTACTCGAAGGAGTAAGCCGAGGGAGAATCACATTCTCTTTTTAGAAACTCCAGGAACTCCATGCGCAAGTATTCCCCTCTCCGGTCACATCGGAGGACTTAATACTTCTACCCATCTGGTTCTCAAATTCAAGCTTATATTCCTTGAATTTCTCAGAAGCTTCAGACTTGTGTTTCAACAGGAATACATGTCCGAATCTTGAGAGATCATCAATGAATGTAATAAAGTACAAAGAACCAACCCTGGCATTTGTAGACATAGGACCGCATACATCACTATGTATCCGTCCCAAGAGTTCAGTAACACTTTCTCTGTTTCCAGTAAAAGCAGTATTAGTCATTTTACCTTTGAGACAAGACTGGCAAGTATCATAAGATGAAAATTCGAACAGAATATATATTGATTCTTATGTAACTTAGCTGGTTGTGTCGCATTGATATAACCTAGTATACAATGCCGCAAGAAGGATTCGTTCATTTCTGAACTACTCCACTTGTGTGTATTCTAGATACTTTGAACTGTGGTTTGATTTAGAACGTATATGCTATTATATAACATGCCTGACCCAATCAACTCTTGATTCAGGAAAATGTTCACAATATTATCCTCCAATACATAATTATATCCTTCTTTAACATAATAAAGAAACCGATGTAATGTTGTATGTCAGGTTCGGTATGTAATAACATTCATTCAGAACCAATATATTAATACAAGGTGATATCTGCCAACTGGTTTGGCTGCAACACTTGCACTATTTTCTATACTTAGAGACATATCACCCTATCCCAGTTCACTACCTTTCTTTAGCCCATGTAGCATATTACATACGCGGGATCCTGATCCGGTATCATATACTCAGGACGTAGGGGATACTGAGAAAAAGTTCTTGGTAATCGAACACACCCGAAGAATATGCATCAATATGCTCATTCATCGAATAGGTGGCATGGGAATCCTGGTATTCCCCTATTTCCTGCTCGGACTTATAACAATTATAAGATAGAGCGGAACCAACGTTCCCCAGCTCAGTATAATAAGCAGGTACGGTCAATGCATCCATATTATTATCTTGATTAAGGCGTGACATGGTCGCTACCAGGAGAGAGAGAGAAGAAAACACTCTGCGTGCACTCTTGCAAGATAAGATTGGTTATTATTTTATCTAATCAGGATGGCTCCCACTCTTTTATCAAATCTTCCTTCAAACCCTAAAAGGTAAGACTAGCCGGGATTAATTACACCCTACAAGTTCGCCAATCTTTCGGCCAGGCCAGTGTCGGTACATTGAGGGAGGTTCCCCGTGCTTTCGCACGGACCTAATTAAAATAAATCTTGTTTTCCCAGAAGCGTAACCCCATTAACACCTTTTTAGACACCTACTTGATCGGCTAATTGTAATGTGTAAAACACTCCCAGGAGTAACTCTTACTCGCAGTGGGTATCAGGATCGAACTATCTCATAGAAGGTATGCAATCTCATTGCAAATTTCAACACTTGAAATTCCCGATAATGGTTTTTACCCCTAGTGTCCTATGACCTTGACGGAGGCCAAACTGGACATCGGACGCTAGTTAAGTTCAACCCGTTCATTTCTTGATTGAATTAGACCTACCCGCACGACCCTTGACGGAGGCCAAACTACGCCGTATGAATACCCTAATCCAATCGCATCTCATGCAGCAGATAAGCACTAGTTAGCTACCGCACACAACACCTTGACGGAGGCCAAACTACCTTAGCACGAATACTAAGGAGTACTTATCTGAAATGACAGAAGGCTACGACAGGTTTTCAAGAAAACCTTTTGTTAGTTGTATGTATGCCCTAGAGGCCATTATTGTACATAAGATGTATTTGATAGTGGATGCTGGGACATATATATGGAGGACTTTCTTGCTCGACATGATAGTACGCTATCTGGTTGCTCTTTATCTTAACATGTATACTTACCGTCTCTCTGTTACATGTTGATAAAGCCCTTGGGATGTGTACTCTGTTAGTTGTATGTATGCCCTAGAGGCCAGTATTGTACAGATGATGTATATTATATTGGATGCTTGGACATATATAGAGATGACTTTCTTGCTCGACATGATAGTATGCTATCTGGTTGCTCTTTATCTTAACATGTACACTAGTCTCTTTATACTGTCTTATAGTTACATGTTGGTAAAGCCCTTAGGATTTGTACTTGACTACCTGGACTATGATGCAGATCATACTAGTGGGGACATGGTAGTCCATAAGTACATCCTTCAAGGTCCCTAGTCGTGGGTGTATCGAGACGGGGCATCGACATACCAGTGTAGACTAGCGTATACGCATCTCGACCCATGTGATGGGCGATGGATGATCCCATATCCATTGGTGTTTGACATCAGAGATGGTATACGGGTGCTCAGTGGAGACTGAGTACACTGGACGGACTTGCCGAGAACTCCCAGATGGTATTATACCTCACGTCAGATGGCAGTTCTCAGGTGACACTTGTACAGGTTAGTCTGTAGACCCGAGATCGTCATAGAGTCTTGTGTGATTCCCACTGTGCTTTGATCTCCACCTTACCACGTCCATGAGGGCATGCAAAACGGTGGTCATTGGGCACAGTCCCGAGTCACATGGAGGCAATGAGCGATAGGAGGGGTTTCGTCTCTCCCGGTATTGGGGGTTGATGATGCGCAGTGCTCGATTGGCCGTAGCAGGGAAGTCCCTGGCCAGGGCTGATCAGAGATTTGCTGGTAAGTGTTACCAGTAGTTTCTCGACCCGTTATGAGCCTCACATCGGCACGACTTATCGGGTTATTGGGGTCTGACGTTTACCACCCCTAGACTTGATATGCGACATATCAGACGAAGAGACCGGACTGTACGGTAAGTGTTACTGGTCGGATTCACAGGAGTGTGAGCGGGCTAGCTCGTCGATCTTCTGATCGCTCAATACCCGGGTGGCCGTTACGTTTAGCAGACCGCTTGCGGCTTGTGGATGTTTGATATGATCATCATCTGCTACCGGCGTATTGACGAGTCTTTAGAGTCCTACACAGAGGTTTCCTGGCTCAAGCGAAACGAAATAGGAGCGCATATGAGATGTGTGCGGGACCGAGAATAATGCGTGTATGTGATACCGCATTTCATTCTCGCGTTAAATGTTTCGATTGGTTATATTCGATATGACCTAGTTATCGAATCGTTGATTCGATAAATCGATACATTGGATACTAGTCGGTTATGTGCGACATGACCGGATAATTGAATCAAATGTTGATTTAATAATTTAATGTATAATTATATATTTGATATATTACTTTGCATTAGCTAGTATTGGTTCACTTTATATGGATTTTCTCACTTGATGCACATTGTATATGTGATATACTTTTGTGCACATATTTGTATCATGTTTGATGATACTTGATCATTTGGTTAAGTGTGAAGGATTAAACCATGGTTAAGTGATAATTAGGGTTTTTCTTAATCATTTATTTATTCATTTCTTTATTTGTTTATTTGGAAATGATTATGATAAGAATGGTGGCTTTCTTTGTCTTTTAGTTGAAGCTTCATGAAGCTTTGACTTCTTAACCATTCTTGTCATCGTGCTTAACCCTAACCCATCCATTAACCATGGTCTATTCTCTACACTTAACCCTAGTAAAAATTATGATAAGTATTCCTTTTTCTTTTTATTTTAATAAGACTTATCATATTTCTAGCTCATCTTCTTCTTCATCTTCAAGTTTGAAACCTTGAGGCCATTAATGGCAACTTGAGCTTGAGAGTGAGAAAACCAATTCTAAAGAGAACCCACCTCCTATTTCTTCATCCTCTACCTCTTACCAAGTAGTAGAGTGTGTTTTCTTCACAAGTTTCACAAGTTTGTGAAGTCGGAGCTTGAACTTGCGATGCTTCGAGGTAGATCGTCTTTGACACAAAGCCGACGACCTAGCTTGCCCGTTTCTCCGATGAAGAAAACGTTCGAGTTTGGGAATCGAGATGGACAGCGAGAGGATGCCTTCGTGGAGCCAAGGAAGAGGGTAACCGGATCTACAAAGGTTGTAGCATCTAACCTTTAGTTAATATGTTAACTAGTTTAGTTTTTCGCCTAGAATTCTAGCAACGATCCGTTAACTAGGGTTTCTCGGCACCATATTTTTGTAAAATGGCATGGTTGATGCCTTGTAAGACCTCTATAGAGTGCCTAGGAACCCTACAGTGGTATCAGAGCCTAGCTAGAGCCTTAGGCGAAGTCTAGACGGAGTTTGAAACCCGGACGAACCGAAATCCAAACCCCAAAATAGCTCTCTGAAATTTTTTCAAATTTGTGGTTTTTTGTCAATTAAAAATGCTTAAAAAATTCAGCAATAAAATCTAAGAATTACTGTGCAAAACGTTTCCAGTGAACAGTACAAAGTGCGGCGGAACCGCGGCAGAAGCTAGGCTTCTGCGGCGGTTCCGCGGCTAAATAGTGACGTCAGCCCTTGGTTTTTGCACAGTAATTCCAGATTAATTGTTCTGAGTTTTCTGGGAATTTTAGTTTGACTCCAGAGTTGAGTATTCTGGGGTTGTATAAGGGATCATCGATTCGATCGGATTATCGAACTTTGTCTAAGTGTTTTCCGGATAATTTTTTTGAATATGTTAAAAAGTTCGACCGGATATAAATACCCAATCTTTCCCCTGCCAAAAATATCCAAGTGTTGGATTATTGTGTGGTTTAAAGACGTTCTGAGTAGTGCAAATAACGCGATGGTCCCTCTAGAAGACAACAAACCTTAACTCGATTATGTGACCGTCTTGAACTGCCCTTTGAACCTTCGGGTTTGGGGCAGTACGGCGTGCCACATGTGAGGCGTTGGCTTGACCCTTCTACGGCTGGACCGTTGGTACTGAGGCATGAAACGAATGTCTTTGAACCTATTTCATGTGTTGGATGGTTTCGGGAAAACTTAGGTGTTCGAATGTTCGATCGGAAAGTTTGATATATTCTATTTATCTGGAATGGGATACAATAATTGGAATTCACAAACAGTTATGTGATAACTGAATGAATGATATAAATCTAGCGGTTTAGTTTCATTTGATATTGAAAAGAGTTTTCGATAATGAGACTAAAATGCGGGATTTATATCTGTTAGGCATGTGATGTCTAAGTATTTCATAAGATTAGGCATGCGATGTCTAAAGAAGTTGCGGATTCCAATTGTTGTAGTTTTTCGCTTTCTTTTCTGTGACCGTAAGTGTAATATGTGATATCGCCGGTTTCGTTGCTATATGTCAACGACAATTGGGATGCGCATATTTACTTACGTTGATGACATGTGATGTTATGTGTTGCTGGATATGTTATATTGGATCGTCGTGTTCGAATAGCCGGGGGTTTTTATGTGAGATGAGTGTTTTTCATTTTCATTCATGTAAAAACTTGTATGTAATATTCTTTCTTTTGGGGCACTTCCAGGTAGCGGAAGTTGTCACCCTTTGTATATTATTTACTTTTCCGCATTAGGATAGACCCAAGAAGGGGAGCACAAGTAACCGGGTTCTGGGGTCCAGTGGGAGACCAACTCGAGGAGTCGAGTCCGGGTCTCCTAACCGTAGAATTGGCAGGGTTGCTTGCCGCTCTCGTAGGGGTCTAGGGGTGTGGGATTGGCTATTCATCACGACCGTGGAATCCGTGTTTTATACTGGCTCGTATTGAAAACACGGACGTCCTAGTATATCCAATATTTCATATGTTGATTCTGCTGTGATATCTGTGTTGTGACTCTGTGATGGATATAGTATATAGTATATATGATATATTATATAGACGTTACTTATGTTTTGCACCCGCACTAGCCCTGCCCTGCTCTGTCGTTAGTTACCTAACCTAACGGTGCACGAGGGGACATCAAGGCGAATGCGGATGGCATAAGTGTACGTCATATCTATCTGTGATGTGTAGGTATTTAAATGATGGGACTTCATTAATGTGATTAATGAAAGAAAAGAAACCTAAGATGTTGTAGAAATCAGATTTTAAATAAAACAGGTAGCTACAGTTCTTGCTTTGCATAGCGGTATATATGATATACCCCGCACCTTATTCGATGAGGAAAGGACCGAGATCCCTTCACCGGGAGTGACTCCTTTAGCAATAACTGGCAGATGCTACACACTCGGTTTGTTTTTGATTGCTTTTATAGTTTCTGCTTTGCACAGTGATATATATGATATATCCCGCACCTCATTCGACGAGGAAAGGGCCGACGATCCCTTCACCGGGAGTGACCCCTTTAGCAAAACTGAAAAGCCTCAAAATCACTCCATTTCAAAACTTCATTTGATTCTACAAGGATATCGAGTTCATTACGCAATAGGTTTTCAGAAAAACCTGACGTAGCCCTCCGTCATTTCAGATAAAGACTATTTAGTATTCGTGCTGCGTTTGTTGACCTCTGTCAAGGCGTAGTGTGCGGTAGCTAACTAGTAATTATCTGCAAAGTATGTGATGTGATTGGATTAGGGTAGTCGTGCGACCTTGTTGACCTCTGTCAAGGGTCGTGCGGGTGGGTTTGATTCAATCAAGAAATGACGGGTTGAACTTGACTAGTGCACTATGATTTGTTGACCTCTGTCAAGGTCATGGTACACTAGGGGCAAAATATTATCGGGAATTTCAAGTGTTGAAATTTGCAATGAGATTGCATACCTTCTATGAGATAGTTGGATCCCGATACCCGCTGCGAGTAAGAGTTACTCCTGGGAGAGTTTTACACATTGCAATTAGCCGATCAAGTAGGTGTCTAGAAAGGTGTCAACGGGGTTACGCCTCTGGGAAAACGAGGTTTACATTAATTAGGTTAGTGCGAAAGCACGGGGGACCTCCCTCAAAGTACCGACACTGGCCTGGCTGAAAGATTGGCGAACTTGTAGTGTGTAATTAATCCCGGCTAGTCTTTCCTTTTAGGGTTTGAAGGAAGATTTGATAAAAAGCAGTGGGAGCCATCCTGATTAGATAAGATAATAACCAATCTGATCTTGCACGAGCATACGCTAAAGTGTTTTCTTCTCTCTCTCTCCAGGTAGCGACCATTTCATGCCCTAATGAAGATAATAATATGGATGTATTGACCGAACCCGCATGTTATACTGTGCCGGGGAACGTTGGTTCCGTTCTTTCCTGTAAGAGTTATAGGAATGAACAGGATATAGGGGAATACCAGGATTCCCATGCCACCCGTATGAAGAAAGTACATGTTGATGCATTTTCTTCGGGTGTGTTCGTTACTGAGAACTGTTTCTCCATTTGCTCTACGTCCTGGGTATTAGATACCGGATCAGGATCCCATATATGTAATCAGTTACATGGGCTTAGAAAAGGAAGAGAACTTGGAGAAGGTGATAAAGACATTAGAGTTGGAAATGGTGCAATTGTTGCAGCTAAGACTGTCGGGGAATATCACCTTGCATTACCAACTGGTAATACATTGGTTCTGAACGAATGCTATTACATGCCGAACCTGATATGCAACATTATATCAGTTTCTTCGTTGAGTAAAGAGGGATATAATTTTGTACTACAGGACAATGTTATGAACATTTTCCATAACCAAAAGTTGGTTGGATCAGGCACGTTATGCAATGGCATTTATGTTCTAAATCAATCAACAGTTCTGAGCATAACAAACACACACAAGAGGAAGAGTTCTGAACTGAACGAATCCTTCTTGTGGCATTGTAGACTGGGTCACATCAATGCGACACGACTGGCTAAGTTGCTTAACGATGGGTATTTGAAACCATTCGAATTTTCATCTTATGACACTTGCCAGTCATGTCTCAAAGGCAAGATGACCAAAACTCCGTTTACGGGACACGGAGAAAGAGTTACCGAACTCTTGGGACTGATACATAGTGATGTATGCGGTCCCATGTCTACACATGCCAGGGATGGTTCTTCGTACTTCATTACATTCACTGACGATCTCTCAAGATACGGACATGTGTACTTGATAAGACACAAGTCTGAAGCTTTTGAGAAATTTAGAGAATATAAACAAGAAGTCGAGAAACAAACCGGAAAAAGTATTAAAATCCTTCGATCTGATCGAGGAGGTGAATACTTGAGCAATGAATTCCTGGACTTCCTAAAAGAGAATGGGATTCTCTCTCAGCTGACTCCTCGATATACACCACAGCACAACGGTGTATCGGAGCGGAGGAATCACACCCTATTAGATATGGTGCGCTCTATGATGAGTACAGCTGAGTTACCTATTTCCTTCTGGGGGTATGCGCTTGAGACAGCGGCATACCTATTGAATCAAGTTCCAACTAAATCTGTACCTACCACACCATATGAGATATGGAGTGGGAAGAGACCATGTCTTAAACGAGTTAAGATATAGGGTTGTCTGGCCTATGTCAAAAGGCAAAATCCAGACAAACTCGAGGCACGGTCAGTTTTATGTAAGTTTGTGGGATATCCTAAACATTCAAATGGATATTATTTCTACCACAGTGAACAACAAAAGGTGTTTATTGCTCAACATGCCACCTTTTTAGAAAAGGAATTTCTTGCAAAAGAGATTAGTGGCTCTAAGGTAGAACTGGAAGAAGTTCCAGAAACACAAACTATAACTGAAGATTTAGTGGAACCAAAAGATTCGGTAGTACCCGACGAACCCCAGCCACTCCGCCGATCGTCCACCTGAGAGATACTACGGTTTTCTCATTGATGGTGGAAGTGAGGATTGCATCATGGAAGATGATAACCCGACTAGTTTCGAGCAGGCCATCACGAGTGGTGACTCTGTGAAATGGCTGGATGCAATGCGGTCCGAGATGGAATCCATGTACACCAACAAAGTATGGACTTTGGAAGTTGCTCCTGAAGAGGTAAAACCCATTGGGAGCAAGTGGATCTTTAAGAAGAAACTTGGTGTAGATGGGAAAGTGGAGACTTTCAAAGCTAGACTTGTAGCAAAAGGTTTTCGTCAAAGACCAGGTGTGGACTATGACGAGACATTTTCTCCAGTGGCTATGCTTAAATCCATCCGGATCATGCTTGCCATCGCTGCATATCATGATTACGAAATCTGGCAAATGGATGTTAAGACCGCCTTTCTAAACGGTGATTTGGAAGAGTACGTGTACATGACTCAGCCAGAGGGCTTCGTAGACACTGGGAGCAGCGGGAAGGTGTGCAAGCTGCTTAAATCCATTTATGGATTAAAGCAAGCATCGCGGAGTTGGAACATCTGCTTTGACGTCATTATCAAAGAGTTTGATTTCGTCAAAAACCCAGATGAACCTTGTATCTACAAGAAGGTGGCAGAGAGTAAGGTTGTCTTCCTCGTATTGTACGTGGACGACATACTCTTGATAGGAAATGATATTCCTATGCTGCAATCGGTCAAGCTCTTCTTATCACAAAGATTCTCAATGAAAGATCTTGGTGATGCCTCCTGCATATTGGGAATTAGGATCTATAGAGATAGATCCAAAAGGATTTTGGGATTGTCCCAATCTAGGTACATTGACACCATAATAAAGAGGTTTAGTATGGAAGGGTCCAAGCGTGGGAACTTGCCCATGATCTCTGGAGTCACTCTTTCCAAAGAGATGTCTCCCAAGACTGATTTGGAGAGAGCTCGCATGCAAGGGATACCCTATGCTTCGGCAGTAGGCTCTATCATGTATGCGATGCTATGTACCAGACCCGATGTAGCATACTCACTAAGTATAGTGAGCAGGTATCAAGCTGATCCTGGAGAGAGTCACTGGACAGCTGTGAAGAGCATTCTCAAGTACTTACGAAGGACTAGAGATATGTTCTTGGTGTATGGTAACGGAGAACTCCAAGTGGAGTCCTTAACCGATTCGAGCTTCCAGAGTGATAAGGACGACTCTAAGTCGCAGTCGGGCTTTGTCTTTACCCTTTACGGAGGGGCGGTTAGCTGGAAGAGTTCCAAGCAGGAAACCGTGGCAGACTCGACGATGGAGGCTGAATACATCGCTGCCAACGATGCTGCCAAAGAGGCTGTCTGGATCAAGAAGTTCATTACTGAACTTGGAGTGGTTCCATCCATTGAGCGTCCAATACCTTTGTATTGCGATAACAATGGAGCGGTGGCTTTGGCCAAGGAACCCAGGTCCCATCAGCGATCTAGGCATATTCTGAGGCGGTATCACCTGATCCGGGAGATAGTTGATCGCCGGGAGATCGAGGTCAGGAGGGTTGACACGAAGAATAACACGGCGGATCCACTCACGAAGGCCATTCCCCAGATACAGTTTGAGAGACTCTTCGGGATGCTCGGTATGCGATACTACAGCAGCTGGCCCTAGTGCAAGTGGGAGATTGTTAGTTGTATGTATGCCCTAGAGGCCAGTATTGTACAGATGATGTATATTATATTGGATGCTTGGACATATATAGAGATGACTTTCTTGCTCGACATGATAGTATGCTATCTGGTTGCTCTTTATCTTAACATGTACACTAGTCTCTTTATACTGTCTTATAGTTACATGTTGGTAAAGCCCTTAGGATTTGTACTTGACTACCTGGACTATGATGCAGATCATACTAGTGGGGACATGGTAGTCCATAAGTACATCCTTCAAGGTCCCTAGTCGTGGGTGTATCGAGACGGGGCATCGATATACCAGTGTAGACTAGCGTATACGCATCTCGACCCATGTGATGGGCGATGGATGATCCCATATCCATTGGTGTTTGACATCAGAGATGGTATACGGGTGCTCAGTGGAGACTGAGTACACTGGACGGACTCGCCGAGAACTCCCAGATGGTATTATACCTCACGTCAGATGGCAGTTCTCAGGTGACACTTGTACAGGTTAGTCTGTAGACCCGAGATCGTCATAGAGTCTTGTGTGATTCCCACTGTGCTTTGATCTCCACCTTACCACGTCCATGAGGGCGTGCAAAACGGTGGTCTTTGGGCACAGTCCCGAGTCACATGGAGGCAATGAGCGATAGGAGGGGTTTCGTCTCTCCCGGTATTAGGGGTTGATGATGCGCAGTGCTCGATTGGCCGTAGCAGGGAAGTCCCTGGCCAGGGCTGATCAGAGATTTGCTGGTAAGTGTTACCAGTAGTTTCTCGACCCGTTATAAGCCTCACATCGGCACGACTTATCGGGTTATTGGGGTCTGACGTTTACCACCCCTAGACTTGATATGCGGCATATCAGACGAAGAGACCGGACTGTACGGTAAGTGTTACTGGTCGGATTCGCAGGAGTGTGAGCGGGCTAGCTCGTCAATCTTCTGATCGCTCAATACCCGGGTGGCCGTTACGTTTAGCAGACCGCTTGCGGCTTGTGGATGTTTGATATGATCATCATCTGCTACTGGCGTATTGACGAGTCTTTAGAGTCCTACACAGAGGTTTCCTGGCTCAAGCGAAACGAAATAGGAGCGCATATGAGATGTGTGCGGGACCGAGAATAATGCGTGTATGTGATACCGCATTTCATTCTCGCGTTAAATGTTTCGATTGGTTATATTCGATATGACCTAGTTATCGAATCGTTGATTCGATAAATCGATACATTGGATACTAGTCGGTTATGCGCGACATGACCGGATCATTGAATCAAATGTTGATTTAATGATTTAATGTATAATTATATATTTGATATATTACTTTGCATTAGCTAGTATTGGTTCACTTTATATGGATTTTCTCACTTGATGCACATTGTATATGTGATATACTTTTGTGCACACATTTGTATCATGTTTGATGATACTTGATCATTTGGTTAAGTGTGAAGGATTAAACCATGGTTAAGTGATAATTAGGGTTTTGCTTAATCATTTATTTATTCATTTCTTTATTTATTTATTTGGAAATGATTATGATAAGAATGGTGGCTTTCTTTGTCTTTTAGTTGAAGCTTCATGAAGCTTTGACTTCTTAACCATTCTTGTCATCATGCTTAACCCTAACCCATCCATTAACCATGGTCTATTCTCTACGCTTAACCCTAGTAAGAATTATGATGAGTATTCCTTTTTCTTTTTATTTTAATAAGACTTATCATATTTCTAGCTCATCTTCTTCTTCATCTTCAAGTTTGAAACCTTGAGGCCATTAATGGCAACTTGAGCTTGAGAGTGAGAAATCCAATTCTAAAGAGAACCCACCTCCTATTTCTTCATCCTCTACCTCTTGCCAAGTAGTAGAGTGTGTTTTCTTCACAAGTTTCACAAGTTTGTGAAGTCGGAGCTTGAACTTGCGATGCCTCGAGGTAGATCGTCTTTGACACAAAGCCGACGACCTAGCTTGCCCATTTCTCCGATGAAGCCAACGTTCGAGTTTGGGAATCGAGATGGACAGCGAGAGGATGCCTTCGTGGAGCCAAGGAAGAGGGTAACCGGATCTACAAAGGTTGTAGCATCTAACCTTTAGTTAATATGTTAACTAGTTTAGTTTTTCGCCTAGAATTCTAGCAACGATCCGTTAACTAGGGTTTCTCGGCACCATATTTTTGTAAAATGGCATGGTTGATGCCTTGTAAGACCTCTATAGAGTGCCTAGGAACCCTACATACTCGACTTTCAGGATTACGATGCAGGTCATACTAGTGGGTCCTGGGTAGTCTATGAGTACATCCTTCAATGTTCGTGGTCGTGGGAATATCGAGACGGGGCGTCGATATTCCAGAGTAGACTAACGTATATCTTCTCGACCCAAGTGATGGGAGATGGATGTTCCCATATCCGTTGGTGTTTGACATCAGAGATGGTATACGGGTGCTCAGTGGAGACTGGGTACACTAAACGGACTCTCCGATAACTCCCAGATGGTATTATACCTCACGTCAGATGGCAGTTCTCTGTTGACACTGGTACAGCTTAGTCTGTCAACCTGAGATCGTCATAGTGTCTTGTGTGTCTCCCATTGTGCTTTGATTTCCACCCTATCATGGCTCTACTTAGTCGTGCAAACAGGTGGTTTTTGGGTACAGCCCCGAGTCACATGGAGGCAATGAGCGATAGGAGGGGATTCGTCTCTCCCGGTATTGGGGGTTGATGTTACGCTATGCTCGACTGGCCATAATTGGAAATCCCTGGCCAGGGTTGATGTGATTTACTGGTAGGTGTTATCAGTAGTTTCACGCTCGTTATGGACCTTACATCGGCATGACTTATCAAGCTACCGGGGTCTGACGTTTACCACCCCTAGGCGAGATATGCAACATATTAGACGAACAGACCGGACAGTCCGGTAAGTGTTACTGATTGGATTCACAGGAGTGTGAGAAGGCTTGCTCGTTGATCTTCTGATCGCTTAATACCCCGGTGGCCGTTACGTTTGGCAGACCGCTTGCGGCTTGTGGTTGACTGATATGATCACCACCTACTACCGGCGTATTGACGAGTCTTTAGAGTCCTACACAGATGTTTCCTGGATCAGGCGAAACGAAATAGGAGCACGTATGTGATATGTGCGGGACCAAGAATAATACCAGTATGTGATACTGTATTCTATTCTCGCGATTTGTATCATCGGTCGATTATATGCGATATAGCCGGGTTACCGAATCAAGTGTTGATTCGATATATTGATGCACTTGATATTAGTCGGTTATATGTGATATGACCGGATCATTAAATCAAGAGTTGATTTAACTATTTAATGTATAATTATATATTTGATATATTACTTTACATTAACTAGTATTGGTTCACTTAAGATTATTTTCTCACTTGATGCGCACAAAGTGTATATGTGATATATAATTGTCTACATGTTTGTATCATGATTGATGATACATGCAAACATGGGTGGGTGTGTGACATACACCATGCTAATTATAATTTAGGTTTTTATTTATCTTAATTATTCAAAATGGTGGCATCTTTTGTCATGGCTTGAAGTTCATGAAGCTTGACGCATGTTTGACAAAGTCCACTTATTTTGTCTCAATTACGATATTTATTAACCAAACCATTACAATTAGCAATGGTTATGTCTCTACAATAGTTAGTGGATGATACTAACTCACCCATGGTTACATAATTATCATAATTCTTTTCTCATTTTTCATTCTTACTTCTTCTTCTTCATCATCCAAAAGGAAATGCTTTCTAGGTTTTTTCTAAGTGGTGAGAACAAGCGAGAAATCAAAATCTAAAGTCAACCCACTTCCTATTTCATGATCCTCTACTACTTGCCATTTAGTTTAGGGTGTTCGCTTCACAAAGTTCATGACCTAGTGATGGGTTAGCTTGAGTTTGAGTCACCTCGACGTAGATCATCTTCGTCTTCGAAGTCTATGAGCAATCTTGTTCATTTCTCTGGGGAATTCCATACTAGAGTCCTGGAGTTCGATGATCGCAGTGAAGGGACGTCAACACGGAGCTTTAGAAGTGAAGAACCGGATCTACAAAGGTTGTATTTTTATTCACTTCTCTTTGTGATGATAGATTACATGTTTTGTTACCCTATTTTTCTAGCATGATTCTTAGTTTGATTGCTTAGCACCACCTTGAATTTTTGTTGTGGCATTTGTGATGCTTGCAAACCCTAGGCTAGGTGCTAAGGAATCCCAACATGGTATCAGAGCTAAACTAGAAACTTAGACGATGTTAGATTAATACGAAAACAAAGCAAATCCATAAACATACAATTTCTGGAACCCTGCATATTTGCTCTATGTTGATTTTCAAAAGGGCTTTAAAAATTTTGCAAACAAGTGCAGAGTGATGTATGTGATACCCCTAGTGCACAGAATAAAAACGACACCTTTTGCTCGGTTTTCAATCGAGCACTTTCCCTAGATATCCGAGGAGGCCGGCCCAGCTTGCTCCTTTGTGTGTCGTTTTTGTTTTGTGCTCTGGTGTGCTTATTTTGGGCTTTCAGGTATTGTTTGCTTGGTCAAAATTTCCATGTGATGTAAATTTTGCTATAGGACAAAAACGGAGTGTTTCTTAGTCGTATAATTTAACATTGTGATGGTAACCTAGGCTATGTTTGACAGTTCGAACGATCTTCAAACATCACCCCATGACCCCCTCTGAAATTTCCAAGTGTTGGAATTTTTCTAAGTTAATTATATTCAATGCTCATGCAAGTAACTCTATGGACCCTCTAGAAGAACATAAACCTTAACTCGATTCTATGCCCTCGGAACCGCGGCTTGAACCCTATGGTTTGCCGTAGTTCCGCGGTGTCATAGGTGAGGCATTGGTTTGACCCATCTACGACTGGATCATAGCTACCATGGCACGTTTTGGGTACTTCAACTTTGCTCAAGTGTTGAGCTTAACGGGTGATGATTGTGTTGGTTGATTCACTCGAAACTTTTAACATAGTCTAGTATATTGTGATACAATACTTGGAATCAACAAAATTTGAAGTTTATAAGTCTAGCAATTTAGTCTCATTTGATCGGTTGCCACGGGATTTTGATACAATCAAAAGTCTGTTGCAATCACTTTGTGTATTCGGATACTCACCGGGTAACATTACTAGATAGCCATGCCCCATAACCCCGACCAAGTGACTGTAGGAGAACTCTATTGCCAAAAAGTGCGAGAATCTTGTTGAATTACCCGACTGATTATTGGAAAGTGTTTTCATAATCTAGACTAAAATGCAGGGTTTATAAATGTTAGGCATGCGATGTCTAAGGAATTCATATTGTTAGGCATGTGATGTCTAAGGTGGTTGCTGTAGGGTTCCTAGGCACCCTAATGAAGTCTCACAAGGCATCAACCATGCCAATTTCAAATTTTACGATGCCGAGAAACCCTAGACTACGGATCGTCGGCTAGAAAACTAGGCGAAAAAGAAACTAGCTAACAACTTAGCTAATGAGAAAACGGAAATACAATCTTTGTAGATCCGGTGCTCCACCTCCATAGCTCCGCAATGAAGTCTCCTCGCTGTCCATAACAAGTCCCGGGCTCTAGCGTCGGCTTCATCGGAGAATGGACGGGCTAGGTCATCGATGTCCATGCCGAAGATGATCTACGTCGAGGCATCGCTAAATCAAGCTCCGACTTCACCAAGTCAAAAAAACTTGTGAAGAAAACACACTCTACTACTTGGCAAGAGGTAGAGGATGAAGAAATAGGAAGTGGGTAGACTTTAGAAATGGATTTCTCACTCTTTATCATCAATCACCATTGATGACCTCAAGGTTTTCTTCTTGAGTTCAAGGAAGAAGAAGAAGAAATTATATGATAAGCTTAATTAAAAAGAAAAGAATAATCCATTCTTATCATAATGTTAACTATGGTAATGTGTAGAGAATCAATCATGGTTAAAGGAATGGTTAGGGTTAAGCATGAAGACAAGAATGGTTACAAAGTCAAAGCTTCATGAAGCTTCAACTAAACTCCAAAATTAGCAACCATTCTTTTCTCATCTATTCAAAATAAATAAATAAATAAATAAGTAAGAAAAGAAAACCCTAATCTTTAGTTTAACCATGGCTTGATTCATTACACTTAACTATAGTTAAACATGTATCATCAAACATGATACAATCAGGTGCACAAAATCATATCGCATATGCAATGCGCACATCCGAGTGAGAAAATCCATCTTAAAGTGAACCAATACTAGTTAATGCAAAGTAATATATCAAATATATAATTATGCATTAAATCATTAAATCAACACTTGATTTAACGATCCGGTCATGTCGAACATAACCGACTAGTATCCAATGTATCGACTTATCGAATCAACGCTTGAATCGATAACTAGGTTATATCGCATACAACCAATCGATACATTCATCGCGAGAATAGAATACGGTATCACATACACGTATTATTCTCGGTCCCGCACATATCTCATATGCGCTCCTATTTCGTTTCGCTTGAGCCAGGAAACCTCTGTGTAGGACTCTAAAGACTCGTCAATACGCCGGCAGCGGATGATGATCATATCAAACATCCACAAGCCGCAAGCGGTCTGCTAAACGTAACGGCCACCCGGGTATTGAGCGATCTGAAGATCGACGAGCAAGCCCGCTCACACTCCAGTGAATCCAACCAGTAACACTACCGTACAGTCCGGTCTGATCGTCTGATATGTCGCATATCTCGCCTAGGGGTGGTTAACGTCAGACCCCAATAGCTCGATAAGTCATGTCGATATGAGGTCTATAACAATTCGAGAAACTACTGGTAACACTTACCAGTAAATCTCAGCAACCCTGGCCAGGGATTTCCTGTTATAGCCAATCGAACACAGCACAACATCAACTCCCTATACCGGGAGAGACGAATCCCCTCCTATCGCTCATTGCCTCCATGTGACTCGGGACTGTACCCAAAAACCACCGTTTTGCACGCCCTCTTGGACGTGGTAAGATGGAAATCAAAGCACAGTGGGAACCACACAAGACTCTATGACGATCTCGGGTCAACAGACTACTCTGTACCAGTGTCACCAGAGAACTGCCATCTGACGTGAGCTATAATACCATCTGGGAGTTCTCAGAGTCCGTCCAGTGTACCCAGTCTCTACTGAGCACCCGTATATCATCTCTGATGTCAAACACCAATGGATATGGGATCATCCATCGCCCATCTGTATGGGTCGAGAAGGTATACGCTAGTCTACTCTGGTATATCGATGCCCCGTCTCGATACACCCACGACTAGGGACTTTGAAGGATGTACTTATGGACTACCATGTCCCCACTAGTATGATCCGCATCATAGTCCAGGTAGTCAAGTACAGATCCTAAGGGCTTTACCAACATGTAACAGAGAGACAAACAGTATACACGTTAAGGTAAAGATCAACCAGATAGCATACTATCATGTCGAGCAAGAAAGTCCTCCCTATATATGTCCCAGCATCCACTACAATATACATCCTATGTACAGTAATGGCCTCTAGGGCATACATATAACTAACAATCTCCCACTTGCACTAGGGCCATCTGTAGCAGTGGTTGTAGTATCTCATACTCAACCATCCCATAAAAGTCTCTCTCTGGGAATAGGCCTTTGTGAGTGGATCCGCTGTGTTGTCCTCTGAGTCTACTCTCCTAACCTCGATCTCCCTGGAGATCAACCATCTCCATGATCAAGTGATACTGCCATAGAATATGTCTGGATCACTGATGGGACCGGTGTTCCTTAGCATAAACCACAACTCCATTGTCACACAATGGGAGGAACAAAGTTCATCTCATGAACCAATATACACCCAGACAGCCACTTTGGTAGCATCTTAAGTAGCGATGTATCCTGCCTTTATCTTCTAGTATGCCACGGTATCTAGTTTGGAACTCTTCCAACATACCGTCCCTCCACTGAGGGTAAAGACAATGCCTGTGACTGATATTCAGTCGTCTTTATCACCCTGGAACCCTTCCAGTGACTCTCCCCAGGATCGGTTGATACCGTCTCACTACAACTAGTGAGAGTCCTAACATCCAATTAGATCTATCTCATAGATCCAAAAACCCAGGATTTAGGAGGTATCACTTTGATCCTATATGGAGAATCATTGTGATAAGCGGAGATTGATCGAGCGTAGCATAGGAAACTCCTTCCCTATCAAGAGTATGTCATCCATGTACTCTACGAGGATCGTCACCATACTCCCTACTACCTTCTTGTTTATACAAGGTTCATCTACCATTTTGATGATGTCAAACTCTTTGACTACTTCATCAAAACAGACGTTCCAACTCCGCGATGCCTGCTTTATCACATAAAACATCTTGTTCACGTTTCCGCTGCTCCCACTGTTTACGAAGCCCTCTGGCTGTGTACTTACAGACGTTCTCTTCTAAATCAATATTTAGAAAAGCAGTCATGGCACCCAACCACCAGATATCGTAGACATGGTATGTAGCTGTGGCAAGTAGGATCTGGATGGACTTAAGCATAGATCCTTAGAAAAAGGTTTCATTATGATCCATATCTGGTCAATTATGCAAACCTTTAACAAGTCTAGCTTTGAAAGTCTCAACTTTTCCATCTACAGCAAGTAATCTTCTCAAGATATACTTGCTCCTGATGGGGATTTAACCCTTCAGATATAGCAACCAAAGTCCATACTTTGTTGGTGTATAAGGATTCCATCTCAGATCGATAAACATCCAGCCATGCTCACAGAGTCCTACTCCTGATGGCCAGGTCGAAACTAGTTGGGTCATCATCTCATGATGCAATCCTCGCTCCCACTGTCATAGAGAAACAGAAGTATCTCTCAGGTGGGTGAGGAACCCTACTAGATCGGCGGAGAGGCTGAGGTTCGTTGGAATCTACTGAATCCTTTGGTTGTACCAAGTCATCTGCTGTAATTTGTATAGCTGGAACCTTTCCAGTTGTACATAACAGACCTTGCCTCGAGCTTGTCCGGATTATGCTTTTAGACATAGCCCGGACAACCCCAAATCTTAACTAACTTAAGATATGGGCTCTTCCCTTTCCATATCACATATGAAATGGTAGGCAACTGATTTTATTTGAACCCTATTCAATAGGTATGCAACTTCATAAGTGCATGACTCCCAAAAAGGAAAAAGGTAACTCAGTAGTACTCATCATAGAGCACACCTTATCATATAGGGTGTGATTGCTCCGCCCCGATATACCATCGTGCTATGGTGTATTCAGAGGAGTAATGCCGAGAGAGAATCTCATTCCCCTTTAGAATAGTCCAGGATTTCCGTGCTCAAGTATTCTCCTCCTCGATCACATCAAAGGACATAATACTTACACTCGTATTTTGGTTCTCTACTTCTAACTTATATTCTGTGAATATCTCAAAAGGTTCGGACTTGTGTTTCAACAGGAACATATGACTGAATCTTGAGAGATTATCAGAGAATGTAATGAAGTAAAAAGAACCTGTCTTGGCATGTGTAGACAGGGGACCTAACATGTATCATCCCAAGAGTTTACTAACTCTTTCTCTGTTTCCAGTAAACGGAGCTATGGTCATTTTATCTCTGTGACATGACTCGCAAGTTTCATAAGATGTAAATTCAAACTAATTTAAATATGCATCTACATGTAACTTCAGCTAGTCGGGTCATATTGATATGACCTAGTCTACAATGCCTCAAGAAGGATTCGTTCATTTCTGAACTCTTCCTCTTGTGTGTGTTCCGTATACTAAGAACTGTAGTTTGATTTAGAACATTAATGCTTTTAGATAACGTGCCTGAACCGATCAACTTTTGATATAGGAAATGTTCAAAACATTATCCAACAATACAAAATTTTATCATTTCTTTACTAATAAAGAGACTGATATGATTTTGTATATCAGGTTCGGTATCTAATAACATTCGTTCAGAATCAATGTATTTGTAATACAGGGTGACAGTGACCAACAGACTTGGCTGCAACACTTGCCCCGTTTTCTGCCTCATGAAACTTATCACCCGTTCTCAGTTTTCTACCTTTCTGTAGCCCTATGTAACAGATTACATATCTGGGATCCTGATCTGGTATCACATACCCAGGACGTAAAGAATACTGAGAAACAGTTCTTGTAATGAACACACCCGAAGATGATGCATCAGCATGCACTCTCTTCGTTTGGGCGGCACGGGAATTATGGTAATCCCCAATTTCCTGCTCTGTCTTATAACAATTATAAGTTGGAGCGGGACCAACGTTCCCTAGCTCAGTATAACAAGCGGGTTCGGTCAATATTCCGTATTATTATCTTGATTAAGGCGTGATATGGTCGCTACCTGGAGAGAGAGAGAAGAAAACACTCAGCGTGCGCTCTTGCAAGAATAGATTGGTTATTATTTTATCTAATCAGGATGGCTCCCACTGCTTTTTATCAAATCTTCCTTCAAACCCTAAAAGGAAAGACTAGCCGGGATTAATTACACACTACAAGTTCGCCAATCTTTCAGCCAGGCCAGTGTCGGTACTTTGAGGGAGGTCCCCCGTGCTTTCGCACGAACCTAATTAATGTAAACCTCGTTTTCCCAGAGGCGTAACCCCGTTGACACCTTTCTAGACACCTACTTGATCGGCTAATTGTAATGTATAAAACTCTCCCAGGAGTAACTCTTACTCGCAGCGGGTATCGGGATCCAACTATCTCGTAGAAGGTATGCGATCTCATTGCAAATTTCAACACTTGAAATTCCCGATAATATTTTGCCCCTAACGTGCTATGACCTTGACGAAAGCCAACAAATGCAGCACGAATACTATATACAACTTATCTGAAATGACGGAGGGCTACTACAGGTTTTTCTGAAAACCTATTGCGTAATGAACTTGATATCGTTGTAGAATCAAATGAATTTTGAAATGGAGTGTTTTTGAGGCTTTTCTAGTTTTGCTAAAGGAGTCACTCCCGGTGAAGGGATCGTCGGTCCTTTCCTCGTCGAATGAGGTGCGGGATATATCACATATATCACTGTGCAAAGTAAAAACTCTTAAAAGCAATCAAAAACCAAACCGAGTGTGTAGCATCTGCCAGTTATTGCTAAAGGAGTCACTCCCGGTGAAGGGATCTCGGTCCTTTCCTTATCGAATAAGGTGCAGGATATATCATATATACCGCTGTGCAAAGCAAGAACTGTAGCTACCTGTTTTAATTTTAAAATTCGATTCTACAACATCTTTAGGTTTCTTTTACTTTCATTAATCACATTAATGAAGTCCCATCATTTAAGCACCTAAACATCACAGATAAATACGACGTACACTTATGCCATCCGCATTCGCCTTGATGTCCCCTCGTGCACCGTTAGGTTAGGTAACTAACGGCAGAGCGGGGCAGGGCCAGCGCGGGTGTAAAAAATAAGTAACGCCTATATAATATATCATATATACTATATACTGTATCTATCACAGAACATCACATGATCACATCACAGATATCGCAGCAGAAGAAACATATGAAATATTGGATATACTAGGACGTCCGTGTTTTCAATACGAGCCAGTATAAAACACGGATTCCACGGTCGCGATGAATAGCCAAACCCACACCCCTAGACCCCTACGAGAGCGGCAAGCAACCCTACCAATTCTGGAGTCAGGAGACCCGGACCCGACTCCTCGAGTTGGTCTCCCACTGGACTCCAGAACCCGGTTACTTGTGCTCCCCTCCTTGGGTCTATCCTAGTGCAGAAAAGTAAATAATATACAACAACGGTGACAACTTCCGCAATCTGGAAGTGCCCCAATAAAAGAATATTACATACAAGTTTTTACATGAATGAAAATGAAAAACACTCATCTCACATAAAAACCCCCGGCTATTCAAACACGACGATCCAATAAAACATATCCAGCAACACATAACATCACATGTCATCAACGTAAGTAAATATGCGCATCCCAATTATCGTTGACATATAGCAACGAAACCGGCGATATCACATATTACACTTACGGTCACAGAAAAGAAAGTGTAAAACTACAATAGTTGGAATCCGCAACCACCTCAGACATCGCATGCCTGACCAAATGAATTACTTAGACATCACATGCCTAACAATTATAAACCCCGCACTTCAGTCTCATTATCGAAAACACTTTTCAATATCGAGTTGGGCAATTCAACAAGATTCCCGACATCCTGATCGAATGCTCGTCGCAAACTTCAGTAGGCGGCCGCACCCCCGATACCGTCGACGAAGTGCACCAAAGCGGAACACCGCTACCGCGAGCACCCGGACGGATGCTTTCGGCGACGGGGTTCTCCTATAGTCACTTGGTCGGGGCTATGGAGTGAGGCTGTCTATTAAGTTTACCCGGTGAGTATCCGCGTACGCTACGTGATTGCGACGGACTTTTGATCACATCAAAATTCTGTGGCAACCGATCAAGTGAGACTAAACCGCTAGATTTATAACATTCATTCAGTTATCTCATAACTTCTTGTGAATTCCAATTATTGTATCCCATTCCAGATAAATAGAAAATGTTAAACTTTCCAATCGAACAGTCAAACACCCAAGTTTTCCCATAACAGATCAACACATGAAACAAGTCTAAAAACATTCAGTTCGTGCCTCAGTACCAACGGTCCAGCCGTAGAAGGGTCAAGCCAACGCCTCACATGTGGCACGCCGTACTGCCCCAAACCCGAAGGTTCAAAGGGCAGTTCAAGACGGTCACATAATCGAGTTAAGGTTTGTTGTCTTCTAGAGGGTCCATCGCGTTACTTGCACTACTTAGAACGTCGTTAAACTACGGAAAAATCCAACACTTGGAAATTTCCCGACAGGGGAAAAATTGGGTATTTATATCCGGTCGAACTTTTTAACATATTATCCGGAAAGCCAAATAGACAAAATTTGATACCCCGATCGAAACACCGAATCCCCAAAACAACTGCAGAAAATTCAACTCCTGAAAAATTATTAAAAATCCCAGAAAAATCAGCACTGGAAACTAAGAATTACTGTGCAAAATAATTTAAATACTGGGGCCGTACGGCCGCGGATCCGCCGCATGATCCTTGCTCGTGCCGCGGAACCGCGGTGGTAAAGTGGAATTTGGTCCACGAAATTTACAATAATTCTTAGAAAACCCTGCTTGATTTTCTGCATATTTTTAATTTGGAAAAAGACCAGATTTTAAAAAATGGACAGAGAGCAAGTTTGTGATCAGGTTTCGGGTTCGTTCGGGTTTCAAATTCCGTCTAGACTTCGCCTAAGGCTCTAGCTAGGCTCTGATACCACTGTAGGGTTCCTAGGCACCCTAATGAAGTCTCACAAGGCATCAACCATGCCAATTTCAAATTTTACGATGCCGAGAAACCCTAGAATACGGATCGTCGGCTAGAAAACTAGGCGAAAAAGAAACTAGCTAACAACTTAGCTAATGAGAAAACGGAAATACAACCTTTGTAGATCCGGTGCTCCACCTCCATAGCTCCGCAATGAAGTCTCCTCGCTGTCCATAACAAGTCCCGGGCTCTAGCGTCGGCTTCATCGGAGAATGGACGGGCTAGGTCATTGATGTCCATGCCGAAGATGATCTACGTCGAGGCATCGCTAAATCAAGCTCCGACTTCACCAAGTCAAAAAAACTTGTGAAGAAAACACACTCTACTACTTAGCAAGAGGTAGAGGATGAAGAAATAGGAAATGGGTAGACTTTAGAAATGGATTTCTCACTCTTTATCATCAATCACCATTGATGACCTCAAGGTTTTCTTCTTGAGTTCAAGGAAGAAGAAGAAGAAATTATATGATAAGCTTAATTAAAAAGAAAAGAATAATCCATTCTTATCATAATGTTAACTATGGTAATGTGTAGAGAATCAATCATGGTTAAAGGAATGGTTAGGGTTAAGCGTGAAGACAAGAATGGTTACAAAGTCAAAGCTTCATGAAGCTTCAACTAAACTCCAAAATTAGCAACCATTCTTTTCTCATCTATTCAAAATAAATAAATAAATAAATAAGTAAGAAAAGAAAACCCTAATCTTTAGTTTAACCATGGCTTGATTCATTACACTTAACTATAGTTAAACATGTATCATCAAACATGATACAATCAAGTGCACAAAATCATATCGCATATGCAATGCGCACATCCGAGTGAGAAAATCCATCTTAAAGTGAACCAATACTGGTTAATGCAAAATAATATATCAAATATATAATTATGCATTAAATCATTAAATCAACACTTGATTTAACGATCCGGTCATGTCGAACATAACCGACTAGTATCCAATGTATCGACTTATCGAATCAACGCTTGAATCGATAACTAGGTTATATCGCATACAACCAATCGATACATTCATCGCGAGAATAGAATACGGTATCACATACACGTATTATTCTCGGTCCCGCACATATTTCATATGCGCTCCTATTTCGTTTCGCTTGAGCCAGGAAACCTCTGTGTAGGACTCTAAAGACTCGTCAATACGCCGGCAGCGGATGATGATCATATCAAACATCCATAAGCCGCAAGCGGTCTGCTAAACGTAACGGCCACCCGGGTATTGAGCGATCTGAAGATCGACGAGCAAGCCCGCTCACACTCCAGTGAATCCAACCAGTAACACTACCGTACAGTCCGGTCTGATTGTCTGATATGTCGCATATCTCGCCTAGGGGTGGTTAACGTCAGACCCCAATAGCTCGATAAGTCGTGTCGATATGAGGTTTATAACAATTCGAGAAACTACTGGTAACACTTACCAGTAAATCTCAGCAACCCTGGCCAGGGATTTCCTGTTATAGCCAATCGAACACAGCATAACATCAACTCCCTATACCGGGAGAGACGAATCCCCTCCTATCGCTCATTGCCTCCATGTGACTCGGGACTGTACCCAAAAACCACCGTTTTGCACGCCCTCTTGGACGTGGTAAGATGGAAATCAAAGCACGGTGGGAACCACACTTGACTCTATGACGATCTCGGGTCAACAGACTACTCTGTACCAGTGTCACCAGAGAACTGCCATCTGACGTGAGGTATAATACCATCTGGGAGTTCTCGGCGAGTCCGTCCAGTGTACCCAGTCTCTACTGAGCACCCGTATATTGTAAGTGCGGGGCGGCGCCCCGGCCGTCAACCCGACGGCCAAATGCGGAAACGGTGAAAAACTTTAATTTTGCGGACTTAGCAAACCGGCACCACCGCGCACTAAACCCCGGATCGGGCCATTAAACTAGATCTAGCAAAGTAACAAGATTGGAAGAGATATACCGAATGATCCGAGTCCTCCGGTCTTCTCGTCGTCGTCCCGATCTCCTGCGGAAACTCCGGTCGTCGCCTCCTCGCCGGAAGGGCACCACATCGCCTGTATCTTTTATGGGCTCCCACCTCAATACCGAGGCAACTCGGGCGCGAAGTTGGCTGGCCGACGCGTCCAAGATTTGCTGTAGAATAGTGTAGAATAGTTGTCTCTTTGGGGTTTATGAGGTTGCCATGTTGGAGGAATTTAGCACAAAGATATTCATGGATGCTTGAGGGAGAATTTGGAGCTTGCAAAAATGAAAAGGGAGCTCGGCCAAATGAAGAAAAAGGCTCACTGGAAAATTAAAAAGGAAGCACCTCTCTCATTCTTTTTCTGGAAAAATAATGAGCCTCATTATTTAAGCTCATTCATATCCTTAGAAAAAGAATCACAGAGCATCAGGAAGGTGGGGGCCACGAAATGTCAAGAATGGAAATTATCCATACAAAACAAAACAAAATCCACCAAAAAATAAAACCCCACTCCAATTACCCACAGTGGCCGGCCCATCACTAACCCATACCCAATCATGTCAAAATAAATGCATCATGGAGCAAAGATGCAATCAAATTAAAACTTATGCAATAAACCCCTCCTCTAAGTGTTATTTGCACAATTGCAAATAACCCCCTCCATCGGAAAAGTCCGGCCGGGAAAGAACAAAGGAAAACCGGCCGGAACGGAATGCAAACTGGCAACTCCAGAAAACTGGTCCCGTAATAAATTATAGGAAAACCCCAATACTGTGCATACACACCCGCATCTGTATTCCGACCGGATACAAATGCAAAGAGACAAAACTACATTATCAAACACTAAGATCCGGCTTAAGCCAAAGCCGGCTAGTAAAAACCGTCCGATCACGATCCGTGCAATACCGCACGTATCTGATCGAACCCTGCCATATCTCCATACGGCCTCTACAGCGTTTCGCCCGAAAGCTTGAGTAACTGAAAGTGTGGCGGACCCTAAAGACTCGTCAATACTATGGCTGTGGATTTAACCACTAGCACGTCAGAGGTATAAGCCAATACGTAACGGGCCACCAGCTATTGACTAAAAGGGACGTCGATGAGCGAACTCATCCTGACACCCTACTGAGCCTGTCAGCGACAATATCCGTACAGTCCGGTCCGTTCGTCTATGAGCATCGCATGTCGGGCCTAGGGGGTGGGTAAAAGTCAGACCCCCAAAAGCGGTACAAGTCGTGTCGGAGTGTAGCCCAGAACACCCTGAGATACTACTGGAATACCTACCAGTAAATCTCCTGCCTTGGCCAAGGACTTCGTGTAATGGCTCTCCTAGACACAGCGCGACCTCACCCCCAATACCGGGAGAGACGAACCCCCGAAGATCCGCTCACTGCCTCCATGTGGCTCGGGACTGTACCCAACTAAAACCTGTTTGCACGACTCCTTTTAGCCGTGGTAGGGTAGTAATCAAAGCACAGTGGGAACTCACACGAGACAAATGACGATCCCCAGGTCGATGAACTAACCTGTACACATGTCACCTGGGAACTGCTATCTGACGTCAGGTATAAGACCAACTAGCATGTTCCCGGCGAGTCCTGTCCGGTGTACTCATAACCCAATGAGCATCTGTATACATCTTAGGTGAACCAACTGACACCAGTGGCTTGCGAGACCGGCCACCGCCCCTCGTCGGGGTCTCGACTGTATACACTAGTCTACTCTGGAGAATCGATGCCCTGTCTCGAAACTCCTACGACTAGGGACCTTTTAAGGATGTGCTTATAGACTCCAGCTCTCACTTATATGATCGCCCTCATACTGCTGGCAGTCAAGCAAGAATCCTAGGGGCTCTATCAACGTGCAATAGCGGCCTGTCAGGTCACCTAAAGCAGTACACGATGATAAAGGTAAACCAGATAGCATACTATCATCTCGAGTAAGACTGTCGTACCGGGATAGGTCCTCCCTCAATCATTGCAATCACGTGACTGTGATCCAATAATTGACTCTGAGGGCACTATCTCCAACATATATCATCTCTGATGTCAAACACCAATGGATATGGGATCATCCATCGCCCATCTGTATGGGTCGAGAAGGTATACGCTAGTCTACTCTGGTATATCGATGCCCCGTCTCGATACACCCACGACTAGGGACTTTGAAGGATGTACTTATGGACTACCATGTCCCCACTAGTATGATCCGCATCATAGTCCAGGTAGTCAAGTACAGATCCTAAGGGCTTTACCAACATGTAACAGAGAGACAAACAGTATACACGTTAAGGTAAAGATCAACCAGATAGCATACTATCATGTCGAGCAAGAAAGTCCTCCCTATATATGTCCCAGCATCCACTACAATATACATCCTATGTACAGTAATGGCCTCTAGGGAATACATATAACTAACAGTTGCGGATTCCAACTGTTGTAATTTTCACTTTCTTTTCTTCGACCGTAAGTGTAATATGTGGTGTATCGTCAGTTTCATTGCTATACGTCAACGACAATTGGGATACGCATATTTACTTACGTAGATGACATGTGATGTTATGTGTTGCTGGATATGTTATATTGGATCGTCGTGTTTGAATAGCTGGGGGTTTTGATGTGAGATGAGAGTTTTTCATTTTCATTCATGTAAAAACTTGTTTGTAATATTCTTTTATTGGGGCACTTCCGAGCTGAGGAAGATATCACCGTTGATGTATATTATTTACTTTTCCATATTAGGATAGACCCAAGGAGGGGAGCACAAACCGGGTTCTAGAGTCCAGTGGGAGACCATCTCGAGGTGTCGAGTCCGGGTCTCCTAACTTTAGAATTGGTAGGGTTGCTTTCCGCTCTCGTAGGGGTCTACGGGTGTTGGTTTGGCTATTCATCACGACCGAGAAATCCGTGTTTTATACTTGCTCAATATAAAACACGGACATCCTAGTATATCCAATATTTCATATGTTGTTTTCTGCTGCGATATCTGTGATGTGATCATTTGATATGTTGAGATAGATACTATATATAGTATATATGATATATTATATAGACGTTGCTTATGTTTTACACCCGTGCTAGCCCTGCCCCGCTCTGCCGCTAGTTACCTAACCTAACGGTGCATCGAGGCGAATGCAGATGGCATAAGCGAACATTGTATTTCTGTGTGATGTTTAGGTAACTTAAATGATGGGACATTCATTAATGAGATTAATGAAAGAAAATAAACCTAAAAGTTGTTGTGGAATCGAATGTCAAAAATTAGGTAGCTCTAGTTGTTGCTTTGCATAGCGGTATTCCCTGTAGAATATTCAGCACCTCATTCGACGAGGAAAGAGCTGAGATCCCTTCACCGCGAGTGACCTCTTTAGCAATGACTAGCAGATGCTACATCCCTCGGTTTTGTGTTTTGATTGCTTTTCTAGTTCTTTCTTTGCACAGTGGTATTGTGAATATCCTGCACCTCATTCGACGAAGAAAGAGCCGAGATCCCTTCGCCGGGAGTGACCTCTTTAGCGAAACTAGCAAAAGCCTAAAAAACACTCCATTTAAAATCATTTGATTCTGCAATGAGATCAAGTTCAAAGCGTTAAAGGTTTTCTTAAAAACCATCCGCAACCCTCGGTCATTTTAGGAAGTAGAGTACTTAGTATTCGTGCTGTGTTTGTTGACTTTAGTTAAGGCATAGTATACGGTAGCTAAGTGATGCCTTCCTACACAGCATATGATGCGATTAGTTAGGACAGTCTTACGACTTTGTTGACCTTATTTAGGGGACATGTGGGTGGGTCTAATTAATCACGAAATGACGGGTAGAGCTTGACTAGTGCTTATGATTTGTTGACCATAGTTAAGGTCATAAGTACTAGGGGTAAAAAACATTATCGGGAGTTTCAAGTGTTGAAATTTGCAATGAGATTGCATACCTTCTATATGATAGTTGGATCCTGATACCCACTGCGATTAATTGTTACTCCTAGGAGAGCTTTGCACTTTACAATTAGCCGATCAAGTAGGTGTCTAGAAAGGTGTCAACGGGGTTTCTCCCCTGGAAAAACGGGGTTTATTTTAATTAGGTCCGTGCGAAAGCACGGGAAACCGCCCTCAAAGTACCGGCACTGGCCTGGCTGAAAGATTGGCAAACTTATAGGGTGTAATTAATCCTGGCTAGTCATTCCTTTTAGGGTTTGAAGGAAGATTTGATAAAAACAGTGGGAGCCATCCTGATTAGATATAATAACCAATCTAATCTTGCAAGAACGCACGCAGTGTGTTTTCTTCTCTCTCTCTCCAGGTAGCGACCATGTCACGCCTTAATCAAGATAATAATATGGATGTATTGACCGAACCCGCTTGTTATACTGAGCTGGGGAATGTTGGTCCCGTTCTTTTTTATAAGTGTCATAAGACTGAGAAGGAAACAGGAGAAAATCTGGATTCTCACGCCGCCCAAACGAAGAAACTACATGATGATGCATCTTCTTCGGGTGTGTTCATTACATAGAACTGTTTCTCAGTATCCTCTACGTCCTGGGTATTTGATACAAGATCAGGATCCCGGATATGTAATCTGTTACATGGGCTACAGATAGGTAGAGAACTGAGAACGGGTGATAAGTTTCAAGAGTTGAAAACGGTGCAATTGTTGCAGCCAAGTTGTTGGCAGTTATCACCCTGTATTACCAAATACATTGATTCTGAACGAATCTTATTAGATACCGAACCTGATATACAACATCATATCAGTCTCTATATTTACTAACGAAGGATATAATTTTGTATTGTCGGATAATTTTTTGAACATTTCCTATATCAAGAGTTGATCGGTTTCAGGCACGTTATCTAAAAGTATATACATTCTAAATCAAACCACAGTTCTTAACGTATAAGACACACACAAGAGGAAGAGTTCAGAAATGAACGAATCCTTCTTAAGGTATTGTAGACTAGGTCATATCAATGCGACACGACTAGCTAAGTTACATTAAGATGCATATTTAAATCAGTTTGAATTTACATCTTGTGAAACTTGCCAGTCATGTCACAAAGATAAAATAACCATAGCTCCGTTTACTTGAAACAGAGAAAGAGTTGGCGAACTCTTGAGACTAATACATGATGATGTATGAAAATCCCCTGTCTACAAATACCAGGACTGGTTCTTAATACTTCCTTACATTCACTGATGATCTCTCAAGATTCAGACACATGTTTCTGTTGAAACACATGTCTGAAGCTTTTTGAGAACTTCAAAGAATATAAGATAGAAGTAGAGAACCAATACAGGAATAAGTATTATGTCTTATGATGTGATCAGGGAGGAGAATACTTGTGCATGGAATTCTTGGACTATTCTAGTGGAGAATGAGATTCTCTCTCAGCATTACTCCTCCGTATACACCATAGCACAAGGTGTATCAGGGCGGAGCAATCCCACCCTATTAGATATGGTGCGCTCTATGATGAGTATTACTGAGTTACCTGTTTCCTTTGGGAGTTATGCATTTGTGAAGCTGCATACCTATTGAATAAGGATTCAATAGTTCCCCACGAACCTCAGCTACTCCGCCGATCTGGTAGGGTTCCTCATCCGCCTGAGAGATACTTCGGTTTTTCGATGACAGTGGCAGTGAGGATTGCATCATGGAGATGATGACCCAACTAGCTTCGAGCAGGCCATCAAGAGTGAGGACTCTGTGAGAATGGCTGGATGCTAAGCGATCTGAGATAGAATCCATTTACACCAACAAAGTATGGACTTTGGTTGCTATGTCTGAAGGGTTAAATCCCCATCAGGAGCATGTATATCTTGAGAAGATTACTTGGTGTAGATGTAAAAGTTGAGACTTTCAAAGCTAGACTTGTTGTAAAAGGTTCTCGTCATTGACCAGGCATGGTTAATGATGAAACATCTTCTCCAGTAGCTATGCTTAAGTCCATCCGGATCCTACTTGCCATTGCTACATACCATGACTACGATATCTGGTGGTTGGGTGTCATGATTGCTTTTTCTAAATAATGATTTAGAAAAGAGCAACTATAAGTATACAGCCAGAGTGCTTCGTTGATAGTGGGAGCAGCGGAAACGTGTGCAAGTTGCTTTAAAAGTTAAAGCAAGCATCGCAAAGTTGGAACGTCCGTTTTGATGCGGTAGTCAAAGTGTTTGACTTCATCAAAATGGTAGATGAACCTTGTATATACAAGAATGTAGTAGAAAGTATGGTGTCATTCCTCGTACTGTACGTAGATGACATACTCTTGTTAGGAAAAGAGTTTCCTATACTACGCACGGTCAATCTCCTCTTATTACAAGAATTCTCCATATAGGATCAAGATGATACCTACTAAATCAAGGGTTTTGGATCTATGAGATTGATCTAAATGGATGTTAGGATTCTCACTAGGTGTGGTGAGATGGTATCAATCGATCCTGGGGAAAATCTCTGGATAGCTTCCAGGGTTGTAAGGACGACTGAAAGTCAGTCACAGGCATTGTCTTTAACCTCAGTGGAGGGACGGTATATTGGAAGAGTTCCAAGCTAGATACCGTGGTAGACTAGACGATAAAGGACGGTGACATCGCTATCAAAGATGCTACCAAAGAGGAAGTCTGGGTGTATATTAGTTCCTAAGATGAACTAGGTTCCTTCCATTGTGAGACAATAAAGGTGTGGCTTTGGCCTTGGAACAGCGGTCCTATCAGTAACCCAGACATATTCTATGGCAGTATCACCTGATCATGGAGATGGTTGATCTCTAGGGAGATCATGGTTAGGAGAGTAGACTCAGAGGACAACATGGCGGATCCACTCACAAAGGCCTTTTTCCCAAAAGAGACTTTTATGGGATGGTTGAGTATGGGATACTACAGCCACCGCTGATTGTTGGGTATTGGATACTACAGAATATGGCCCTAGTGCAAGTGGGAAATTGTTAGTTGTATGTATGCCCTAGAGGCCATTATTGTACATGAGATGTATGTGATAGTGGATGCTGGCATAAATATAGGGAGGACTTTCTTGCTCGACATGATAGTACGCTATCTGGTTACTCTTTATCTTAACATGTATACTTACTGTCTCTCTGTTACTTGTTGATAAAGCCTTTAGGATGTGTACTCGACTTCCAGGATTACGATGTAGATCATACTAGTGGGGCCTGCGTAATCCATGAGTACATATTTCAATGTTCGTAGTCGCGGGAATATCGAGACGGGGCATCGATATTCATGAGTAGACTAGCGTATATATTCTCGACCCATGTGATGGGAAATGGATGTTCCAATATCCATTGGTGTTTTACATCAGAGATGGTATACGGGTACTTTGTGGAGACTGGGTACACTGAACGGACTCGCCGAGAACTCCCAGATGGTATTATACCTCACGTCAGATGTCAGTTCTCTGGTGACACTAGTATAGCTTAGTCTGTCGACCCGAGATCGCCATAGAGTCTTGTTTGTCTCCTACTGTGCTTTGATTTCCACCCTACCATGGCTCTACTGAGTCGTGCAAACAGGTGGTTTTTGGGTACAGTCCCGAGACACATGGAGGCAATGAGCGATAGGAGGGGATTTGTCTCTCCCGGTATTGGGGGTTGATGTTGCGCTATGCTCAACTGGCCATTACTGGAAATCCCTAGCCAGGGTTGATGTGATTTACTGGTAAGTGTTATCAGTAGTTTCAATAACCGTTATGGACCTTGCATCGGCAAGACTTATCAGGCTATTGGGGTCTGACGTTATACCACCCCAGGCTGTGATATGCGACTTATCTGACGAAGAGACCGGACTGTACGGTAGTGTTACTGATTGGATTCGCAGGAGTATGAGCAGGCTTTCTTGTTGATCTTCTGATCGGTCAATACCCGGATGGCCATTACGTTTAGCAGACCGCTTGCGGCTTGTTGGTGTTAGATATGATCATCAACACCCAATACCGGGAGAGACTTCCAAGTCCCCACTAGTGTGACTGCCATCACAACGCTGGTAGTCAAGCAAGATCCTAAGGGCTCTATCAATATGTATTTGCGATATGCAAACATATACACATATTAAGATAGATATAAACCAAGTAGCATACTACCATGTTTAGCAAGACTGTTAATATAACTGTGAATATCCCAAGCTTCCATTAAGTAATATATGAGCTAGTATTATACAATAATGGCCCCTAGGGCATATACACTAACAATATATAAGCGATATATTAAAAGAAACATATGCACATATTAAAGTAGAATCAAACCAAGAAGCATACTATCATTTTTAGCAAGACTATCAATACAACTGTGAATATCCTAAGCTTCCATTAAGTAATATACAAACTAGTATGATACAGTAATGGTCTCTAGAGCATAAACACTAACAATCTCCCACTTGCACTAGGGCCATGTACTGGCATACCGCAGACCTATCATCTCGAATAGCCTCTCGAACTGAGTCTGAGGAATGGCTTTTGTGAATGGATCAGCAGTGTTATTCTCCGTATCTACTCTCTTCACCTCGATCTCCCGGCGATCTACGATCACCCTGATCAGGTGATACAGCTTTAAGATGTGTTTGGAATTCTGATAGGACCTGGGTTCCTTCGCTAAATCTATAGCGCTGTTGTTGTCGCAATACAGAGGTATTGGATCAAAACTGGTAGGAACCATCTGAAGTTCTGTAAGGAACTTCTTCATCCAGATAGCTTCATTTGCGGCATCGCAAGCAGCTATGTACTATTCTTCCATCGTCGAGTCAGCAACGGTGTCCTGCTTGGAACTCTTGAAACAGACCGCCCTTCCATTGAGGGTAAAGACATAACCCGATATGGACTTGGAGTCATCCTTGTCACTCTGGAAGCTGGAGTCGGCAAAGGCCTCGATCTGGATGTCCTTCTTGCCATACACCAAGAACATCTCCTTGGTCCTCGTCAGGTACTTGAGAATGTTCTTTACTGCTATCCATTGCTTCTCCCCTGGGTTTGCCTGATACCGGCTTACAACGCTCAATGCGTATGCTACATCTTGTCTGGTACATAACATCGCATACATTATAGAGCCTACCGTAGAAACGTAGGGTATAATCGACATGTGAGCCCTTTCCAAATCAGTCTTAGGAGACATCTCTTTGGAGAGGGTTATTCCGTAACAAGCCGGTAGGTTACCGTGCTTAGAATCTTCCATACTCAATCTTTTCAATATGGTGTCTATGTACCTGGACTGCGAAAGTCCCAACATCCTCTTTGATCTATAACGATAGATCTAGATCCCCAGAATGTAGGTGGCATTACCCAGGTCCTCCATGGAGAACTTCTGTGATAAGAATCCTTTGACTGACTGTAGCATAGGAATATCATTTCTAATTAGGACAATGTCATCCACGTACAAGATGAGGAATACTACAGCTCTCCCTACAATCTTACTGTATATGCATGGTTCATCTGGATTTTTGATAAAGTCGAATTCTTTGACAGTATCATCAAAACAGATGTTCCAACTCTGCGATGCCTGCTTTAGTCCATAAATAGCCTTAAGCAACTTGCACACTTTACCGCTGCTCCCACTCTGAATGAATCCCTCTGGCTGATCCATATAGACGCATTCTTCCAAATTACTATTTAGAAAGGCCGTCTTTACGTCCATCTGCCAGATCTTATAATCGTGGAAGGCAGCAATGGCAAGAAGGACCCTAATAGATTTGAGCATAGCCACTGGAGAAAAGGTTTCGTCATAGTCAAAACCTGGTCTTTAACGAAAGCCCTTTGCAACAAGTCTAGCCTTATATATTTCAACCTGTCCATCTACACCAATTTTCTTTATGAAGATCCATTTGCATCCTACGAGTTTTACCCCATCTGGAGCAATTTCCAAAGTCCGTACATGGTTAGTGTACATGGACTCCATTTCGGTCCGCATTTCATCCAGCCATCTTACTGAGTTGCCGCTCTGAATTGCTTGCTGGAAGCTAGTAGGATCATCATTATCAGTATAGCAATCTTCTCTATCCCGATTTATGAGAAAACCGTCGTATTTCTCGGACGGATGAGACCGCCTACTACTTCCGCGGATAGGCGCTGGGATGTCCCTTTCTTCTGAAACTTCTGGTTCTACCATACTTTTAGTAACAGCTTGTGGTTCTGGAATTTCTTCCAGTTCTATTACGCTCCCACTCTTCTGATTTTCTAAAAATTCAGCTTCCAAGAAGTGGGCATGACGAGAAACAAAAACCTATTGTTCCTCTGCGTAATAGAAATAATACCCTTTGGAGTTCTTTAGATATCCCACAAACATACACTGTACTGAGCGCGCCTCGAGCTTGTCCGCATGCTGCTTTTTAACAAAAGCTGGACATCCCCATGTCTTAAAGTGATTAAGACAGGGTTTCTTCCCACTCCACATCTGATATGGTGTGCTAGGCACAGTCTTGGTTGGAACCTGGTTCAAAAGATATGCAGCTGATTCTAGTGCATAGCTCCAGAAAGATCGTGGTAACTCAGCCTTACTCATCATGGAACGAACCATATCCAATAGGGTTCAATTCTGCCTTTCCGATACACCATTGTGTTGTGGTGTGTATGGAGGAGTAAGCTGAGAGAGAATTCCATTCTCTTTTAAGTATCCCGGGAACTCAACACTTAAGCATTCACCACCTCTTGCATGTGTAGACATTGGACCGCATACGTCATTGTGTACAAGTCCCAAGAGCTCGCTCGCTCTTACTCCGTGTCCAGTAAACGGAGTCTTTGTCATCTTTCCCATGAGACAAGATTCACAAGTAGCATAAGATTGATATTTGAACGGATTCAAATATCCTTCTCTATGTAACTTAGTCAACCGTGTTTCATTGATGTGACCTAGTCTACAATGCCATAAGAAAGCCTGATTTATTTCTGGAGACTTTCTTCTAAATGTGTTCTGGACATTGAAAACCTGAGCTTGATTTAATACGTATATACAGTTACCTAATGTACCGGACCTAGTCAGAACTTGATTTAGGTGGATATTTACTACATCGCTTCTGAATGTAAAATCATATCCCTCTCTAGAAAGTGAGGATACTGATATGATATTACAAGTCAAACTAGGTATATACAAATAGTTACGTAGAATCAATATCTGCCAACTTGTCAGCTCTAGACGATATTCTCCCACGGATTCAGCGTCCATGCTCATTCCGTTCGTGACTCTGAGAGACATATCACCTATCCTGATAACTCTACGGTTTCTCAAAGCATGTAACGAATTACAGATATGAGATTCTAATCCGGTATCTAGTACCCAGGAAGTAGAGTTAATTGACAAACAGTTCTCAATTACAAACACACCCGAGGCCGAAACCACAACATGCTTCCAATCCTGGCTACTGGCTTCCAAAGCCCTGCAATCCTTCGACCAATGCCCTTTCCCATAACAATAGGAACATCCCTCCATCCCTATCCAAGTCCCGAAACTTTTTCTCTTCCCTTTCCTTCTACTTCACTGACACCGTATATCGGCTTTGTGGAGGTCTTCTTCTTTTCACCCTTTGCTTTCGTCTTGGATGCAAAAGAAGAAGGTCCCCCATTAAGCAGAGCGGGTGTCTCCCTGGTTTCCTTTGGTTTCCTTCAGGGTGTAAGTAGAGGGTAGGGACTGTGGAAATAAGTCAGCATATGACCTATATCCCAACATGGTCTCCAGGTCTGTGAGCTCATTGATATAGCTAGTCATTTTAAGGACGTCGTCCCCTACAGATGACCCGACAGCCAACCTCGCTTGAAGCGATTCGTTCGAGGTCACATATCTTGCGATACGAGATTGCTCTCCATATAAATCTTTGGTATAGAGGAAGATTGAAACTAGGACCATCTTCTATTGTTGCTTCTGGTATACACCATCTACTGAAGCCAACACGAGGCACTTGGCATTCGCACTGTCCTTTTCCTTTGTCTGACGGATATCTATATCCGCGACGGTGGAAACTGGACCCGGGATGGTGGGGGCTTCAGTAGTAATAGGGTGGTCCAGCTTGTCATAGGCAATGGACATCTGGACAGACCATTGCCAGTTATAAAAGTCAGATTCAGTCAATTTGTTATCTAGATGTAACCTAATCATGGTCACAGGGTCGCTGCAGTTGAAAGAGAGAAGAAAACACTTTAGCATGATGCTCTTGCAAGTTTAGATTGGTCTTTAGTTTATCTAAACAGAATGGCTCCCACTGTTTCTCAAATCCTTCCTCAAACCAAAAAAGAAGAATTAGTCAGGACTGATCTCATCGTACAATACTTGCTTAACCGTTCAGCCAGGCTAGTGTCGGTACTTCGAGGGAGGTTTTACGACGCTTTCGCGAATTTCCTTAATTAAATAACCTTTTTTCCCTAGGGCATAGCCCCGCTGACACCTTTCTCGACACCTACTTGGTTTATAGCATTGATCGTTAAGTGAAAGAATCTCCCGATGAGTAGCATATACTCACAGTAGGATAAGGATCCAAATATCATCGTGTGATAAAGCTGAAGGAATCCTACCAAAATTATCATACTCCAAATTGTATGAAACTCTAGCAAGTTTCAGTTTCTTTAGAAACTCCCGATATTGATTTTTTCCCCCATGCTCTTATGACCTTGACGTTGGCCAAAATATCATAAGTCACATGTCAAGTTCTACCCATCATTATCTTGTTAGTTTGAACCCACCCATACATACCCCTGACGTTGACCAAATGGCGGTACGACTGTCCCAAACCAACTTATCTATCTATGCAATAGATGAATACCCAGCAGCTACTAAACATTATGCCTTGGCGTTGGTCAAAATACATAGCTTGAATAGTACTGAATACCCAAATGAAATGACGAAGTGCTTCGAATGGTTTTGGCAAAACCGTGAATGTAGTGAACTTGATATAACCGAAGGAACCTGATAGCTTTTTAAAAGGAGTGGTTAAAGCTCCGTAATTAAAAATTCTGCTCTTTTAAAATAAGCGAGTGGTTTCTTTTAAATTTGTTCCAACGATTCAGCTTTGGTTTTTTTTCTTTGCATTAATATAATGCATCCCATCATTTATCCTATCATTGCAGAAAACAACGAAAATACAACGTCCGCTTATCCCATCTGCATTTGCCACTGGGCCCCATCATTCACCCGTTAGGTTACTTAACTAACGACAGAGCGGGGGCTGGGCTAGCATGGATGCAAAACATAAGCAACGCCTACTAGATATCATATAGATATTGTACATTCGTCAGACGCAATAATAGGCATTCCAGATCACAGATGAACATTTTGGATATACTAGGAATCCGCGTTTTGTTTGAGCCTGCAATAAAAGACGGATTACACGGTCGCGATGAATAGCCAAACCCCACCATAGACCCTTGTGGGTGAGGCATACTACCCGCCTAGTACTAGAAGTGAAACAGTCTCCCTCAACAACGTGAGTAGGCCATTTAACACTTCAAAGTACCCGGTAGTTTGTGCACCCCATCTTGGGTCTATCCTAGGAGCATAAAAGTGTAAATGAAATAATACAACGGTGGCTACAATCTCAACCCAGATGTGCCCCGCAAAAGAATATTACAATATATTACAATTTACATCGAATGAAAGATAAAAACTCTTATCTCACATCCCCGACTATTCATCTACGATGATCCAATGAAGTTCATTTACACAAACCAATATCCATTACAGAAATGTGCAACCCTCAACTAACAGACATACTAGCAATTAGCGGAGGTTTACGAACACATCAAACACAACTTGAAACAACAAACAACATAAAACTGCGACTTCGAAACACCCTGTTTTTGCCAGAGTAAGGAGTTTACAGTAAATCAAAATTGGCAAAAATAAACAACACCTGAAGCCCTAGATTAAAGTCAAAAAGCAACACTACAAAAATGAAGCATTTCCTCCCTACTAAGGCCAAGGTCGCCGGAAAAAGAGGCAATGTCGCTGGCCCGTTTTTCGAGGAAGTGTCTCGTTTTTGTTTTGTGTTCTTTTTACTGTTCAAATAGCACTCCGTACTTGTTTAAATAATTTTCAGAGCCTCTTTGAAAATCGACAGAAACATGAACCTAGGCATCGATGTTTTCGGGTCGTTTCGGTTTCGTAGTTTTAACTTGTTGTTTAAACTGTTAGCTATGGTTTAGTTGGCTCTGATACAATTGTAAGTCCATGTTACGCAAACCATGTGTTCGCGGGGAGGAGGAATATATGAAAAACAATTATCAAAGCTTCGTAACACGGACTTGAGCACACAAATCGTGTCTAAACCATTACTAACAAACTACGAGAGGTTTAACAACTCGGATTCGAAGTTATACCTCCCGTTACTTGTTCTTCGGGTCTTCATCGCTGTCCTCCATACCTCGTAGGCTCTATGGAACATGGGCACCTCAACGGCCTCCTTGAGTCAAAGACGATCCACCCGAGAGTCTATATCCGAGCTCCTATCTCGAATCTGAGATAACTACGGCTTCTAGTTTGCTAATCTAGAAGTCCTAGAGGGTGTAGAGTGTTTAGTTGGATTACTTAGTCACTTAAACCCTAGGTTTCTCAACTCATGAGAGCTATTAGGTTTTGAGGAAGAAGATGAAAACATGAGGAGAGAGAAGTGTGTTTTGTGATAATCAAATGAATAATACTCATGCTAGAATAATATGAAGCATAATAATATCTCTCTTGATAATATCAAGATAATATCAAACATGCTTCATTTAATTCTAAGGGTGAATCACCTCATGAGTCATTAAGCATTTAATGTAAACATACACCTCATCCTCCACCTTATTTAGTTTAAATCCTAAAAGGAAATAAACACAAATGAGTCACCTTCTTTTAGAAGCTTCCCGAGAAATTACGAGACTGCCCCTCCCATCCGTATATCTGAAAAAAACGGATAATCTTTGACTGAATAAATCCATCTGTATAATACTAGAATCTGGTTTAAACCAAAGCCCGCTAGTATTATCAGCCCGATCATAGTACGTGCACAAATGTACGTAAGTGATCGTGGCCCTGCCGTAAAACCATACGGTCTCTACACCTTTTGCCCGGTGCAGGGAAACTCTCTGTATGTGACTCTAAAGCCTCGACACTACGCTGGCAGTGAGTTTAACTATAGGCCGCATGCGGTACTAGCTGTACGTAACGGTCCCCAGGTAGATGTCGATAAGAAGGATGATGAGAAAACCCATCCGAACTCCTACTGAGGCTGTTTGTGACAATCTCCGTACAGTCATGTCTGTTCATCTAGGACTATCGCATATCGGGTCTAGGGGGACGGTAAACATCAGACCTCTAATAGCGGTATAAGTGGTGTCGGAGCAAAGCCCATTACACCTTGAGAAACTACTGGAACCAACCAGTAAATCTCGCTTGCCCTGGCCAGGGACTTTGCGTAATTGCTCTCCATACACAGCGCGATATCAACCACCAATACCAGGAGAGACGAATCCTATCTAACCGCTACTGCCTCCAAGTGCTTCGGGACTGCACCCAACTACTACCTGTTTACATGACTCCTTTGATCCGTGGTAGGGTAGTAATCTAAGTACAGTAGGAACACACCCGAGGCGAAGTAGCAGTGTCAAGTCGACGGAGTAAGCTGTACTCATGTCACCTGGGTACTGCTATATGACGATGGGTACAGAACCATCTCGCAGTTCCCGGAGAGTCCTGTCCGGTGTACCCGTAACCTAACGAGCACCTGCATACTATCTCCAGTACGACGTACTGATGGCTGTGGGACAGATCATCTCCCCAGCTGGGAAGAGAAGCGTATACACCAGTCTACTCCGGAGTATCAATGCCCCGTCTCGATAATCCTATGACCAGAGACCTGTATAGGATGTTGCTTATAGACTACCCAGCCCCCATTAATGTGACTTCCATCACAACGTTGGAAATCAAGCAAAGATCCTAAGGGCTCTACTAATATGTATAAGCGATATGTATATGTCAAAAGAAACATATGCACATATTAAAGTAGAATCAAACCAAGTAGCATACTACCATTTTTAGCGAGACTGTCAATACAACTGTGAATATCCCAAGCTTCCATTAAGTAATATACAATCTAGTATGATACAGTAATGGCCTCTAGGGCATAAACACTAACAATCTCCCACTTGCACCAGGGCCATGTACTGGCATTTCGCAGACCTATCATCTCGAATAGCCTCTCGAACTGCGTCTGAGGATTGGCCTTTGTGAATGGATCACCAGTGTTATTCTCCGTATCTACTCTCTTCACCTCGATCTCCCGGCGATCTACGATCACCCTGATCAGGTGATACCGCTTTAAAATGTGTCTGGACTTCTGATGGGACCTGGGTTCGTTCGCTAAAGCTATAGCGCCGTTGTTGTCGCAATACAAAGGTATTGGATCAACACTGGTAGGAACCTCCTGAAGTTCTGTGAGGAACTTTTTCATCCAGACAGCTTCTTTTACGGCATCGCAAGCAGCTATGTACTCCACTTCCATCGTCGAGTCAGCAACGGTGTCCTGCATGGAACTCTTCCAATAGACTGCCCTTCCATTGAGGGTAAAGACATAACCCGACATGGACTTAGAGTCATCCTTGTTACTCTGGAAGCTGGAGTCGGCAAAGGCCTCGATCTGGAGGTCCTTTCTGCCAAACACAAAGAACATCTCGTTAGTCCTCCTCAGGTACTTGAGAATGTTCTTTACTGCTATCCAGTGCTTCTCCCCTGGGTTTGCCTGATACCGGCTTACAACGCTCAATGCGTATGCTATATCTGGTCTGGTACATAACATCACATACATTATAGAGCCTACCGTAGAAGCGTAAGGTATAATCGACATGCGAACCCTTTCCAAATCAGTCCTGGGAGACATCTCTTTGGAGAGGGTGATTCCCTGACAAGCCGGTAGTTTACCGTGCTTAGAATCTTCCATACTGAATCTTTTCAATATGGTGTCTATGTACCGGGACTGCGAAAGTCCTAACATTCCCTTTGATCTATCACGATAGATCTGGATCCCCAGAATGTAGGTGGCATCACCCAGGTCCTTCATGGAGAAGTTCTGTGATAAGAATCCTTTGACTGACCGTAGCATAAGAATATCATTTCCTATTAGGAGAATGTCATCCATGTACAAGACAAGGAATACTACAGCTCTCCCTGCAATCTTACCGTATATGCAAGGTTCATCTAGATTCTTGATAAAGTCGAATTCTTTGACAGTATCATCAAAACAGATGTTCCAACTCCGCGATGCCTGCATTAGTCCATAAATGGACTTAAGCAACTTGCACACTTTACCGCTGCTCCCACTCTGAATGAATCCGTATGGCTGATCCATATAGATGCATTCTTCCAAATTACCATTTAGAAAAGCCGTCTTTACGTCCATCTGCCAGATCTCATAATCGTGGAAGGCAGCAATTGCAAGAAGGACCCGAATGGATTTGAGCATAGTCACTGGAGAAAAGGTTTCGTCATAGTCTAAACCAGGTCTTTGACGAAAGCCCTTTGCAACAAGTCTAGCCTTATAGGTTTCAACCTGTTCATCAACACTAATCTTCTTTCTGAAGATCCAATTGCATCCTATGGGTTTTACCCCATCTGGAGCAATGTCCAAAGTCCATACTTTGTTAGTGTACGTGGACTCCATTTCGGTCCGCATTGCATCCAGCCATTTTACTGAGTCGCCGCTCTGAATGGCTTGCTGGAAGCTAGTAGGGTCATCATTGTCAATGATGCAATCTTCTCTAACCCCGTCTATGAGAAAACCATAGTGTCTCTCGGGCGGATGAGACTGCCTACTACTTCTGCGGATAGGCGCTGGGATGTCCCTTTCTTCTGAAACTTCTGCTTCTACCATACTTTCAGTAACTGTTAGTTATATATATGCCCTAGAGGCCATTGTTGTACATATGATGTATATTATAATAGATGCTTAGATATATATAGAGAGGACTTTCTTGCTCGTCATGATAGTATGCTATTTGGTTTCACTTTATCTTAACATGTTGACTTATATTAGTTTACTGTCTTGCTCTCACATGTTGATAAAGCCCTTAGGATATGTACTCGACTACTGGACTATGATGAGATCATACTAGTGGGGCCACGGTAGTCGACGAGTACATCCTATAACTGTTACTAGTCGAGGGTGTATCGAGACAGGGCATCGATACACCAGAGTAGACTAGCGTATACGCATCTTGACCCATATGATGGGCGATGGATGATCCCATATCCATCGGTGTTTGACATCAAAGATGGTGTACGGGTGCTCAGTGGAGACTGGGTACACTGGACGGCCTCGCCGAGAACTCCCGGATGGTATTATACCGCACGTTAGATGGCAGTTCTCCGGTGACACTGGTACAACTTAGTCTGTAGACCCGAGATTTTCATAGAGTCTTGTGTGATTCCACTGTGCTTTGATTTCCACCTTACCACATCCAAGAGGGCATGCAAAATGGTGGCTTTTGGGTACAGTCCCGAATCACATGGAGGCAATGAGCGATAGGAGGGGATTCGTCTCTCCCGGTATAGGGAGTTGATGCTGTGCTGTGTTTGATTGGCTATAACTGGAAGTCCCTGGACAGGGCTGATATAGAGTACTACCGGTATGTGTTATCAGTAGGTCCTTGACCTGTTATGGGCCTCACATCGACACGACTTATCGGTTACTGGGGTCTGACGTATACCACCCTAAACTAGATATGCGACATATCAGTCGAAGAGACCGGACTGTACGGGAGTGTTACTGATTTGATTCACAGGAGAATGTACAGGCTTTCTTGTTGATCTTATGATCGCTCAATACCTGGGTGGATGTTACATTTAGATGAACGTTTGCAGCTTGTGGGTGTTTGATATGATCATTACCTATTACCGGCGTATTGACAATTCTTTAGAGTCCTACACAGAGGTTTCTTGACTCAGGAAAAATGGAGTAGAAGCACATATGTGATATGTACGGGACCGAGAATAATACGATATGAGATACCATATTCTATTCTCGCGATATTTTGATATCAGCCGGGTCATCGGATCAAGTGTTGATTCGATGAATCGGTACATGATATATTAGTCTGTTATATGCGATATAGCCGGATTGTCGGATCAAATATTGATTCGATAATTTAATGTATAATTATATATGATATATTACATTACATTATCTAATATTGGCTCACTTTATTGATTCATTTTCTCACCGGATAATAAATTGATATATATGCGATATATGTTAATTGTATTATTTTATTTTGTTACAAAAATATATTATATACGTGATATATAATATTGGAACAAGTTATGTTTACAAATGCAACATGATTAGTGGAGATTAAACATGGTTAGGGTTTGATTTGGGTTAACCTTTTCTTGAAGGTTCTAGAAGCTTTTATTTTGTTTCTTGCAAAGATATTATGTGTTGATATTTTTGGAGATATTATTTAACCCAGCCCAAACCCTTAACCCTAGTAAACTCCCTACATGAGTTAATACTTCATATTATTAACTCAAGGTTCATTTGTAAGCATAGTAACTTTTCATTATTCATCACAAAAGAAATCATCTTCTTCTTCCTCCTTGAAAAGCTTTTTCGCTTTTGATTTTGTGATGAGTGTGTGTGAGAAATTGATAATAAAAGAGAGCATAATTCCTACTTCATCATCCTCATCTAATCTAGACAATTAGATTAGGGTGTTCACTTCATTAATTCTTGATTAGAGAAGTGAGAGCTTGAGTTAAAGGAACTTCAAGGTAGATCATCTTCGAAAAAGAAGACTTCAAGCAAGCATGGATCATTCGAGTTGTGGAGCCTCTCTTGAGTCCGGGAGATCATGGATCACGGCGAAGGGACTACTAATCTGAGCTTATGAAGTGAAGGAGCGAACTACAAAGGTTGTAATCCCTCTCTCTTAGTTGTAAAGTTATTTACTTGCATGTTTAACCCTAATAATCTAGCAAAGATCCTCGCTTTGGGTTGTTCGGCTCTTCTAAATTTTAAATCGGGCATGGTTGATGCCTTATAGACCCTTGTGACAGTGCCTAGTAACCCTACAGTGGTATCAGAGCCTAGCTAGAGCATTAGGCGACGTGTATACGAAGTTAAAAGTCCGATCGAACCCCGAAACATCGTATTTTGACCCCTTGCTGGAATTTTTTTGAAAATTTGATTTTTTCCGTATTAAAAATACTCAGAAAATTGAGCAGGTGATTTTAAGGATAACTGTGAAATACGAGCCCCTAACTCCCTTAAGTCGCCGCGGAACCGCGGCAAGAACAAGCTTTGCGCGGCGGTTCCGCGGCTGAACTTGGGAATTAGGGACTCGTATTGTTAGGGTTTATCCGTAGGTATTAGTATATACTTCTGGGAATTTTTAATATTACTCAAGTGTTGAGTTCTCTGGAGATCCTTTGTATTCGTTTATTCGATCGGAAAGATTAACTTCGTCTAGTTTTCCGGATAATTTAGAACGCGTTAAAATGTTCGAACGGATATCAATAACTCACTTTTTCCCGACGCGAAAAACTTTCAAGTGTTGAATTTTTCTTGAGTTTAAAACTTTCGGAAAAACATGCAAGCATATCTGTGGACCCTCTAGAAGAACGTAACGTTAACTCGATTTTGTGACCGTCAAAAATGTCACTGAACCTTAGGGTTTATGGTAGTTTAGCGTTGCCACATGTGAGGCGTTGGTTTGACCCTTCTATGGCCGGTTCATTGGGGCCGTGTCATGTTCTGGGTTTTTTGAACTCCGCTCAAGTGTTGAGCTATTAGGGAATTCTTGGGTGTTTGATTATTCGATCGGAAAGTTTAACTTTGTCTATTTATCTGGAATGTAATACAATATGTGGAATTCATAATGTTAGGCATGAAATGCGAAATATGTGATATTTCGGAATTATGATGTCTAAAGTTAGTGTGGATTCCAAATGTTGTAGTTTTACACTTTCTTTTCTGTGACCGTAAGCGTAGTATGTGGTGTATCGCCGGCTTCGTTGCTATACATCAACGACAATCGGGATACGCATACTTGCTTACGTTGATGACATGAGATATTATGTGTTGATGTGATATGTTATATTGGATCGTCGTGTTCTGAATAGCCGGGGGTTTTATGTGAGATGAGGGTTTTTATTTTCATTCATGTAAAATTCATTTGTATGTAATATTCTTTTATTGGGGCACTTCCGGGTTGAGGTTGTTGTCACCATTGTATATTATTTACTTTTTCGCATTAGGTAGACCTAAAGAAGGGAGCACAAGTAACCGGGTTCTAGGGTACAGTGGGAGGCCATCTCGAGGAGTCGAAACCGGGTCTCCTAACTATAGAATTGGCAGAGTTGCTTGCCGCTCTCGTTGGGGTCTAAGGATGTGCGTTTGGCTATTCATCGTGACTGTAGAATCCGTGTTTTATATAGGCTCGAAATAAAACACGGACGTCCTAGTATATCCAATATTTCATATGTTATCTTCTGCTGCAATGTTCTGTGATAAGATCATATTATCGCTTGAGATGAAAGCTTATACTATATATATATATATATGTTGATATATAAATATTGCTGCTTTCGTTTCTTCTGTGATGCTTAGGAAGCATAATTGATGGGATTTTATTAATGAGATTAATAAAAGAAAAGAAACCTAAAAGATGTTGTAGAATCAATACTTTATAAAAAGGGTAGCTACAGTTTTGGTTTGCACAGCGGTATATATGATATACCCTGCACCTTTTTCGATGAGGAAAGAGTCGAGATCCCTTCACCGGGAGTGACCTCTTTAGCAAAACTGGCAGATGCTACAAACTCGCGGTTTATTTTTTGACAACTTCTATAGTTGTTGCTTTGCACAGCGGTATATATGATATACCCTGCACCTTATTCGATGAGGAAAGAGCCGAGATCCCTTCACCGGGAGTGACCTCTTTAGAGAAACTTGAAAAGCCTAAAAAACACTCCTTTTCAAAATCACTTGTTTCTACAACGATATCAAGTTTATTACGCTCATGGTTTTCTGAAAAACCTGCGTAGCCCTCCGACATTTCAGATAGATAATACTTAGTATTCGTGCTGCGTTTGTAGGCTTTCGTCAAGGCGTAGTGTGCGGTAGCTAACTATTGCATATCTGTAGCATATGATGTGATTGGGTTAGGGTAGTCGTACGGCTTTGTTGGCTTTCGTCAAGGGTCTTGCGGCTGGTTTTAATTCAATCAAGAAATGTACGGGTTGAACTTGACTAGCGGACTATGGTTCGTTGGCATTTGTCAAGGTCATAGCATGTTAGGGGTAAAAGCACCATCGGGAATTTAAAGTGTTGAAATTTGCAATGAGATTGCATACCTCCTATGAGATAGTTGGATCCCGATACCCACTGCGAGTAAGAGTTACTCCTGGGAGAATTTTACACAGGACAATTAGCCGATCAAGTAGGTGTCTAAAAAGGTGTTAACGGGGTTATGCCTCTGAGAAAACGAGGTTTATTTTAATTAGGTCCGTGTAAAAGCACGGGGAACCTCCCTCAAGTACCAACACTGATCTTGCTGAATGATTGACAAAATTGTAGGGTGTAATTAATTCCGGCTAATCTTAACTTTTAGAATTTGAAGGAAGATTTGATAAAAACAGTGGGAGACATCCTGATTAGATAAGATAATAACCAATCTAATCTTGTAAGAGCATACGCTAAAGTGTTTTCTTCTCTCTCTCTCCAGGTAGCGACCATGTCAGGCCATAATCAAGATAATAATATGGATGTATTGACTGAACCCGCTTATTATACTGAGCAGGGGAACGCTGGTCCCGTTCTTTCTTATAAGTGTCATAAGACTGAGAAGGAAACAGGAGAAAATCTGGATTCTCACGCCGCCCAAATGAAGAACAAGCATGCTGATGTATCTTCTTCGGGTGTGTTAGTTATTGAGAACTGTTTCTCAGTTCACCCTACGTCCTGGGTATTAGATACCGGATCGGGATCCTACATATGTAAATTGTTACGTGGGCTACGTAAAGGTAGAGAACTGGGAAAAGGTGATCATTTTCTACAAGTAGGGAACGGTGCAAATATTGCAGCCAAAGCAGTTGGCGAATATCACCTTGTATTACCAAGTGGTAATACATTGATTCTGAACGAGTGCTATTGTATACCGAACATGATGTGCAACATTATATCAGTTTCTTTATTAAGTAAAGAAGGATATAATTTTATAATACAGGATAATGTTATGAACATCTTCCAAAATCAAAAGTTGATTGGATCAGGCTCGTTTCATAATGGCATTTACGTTCTCAATCAAAATACAATCCTTAATATACAAAACACATACAAGGGGAAGAGTTCAGAAATGAACGAATACTTCTTATGGTATTGTAGACTTGGTCATATCAATGCGACACGGCTAGCTAAGTTACATAAGGATGGATATTTGAATCCGTTCGAATTATCATCTTATGATACTTGTCATTCATGTCTTAAAGGTAAAATGACCAAAACTCCGTTTAGTGGACACGGAGAAAGAGTTACCGAACTCTTAGGGCTGATACATAGTGATGTATGTGGTCCCATGTCTACAGATGCCAGGAACGGTTCTTCATACTTCATTACATTCACTGACGATCTCTCAAGATACGGACATGTGTTCCTGATGAAACACAAGTCTGAAGCTTTTGAGAAATTCAGAGAATATAAGCACGAAGTAGAGAACTAAACGGGCGAAAGTATTAAGCTCTTTCGATCTGATCGAGGAGAAGAATACTTGAGCAATGAGTTTCTGGACTATCTAAAAGTGAATGGGATTCTCTCTCAGCTTACTCCTCCTTATACACCACATCACAACGGTGTATCGTAACGGTGGAATCGCACCCTATTAGATATGGTGCGCTCTATGATGAGCACTGCTGAGTTACCTATTTCCTTCTGGGGGTATGCGCTTGAGACAGCCATACACCTATTGAATATGGTTCCTACCAAATCAGTGCCTACTACTCCATATGAGATATGGAAAGGGAAGAGACCATCTCTTAAGTATGTTAATATATGGGGTTGTCCGGCCTATGTCAAAAGGCAAAATCCGGACAAACTCGAGGCAAGGTCTGTCCTATGCAAGTTTATAGGATATCCCAAGAACTCATAAGGGTATATCTTCTACCACACTGAGGAACAAAAGGTGTTTGTTTCTTGACATGCCACCTTTTTAGAAAAGGAATTTCTTACAAAGGTAATTTGTGGCGAAGTGGTAGAATTGGAAGAAGTTCCAGCAACACAAACTACGATAGAAAATTTAGTGGAACCAGAGGATTCAGTAGTAACCAACGAACCCCAGCCTCTCCACCGATCTCGTAGGGTTTCTCATCCACCTGAGAGATACTACGGTTTTCTCGTTGATGGTGGGAGCGAGGATTGCATCATGGAAGATGATGACCCGACTAGTTTCGAGCAGGTCATCACGAGTGGTGACTCTGTGAAATGGCTGGATGCAATGCGATCTGAGATGGAATCCATGTACACCAACAAAGTATGGACTTTGGAAGTTGCTCCTGAAGGGGTAAAACCCATTGAGAGCAAATGGATCTTTAAGAAGAAACTTGGTGTAGATGGAAAAGTAGAGACTTTCAAAGCTAGACTTATTGCAAAGGGTTTTCGTCAATGACCAGGTGTGGATTATGATGAAACCTTTTCTTCAGTGGCTATGCTTAAGTCCATACGGATCTTACTTTCCATTGCTGCATACCACGACTACGAGATCTGGCAAATAGATGTTAATACCGCCTTTCTAAATAGTGATTTAGAAGAGTGCGTGTACATGACTAAGCCAGAGGGCTTCGTAGACAGTAGGAGAAGTGGAAAGGTGTGCAAGCTGCTTAAATCCATCTATGGGTTAAAGCAGGCATCGCGGAGTTGGAACATCTGCTTTGATATTGTAGTCAAAGAGTTTGACTTCATCAAAAACGTTGATGAGCCTTGTATTTATAAGAAGGTTGCACAGAGTAAGGTTGTCTTCCTCGTATTGTACGTCGATGACATACTCTTGATAGGAAATGATGTTCCTATGCTGCAGTCGGTCAAGCTCTTCTTATCACAAAGATTCTCAATGAAAGATATAGGTGATGCCTCCTGCATACTGGGAATTATAATCTATAGAGATAGATCTAAACGGATATTGGGATTGTCCCAATCCAGGTACATTGACACCATACTAAAAAGGTTTAGTATGGAAGAATCCAAGCGTGGTAACCAACCCACGATCTCTGGATTCACTCTCTTTAAAGAGATGTCTCCCAAGACTGATTTGGAAAGAGCTCGGATGCAAGAGATGCCCTAATCTTCGGCAGTAGGCTCTATCATGTATGCGATGCTATGTACCAGACCCGATGTAGCAAACTCACTAAGTGTAGTGAGTCGGTATCAAGCAGATCCTGGAGAGAGTCACTGGACAGCTGTGAAGAACATTGTCAAGTACTTGCGAAGGACTAAAGAGATGTTCTTGGTGTATGGTAACGGAGAACTCCAGGTGGAGTCCTTTACCGATTCGATCTTCCAAAGTGATAAGGACGACTCTAAGTCGCACTCGGGATTTATCTCTACCCTCAATGGAGGGGCGGTGTGTTGGAAGAGTTCCAAAAGGAAACCGTTGCAGACTCGACGATAGAGGCTGAATACATCGCTGCCAACGATGCTGCCAAAGAGGCTGTCTGGATGAAGAAGTTCATCACTGAACTTGGTGTGGTTCCGTCTATTGAGCATCCAATACCTTTGTATTGCGATAACAATGGAGCTGTGGCTTTGGCCAAGGAACCCAGGTACCATCAGAAGTCCAGATATATTCTGAGGCGGTATCATCTGATCAGGGAGATAGTTGATCGCCGGGAGATCGAGGTCAGGAGAGTTGATACGAAGGACAACACTGCGGATCCACTCATAAAGGACATTCCCCAGATACAGTTTGAGAGATTATTCGGGATGTTAGGTATGAGATACTACAACAGCTGGCCTTAGTGCAAGTGGGAGATTGTTAGTTATATATATGCCCTAGAGGCAATTGTTGTACATATGATGTATATTATAATGGATGCTTGGATATATATAGAGAGGAATTTCTTGCTCGTCATGATAGTATGCTATTTGGTTTCACTTTATCCTAACATGTTGACTTATATTAGTTTACTGTCTTGCTCTCACATGTTGATAAAGCCCTTAGGATATGTACTCTGTAAGTCTACGGTACTGCTCCGGCCATCTGTCCGAGGTCGAAATGCGGAAACAAAAACTTTTTCTTATCTAGAAACCGGCGCTTTCGTATACTTTAAATCCGGATCGAACCATTAATCTACAGCTTGCAACTAGAGAAAGGGTTAGAAAAGCTATACCGATTGTTCCGTGTCCTTCGGTTTTTGGCCACCATCCCAAGCTCCTCGCGGCATCTCCGATCTCGATCTCTTCGTCGGAAAGGGCACCACATCTTCGAGTCTTTTTACGGGCTCAAGCTTCATCCGAAGCAACTCGGGCACGAAGTTCGCTAGCCGACGTGTCCAAGGCGAAGTAGAGAGTGTGTCATCACTTTGTCTCTTGAGGATTTAGTGGATGCCATTAGTGAGGAGATAATGATCTCAAGAAAGAAAGAAGAGGAAGAAGAAGTTTTTCCTTTCTTTTCTTTTGTGTTCTTGTGATAAAATGAGAGAGAGTGTAAGAATAAAAAATGCAAGACCAAACTATCATATGGCAGCCCTCTTTCTCTCTCCCTCTCATTTCAACACTCAAATCCATCAAAAATGTGACACATGCACAAAGAAAGAGACCATGAGTTATCACTTGTGAATGTGTCACAATTAATGCTCTTAATCATGATTTTGTGCTCATTATTTCCACATGCAAACATTAATCCAAATGTTTGCAACAATAAAAAGAGAATGGCATCTACTAAAGTAAACTCATAACGGATCATAAGAGTACCCCACACCTGTATATACATACCTGCATCCGCATTCCGACTGAATGCGAATGCGATGAGACTAAAATAATCCAACAAATCTAATACTAGGATCCTGCTTAAACCAAAGTCTACTAGTATGATCCGTCCAATCATGATCCGTGCACTATTACACGTATATAATCGAACCCTGCCATATATCATACGGCCTCTACAACGTTTCGCCCGAAACTTGAGAAACTGTCTCTGGGGAACTCTAAAGACTCGTCAATACTTTGGCTGTGGATTTAACCACTAGCACGTCAGAGGTACTAGCCGTACGTAACGGGCTACCAGGTATTGACCAAAAGGGAGGTCGATCAGCGAACTCATCCTGACACCCTACTGAGCCTGTCAGTGACAATATTCGTACAGTCCGGTCCGTTCGTCAATGAGCATCGCATGGCGGGCCTAGGGGGTTGGTAAAAGTCAGACCCCCGAAAGCGGTACAAGTCGTGTCGGAGTGTAGCCCAGAACACCCTGAGATACTACTGGAATACCTACCAGTAAATCTCCTGCCTTGGCCAAGGACTTCATGTAATGGCTCTCCTAGACACAGCGCGATCTCACCCCCAATACCGGGAGAGACGAAACCCCTGCCGATCCGCTCACTGTCTCTATGTGGCTCGGGACTGTACCCAACTAAAACCTGTTTGCACGACTCCTTTGAGCCGTGGTAGGGTAGTAATCAAAGCACAGTGGGAACTCACACGAGAGAAATGAAGATCTCAGGTCGATGAACTAACATGTACACATGTCACCAGGGAACTGCTATCTGACGTCCTGTATAATACTAATTAGCATGTTCCCGGCGAGTCCTGTCCGGTGTACTCATAACCCAATGAGCACCTGTATACATCTTAGGTGAACCAACTGACACCAATGGCTTGTGAGACCAGCCACCGCCCCTCGTCGGGGTCTCGACTGTATACACTAGTCTACTAATGGAGTATCGATGCCCAGTCTCGAAACTCCCACGACTAGGGACCACTTTAAGGATGTGCTTATAAACTACCCAACTCTCACGTATATGATCGCCGTCATACTGCTGGTAGTCAAGCAAGAATCCTAAGGGCTCTATCAACATGTAATAGCGACCTGTAAGGTCACCTAAAGCAGTACACGATGATAAAGACAAACCATGGTAGCATACTATTCTCTATCAACGTGTAATAGTGAACTACAATATCACCTAAAACATGTACACGACGATAAAGACAAACCATATAGTATACAAACCTCTCGAGTAAGACTGTCCTACCGGTATAGGTCCTCCCTCAATCATTGCAATCACGTGCCTGCGATCCAATAATTGATTCTGAGGGCGCTATATCCAATAATCTCCCACTTGCACTCAAGGCTAATTATTGCGATGTCGCATACTCACAGCCCGTGTGATACCGAACACCCAACTCCTCTACTAATCAGTCTCACAAATCCCGTTTGCGAAACTATTGCGTTCGAGGAATAGCCTCAGTGAGTGGATCCGCCCTAATGTTTCTTTTTATGTCTCTCTTTATCTCAAGTTCGCAGAGAAAACCATCTCCCAAAATGAGCAATACCTGTCTTAGAATATGTTTGGATGTCTGATGGGACCTAGTTCATAAATGAACTCTAAATCCAAACTTCTTAGACTGTATCGTCAACTGAACTTAATCAGTATCATGCGCCATGCCTCCCTCAGTATCCGCTTGGACCACCTGTCAAAAATACTGCCCCTCGTCAGAGGGAAAAACAATAACTCTGACAGTCACTCTTTCATCCATGTCACCATGGAAGCCTGGAATGATAACTTTCTCCTAAAAGTGGCTGTTGTTATCATATCCCTAGAATATCCACTTATGTTCTAAAACTGTTTCCGAACGTTTCTCCAGGATAGGATTAATATCAACTTACTACATCTCGTGCAAAAACAATATCTGGTGTGGTACTTGAAATCTCATGATTGACTCAATTGCCTAAGCAAGTGATCTGCCAATTGTTGGATATAGTGCCCTCTAAGTCAATTATTGGATCGCAGATACGTGATTGCAATGATTGAGGGAGGACCTATACCGATATGAAAGTCTTGCTCGAGATGATAGTATACTATCTGGTTTGTCTTTATCATCGTTTACATGCTTTATTTCTCTATTGCATGTTGATAGAGCCCATAGGATTCTTGCTTGACTGCCAACAGTATGATGGCGATCATATACGTGGGAGCTGGGGTCTGTAAGCACATCCTTAAGGTGTCCCTAGTCGTAGGAGTTTCGAGACAGGGCATCGATACTCCAGAGTAGACTAGTGTATACAGTCGAGACCCCGACGAGGGGCAATGGCCGGTCTCACAAGCCATTGGTGTCAGTTGGTTCACCTAAGATGTATACAGGTGCTCATTGCGTTATGAGTACACCGGACAGGACTCGCCGGGAACATGCTAGTTGGTATTATATATATCGTCAGATAGCAGTTCCCTGGTGACATGTGTACAGGTTAGTTTGTCGATATGAGATCATCATTTGTCTCGTGTGAGTTCCCACTGTGCTTTGATTACTACCCAACCACGCTCAAAGGAGACGTGCAAATAGGTTTTAGTTGGGTACAGTCCCGAGCCATATGGAGGCAGTAAGCGGATCGTCGGGGATTCGTCTCTCTCGGTATTGGGGGTTGATGTCGTACAGTGCACGGGTGGCCATCACTAGAAATTCTCGGCCGAGATAGTAGAGAATTACTGATTTGGATCAGTAGTTTCTCAGGAGGTGATGGGCTTCATACCGACACGAATTATCGCGTTATTAGGGGTCTGACTTAATCCACCCCCCTAGACTCGATATGCGATACTCTTAGACGAACGGACCGGACTGTACGGATATTGTTACTGTCAGGCGCAGTAGGGTTTTCTGGATGAGTTCGCTCGTCAGCTTCCCTTCCGCTCAATACATAGGCAACCGTTACGTACAACTTGTACATCAGACGTGCTAGTGGTTATACCCAGTGCCAGTGTGTTGATGAGTAATTAGAGTCCCCCACAGACAGTTTCTTAAGTTCGGGCGAAACGTTGTAGAGGCCGTATGGTTTTAAGGCAGGGTTCGGAAAATGCACGTGCGTTTACGCACGTGTCATATTTCGGGCAGATAATATTGGTGGGCTTTGGTTTAAGCCGGATCCAAGTATTATACTGTGTAGATATAATATCTTTGTTTTAGTTGCATTTGTATTCGGTCGTAATACAAATGCTGGTATGTTTAAACTTTTACGGTGTTATTCTGAAATTCGTTTCAGGATCGCTTTTGGAAGTTGCCAGTTTCCTGTTTTCTATCGGCCGTATTAAACATTCGGTTTAATGCGTATTTATCTTTTCTTGATGAGTGTGGAAGATTCTAGAAGATTCTAGATTGGTGACAAGGCTTGATGATTCATAGTTAGCATTAAATGTGTGATGATGTGTTAAGGTGACTAGGTTAATGATCATTGGTTTGCATTTAATGTTTTTAGTGATTCATTCTTTCATTTATGAGTTATGATAAGTATCATATCTTATGGTCACCTCCTCCCCTTCTCCTACACTCACCACACCTCTTCAAGTAGTGGCCGGCCCCTCATTTGAAAGAGAGGATGGATTTTGCAAAGGAAAAAAGTATATGATTTGGATTCATGGAAATTAGATAGTTAGATTTCTCATTTCACCCGATTCCAAAAGGCAACTTCATTAACCGTTCATCCATAGCTTCGGATGTAACGAGACAAAGTGTTCTACTCATTCTCTACATCAATCTTGGTCATCTCTTTTAGCAAACTTGATGATCGAGTTGCCTTGGTTCAGAGGAGGGAGCCCGTTTAAAGATCCGTAGACGTGGTACCACCTGAACGAGAAGACTGGAGATTCAGGAGATCGGAGCAGCCGCAACAAAGCGTGGGATGATGGTTGAAGACCGAAGGACTCGGATCGTTCGGTATAACATTTCTACCCACTTTGTAGTTTGTTAGTTTAGCTTTAATGGCAGATCCGGGTTATAATATGCGATAGCGCCATTAGCAAAAGTTTTTATTCCGCATTTGCCGTCTGTTAGACGGCCGGGGCGCTACCGTGTACTTACAGTGGTATCAGAGCCTCACCATTAAGCATTACTAATTTGTGCTAACATGTTTAAAATATCGATCGAGCAAAATTTCAAAAACTACAGTTTTTCTGTTCAAAGTTTCTGTCGATTTTTTAAAGGGTCTAAAAATTATTTTGCATATCACAGAAAATTGAGCAGGGTTTTTGAAGAATTACCGTGAAATTTGGGCACGTGTTGCCACAGTACCGCCGCGGATCCGCGGTCAAACCTAGGGTTTGACCACGGAACCGCGGCCAGTATGTGGCAACAGTGGACCAAATTTTTCCAGTGAGTTCTTCATTTGAAATTGTGGTTTTTGGTATATTTCTTTTGGGCCCAGATTTTCTTACTGTACACCAGATGTTTATGGGGCCTACTTTGGGATATTTTGTTGGTTGAAATTTAAGCGTGTTATTTTACAGTACTTATATTATATCTCCGACCGGGAATGTCATTCGAGCGGTAAATTGCGTCTAATTGCTATAGCTCTTTTAGACGGATTTGCGAACGTGACATTCGCGTTAATGTTCTGTGTTGTGCTGTGATGTTGCGGATTTGTCGTGGTGGATAGCAGTGTGCAATGGTAGTGCTTTTTGAATTTATTTGTACATTTCATATTGCGGGGCGAGCGTCCAACATATGGACTGCCGTCACTGCCTGTTTGTATAATATTCTTTTGGGGCACGACCGAGCTGAGGTCGATGTACCCGTTGTATATATATTTATTTCTGTACTAGGTTTACCCCACGACGGAGTGCACGGATAGCCGGGTTCTGGAGGGCAACGGGTCCGTATCTCATAGCTTTGAGAGGCAGAGGGGCCTCACTCTAGAATTGGCAGACTATTCGCCGCACTCGTAGGGGGTATAGGTTGACCCAAGGAGGGGTGCTCAAGTTACCGGATTCCGTGAAATGCCGGGTGGTCCATTCACTATGCTGTAGGGGGCTGCCTCTCTTCAGGTTTTAGCGGGTAACTTGCCGCACCCGTAGGGGTCTAGGTTTCATTGCACAGGCTATCCACACGACCACGGGAACGTCGGGTTTCAGTAGCGGCTCTGTGAAACCCGGGGATCCCAGATTATCTGTATTGTTCTATGATACTTATTACTTTATCTATAATGTTGCATATTATCGTGCCTGGAGCGATTACTGTATATTGGTATATATACTATTAGATGTTGTATATGTTTTACACTCGCGCTAGTCAAGTCCCCGCTCTGTCGTTAGTTAAGTAACCTAACGGGTGATGACGGGACCCAGTGACGAATGCGGATGGCATATACGTACATTTTATTTTTCGTTTTTTTCTGGTGTGATTAATTGACGGGACTGCATTGATTCTTATCAATGCAAGGATAAAACAAACCTATATTTGATGTTGTTGGAACCAAATTTAAAAAGTGTTATTACAAAGACGTTTTCTTTTGTTTTGCATAGCGATATTCAGTTAGAATATCCTGCACTTCATTCGACGATGCAAGGGCCGAGATCCCTTCACCCGGAGTGACTCCTTGGGCAGAGGTTTACGTCAGGGTAATAACTTCACTATAGTCGATTACAAGTTGCTTTGCATCGCGATATTCAGTTAGAATATCCTACACCTCATTCCACGAGGAAAGAGCCGAGATCCCTTCACCGGGAGTGACCTCTTTAGCAAAATATTTTCGCAGCTATATTGTTATAAAAAGCTATCAGGTTCCTTCAGCGATATCAAGTTCATTACGTTAAATGTTTTTCGCCAAAAACCAGCCGTAGCCCTCCATCATTTCTTTTGGGTATTCAGTAGTATTCAAGCTATGTATTTTGGCCAAAGTCAAGGCATAGTGTTTGGTAGCTGCTGGGTATTCATTTGTTGCATAGATAGATAAGTTGGTTTGGGACAGTCGTTCTGCCATTTTGGCCAAAGTCAAGGGCATGTGCGGGTGGGTTCAAATTGACCTGGATAGTGACGGGAAGAACTTGGCATGTGACTTATGACATTTTGACTAAAGCCAAGGTCATAAGAGCATGGGGCAAAAATTACATCGGGAGTTTCAAACATACAGGAAACTTGCCAGGCATGCGCATACGATCCGGAGTGTGATAACTTGAGTGGCTTCCATCAAGTTATCATGCGATGATAGTTGGATCTCGATTCGCACTATGAGTTAGTTTACTCTTCGGGTGATCCCGATTGATTCTTCTTTCTGGTTTGGAGGAGAATTTGACGGAACAGTGGGAGGTTTCCTGATTAGATAAAGTGATAACCATTCTGATCTAGGTTAGAGGGCACGCAGAGTGTTTCTTTTCTCTTTCTCTCTTTGGCAGCGACCTTTGACCGACCCTAGACTATGACTAAGTAACCAATTTGACCGAACCTTCTTAAAATACTGGCTTTTGGATTGTCTAAAGTTGCATAAGTCATTGCCGCTCCTTCTTTTACCCTTTGAATTTCTCAGAACACCCCGTATTACTACGGATATTCACTTCCATTGGATAGATCCATCGTATGGTCATATACGAACTCGAAGGTACTACTTCGAGGATGGATCCAGGTTCAGGAGAAATAGAATAAGGTATTATTCAGTTGTCTTTTATTATCACCTTCTCTCAAGTTGCGAGGGTTCCTTAGTTTAGGAGAGTACACCTATTACGCTTATTGGATAGTCTTATTCCAAACCATAGGCTGGTGCCGAAAGGTAGGGAATGAAGAAAACCAATTAGCATAAGAAGGGTGTTCAGAACGTAATAACTAAAGACAAAATAAAGGGATTAGAAAGAGGGTAAAGTAAATTGCGACTGTTACCATTCACGATCAAACCGCGTACTTCATCGGTACTCCTATTTTCACCTTTGCTTTTTCCCCAGTTCGGGAGAAATATAATAAGGTATTATTCAGTTGTCTTTTATCATCACCTTCTCTCAAGTTGCGAGTACTCCTAGGATTAGGAGAGTACACCTATAATGCTTACTGGATAGTCTTCTTTCAAACCATAGGCTGGTGCCGAACGGTAGGGAAGGAAGAAAACCATTTAGCCTAACGATGGTGTACAGAAGGTAACGACTAATGACAAATAAATGGATTTGGAGAAAAGGCAAAGAAATATAAGGTTAAAGCCATGAATTGGATTTTGGAAGAGGCATTACTAAGAATACCAGGATACCCCTACGAAACAGTTTCATGTTTCAGTGCATTGTTAAAGGAAAACTGATTTGCCGATTAGATACTTACTCCAAGGTATGTATTTACCAAATAAGATTCTCACATCTGTATGGTTTTACAGATGATGAGTGGGAGTAGGTTATTGAGAATAAGGTGATCATCCTCATTATATCAGAACTCGTTGTAATTGGTGATATTTGAGAAAGTCGCCTGAGTTTTTGCCGGATGGCATGTATTTGGTTTTGAGTATCCGTTGTTGTGCACCAATTTCAAAATGATATATCTGTACGTTTATTTTTTATAAAGTGAGATATACCTTTTTGAAATTATGTCCATGACATTACCTATATCAGTTGACGATTTGGTAAGGAGCATTAAACAACGGAGTAGTTCTTAAACCATAAGTACAGTTTTCAACCTACGATGCGCAGGTTTTGAGTTATTCAACTCAGCGGACTTATACAGAGTATTGTATATTGTCCAGAGTCCGTCAGGACAAAGGGGTCGGTCCTCGTACTATGTTCTGTTTACTTATGAGTTCTCTAGATTTTAGACAAGTGTTTCGTAGAAATACAAGATCTAAGTTTTGTGAAGTTGTGGGTATAAGAATAAAGTAGAGAACCAGGTGTCACAAGTATCGGGATTCTTCAAAGAGATCGAAGATGTAGATTCTTGTGATTGGTATTCAGATGATATTAATGGTTTTGAGAAACTTGTTTCTCTTTCAGGTTACACATAATTGGATGGATTCCTAAGTTGAGTAATGATGATTAGCCTCTCTCCATTAAGTTGATATGCACTGGAGACAGATGCATGATTTGAATCCGGTTCCAATTAAATAAGTGCCAAAATTTCTATATTGAATATAGAATGGTTCATATCTTAACGATGTTAAGGTATGGGGAGTTGTCCAGCTTATGCTTAAAACCAGACTCTGGATAACTCAAGGCACGTTTCTGTAATGGCAGTTTGTAGGTTGATCCTGGTTTTGACGAGGGTTGATTTTCGGCCATCTGGAAGGTCAATAGTGATATTGTTCTTGACTCGCCACAGTTTTAGTAAAATGGATTTTTTCAGAAAACAGTAGTGGGAGTATGGTAGAACTGGAAGTGATTCCAGAACCGCAAACGATTACGGAAAATTTAATAGGACCTATATATTCAATCAGGTTAGGCATTCCATTAGCCACTCCGCAGATATGGTCGGTAACCTCAAACACCCGAGAGGTACTCCGGTAGCCTCAAGAACGGTGACAGGGAGGTTCTTGTTTACCCAGACTTGACACTACTGTTGTTCCAGACTATGAGACTCGGCAGGAGGATAAGTATAGCGTCGTTCTAAACTAGCTTTAGAAGTGTACGTATATATTATTCTGCCAGAGGGTTGTTTTGGTCAGTGGGAGCAGCGGAAGCATAGTGGGCAAGTAGCTTATGTCTATTTATAGACTTAAGCAGATATAGCAGAGATAGATCATCTAGTTTTGATGTGACGGTCATAGGTTCGACTTCATCAGAATAGAGGATGGATCTGTTAAGAAGGTAGTAGGGTGTGATGTCCTGGTATTTGGATGACATACACAGAGTAGGAAGTAAAATTCCTATACTACAATCGGTTGTACTGTGGTCGTCACACAGTTGTTTCTCCAGACAGGATATGAATATAATATCTGACATTCTGGTTACTAGATTTATGGTTTTAGATCTAGATTTGGATAGTTTCCCAATGTGGGTACTTTGATTGTATTTTAATAGTATTTTAGAAAAGATGACTCCTGGCATGGTGGTGTACCTGCAGATGATGGAGTCACCCTCTCTAAAGGTGTCTTACAGACTAAAGAGGAGAAGGACGTGCATGATTGGCAGATCACTTGCTTAGGCAATTGAGTCAATCGTGAAATGTCAAGTACCACACCAGATGTTGTTTTTGCACTAGATACGATAAGTTTATATTAATCCAATCCTGGAGAAACATTAGGAAGAAGTTTTAGAACATGAATGGATGTTCTATGGATTTGATAATGGCAGCCTCCTTGTGGAGACGGTTATCATTCCAGGCTTCCAAGGTGACCTGGATGACAGAGTGATTGTCAGAGTTATAGCTTTCCCTCTGACGAGGGACAGTATTATGGACAGGTGGTCCAAGAGGATACTGTGGGAGGCATGGTGCGTGATGCTGATTAGCTTCAGTTATCAATACAGTCTAAGAAGTTTGGATTTGGAGTTCACTTATGAACTAGGTCCCATCAGATATCTAGACATATTCTAAGACACCCATTACTCGATTCGGGAGATGGCTTTCTCCGAGAACTTGAGATTAAGAGAGATATAGAAAGAAACATCAGGACGGATCCACTCACCGAGGCTATGAGTATGCGTGTCACGCCCCGCTTCCCAAAATACGGAATACGAGGGGTTGACAAGGCCAGCCATGCTCCTACGGTCAAGGAAATATCCTGCCGTTGTCACACTTCGGCTTCTATCTTTACATGGTAAACAGTAAACAATACTCAGGTAATGAGAAATGCAGTAACTGAAACAAAACAATACAAGAACTGACCTGATAGAAATCAATGGGGTATAACTCTGGATAGCTAAACAAGATGTCCGTGATGTACGTCTGGTCCTGGTCCCGGCTAAATCCACTCCTCACACTGAGCATGCATACTCAGGTCGTCAGAGCGACACAATAGCAATATATTATATATATATACAAGTGACAATTCGAACAGTGATAATAGATATATATGAAAGTAAATCAAGAGGGTATAGGTATGAACATGCAGTAACCAAAGAAGTGTCTAATAGATCAGATGAACAGTAAAGCAGTAAAATAATATGCCAGGTATGTCAACAACGGTAAGTAATGTATAGCAATGCCATTATCCCTATCAGTCTCTAAGTCTCACTGTACAGGTCACTAAGCCTATCGTCAGTCCAAGTGTGAGAGTCAACCACTCGCGAGTGTCCTCCACCCAAGGGTAGGACCTAAGGGCAAGGGACCACGGGCCCAACTTGTAACTCACGGTAATAATCATGTACCGTGTAAATCTCCATATATCTCCATATATATAAGCCGGCATGGGACTCCCGAGATTCTATTGAACTCACACTCAAACTACCCCACACCCCGTGGTCTACATCAAACGCTAACCATAACCTCAAATACCAGTCGGTCTGTGACAAGTCTGCACGAGAACTGGAGACAGGATCTCCATCAAGAACGCCCCGACTAATACTCAAGATAAATAGCAGTGTATGGTGCCTTATCTATGACACCCATGCAAGAGCTTCCATAAGTGTCCCATACCACTTATAGTCACACGTACACGCGTCCCACAGACGTCGACAATGCAATAGAGTAATAAGTTTCACTGATTGTGTACAAGTACGTGTCACTTTCACTTATTCACTTATGCACGAACACTAACGTACTTGCCACAATCATCACTAATACCTAACACTGGGTAATGCACATGATCATTAGGTTATCAATGCAGTGACATATGTATGATATGATGAGGAAACAGTATCTAAAGCAATGATTAAGATGTCATAAAACAGTATTCTACCACTTGCACAATTTATCATAAATCATATGGATACAGTTTAGCAAAACGATGAATGGGGTATAAATAGTACCTTCAATTATCTATCCAGCGAATTTAGTTCCACGGCAATCGGGTTTCAGGATCACTAGTTATGGCCATTTCATTTTAAGCGTTCATGGCTGGAAATCCGGTTTCAGAATCGAAAGTCCGTTTCGGAATGCATTTTAATCCTAGTTGGGATCAGATTTTAGCGACGCTACAGTTGGATGAAATCTAGGGTTTTGAGTAAGGTTTTCAACGCAATAGACGGATCCTCAATCGCGTCTGGACGTCAGGAGTTATACACTGTTTAACACAAGTATGTCACCTCTGAATCTGTTCTGGACTGTTATATGTCCCGATCTTTTAAATTACAGATTAAATAGCAAATGATGACGAAACAGGATGAAACCACTTGTGCTATATAGCTAATAGATTCTCCTTTAATGAACAGCAGAGTTCCGCAAGATACGAGTTAAGGAAGCACGGTGGTACTCATTATGGGACAGTAAGCAATAATCAGAGTCGCTCTGGACTGCAGTCCAGAGTCGCACCCTGAACCAAATATTGTCACAATTTAAGTACAGAAATCATTAGAAACTTGCATAGAGTTATAGTTCGTCGAGTCAGATTCGATTTAAGCTCTCGAACGGATCATTCCAGTATGTACATAATTTATGGTGATTTTAACGGTTTTCAGGTACGAGAAATTTCCAGTTTTACAGGTATACTTGGGGGTATTCATTTTAGCCACTAACAGTCGTATTATCCAGTGAAATTTATACATAGTATTCAATATCACATGGTCCAGCAAATGCCCTCACGTTCCATCAATTTAAATGAGCATTTCCATTGAGATCATGCATCGAACAGTTGAGTCATATAAATTATTGAGAATTGTAAATTGTAATATATACGATCTAAGTTTATAACACGAATATATTAGCATGTAGCAAGTAAAATACTTGCCTGGAGACGTTCTGGTGATGCACGGCAGCGGCAACGGCGATCTCTGTAGGTGTTCGACGAAATGCCGGGGCTCGACTAGGCTTGGGCTTGCGTCGCAGGGATCGGCACCGTGGAGCTTGACTCGGAGATGGAGACGGGCTGCTGCGGACGGTGACAACGAGCTTAGGTGATGGCCGATAGCGCAGAGGCCACAGGTGACAGCTAGGTGTTGTAGTTGGGTGTGAGGTGGTTGGTTGATAGAAGAAAGAGAGAGACAGAGAGAGCGAGTGAGAGAGTTAGACAGGGAGAGAGAGAAAGAAAGAGTGTAACAGAGAGAGAGAGATGTAGAGAGAGAGAACAGAGAGATTGAGAGAGAGGGAGAATTAGAGAGAGACAGAGAGAGAAAGAGAGAGAACCGGAGAGAGAGAGAGAAAGAGAGAGAGAACAGGGAGATGCAGAGGTTGATGTTACCGTGGGGGAGAGAGAGAGACGTTGCCGAGGAAGAGGGGGTGAGGGAGACGTCGACGGTGGGGAGAGCTCCGGTGAAGGGCGATGGGGCTCGGGTTTGCAGGGAATGGATGAGTGGGGGTTTGAGATGGAGGTGAGGGCGTTGGTGATCAGAGGTAGGATTGTCGAGGACGAGGGTGCTGCGAAGAGGTGAGGTGAGGAGTGGGTGAGGCGATGGAGGTGATCGGGAGATGATCGACGACGGCCAGGGGCGATGGTGTTCGAATGTTGAGAGGGAGAACGGGAGTGAGGGGGACTCGGTGGCGAGGAGGGTGGTGAAGAGGAGAGAGGTGAGGGAGGCGAGACGAACTGATTGTTGTGGTCGTCCTCATCGGCGGTGGCGTCATCGTCGGGTTGTGGAATGCAGGGACTCGAGCGGTTGAAAGTTTGGAAGGGGGAGAGAAGTGAGTTCGAGGGTATGAGGGAGAGAGAAGGAGAGACGACGAGGGGATAATGGCTTGGCGTCAGCGTGAGCGTGGGCAACGGCGCTGTGACGTGGGCACGAGCATGGGCGGAGGAGGCGGATTGCGAGAGACAGGGAGCGGGAAAAATGGGGAGTAGCCGTTGGGGAAGAAGGCAGGGTGTGGGCCGGGTTGGAGTGGGCTAGGCCAGAAAATATAAAAGAATTATAAAGGAAAGGAAATGGGCCGGGCTGCTCTAATAAATGATATCAATTTAATTCGTGGGCTGAGGGAATTATGAAAAAGAAAATGGGTGTTGGGCTGGGATTGGTTTAAGAAGGATTTTAATTTAAAGAAATGGGCTGAAGGAATAAAAGGTGGGAAATTATATATTTGGTTTCAACTGGGTTTTGAATTTAAGGAAAATTAAATAATTATAATTAGAATAAAACAATTTTGTAAATAATATATATATATATATATATATATATATATATATAAAATACGGAATATGTTGTTCAAAAAGAGTTGGGTATTACATCATACAACCCTTACAAAAATTTCGTCCTCGAAATTTAAAGGAAACGACAAGCTATAAAATAATAGTGAAAAGTTACCATATCGAACACCAATACATAGTGGTTTACTTAAAACGGGTGGATAAAATTTTGAAGGTATATATATGTAAGAACAACATACAAAAAGATAGGTCTAAATAGGTGTAAGGCAGGAACAACTATAAGGGCAATTACATGTATACGAGAATACAGATAACAATAACGAACAATAATAATCAAAGCGTGTTCGATAAAAACGAAACCCAAATATGTGCACATATACGTATATCAAAAGTAGCATAGCAGAAATAATAAGTATAAGGCACAACCATTTATAATAGTAACCATAAGCACATTACCCGAAAATAAAGTAGCAACCCTAAAATAAGGAAGGAATTGTCGACAGGTTAAACATTTTAGGACAATGTATCGATCAAATAGTTTTAAAATAACTTAGAAAACCCACATAGTGAAAATAAGAAACATGGAACGAAAATATGCGCGATGTAAGGTTGTGCTACCGAAAATGAGAATAATAGTAGTGTACTTAAAATACATAAAACGGAGTAATCAATAACACGCATTCTTCGATAAATACAAAGCAATGAAAACTAAATTTTCGAATAACAATATCCCTAAATATAGTTAAGGTAACAGGGAAAGCACCAATATGTTTAGGTGAGCTAGGGTAGGGATTACAATGGAGTGTGGCTCATACAAAAGGTCGGAGTGTGACGGCTTTAGACTGAAGGTCAAAGAGATTGGGGTCAGCACATGAAGTAAGGGTGAGCAGCAAGAGATTACTTGGGGAAAAGAATGTATGGGGAGGACAACAGTCGATACATCATGTGAATCAGAAATCCGAAGGATCGGCTAACTCGGAAAATTTACTATCAATTTCCCCCCTCCGAAGGATCTCAAACGAGGCATAAACGAAGGATGAAGGGTGGCCCCTTCAAAAGATCAGGGTGCGGTACTTGTTAATCTCAGTGAGGGTTAAAACAATACAAGGAGTAGGGGTGTACAGATCTCAGCAGGAAAAATAAATGTATATGAGAAATAATCAAGCATCAAGTGAACTAAGAAGATCGAAAAATAGGCAAACTCAGCAATTTATTTCATTCCAGAAGATTTTAAACAAAGCATTCTCAAAGACGAAAGGTGGCCCTAAACTATACACAGATTTATTTGGCCAGAGAAGACAACAGCTAAAACCTTGTCAGTCGCGGTTGTGGAGGTTCAGCAGGTTGCGGTAGGCTCGCGCGCTCAGGTAGGGGCGTCCATTCCCATATCGCCTCGCAGTGATCGCCATTGGGAGTTCTTCTACCGCAGGGTCTTGTTCTTCTGTTCCATCATCCTCGGCTGGAGCTTCTTCATCGAGGTCTGCCTCCATGTGGTTCTCTTCTTCTGGATTCTCTTCCATGGGATTTTCCTCCACTAGATTTTCTTCTATCTGGTCTTCCTCGGGATCTTCCTCTATCGGGTTCTCTTCAGGGTCTCCTTCCTCTTCGTCGGAATCGCCTACCATGTCAACCTCTGGGGCGGCGGCTCCTTCGTCCTCAGAATCGCTATTTCCGAAAATGACCTGGGGACCATTGATCTCATCGTCAGAACTCATCAGCGTGAGGTCTAAAGAAACGCATGATTATGCATCCTCATCTAGATGTGGCGCTGCTTCAGGGTGGGCCATGGCCTGAAAAGAGGGAGTCATGATTAGACAGTGGAACACATCAAGAAGATGGCTAAGGGTACGGAGTATAGGAAAATATGCGGTGGGCAGGAACTGGAAAATCATAATAAAAATGCTGTGAAGTGTATGAATAAGGGGAAAGCAAGAGAATGATACATATATTATGATTCAAATTTTTTTATTGCATTCAACTAAAAGTTCAACGGATACAAGATTTCAAACGAAATGAAATATTTATAAGAGGATGATAACATTACTACTGAAAGTAGAAAACATGAAAATTCTTCTTGGACTACTAGACCGCTGCATTCTCGTCACGCGAGTTGAATCCTACGCTGGGTCCGCCTTATCCTCGAGGTTCGAACTACGCAATCATCATCACTTGGCAGGAGTGGAGGGTGTGTACGAGTCTCCTCCTTGTAGTTCCTTCCTTTTTAGGCAACCGTTGATAAGATGTTCGCTGGATCCGCAAATCAGACATTTCCCTTGGGCACGGCGACAATCCCTCTGAAGATGTCCTGGCCTCTTACAGTACCCACAACATTGGGTCTTCTGCTGCTTCTGTCGCGGGGAAACAAATTGGCGCTTCATCTTCTTCTCTTTTTCTCGTCTAACAGGGATCCCTTTACAATTTGAGACTCCCGCTGGTGCCTGATTCATCTGCCTTCTCAGTCCTTCAGCTAACAAGTCGTTCGTTCGCTCCTGGGCTTCCTTCAGACCTTGCAGTACACTCAGAATCTCAACGGTCTGAATCTGGGGAGTGGAGATAGAGAAAGAGTCGTTGGACGACATGATTCTGAAAAAACAATTTTGAGAACGATATAAGGCACAAGCTATAGGAATTAAAATATAGTATGGATTGGGCAGGGAATCAAGAACATCGGGTGTGATGAAATTCATTACAAGTGGAAATCAACTGTAAGACTCTAAGTCACTTAAACAGAGTACGGTAGTGTAACTATAATGTAGTTCACAATTACAACCACGTAACTTTGCCAAGTCATCTGAAACCCTACCGAATGGATAGCAGAACACACAATATGAATATGGATCAAGAATAACAAGTTTACAACCTAGACCGATAGATGTCTTAGATTGTCAAGCTATACACGGAAAACTACAATCCCAATCGAAGCAAAACCTATCTCTGATACCAACTAAACCATGTCACACCCCGCTTCCCAAAATACGGAATACGAGGGGTTGACAAGGCCAGCCATGCTCCTACGGTCAAGGAAATATCCTGCCGTAGTCACACTTCGGCTTCTAGCTTTACGTGGTAAACAGTAAACAATACTCAGGTAATGAGAAATGCAGTACCTGAAACAAAACAATACAAGAACTGATCTGATAGAAATCAAAGGGGTATAACTCTAGATAGCTAAACAAGATGTCCGTGATGTACGTCTGATCCTGGTGCCGGCTAAATCCACTCCTCACACTGAGCATGCATAATCAGGTCGTCAGAGCGGCACAATAGCAATATAATATATATATATATATATATATATATATATACAAGTGACAATTCGAACAGAGATAATAGATATATATGACAGTAAATCAAGAAGGTATAGGTATGAATATGCAGTAACCAAAGAAGTGTCTAATAGATTAGATGAACAATAAAGCAGTAAAATAATATGCCAGGTATGTCAACAACGGTAAGTAATGTATAGCAATGCCATTATCCATATCAGTCTCTAAGTCTCACTGTACAGGTCACTAAGCCTATCGTCAGTCCAAGTGTGAGAATCAACCACTCGCGAGTGTCCTCCACCCAAGGGTAGGACCCAAGGGCAAGGGACCACGGGTCCAACTTGTAACTCACGGTAATAATCTTGTACCCTATAAATCTCCATATATCTCCATATATATAAGCCGGTATGGGACTCCCGAGATTCTGTTGAACTCACACTCAAACTACCCCACACCCCGTGGCCTACATCAAACGCTAAGCATAACATCAAATACCAGTCGGTCTGTGACAAGTCTGCACGAGAACTGGAGACAGGATCTCCATCAAGCACGTCCCGACTGATACTCAAGATAAATGGTAGTGTCTGGTGCCTTATCTATGATACCCATGCAAGAGCTTCCATAAGTGTCCCATACCACTTATAGTCATACGTACACGCTTCCCACAGACGTCGACAATGCAATAGAGTAATAAGGTTCACTGATTGTGTACAAGTACGTGTCACTTTCACTTATTCAATTATGCACGAACACTAACGTACTTGCCACAATCATCACTAATACCTCACACTGGGTAATACACATGATCACTAGGTTAGCAATGCAGTGACATATGTATGATATGATGAGGAAACAGTATCTAAAGCAATGATTAAGATGTCATAAAACAGTATTCTACCACTTGCACAATTTATCATAAATCATATGGATACATTTTAGCGAAATGATGAACGGGGAATAAATAGTACGCTCAATTATCTATCCAGCGAATCTAGTTTCACGCCAATCGGGTTTCAGGATCACTAGTTATGGCCATTTCATTTTAAGCGTTCGTGGCTGGAAATCCGGTTTCAGAATCGGAAGTCCGTTTCGGAACGCATTTTAATCCCAGTTGAGATCAGATTTTAGCAACACTACAGTTGGATGAAATCTAGGGTTTTCAGTAAGGTTTTCAACGCAATAGATGGATCCTCAATCGCGTCTGCACGTCAGGAGTTATACACTGTTTAAACTAGTATGTCACCTCTGAATCTGTTCAGGACTGTTATACGTCCCGATCTTTTAAATTACAGATTAAATAGCAAATGACGACGAAACAGGATGAAACCACTTGTGCTATCTATTTAAAAGATTCACCTTTAATGAACAGAAGAGTTCCGCAACAAACGAGTTAAGGAATCAAGGTGGTACTCATTATGGGACAGTAAGCAATAATCAGAGTCGCTCTGGACTGCAGTCCAGAGTCGCACTCTGAACAAAATATCGTCACAATTTATGTACAGAAATCATTAGAAACTTGCATAGGGTTATAGTTCGTCGAGTCGTATTTGATTTAAGCTCTCGAACGAATCATTCCAGTATGTACATAATTTATGGTGATTTTAACGGTTTTCAGGTACGAGAAATTTCCAGTTTTAGAGGTATACTTGGGGGTATTCATTTTAGCCACTAACACTCGTATTATCTAGTGAAATTTATACATAGCATTAAATATCACATGGGCCAGCAAATGCCCTCATGTTCCGTCAATTTAAATGAGCATTTCCATTGAGATCATGCATCGAACAGTTGAGTCATATAAATTATTGAGAATTGTAAATTGTAATATATACGATCTAAGTTTATAACACGAATATATTAGCATGTAGCAAGTAAAATACTTGCCTGGAGACGTTCTAGTGATGCACGGCAGCGGCAACGGCGATATCTGTAGGTGTTCGACGAAATGCCGGGGCTCGACTAGGCTTGGGCTTGCGTCGCAGGGATCGGCACCGTGGAGCTTGACTCGGAGATGGAGACGGGCTGCTGCGGACGGCGACAACGAGCTTAGGCGATGGCCGATAGCGTAGAGGCCACAGGTGACGGCTAGGTGTTGTAGTTGGGTGTGAGGTGGTTAGTTGATAGAAGAGAGAGAGAGACAGAGAGAGCGAGTGAGAGAGTTAGACATGAGGGAAAGAGTGTAACAGAGAGAGAGAGAGGAGACAGAGAGAGAGAGAGAGATGTAGAGAGAGAGAACATAGAGATTGAGAGAGAGGGAGAATTAGAGAGAGAGACAAAGAGAGAGTGGGAGAGAACCGGAGAGGGAGAGAACCGGAGAGAGAGAGAGAAAGAGAGAGAGAACAGGGAGATGCAGAGGGTGATGTTACCGTAGGGGGGAGAGAGAGACGTTGCCGAGGAAGAGGGGGTGAGGGAGACGTCGACGGTGGGGAGAGCTCCGGTGAAGGGCGATGGGGCTCGGGTTTGCAGGGAATGGATGAGTGAGGGTTTGAGATGGAGGCGAGGGCGTTGGTGATAGGAAGTAGGATTGTCGAGGACAAGGGTGCTGCGAAGTGGTGAGGTGAGGAGTGGGTGAAGCGATGGAGGTGATCGGGAGATGATCGACGACGGCCAGGGGCGATGGTGTTCGAATGTTGAGAGGGAGAATGGGAGTGAGGGGGACTCGGTGGCGAGGAGGGTGGTGAAGAGGAGAGAGGTGAGGGAGGCGAGATGAAGTGATTGTTGTGGTCGTCCTCATCGGCGGTGACGTCGTCGTCGGGGAGTGGAATGCAGGGACTCGAGCGGTTGAAAGTTTGAGAGGGGGAGAGAAGTGAGTTCGAGGGTGTGAGGGAGAGAGAAGGAGAGACGACGAGGGGATAACGGCTAGGCATGGGCGTGAGCGTGGGCAACGGCGCTGTGACGTGGGCGCGAGCATGGGTGGAGGAGGCGGATCGCAAGAGACAGGGAGCGGGAAAAATGGGGAGTAGCCGTTGGGAAAGAAGGAAGGGTGTGGGCCGGGTTAGAGTGGGCTGGGCCGGAAAATATAAAAGAATTATAAAGGAAAGAAAACAGGCCGGGCTGCTCTAATAAATGATATCGATTTAATTCGTGGGCTGAGGGAATTATGAAAAAGAAAATGGGTGTTGGGCTGGGATTGGTTTAAGAAGGATTTTAATTTAAAGAAATAGGCTGAAGAAATAAAAGGTGGGAAATTATATATTTGGTTTCAACTGGGTTTTGAATTTAAGGAAAATAAAATAATTATAATTAGAATAAAACAATTTTGTAAATAATATATATATATATATATAAAATACGGAAAATGTTGTTCAAAAAGAGCTGGGTATTACAATGCGACATCGCAATAATAGCCTTAAGTGCAAGTGGGAGATTGTTGGATATAGTGCCCTCTAAGTCAATTATTGGATCGCAGATACGTGATTGCAATGATTGAGGGAGGACCTATACCGATATGAAAGTCTTGCTCGAGATGATAGTATACTATCTGGTTTGTCTTTATCATCGTTTACATGCTTTAGTTCTCTATTGCATGTTGATAGAGCCTATAGGTTTCTTGCTTGACTGCCAGCAGTATGATGTCGATCATATACGTGGGAGCTGGGGTCTGTAAGCACATCCTTAAAGTGTCCCTAGTTGTAGGAGTTTCGAGACAGGGCATCGATACTCCAGAGTAGACTAGTGTATACAGTCGAGACCCCGACGAGGGGCGATGGCCGGTCTCACAAGCTATTGGTGTCAGTTGGTTCACCTAAGATGTATATAGGTGCCCATTGCGTTATGAGTACACCGGACAGGACTCGCCGTGAACAAGCTAGTTTGTATTATATATATCGTCAGATAGCAGTTCCCTGGTGATATGGGTACATGTTAGTTTGTCGACCTGAGATCGTCATTTGTCTCGTGTGAGTTCCCACTGTTCTTTGATTACTACCCTACCACGCTCAAAGGAGACGTGCAAACAGCTTTTAGTTGGGTACAGTCCCGAGCCATATAGAGGCAGTGAGCGGATCGTCGGGGATTCGTCTCTCCCGGTATTGGGGGTTCATGTCGCACAGTGCACGGGTGGCCATCAATAGAAATCCTCGGCCGAGGTAGTAGAGAATTACTGATTTCGATCAGTAGTTTCTCAGGAGGTGATGGGCTTCATACCGACACGAATTATCGCGTTATTAGGGGTCTGACTTAATCCACACCCCTAGACTTGATATGCGATACTCTTAGACGAACGGACCGGACTGTACGGATATTGTCACTGTCAGGCTCCGTAGGGTTTTCTGGATGAGTTCGCTCGTCAGCTTCCCTTCCGATCAATACATAGGCAACCGTTACGTACAGCTTGTACCTCTGACGTGCTAGTGGTTATACCCAGTGCCAGTGTGCTGATGAGTCATTAGAATCCCCCACAGAAAGTTTCCTAAGTTCGGGCGAAACGTTGTAGAGGCCGTATGGTTTTATGGCAGGGTTCGGAAAATGCACGTGCGTTTACGCACGTGTCATATTTCGGGCAGATAATACTGATGGGCTTTTGTTTAAGCCGGATCCGAGTATTATACTGTGTAGATATAATATCTTTGTCTCAGTTGCATTTGTATTCGGTCGTAATACAAACGCGGGTATGTTTATACTGTTACGGGGTTATCCTGAAATTCGTTTCAGGATCGCTTTTGGAAGTTGCCAGTTTCCTGTTTTCTATCGGCCGTATTAAACATTCGGTTTAATGTGGATTTATCTTTTCTTGATGTGTGTGGAAGATTCTAGAAGATTCTAGATTGGTGACAAGGCTTGATGATTCATAGTTAGCATTAAATGTGTGATGATGTGTTAAGGTGACTAGGTTAATGATCATTGGTTTGCATTTAATGTTTTTAGTGATTCATTATTTCATTTATGAGTTATGATAAGTATCATATCTTATGGTCACCTCCTCCCCTTCTCCTACACTCACCCCACCTCTTCAAGTAGTGGCCGGCCCCTCATTTGAAAGAGAGGATTGATTTTGCAAAGGAAAAAAGTATATGATTTGGATTCATGGAAATTAGATAGTTAGATTTCTCATTTCACCTGATGCTAAAAGGCAACTTCATTAACTTTTCATCTGTAGCTTTGGATGTAACGAGACAAAGTGTTCTACTCATTCTCTAGATCAATCTTGGTCATCTCTTTTAGCAAACTTGATGATCGAGTTGCCTCGGTTCTGAGGCGGGAGCCCGTTTAAAGATCCGTCGATGTGGTTCCACCTGAACGAGAAGACTGGAGATTCAGGAGATCGGAGCAGCCGCAACAAAGCGTGGGATGATGGATGAAGACCGAAGGACTCGGATCATTCGGTATAACATTTCTACCCACTTTGTAGTTTGTTAGTTTAGATTTAATGGCAGATCCGGATTATAGTATGCGATAGCGCCATTAGCAAAAGTTTTTGTTCCGCATTTGGCGTCTGTTAGACGGCCGGGGCGCTATCGTGTAACTGCCAATCATGCACATCCCTCTCCCCTTTAGTCTGTAAGACACCTTTAGAGAGGGTGACTCCATCACCTGCAGGTACACTACAGTGCCAGGAGTCGTCTATTCTAAAACTCCTTTAGAATGCTGTCTAAATACCCAGATTGGGAAACTACCCAAATCTAGATCAAGTAACCAGAATGTCTAATATTATATCTATATCCTTTGTGGGGAAACCACTGTGTGACAACCAAAGTATAACCGACCGTAGTATAGGAATTTCACTTCCCACTCTGTGTATGTCATCCAAATACCAGGACATCACACCCTACTACCTTCTTAACAGATCCATCCCCTATTGTGATGAAGTCAAACCTATGACTGTCACATCAGAAATAGATGATCTATCTCCACTATATCTGCTTTAGTCCATAAATAGACATAAGCTACTTGTCCACCAATGCTTCCGCTGCTCCCACTGACTACGACAACCTTCTGGCAGAGTCATATACACGTACACTTCTAAAGCTAATTTAGAACGACGCTATACTCATCCTGCTGCCGGGTCCCACAGTCTGGAAAAACAACAATGGCAAGTCTGGGTAAACAAGAACCTCCCTCTCACCGTCCTTGAGGCTACCGGAGTACCTCTCGGGTGCGTGAGGTTACCCACCATATCTGCGGAGTGGCCAATGGAATGTCAAACCAGATCGAATCTTTAGGTTCTTATCAAATTTTCAGTAATTGTTTGCGGTTCTGGAATCACATCCAGTTCTACCATACTCCCACTACTGTTTTATGAAAAAATACATTTTTATCAAAACGGTGGCGAGTCAAGAACAATATCACTATTGATCTTCCAGATGGTAGAAAATCAACCCTCGTCATAGCCCGGGTCAACCCACAAACAGCCATTACAGAAACATGCCTTGAGTTATCCAGAGTCTGGTTTTAAGCATAAGTCGGACAACTCCTCGTACCTTAACATTGTCAAGATATGAACTATTCTATATCAAATAGTGAAACAGAGGCACTGATTTAATTGGAACCAGATTCAAATCTTGCAGCTGTCTCCAGTGCATGTCAACTAAATGGAAAGAGGCCGATCAGCATTACTCAACTTAAGAGTAAATCCAGATATGAGCAACCTGAAAGAGAAGCAAGTTCTCATAATCATTACTATCAACTGAATACCATACATAAGTATCTACATCTTCGATCACCTTGAAGAATCCTTATACTTGCACCATCTGGTTCTCTACTTTATTCTTATACCTATAACTTCTCAAAACTTAGACCTTGCATTTCTACGAAACACATGTCTAAGAACTAGAGAAGTCATAAGTAAACAGAATATAGTATGAGTACCAACCCCTCTGTCCTAATGGACACTCGAAAACATACAATACTCTGTATAAGTCCTCTGAGTCAAATAACTCAATACCTGTATGTCGTAGGTTTAAAAATGTACTTATGGTTAAGAAGAATTACACCGTTGTTTAATGCTCCTTACCTAACCATCCACTGATATAGGTAAATGTCATAGACATAATTTCAAAAATATATATCTCACATTATAAAAATAAACGTACAGATATATCAATTTAAAATTGGTGCATAACAACGGATATTCAAAACCAAATATTTGCCGTCCGACAAACAACCCAGGCGATTTCCTCAAATATCACCAATTACAACGAATTCAGATATAATGAGGATGATCACCTAATTCCCAATAATTTACTCCCACTCATCATCTGTAAAACCATACAGATGTGAGAATCATACTTGGTAAATACATACCCTGGAACAAGTGTCTAATTGGGAAATCAGTTTTCTATTAACAATACACAGTGAAACTGAAACATGTAAATGTTTCGAAGGGGCATCCGGGTATTCCTAGTAATGCCTCTTCCATTATCAGATTTACAACTGTAACTGTTTATTTCTTTTCCATCTCTCCAAATTCCTTTATATGTCTTTAGTCATTACCTTCTGTACATCCTCTTAGGCTAAATGGTTTTCTTCCTTCCCTACCGTTCGTCACCAGCCTATGGTTTAGAAGAAGGCTATCAAATAAGCATAATGGGTGTACTCTCCTAATCCTAGGAGTATTCGTATCCTGAAAGAAGGTGAAGATAAAAGACAACTGAATAAATCTTATTCCTATTTCTCCTGAACCAGAATCCATCCTCGAACTGGAACAAGTTCCTTCGAGTTCGTATATAACCATACGATAGCGTATCCAAATAACTGTGGATCTTCGTCGTGATATGGAGTGATCTGGAGAAATACAAAGGTGAAGTAGGAGTGGTAATGAAATACTTGGTTTGGTCGTGAATAGGAGTCGCAATTTACTTTGCCCTCTTTCTAATCCCTTTATTTGTCTTAACTTATTACCTTCTGTACACCATCGTTAGGCTAATTAGTTTTCTACATTCCCCACCGTTCGGCACCTTCCTATGGTTTGGAAGAAGACTATCCAATTAGCGTAATAGATGTACCGTCCTAATCCAAGGACCACTCGCAATCTGAGAGAAGGTAAAAGGAAAAGACAACTGAATAGTCCTATTCTTTTTCTCCAGAACCAGAAAGCATCCTCGAATCTGGAACAAGTTCCTTTGAGTTCGTATATAATCATATGATGGTTTTATCCAATGGAAGTAGATGTTCATAGTAATATGGGGTGTTCTGGAGAAAAGGGTAAAAGTAGGAGTGACAATGAGGTATGCAACTCTGACAATCCAAAAGCCAGTGTTTTAAGAAGGTTCAGTTAACTTGGTCACTGAGTCATAGTCAAAGGTCGGGTCATGGTCGCTGCTAAAGAGAGAGAGAAAAGAAACACTCAGCGTGCACTCTAACCTAGATCAGAATGGTTATCAATATATCTTATCAGGAAACCTCCCACTGTATCGTCAAATTCTCCTCCAAACCTGAAAGAAGAATTAGTCGGGATCACCCGAGGAGTAAACCAACTCATCAGTGGGAATCGGGATCCAACTATCATCGCATGATAACGTAATGGAATCCACTCACGTTATCACACTCCAGAAGGTATGCGCAAATCTGGCAAGTTTCAGTTTCTTTAGAAACTCCCGATGTGATTTTTACCCCATGCTCTTATGACCTTGATGAAGGCCAACATATCATAAGTCACATGTCAAGTTCTATCCGTCATTATCCAGGTTAATTTGAACCCACCCGTACATACACTTGACGAAGGCCAAAATAGAAGTACGACTGTCCCAAACCAACGCATCTATCTATGCAGCAGAAAAGTAACAAATAGCTACCATACACTACATACATAGCATGATTACTAAGTGCTACCTTTTTGAAATGACGGAGGGCTACGAATGGTTTTTGGCGAAAAACCTTTAACTTAATGAACTTGATATCGTTGAAGGAAGTGGATAGCTTTTTAAAAAAATATAGTGGCGAAAACCTTTGCTAAAGAGGTCACTCCCGGTGAAGGGATCTCGGCTCTTTCCCCGTAGAATGAGGTGCAGGATATTCCAACTGAATACCACTATACAAAGCAAAAAGGCAATCGGCTATAGTGAAGTTATTACCCTGACGCAAACTTCTGTCCAAGGGGTCTCTCCCGGTGAAGGGATCTCGGCCCTTGCCTCGTCGACTGAGGTGCTGGATATTCATAACCGAATACCACCGTGCAAAACAAAAGAGAACGTCTTGCAATAACAGCTTTTTGAAAATTGTTCCAACAACATCAAACAGGTTTGTTTAACTTGCATTGATCTGAATAAATGCAGTCCCATCAATTAATCACACCACAAAAGAACGAAAATACGATGTACGTATATGCCATCCTCATTCGCCACTGGGTCTCGTCATCACCCGATAGGTTACTTAACTAACGATAGAGCGGGGACTGGACTAGCGCGGGTGTAAAACATATACAACATCTACTAGTATATATATATATCAATATATAATATTCGCTCATGACGTGATAAAATGCAACATCACAAAAATGTAATAAGCATCACAGAACAATACAGATAATCTAGGATCCCCGGGTTTCACTGAGCCGCAACTGAAACCCGACGTTCCCGTGGTCGTGTGGACAGCCTGTGCAATGAAATCCTAGACCCCTACGGGAGCGGCAAGTTACCCACCAAAACCTAAAGCGAGGCAGCCCCCTTCAACAAAGTGAATTGACAACCCAGCACTTCACGGAATCCGGTAACATGAGCACCCCTCCTTGGGTCAACCTATACCCCTACGAGTGCGGCGAATAACCCGCTAATTCTAGAGTGAAGCCCCCTCCGTCTCAAAACCATGAGATGCGGGCCTTGCCCTCTAGAACCCGGCTATCCGTGCACTCCACCTTAGGGTGATCCTAGTACAGAAAGTAAAATATATATAACGGGTACATCGACCTCAGCCCGGTCGTGCCCCAAAAGAATAATATACAAACAGGCAGTGACGGCAGTCCACATGTCGGACGCTCGCTCCGCAATATCAAATCTACATATATAACCAAACTGTACTACCATTGCAACCAGGCTATCCACTACGACAAATCCGCAACATCACAGCACAACACAGAACATCATTGTGAATGTCACGTTCGCAAATCCGTCTAAAAGAGCTATAGCAATTAGACAAGATTTACCGCTCGAATGACATTCACGGTCGCAGATATAATGTAAATACTGTGAACTAACAAATTTAAAATTTTTGATCGACAAAATTTCCTGAAGTGGGCCCCAAGCACAATTCCCAGTACTCAAAATAATCTGGGCCAAAACTAAAAATACCAAAACCCCCAATTCCATGTCAGAGACCACTGCAGAAAATTTGGTGCATTGTTGGTACAGTACAGCGGCGGAACCGCGGCCAAAACATGGGTATGGCCGCTGTTCCGCGGCGCTACAGTGATGTCATGCAACGAAATTTTTGCAGTGTTCTTAGAATAGCCTGCCTGATTTTCTGCAATACACAAAATAATTTTTCGACGACAAAAAAATTTCGACAGAAACTGCTAAAATGGAATCGCGGTTTTGGAAAATTCGGCTGATCGATGTTTTAAATATGTTAGAACAAGCTAGTAAAGGTTAATGGCGTGGCTCTGATACCATGTAAGTCTACGGTAGCGTCCCGGCCGTCAGTCCGAGGCCGAAATGCGGAAACGAAAACTTTTTCTTAACTAGAAACCGGCGCTATCGTATACTTTAAACCCGGATCAAACCATTAACCTACAACTAGCAACTAGAGAAAGGGTTGGAAAAGCTATAACGATCGATCCGTGTCATTCGGTCTTTGGCCACCAACCCAAGCTCCTAGCGGCATCTCCGATCTCGATCTCGTCGGAAAGGGCACCACATCTTTGTGTCATTTTACGGGCTCCCGCTTCATCCGAAGCAACTTGGGCACGAAGTTCGCTAGCTGACGTGTCCAAGGCGAAGTAGAGAGTATGTGTCATCACTTTGTCTCTTGAGGATTTCGTGGATGCCATTAGTGAGGAGATAATGAGCTCAAGAAAAAAAGAAGAGGAAGAAGGAGAAGTTTTTCCTTTCTTTTCTTTTGTGTTCTTGTGATAAAATGAGAGAGAGTGTTAGAATCAAAAATGCAAGACCAAACTATCATATGGCAGCCCTGTTTCTCTCTCCCACTCATTTCAACACTCAAATCCATCAAAAATGTGACACATGCACAAAGAAAGAGACCATGAGTCATCACTTGTGCATGTATCACAATTAATGCTCTTAATCATAATTTTGTGCTCATTATTTCCACATGCAAACATTAATCCAAATGTCTGCGACAATAAAAAGAGAATGGCATCTACTAAAGTAAACTCGTGACGGATCACAAGAGTACCCCTCACCTGTATATACATACCTGCATCCGCATTCCGACTGAATGCGAATGCGATAAGACTAAAGTAAACCAACAAATCTAATACTAGGATCCGGCATAAACCAAAGCCCACAAGTATGATCCGCCCGATCATGATCCGTGCACTACTGCACGTATATGATTGAACTCTGCCATATATCATACGGCCTCTACAACGTTTTGACCGAAACTTGAGAAACTGTCTGTGGGGGACTGTAAAGACTCGTCAATACTTTGGCTGTGGATTTAACCACTAGCACGTCAGAGTTACTAGCCGTATGTAACGGGATACCAGGTATTGACCAAAAGGGAGGTCGATGAGCGAACTCATCCTGACACCCTACTGAGCCTGTCAGTGACAATATTCTTACAGCCTGGTCCGTTCGTCTATGAGCATCGCATGGCGGGCCTAGGGGGTTGGTAAAAGTCAGACCCCCAAAAGCGGTACAAGCCGTGTCGGAGTGTAGCCTAGAACACCCTGAGATACTACTGGAATACCTACCAGTAAATCTCCTGCCTTGGCCAAGGACTTCGTGTAATGGCTCTTCTAGACACAGCGCGATCTCACCCCCAATACCGGGAAAGACGAAACCCCTGCCGATCGCTCACTGTATCCATGTGGCTCGGGACTGTACCCAACTAAAACCTGTTTGCACGACTCCTTTGAGCCGTGGTAGGGTAGTAATCAAAGCGCAGTGGGAACTCACACGAGACAAATGACGATCTCAGGTCGATGAACTAACATGTACACATGTCTCCAGGGAACTGCTATCTGACGTCAGGTATAATACCAACTAGCATGTTCCCGGCGAGTCCTTTCCGGTATACTCATAACCTAATGAGCACCTGTATACATCTTAGGTGAACCAACTGACACCAATGGCTTGTGAGACCAGCCACCGCCCTAGTCGAGGTCTCGACTGTATACACTAGTCTACTAATGGAGTATCGATGCCCAGTCTCGAAACTCCCATGACTAGGGACCACTTTAAGGATGTTCTTATAGACTACCCAACTCTCACGTATATGATCGCTATCATACTGCTGGTTGTCAAGCAAGAATCCTAAGGGCTCTATCAACGTGTAATAGCGACCTGTAAGGTCACCTAAAGCAGTACACGATCATCAAGACAAACCATGGTAGCATACTGTTCTCTATCAATGTGTAATAGTGAACTACAATGTCACCTAAAGCATGTAGATGATGATAAAGACAAACCAGATAGTATACAAACCTCTCGAGTAAGACTGTCCTACCGGTATAGGTCCTCCCTCAATCATTCCAATCACGTGCCTGCGATCCAATAATTGACTCTGAGGGCACTATATCCAACATACTCGACTACTGGGACTATGCTGAGATCATACTAGTGGGGCCATGGTAGTCAACGAGTACATCCAATAACTGTTCCTAGTCGAGGGTGTATCGAGACAGGGCATCGATACACCAGAGTAGACTAGCATATACGCATCTTGACCCATATGATGGGCGATGGATGATCCCATATCCATCGGTGTTTGACATCAAAGATAGTGTACGGGTGCTCAGTGGAGACTGGGTACACTGGACGGACTCGCTGAGAACTCCAAAATGGTATTATACCTCACGTCAGATGGCAGTTCTCCGGTGACACTGGTACAGGTTAGTCTGTAGACCCGAGATCATCATAGAGTCTTGTGTGATTCCCACTATGCTTTAATTTCCACCTTACCACGTCCAAGAGGGCATGCAAAATGGTGGCTTTTGGGTAGAGTCCCGAATCACATGGAGGCAATGAGCGATAGGAGGGGATTCGTCTCTCCCGGTATAGGGAGTTGATGTAGTGCTGTGTTTGATTGGCTATAACTAGAAGTTCCTGGCCAGGGCTGATATAGAGTACTACTGGTAAGTGTTATCAGTAGGTTCTTGACCTGTTATGAGCCTGTAACGTTTGAAAATCGTTTCGGTGAAATTTCGAAAAAAATCGTTAAAATAAAAGGGTTTTCTGTAAAAAGTCAAAATACAAATATCTTTATTATAAAATTAAATATACATATTCTAGCGATGTAATTGCTAGTATTTGGTGTTTATTGAGTCACTGGTGAAATTTCAAATTTTCTGAAAAATTTTCCGAAATTAATTATTTTAATATTATTTTAAGCCGTCACTAATACATTTAATTAGGAAAAATTACAAATTGGAATGAGTTGAAACAAATTTTGTGCATCATAACACATTAAATAAAATTTTATCATGTCATTTCTGAAATGAAATGGTTTGCCAAAACGGTTTAGAAAATATCGAAGAAAAATGCTTTTTTCGATGAAATTAGTGTTAATGGGAATTGGGGTAATACATTTATCTTTATCCTAACCCACACACCCACACCTCACACTCTCTCCCTCTCCCCATATGGCCGGCCCTACCATGACAGCCCTCCCCCTCTCCCTCTCTCCAATCACTTCTTTTTTTCCAAAGAAAAGAAAAGAAAAGAAAAGAAAATGATAGAAAAAGAGTGGACTTTGACTAGATGTTACTTTCTCCACCTCACTCTCTCTCCTCCCTCACCCAATCCCCCCCATTTCTGGCCGAAACCTGCAACCCACAGCAGCCCCTTTCCCCACTTCTCCTCTCTTTGTTTCCATAAAAAAAAATCCAAAGAAAAACACACAAAATCAAACCAAAATCAAAATCCAACTCTTACCCATTTTTCCTTGGCTACTTTAGCATGGATCTAGGGATCAAGATTTCAATTTGGGAGGCTAAGTGTTCTTGTGGGATATTCAAATTAATTGGGTATAATTCTAACCTTTTTGTTAAATTGTTGTTAATTGCTTTTGGTTAGCTTAATTAAATGTTTAATTAGGTTTTTAATTAGTTCTAAGTGCATGATTTAAAATTCATGAGAGGGGTTTGAATTCAAATTGGTATTTTGTGTTGTGAGATTATGTTTATGTGATGTAATTGACATATTAACGTTATGCTAAAACTAATTTAGTTGCTAGTTGCAAAGGGTTAAATTTAAATTGTTGTAATTTTAAGAAATTGCATAATATTGTAAAACTAGGTTTTTGAAATAATTATATTTTGATGAGATAAAATTTTAATTAAGGTTACATGTCATTATAAATATTATATTGAGTGGTTTAATGCTTTTAGTTCATGAAAATCTAAGCTAAATTGTTGTTTGTGCATTTTTGCTATAAAATTGTTAAAATTTGGGTATATTGAAAACTAGAATTTTGGGGTTAATGAAATTTATTGGGATTAAATTATGGAAATTGTTTTTATGACTTATTTAAGATATTTAATAAGTATCATGGCCACTAGATTTGTTTAAACGTCGAGTTTTGTACTAAAACGGGTAATTTTTGCTTGCTAGATTTTCGGAAAAATGGCTTTTAAGGTGAATTTGAGGGTTTTGTGAATTTTAACCTATTTTATATTATATTTAGTGTTCATGAATGCGTAAATGAGAGTGTTTGGCTTTTTCTCGATGGTTTGACGTTTGCACATCGATATCGAGGGTTGGTTTGGCTATTCTTGCATGCGTAGGCGATAGGTTTTGACCTATGCGTGATACGCGTGCCGATTTGATTTTCGTATGCCATTTCGATTTCGAATTTGGTTTTAATGCGACACGGTGCGTTATGATATGTAGGTACCCCATGTGGACTTCGAGAAGACAAGTAAGCGCGTGGCGACGTCGACACCGGCGAGGGAAGATCAGGTGAGTAGATTTATATCTATGGGGAGAAGTCGGGTGGATGGCGTATAGCACCCCCGCAGTTCGTGGTGATGTATACGAATACGTATACACACATATATATATTGTTTGAGTTATTGATGATAAATATGATTATGTGTTCATGGATTAGCTTTGGGTTAGTTGCGAAACCCTAGAGTAGTTGTTATACCCACATACGCACACACAGACTTGCATACATTACTTTCTTGTGCGCAGATTGGGATGCGTATATATGTATATATGCATGGGTATGGGACTATGAATATGTACATTCATATACACATGCATGGATGATGAGGATAGTACTTGGGATTTAAGATGAGTCGTTGAGATTTGATTTGAGGCCGTGCGATCGGTGATATGGCAGGGTTCGTATTTGAGATACGACATGACGTTGTAGCGGGTCATTGACGTAGTGTTTCACACACGTGCATGCATTACATAGATGGTATCAGTATTGTACTAGACATAGATCAGTACCCCGATCATGATATTTGATAAAAAGGATACCAGATGAATAGTATGATGAATGTGATATTGACCCGTACCCAGATTTGGGGATGCCGTACGACAGATTTACATACGAGCTATATATTGATGATTGATCCGCACTCTTGACTTGGGATGTCTGATTATAGATATAGTATCGGATATGATATTATTGAGGCGGGATCACCGACTATACATATACAGGTATGTATATGTATCGACTCAGATGTTAGGCGGTTTCCTTACCTGTAGTTCAGCTTGTTAGTTCAGCCGTATAGTTTAGTGTAGTTGTTGTAAGTGCACGGCGGCGTCCCGGCCGTCAATCCGACGCCGGAAAGCGGAAGCGGTGAATAACTTAAATTTTGCGGACTTAGCAAACCGGCACCGCCGCGCACTATAACCCGGATCGAAAACCATTAACTAGTCTAAGCTAACAAGAAGATGGGTTAGAGATATACCGACGATCCAAGTCCTCCGGTCTTCATCTCCACTCCGATCTCCTCGCGGGATCTCCGTCCGTCTCCTCCTCGTCGGAAAGGGCACCACGAAGCCGGGTACTTTTACGGGCTCCCACCTCAATACCGAGGCAACTCGAGCATGAAGCCGGCAACTCGACATGCTCAAGATATGCTGTAGAATGTATAGTAGAAGAAGTCTCATTTTTGGGGTTGTGGAGTTGCCATTTGTGGAGGAGAAGAGAGCTTGGAGAGAGGTGGGGAAAAATGTGGCATACAAAAGAATGAGAATAACAATTTTTCCCCCACCAAAAGAAATGAATCCCATCCCCTCTAGGAATGGCCGGCCACCCCCCCATCATGTGTGATTGGAGAGAGAGAGAGAACAAACAAGGGGGTGGGTGGAAAAAGAGTAATGATGGAGAAACAAATGATCACCACAAAGAAAAATCTTCACTCAACAACCATACCCCTCAACATCATCAACAATCATGACTTTAAAAGTCAAGCCATGATGGAGTCAAAACAAGTCAATGATGGTGCACATCATGAAAGCCATCATGATGCATCAAGATGCAAAAACCCCCTCCACAAATGCCTATTTGCAACAATGCAAATAAGCCCTCCTCCACCAATCTTCGGCCAATGAACGGAACAATGGAAATTGGCCGAAACGAAAAGCAAACTGGCAACTCCAGAAAACTGGTCCCGTAATAAATCACAGGAAAACCCCGATACTGTGCATACACACCCGCATCTGTATTTCGACCGAAATACAAATGCAATGAGACAAAATCTACACTGTACTATACTAGAATCCGGCTTATACCAAAACCGGATAGTAATATCTGTTCGATCCTGATCCGTGCAATACCGCACGTATCTGATCGAACCCTGCCATATAACCATACGGCCTATAGTACAGACTGTCCGATCCTGATCCGTGCAATACCGCACGTATCTGATCCGACCTTGCCATATCTCCATACGGCCTCTACAACCTTTCGCCCGAAAGCTGAGTAACTGAATGTGGGGGACTCTAAAGACTCGTCAACACCTTGGTTGTGGATTTAACCACTAGCACGTCAGAGGTATAAGCCAATACGTGACGGGCTACCAGGTACTGACCAAATGGGACGTCGATGAGGAAGCTCACCCCGACACCCAACTGAGCCTGTCAGTGACAATATCCGTGCAGTCCGGTCCGTTCGTCTATGAGCATCGCATGGCGGGCCTAGGGGGTTGGTAAAAGTCAGACCCCCAAAAGCGGTACAAGTCGTGTCGGAGTGTAGCCCAGAACACCCTGAGATACTACTGGAATACCTACCAGTAAATCTCCTTGCCTTGGCCAAGGACTTTGTGTAATGGCTCTCCTAGACACAGCACGACCTCACCCCCAATACCGGGAGAGACGAACCCCTGAAGATACGCTCACTGCCTCCATGTGGCTCGGGACTGTACCCAACTAAAACCTGTTTGCACGACTCCTTTGAGCCGTGGTAGGGTAGTAATCAAAGTACAGTGGGAACTCACACGAGACAAATGACGATCCCCAGGTCGATGAACTAACCTGCACACATGTCACCAGGGAACTGCCATCTGACGTCTGGTATATGACCAACTAGCATGTTCCCGGCGAGTCCTGTCCGGTGTACTCATAACCCAATGAGCACCTGTATACATCTTAGGTGATCCAACTGACACCAGTGGCTTGTGAGACCGGCCACCGCCCCTCGTCGGGGTCTCGACTGTATACACTAGTCTACTAATGGAGTATCGATGCCCAGTCTCGAAACTCCCACGACTAGGGACCTTTTAAGGATAAGCTTATAGACCCCCAGCTCCCACTTATATGATCGCCCTCATACTGCTGGTGGTCAAGCAAGAATCCTAGGGGCTCTATCAACGTGTAATAGCGACGTGTCATGTCACCTAAAGCAGTACACGATGATAAAGGTAAACCAGATAGCATACTATCATCTCGAGCAAGACTGTCCTACTGGGATAGGTCCTCCCTCAATCATTACAATCATGTACCTGTGACCTAATAATTGACTCTGAGGGCACTATCTCCAACAATCTCCCACTTGCACTCAAGGCTAATTATTGCGATGTCGCATACTCACAGCCCGTGTGATACCGAACATCCAACTCCTCTACTAGTCAGTCTCACAAAGCTCGTTTGCGGAACTATTGCGTTCGAGGAATAGCCTCAGTGAGTGGATCCGCTTAGTTGTTTCTTTCTATGTCTCTCTATATCTCAAGTTCGCGGAGAAAGCCATCTCCCGAAAAGAGCAATACCTGTCTCAGAATATGTCTGGATGTCTGATGGGACCTAGCTCATAAATGAACTCCAAATCCAAACTTCTTAGACTGTATCGTCAACTGAACTTAATCAGTATCCTGCGCGCCATGCCTCCCTCAGTATTGCCTTGGACCACCTGTCCAAAATACTGCCCCTCATCAGAAGGAAAACTATAACTCTGACAACCTCCTTGTTGTTCATGTCACCTTGGAAGCCTGGAATGATAACTGTCTCCTGAATGAGGCTGTCGTTATCATCTCCCTAGAACATCCACTTATGTTCTAAAACTGCTTCCGACTGTTTCTCCAGGATTGGATTAATGTCAAGTTATTGCATCTAGTGCAAGAACAACATCTGGTGTGGTACTTGACATCTCACGATTGACTCAATTGCCTGAGCAAGTGATCTGCCAATCATGCCCGTCCCTCTCCCCTTTAGTCTGTAAGACACCTTTGGAGAGGGTGACTCCATTACCTGCAGGTACACTACCGTGCCAGGAGTCGTCCATCCTAAATACTCTTAGAATGCAGTCAAGTACCCTGATTGGGAAACCACCCAAATCTAGATCTAAAACCATAGATCTAGTAACCAGTATGTCTGATATAAAATCCATTTCCTTTGTGGAGAAACAACTGTGTGACGACCAAAGTATAACCGATCGTAGTGTAGGAGTTTCCTTTCCTACTCTGTGTATATCATCCAAATACTAGGATATCACACCCTACTACCTTCTCAACAGATCAATCCCCTATTCTGATGAAGTCAAACCCATGACTGTCACGTCAGAAATAGATGATCTTTCTCCGCTACATCTGCTCTAGTCTATAAATAGACATAAGCAACCTGTCCACCAATGCTTCCGCTGCTCCCACTGACTACGACAACCCTCTGGCAGAGTCATATAGACGTACACTTCTAAAACTGGTTTAGAACGACGCTATACTCATCCTCCCGCCGGGTCTCGTAACCTGGAACAACAACAATGGCAATTGTGGGTAAACAAGAACTTCCCTGTCACCGTCCTTGAGGCTACCGTAGTGCCTCTCGGGTGCCTGAAGTTACCCACCAAATCTGCGGAGTGGCCAATGGAATGTCAATCCACATTGAATCTTATCAAATCTTCAGTAATCGTTTGTGGTTCTGGAATCACTTCCAGTTCTACCATACTCCCACTACTGTTTTCCTGAAAAAATCCATTTTTAATTTAAAACTGTGGCGAGTCAAGAACAATATTGCTATTGATCTTCCAGATGGTAGAAAGTCAACCCGCATCATAGCCTGGGTCAACCCACAAACAGCCATTACAGAAACGTGCCTTGAGTTGTCCAGTGTCTGGTTTTAATCATAAACCGGACAACTCCCCGTACCTTAACATCGTTATGATATGAACTGTTCTATATCCAATATAGAAACAGAGGCACTGATTTAATTGAACCAGATTCAAATCATGCAGCTGTCCCCAGCGCATGTCAACTAAATGGAAGGAGGCCGATCAGCGTTACTCAACTTAGGAATGCTTCCATTTATGAGTAACCTGAAAGAGAAGCAATTTCTCTTAATCACTACTATCAACTGAATACCATATACAAGTATCTACATCTTCGATCACTTTGAAGAATCCCGATACTTGCTACACCTGGTTCTTTACTCTATTCAAATACCTATAACTTCTCCAAATTCGGACCCTGTGTTTCCACGAAACACTTGTCTAAAAACTAGAGAAGTCATAAGTAAACCGAATATAGTACGAGGACCAACCCCTCTGTCCTAATGGAAACTGGACAACATACAATACTCTGTATAAGTCCCTTGAGTCTGATAACTCATTCACTGTGTGTCGTAGGTTGAAAACTGTACTTATGGTTAAGAAGAATTACACCGCTGTTTAATGCTCCTTACCTAACCATCCACTGATATAGGTAAATGTCGTAGATATAATTTCAGAAAGGTATATCTCACTCTATGAAAATAGACGTACAGATATATCAATTTGAAATTGGTGCATAACAGCGGATATTCAAAACCAAATATTTGCCGACCGGCAAACAGCCCAGGTGATTTCCTCAAATATCACCGATTACAACGAATCCCGATATAATGAGGATAATCACCCAATTCCCAATAACTTACTCCCACTCATCATCTGTAAAACCATACAGATGTGAGAATCGTACCTGGTAAATACATACCCTGGAGTAAGTATCTAATCGGGAAATCAGTTTTCCTTTAACATTACACAGTGAAACTGAAACATTGAAATGTTCCGATGGGGTATTCTGGTATTCCTAGTAATGCCTCTTCCAGATTCACGACTGTAACCGTATAGTTCTTTGCCACCTCTCCAAATCCCTTCATATGTCTTTAGTCTTTACCTTCTGCACACCCTTTTAGGCCAAATGGTTTTCTTCCTTCCCTACCGTTCAGCACCAGCCTATGGTTTGGAAGAAGACTATCCAATAAGCATAATGGGTGTACTGTCCGCATCCTAGGAACACTCGCAATGAGAGAGGGTGAAGATAAAAGACAACCGAATAAACCTTATTCCTATTTCTCCTGAACCAGAATCCATCCCCGAACTGGAACAAGTTCCATTCGAGTTCGTATATAACCATACGATGGAGTATCCAAATAAACTGTGGATCTTCGTAGTGATACGGAGTGTCCTGGAGAAATACAAAGGTGATGTGGGAGTGGTAATGAAATATTTGGTTTGGTCGTGAATATCTGTTGCAATTTACTTTGCCCTCTTACTAATCCCTTGCTTTGTCTGAACTTAATACCTTCTGCACACCATCGTTATGCTAATTGGTTTTCTTCATTCCCTACCGGTCGGCACCAGCCTAAGGTTTGGAAGAAGACAATCCAATTTGCGTAATAGGTGTACTACCCCTAAACCAAGGAGTACTCGTAACCTGAGAGAGGGTAAAAGGAAAAGACAACTGAATAATCCTATCCGTTTTCTCCAGAACCGGAAACCATCCTCGAATAAATTCTTTCGAGTTCGTATCTAACCATACGATGGTTTTGTCCAATGGAAGTGGACGTTCGTAGTAATACGGGGTGTCCTGGAGAAAAAAGGGTAAAAGTAGGAGTGGCAATGAGGTCGGCAACTCTGACAATCCAAAAGCCGGTGTTTAAGAAGGTTCGGTCAACTTGGTCACTGAGTCAAAGTCTTAGGGTCGGGTCAATGGTCGCTGCCAAAGAGAGAGAGAAAAGAAACACTCAGCGTGCACTCTAACCTAGATCAGAATGGTTACCAATTTATCTAATCTGGAATCCTCCCACTGTACCTCAAATTCTCCTCCAAACCTGAAAGAAGAATTAGTCGGGGTTACCCGAGGAGTATACCAACTCATCAGTGGGAATCGGGATCCAACTCTCATCGCATGACAACGTGACGGAATCCGCTCACGCTACCACACTCCAGAAGGTATGCGCATATCTGGCAAGTTTCAGTTCTTTTGAAACTCCCGATGTGATTTCTGCCCCATGCTCTTATGACCTTGGCGAAGGTCAACAAATCATAAGTCACATGTCAAGTTCTACCCGTCATTATCCAGGTTAATTTGAATCCACCCGTACAAGCCCTTGACGAAGGTCAACAAGGCTATACGACTGTCCCAAACCAACGCATCTATCTATGCAGCAGAAAGGTAACAAGCAGCTACCATACACTATGCCTTGACGAAGGTCAACAAACATAGCATGAATACTACGTGCTACCCGTCTGAAACGACGGAGGGCTACGAATGGTTTCTGGCGAAAACCTTTAACGTAATGAACTTGATATCGTTGAAGGAACGGATAGCTTTTTGAAAATATAGTGACGAAAACCGTTGCTAAAGAGGTCACTCCCGGTGAAGGGATCTCGGCTCTTTCCCCGTAGAATGGGGTGCAGGATATTCCAAATGAATACCACGGTGCAAAGCAAAAGTAATCGGCTATAGTGAAGTTAATGCCCTGACGCAAACTTATTGTCCAAGGGGTCACCCCCGGTGAAGGGATCTCGGCCCTTGCCTCGTCGACTGAGGAGCAGGATATTCTAATGAATACCACGATGCAAAACAAAAGTAAACGTCCTTGCAATAACAGCTTTTTGAAAAAGTGTTCCAACAACATCAGATTAGGTTTGTTTTTAACTTTGCATTGATCCGAATCAATGCAGTCCCATCAATTGATCACACCAAAAAGAACGAAAATATACTGATGTACGTATATGCCATCCGCATTCGCCACTGGGTCCCGTCATTACCCGTTAGGTTAGCTAACTAACGACAGAGCGGGGACTGGACTAGCGCGGATGCAAAACATATACAACATCTACTAATATATATACCAATATATTATATTCGCTCAAGGCGTGAATAAAATGCAACATCACAGAAATGTACAGCATCACAGAAACAATACAGATATCTGGGATCCCCGGGTTTCACAGAGCCGCTGAAACCCGACGTTCCCCTGGTCGTGTGGATAGCCTGTGCAATGAAATCCTAGACCCCTACGGGCGCGGCAAGTCACCCGCCAAAACCTGAAGCGAGGCAGCCCCCTTCAGCGCCGTGAATGGACCACCCAGCACTTCACGGAATCCGGCAACTTGGGCACCCCTCCTGGGTCAACCTGTACCCCCTACGAGTGCGGCGAATAGCCCTCCAATCCTAGAGTGAAGCCCCTTCCGTCTCAATGCCATGAGATGCGGGCTTGTTGCCCTCCAGAACCCGGCTATCCGTGCACCCCTCCGTGGGGCAATCCTAGTACAGAAAGTAAAATATACATACACCGGGTACATCGACCGCAACCAGGTCGTGCCCCAAAATAATAATACAATCAGGCAGTGACGGCAGTCCACATGTCGGACGCTCGCCCCGCAATATCAAATGTACATAATACAATAGCACAGTACTAGCATTGCATCCAGGCTATCCCCCACGACCGATCCGCAACATCACAGCAAATACATAGAACATCAACGTGAAAGTCACGTTCGCAAATCCGTCTAACCGGGCTATAGCAGTTAGACCGGATTTACCGATCGAGTGACATTCACGGTCGCAGATATAATGTAAATACTGTGAAAAATGTGTTTAAAATATCCGATTGATCAAACTTTAACAAGTGGGCCCACAAAGAATACTGTAGCAGTTAAAGAAAACCTGGACCCAATTTTAATATCCCAAAACCCCTAATTTAAGCCCAGAAGCCCACTGTAAAAACCCAACCCACTGATCCCTGTAGACTGCGGCGGAAGCGTGGCCAAACGTGGGTTTTGGCCGCCCTTCCGCGGTCAAGTAAGAAGATTAGTGCGTCGAATTTGAACAGTGTTCTTAGAATTTCTAGCACAGTACTTTTATGCAACCTGAAAAATTTTTGGAGACAGAAAAATTTCAACAGAAACTGTCGTGGGTGTATTGGGGTTTTCGGACATTTCGATCGATCGGAACAGAAAAACACATTACAGAAAGCTAGACTAAGTTAATGGCGAGGCTCTGATACCACTGTAAGTGCACGGCGGCGCCCCGGCCGTCAATCCGACGCCGGAAAGCGGAAGCGGTGAATAACTTAAATTTTGCGGACTTAGCAAACCGGCACCGCCGCGCACTATAACCCGGATCGAAAACCATTAACTAGTCTAAGCTAACAAGAAGATGGGTTAGAGATATACCGACGATCCAAGTCCTCCGGTCTTCATCTCCACTCCGATCTCCTCGCGGGATCTCCGTCCGTCTCCTCCTCGTCGGAAAGGGCACCACGAAGCCGGGTACTTTTACGGGCTCCCACCTCAATACCGAGGCAACTCGAGCATGAAGCCGGCAACTCGACATGCTCAAGATATGCTGTAGAATGTGTAGTAGAAGAAGTCTCATTTTTGGGGTTGTGGAGTTGCCATTTGTGGAGGAGAAGAGAGCTTGGAGAGAGGTGGGGAAAAATGTGGCATACAAAAGAATGAGAATAACAATTTTTCCCCCACCAAAAGAAATGAATCCCATCCCCTCTAGGAATGGCCGGCCACCCCCCCATCATGTGTGATTGGAGAGAGAGAGAGAACAAACAAGGGGGTGGGTGGAAAAAGAGTAATGATGGAGAAACAAATGATCACCACAAAGAAAAATCTTCACTCAACAACCATACCCCTCAACATCATCAACAATCATGACTTTAAAAGTCAAGCCATAATGGAGTCAAAACAAGTCAATGATGGTGCACATCATGAAAGCCATCATGATGCATCAAGATGCAAAAAACCCCTCCACAAATGCCTATTTGCAACAATGCAAATAAGCCCTCCTCCACCAATCTTCGGCCAATGAACGGAACAATGGAAATTGGCCGAAACGAAAAGCAAACTGGCAACTCCAGAAAACTGGTCCCGTAATAAATCACAGGAAAACCCCGATACTGTGCATACACACCCGCATCTGTATTTCGACCGAAATACAAATGCAATGAGACAAAATCTACACTGTACTATACTAGAATCCGGCTTATACCAAAACCGGATAGTAATATCTGTTCGATCCTGATCCGTGCAATACCGCACGTATCTGATCGAACCCTGCCATATAACCATACGGCCTATAGTACAGACTGTCCGATCCTGATCCGTGCAATACCGCACGTATCTGATCCGACCTTGCCATATCTCCATACGGCCTCTACAACCTTTCGCCCGAAAGCTGAGTAACTGAATGTGGGGGACTCTAAAGACTCGTCAACACCTTGGTTGTGGATTTAACCACTAGCACGTCAGAGGTATAAGCCAATACGTGACGGGCTACCAGGTACTGACCAAATGGGACGTCGATGAGGAAGCTCACCCCGACACCCAACTGAGCCTGTCAGTGACAATATCCGTGCAGTCCGGTCCGTTCGTCTATGAGCATCGCATGGCGGGCCTAGGGGGTTGGTAAAAGTCAGACCCCCAAAAGCGGTACAAGTCGTGTCGGAGTGTAGCCCAGAACACCCTGAGATACTACTGGAATACCTACCAGTAAATCTCCTTGCCTTGGCCAAGGACTTTGTGTAATGGCTCTCCTAGACACAGCACGACCTCACCCCCAATACCGGGAGAGACGAACCCCTGAAGATACGCTCACTGCCTCCATGTGGCTCGGGACTGTACCCAACTAAAACCTGTTTGCACGACTCCTTTGAGCCGTGGTAGGGTAGTAATCAAAGTACAGTGGGAACTCACACGAGACAAATGACGATCCCCAGGTCGATGAACTAACCTGCACACATGTCACCAGGGAACTGCCATCTGACGTCTGGTATATGACCAACTAGCATGTTCCCAGCGAGTCCTGTCCGGTGTACTCATAACCCAATGAGCACCTGTATACATCTTAGGTGATCCAACTGACACCAGTGGCTTGTGAGACTGGCCACCGCCCCTCGTCGGGGTCTCGACTGTATACACTAGTCTACTAATGGAGTATCGATGCCCAGTCTCGAAACTCCCACGACTAGGGACCTTTTAAGGATAAGCTTATAGACCCCCAGCTCCCACTTATATGATCGCCCTCATACTGCTGGTGGTCAAGCAAGAATCCTAGGGGCTCTATCAACGTGTAATAGCGACGTGTCATGTCACCTAAAGCAGTACACGATGATAAAGGTAAACCAGATAGCATACTATCATCTCGAGCAAGACTGTCCTACTGGGATAGGTCCTCCCTCAATCATTACAATCACGTACCTGTGACCTAATAATTGACTCTGAGGGCACTATCTCCAACAGTTGTTAGACTAGATTAGACTCCTACCTATTTTAAAACTAAAGAATCGTGGGTATTTTAAAAGACAGGTCAAGAGATACTACGGATATTTCAAAAGACGTATCTTTTCTTAAAAACACCGTAGCCCTTATTTTCCAAACACCGCGATTCGTGTTATTTCAAAAGGCACTATTGTAGGACTTATATTAGGGTAATGCAGTTTAGTTATCGTTGTGTCTGGTATTCAGCTCCCGCATATTATTGCTGTTGCCCCACATCGCATACTTATTGTAATTCATATTTCATTATTGATATCATGCTGTTAGGACACAATCACCATTACCGATGATGCGTTTGTACCATATACACATACTTGCCGGCTCATACACATCTTCATCGGTAACTGCCATATCACGTACACTTTAGAAAATACTATTTCATTTGACATAGGTTGTTAGATAATAGTTTAGACATGATATTACTTGCTACTTCATGCATGTTATTATTCATTGATATGCCGCATTCATGGATTTTTATGTCTATATTCACTGTTTACATGCTATTGAGGATTTGGATTCGGATTTTCATGAGATTTTCTGGATTGGGGGGGGACCGAAAAACTTATATATACTGTTCCTCTCTTTTTAAGTAAAAACTGCGGTTTTTCCCATGATGTATGAGTCGTCCACCATGAGTTTGCTGATGGATTTCGAGACCCGATTCGAGGAGTGGAGGAACAGTTTCGGGTACATGGTAGGCCCGGTGCGGTACCCCGGGGCAAGAGGATCATGTTGTTGACGTTGAGCGTGGCAGGGGAGCACTACCGACCGGTGATTTTACCCGACGTGTCGGATATCCGGAGGATACCGTCGTAGTCTTGAGATGGATGGTAGGGGCCGGTTTGGACTGACGGCGCCCTAGATATTGTGATTGAGACATTGAGATTTTGAGGTATTGAGGTACAGAGATATCGAGATATTTGGACACTTGTTTTGTGTCGATGCTGGGCACTGTTTTATGCCGATTTCATTTATGGTACCTCATTTTTAAAATACAGAAATCTTGTTGATTTATGAAAGAAGTTTTATTCAGTACATGCATTCTGTTTCATTCATTCATACATCATCCATATGATATATTGCTACCTGAGGCACTGACACGGGCACATGGGATTTCACTCGGGTTAGATATTTACCGTAATCATTGTTATAGGCTGCATGTTATATATATTAAGGATATATTATGATCGTATGACCTAGGATTGCGTCATACATGCGATTCCTGTTCGTAGATATATTCTATTCACGGGTTGGCAACTCACCCCCGTTGTGCTACAGTTTCTTGCAGGTTTGCCGTACAGTTTTCATTACAGCTTGTTGGCACTGCTTCTTTTCGGGTGACATGCTAGTAGGTGGGTTTATTGTATCGTACCCATCCTTATACCTTGTATATTATTATTCTGTTGTCTCTAGAAGTTCCATCAACCAAACATGCATTTATTTCAGAGATAGAGACCGGTGATGTTATTCTTTCGACCTTAGAGTCGCGCGTTATATTTCTGGTGGTTTTGAGTTTCCTTTTGAGTTTTGATCCTTGCCCTTGGCGTTGTATATTATATTGCTTATATGGTTGTGACCGTCGATTGACGAAGAGCTAGCTCCCGCTTGGGGATGCCTTTTATTGATTTCGTATACTATTCATGTTGTATCCCGTTTGGGAGCCAGTATTTACAAGGGAGACTCTGCCGAAATTTTCAGGAAATATTTGATGTTTTTAAAACCGCATAATTCGGCTTATGCTATTAAAACTACTTGATTTTAAATTGGTTTTGCTTCACTCTACTACTTTTCTTGGTTTGGATTTCTGGGTTTTCGGCTTACTTAGATTACGTACGCCTCGAGACGTTTCGTAGTTTAAGTGCCGGTCATGTTCCGTACTTTCGGGACGTGACAGAGCCTCACATCGACACGACTTATCGGTTACTAGGGTCTGACGTATACCACCCCTAGAATAGATATGCGACATATCAGACAAAAAGACCGGACTATAAAGGTTGTAATCTCTCTCTTAGTTGTAAAGTTGTTTGCTTGCATGTTTAACCCTAATAATCTAGCAAAGATCCTCTCTTTGGTTTGTTCGGCACTTCTAAATTTTAAATCGGGCATGGTTGATGCCTTATAGACCCTTATGATAGTGCTCAGTAACCCTACAGTAACAGCTTGTGGTTCTGGAATTTCTTCCAGTTCTATTACGCTCCCACTCTTCTGATTTTCTAAAAATTCAGCTTCCAAGAAGTGGGCATGATGAGAAACAATAACCTATTGTTCCTCTGCATAATAGAAATAATACCCCTTGGAGTTCTTTGGATATCCCACAAACTTACACTGTACTGAGCGTTCCTCGAGCTTGTCCGCATGCTGCTTTTTAACAAAAGCTGGACATCCCCATGTCCTAAAGTGTTTAAGACAGGGTTTCATCCCACTCCACATCTGATATGGTGTGGTAGGCACAATCTTGGTTGGAACCTAGTTCAAAATATATGCAGCTGATTCTAGTGCATAACCCCAGAAAGATCGCGGTAACTCAACCTTTCTCATCATGGAATGAACCATATCCAATAGGGTTCGATTCCGCATTTTCGATACACCATTGTGTTATAGTGTGTATGGAGGAGTAAGCTGAGAGAGAATTCCATTCACTTTTAAGTATCTCAAGAACTCGGCACTTAAGTATTCACCACCTCTTGCATGTGTAGACATTGGACCGCATACGTCACTCTGTACGAGTCCCAAGAGCTTGTTCGCTCTTACTCAGTGTACAGTAAACGAGTCTTTGTCATCTTTCCCATGAGACAAGATTCACAAGTAGCATAAGATTGATATTCGAACGGATTCAAATATCCTTCTCTATGTAACTTAGTCAACTATTGCTTTCGAGAAATAGCCTCAGTGAGTGGATCCTCTCTGATGTTTCTTTCTTTGTCTCTCTTAATCTCAAGTTTGCGGAAAAAGCCATCTCCCGAAATGAGCAATACCTATCTTAGAATATGTATGGATATCTGATGGGACCTAGTTCACAAATGAACTCCAAATCCAGTAAACTTCTTAAACTGTATCATCAACTGAATTTAATCAGTATCTTGCACCATGCCTCCCACAGTATCTGCTTGGACCACCTGTTCAAACTACTGCCCTTCGTCAGATGGAAAACAATAACTCCGACAATCACTTTATCATCCAGGTCACCTTGGAAGCTTGGAATGATAACTGTCTCCCGAAGGAGGCTGTCGTTATCATATCCCTAGAACATTCACTTATGTTCTAAAACTGCTTCCGAACTTTTCTCCAGGATTGGATTAATATCTCAATTTATTGAATCCAGTGCAAAAACAACATCTGGTGTGGTACTAGACATCTCACGATTGACTCAATTGCCTAAGCAAGTGATATGCCAATCATGTACATCCCACTCCCCTTTAGTCTGTAGGACACCTTTAGAGAGGGTGACTCCATCACCTATAGGTTTACTACCATGCCAGGAGTCGTCCATTTTAAAATACCTTTAGAATACCGTCAAAATACCCAGATTGGGACACTTCCCAAATCTAGATCTAAAGCCATAGATCTAGTAACCAGAATGCCTGATATTATATCCATATCCTATGTGGAGAAACCACTGTGTGACAACAACAGTATAACCGATCGTAGTATAGGAATATCACTTCCTACTCTGTGTATGTCATCCAAATACCAGGACATCACACCCTACTACCTTCTTAACAGATCCATCCCCTATTCTGATGAAGTCAAAGCCCATGACTGTCACATAAAAATAGATGATTTTTCTCAGCTATATCTGCTTTAGTCTATAAACAGACACAAGCTACTTGTCCACCAGGGTTCCGCTGCTCCCACTGACTATGACAACCCTCTGGCAGAGTCATATACAGGTGTACTTCTAAAGCTAGTTTAGAACGACGCTATACTCATCCTCCTGCCGGGTCTTATTGTCTGGAACAACAGTAGTGTCAAGTTTGGGTAAACAAGAACCTCCCTGTCACTGTCTTTGAGAATAGCGAAGTACCTTTCGGGCGCCTGAAGTTACCTACCATATATGCGGAGTGGCTAATAGAATGTCAAACCCGATTGAATCTTTAGTTTCTATTAAATTTTCAGTAATCGTTTGTGGTTCTAGAATCACTTCCAGTTCTACCATACTCCCACTACTGTTTTATGAAAACATGCATTTTACTAAAACTGTAGCGATTTGAGAACAACATCACTATTGATCTTCCAGATGTTAGAAAATCACCCATCGTCATAACCTGGGATAACCCACAAACTGCCATTACAGAAACGTGCCTTGAGTTATCCAGAGTCAGGTTTTAAGCATAAGCCGGACAACTCCAAATACCTTAACATCATTAAGATATGAACCATTCTATATACAATATAGAAACAGAGGCACTGATTTAATTGGAACCAGATTCAAATCATGCAGCTGTCTCTAGTGCATGTCAACTAAATGGAAAGAGGCCGATCAGTATTACTCAACTTAGGAGTGCATCCAGATATGAGTAACCTGAAAGAGAAGTAAGTTCACAAAACCATTACTATCAACTGAATACCAAACACAAGTATCTACATCTTCGATCGCCTTGAAGAATCCAAATACTTGCATCACCTGGTTCTCTATTTTATTCTTGTACCTATAACTTCTCAAAACTTAGACCTTGTATTCTACGAAACACTTGTCTAAAAACTAAAGAAGTCACAAGTACACAGAATATTGTACGAGGACCAACCTCTCTGTCCTAATGGACACTGGACAACATACAATACTTTGTATAAATCCCCTGAGTTGAATAACTCAAACCTTGTGCGTCGTAGGTTGAAAACTGTACCATGGTTATGAAGAATTACACGCTGTTTAATGCTCCTTACCTAACCATCAACTGATATCGGTAAATGTCATGGAGATAATTTCAAAAGTTATATCTCACTTTATAAAATAAACTGTAGGGTTCCTAGGCACACTAATGAGGTCTCACAAGGCATCAACCATGCCAATTTCAAATTTTACAAGTGCCGAGAAACCCTAATACGGATCGTTAACTAGATTTTAGGCGAAACAAATGCGAATAGTTAACAACTTAACTAAGTGAACGGAAATACAACCTTTGTAGATCCGGTCCTCCACCTCCATGGCTCCGTGATGAAGTCCCCTCGCTGTCCATATCGGATTCCGGGCTCTAGCATCGGCTTCATCGGAGAATTGGGCGGGCTAGGTCGTCGACTTCGATGCCGAAGATGATCTACGTCGAGGCAGCACAAGATCAAGCTCCCACTTCACCAAATCATGAAACTTGTGAAGAAAACACCCTATACTACTTGGCAAGAGGTAGAGGATGAAGAAATAAGAAGTGGGTTCACTTTAGAATTGAATTTCTCACTTGGAATCAACACTTGATAAATTTCAAGAAAGCTTTTCTTTCTTCATCAAGAAGAAGAAGAAGAAAAGAATGGAAAAAATGAATTAATTCTAATTGAATAATCAAGTGATGGTTATCATAATGTAACCATGGTAAAGTGTAGAGAATAAACTAGGGTTAGGTGAATGGTTACGTTTAGTGGTAAAAACAAAATGGAAGACTTTTCAAAGATGCTTTGAAGCTTCAAGAAGATTTTAGCAAAGAACAAATAAATCCTTCATTTTATTTTGCCAAAACTAAAAAAGATTAAATAAATAAATAAAATCAAAACCCTAACCATTACACAACCATGGTTTAATCATACACTTAACCAAGTTAGCATGTATCATCAAACATGATACAATCATGTACACAAAAGTATATCACATATACAACTTGTGTACATCAAGTGAGAAAATCCTTTTAAAATGAACCAATACTAGTTAATGCAAAGTAATATATCATATATATAATTATACATTAAATCATTAAATTAACACTTGATTCAATGATCCGGTCATGTCGCATATAACCGACTAGTATCCAATGTATCGACTTATCGAATCAATCCTTGATTCGATAACTAGGTTATATCACATACAACCATTCGATACATTCATCGCGAGAATGGAATACGGTATCACATACACACATTATTCTCGGTCCCGCACATATCTCATATGCGCTCCTATTTCGTTTTGCTTGAGCCAGGAAACCTCTGTGTAGGAGTCTAAAGACTCGTCAATACGCCGGCAGCAGGTGATGATCATATCAAACACCCACAAGCCGCAAGTGGTCTGCTAAACGTAACGGCCACCCGGGTATTGAGCGATCAGAAGATCGACGAGCAAGCCCGCTCACACTCCTGTGAATCCAACCTGTAACACTTACCGTACAGTCCGGTCTCGTCGTCTGATATGTCGCATATCTCGCCTATGGGTGGTAAACGTCAGACCCCAATAGCTCGATAAGTCGTGTCGATATGAGGTCTATAAGAGTTTGAGAAACTACATGTAACACTTACCAGTAAATCTCAGCAACCCTGTCCAGGGATTTCCGGTTATAGCCAATCGAACACAGTGCAACATCAACTCCCTATACCGGGAGAGATGAATCCCCTCCTATCGCTCATTGCCTCCATGTGATTCGGGACTGTACCCAAAAACCACCATTTTGCACGCCCTCTTGGACGTGGTAAGGTGGAAATCAAAGCACGGTGGGAATCACACAAGACTCTATGACGATCTTGGGTCAACAGACTACTCTGTACCAGTGTCACTAGAGAACTGCCATCTGACGTAAGGTATAATACCATTTGGGAGTTCTCGGCGAGTCCGTCCAGTGTACCCAGTCTCCACTGAGCACCCGTATATCATCTCTGATGTCAAACACCAATGGATATGGGATCATCCATCGCCCATCTGTATGGGTCGAGAAGGTATATGCTAGTCTACTCTGGTATATCGATGCCCCGTCTCGATACACCCACGACTAGGGACCTTGAAGGATGTACTTATGGACTACCATGTCCCCACTAGTATGATTTGCATCATAGTCCAGGTAGTCAAGTACATATCCTAAGGGCTTTACCAATATGTAACAGAGAGACAATCAGTGTACACGTTAAGGTAAAGATCAACCAGATAGCATACTATCATGTCGAGCAAGAAAGTCCTCCCTATATATGTCCAAGCATCCACTACAATATACATCCTATGTATAGTAATGGCCTCTAGGGCATACATATAACTAACAATCTCCCACTTGCACTAGGGCCATCTGATAGCAGTGGTTGTAGTATCTCATACTCAACCATCCCATAAAAGTCTCTCTCTGGGAAAAGGCCTTTGTGTGTGGATCCGCCGTGTTGTCCTCTGAGTCTACTCTCCTAACCTCGATCTTCTTGGAGATCAACCATCTCCATGATCAGGTGATGCTGCCTCAGAATATGTCTGGATCACTGATGGGACGGACGTTCCTTGGCATAAGCCATAACTCCATTGTCTCACAATGGGAGGAACTAAGTTCATCTCATGAACAAATATACACCCAAACATCCTCTTTGGTAGCATCTTAAGTAGTGATGTATCCTGCCTTTATCGTCTAGTTAGCCACGGTATCTAGCTTGGAACTCTTCCAACATACCGTCCCTTTACTGAGGGTAAAGACAATGCCTGTGACTGACTTTCAGTCGTCATTATCACCGTAGAACCTTTCCAGTGATTCTCCCCAGGATCAACTGATACCATCTCACTACAACTAGTGAGTCTCCTAACATCCAATTAGATCTATCTCATAGATCCAAAATCCAGGATTTAGGAGGTATCACTTTCATCCTATATGGAGAATCATTGTGATAAGCGGAGATTGATCGAGCGTAGCATAGGAAACTCCTTCCCTATCAAGAGTATGTTATCCACGTACTCTACGAGGATCGTCACCATACTCCCTACTACCTTTTTATTTATACAAGGTTCATCTACCATTTTGATGATGTCAAACTCTTTGACTACTTCATCAAAACAGACATTCCAACTCCGCGATGCCTGCTTTATCTTATAAAGCATCTTGTACACGTTTCCGCTGCTCCCACTGTCTACGAAGCCCTCTGGCTGTGTACTTACAGACGTTCTCTTCTAAAACATCATTTTAGAAAAGCAGTCATGACACCCAACCTCCAGATATCGTAGTCATGGTATGTAGCCGTGGCAAGTAGGATCCGGGTGGACTTAAGCATAGGCACTGGAAAAGGTTTCATCATTATCCACGCCTGGTCGATGACGAAAACCTTTAACAAGTCTAGCTTTGAAAGTCTCAACTTTTCCATCTACACCAAGTAATCTTCTCAAGATATACTTGCTCCTGATGGGGATTTAACCCTTCAGATATAGCAACCAAAGTCCATACTTTGTTGGTGTATAAGGATTCCATCTCAGATCGCTAAGCATCCAGCCATTCTTATAGAGTCTTACTCCTGATGGCCAGCTCGAAACTAGTTGGGTCATCATCTCATGATGCAATCCTCGCTCCCACTGTCATAGAGAAACCGAAGTATCTCTCAGGTGGTGAGGAACCCTACTAGATCGGCGGAGAGGCTGAGGTTCGTTGGTAACTATTGAATCCTTTGGTTTTATCAAATCATCTGCTGTAGTTTGTATAGCTGGAACCTTTCCAGTTCTACATTACAGACCTTGCCTCGAGCTTGTCCAGATTTTGCTTTTAGACATAGGCCGGACAACCCCAAATCTTAACCATCTTAAGATATGGGCTCTTCCCTTTCCATATCACATATGAAGTGGTAGGCAACTGATTTGATTTGAACCCTATTCAATAGGTATGCAGCTTCTCAAGTGCATAACTCCCAAAAAGGAAATAGGTAACTCAGTAGTACTCATCATAGAGCACACCTTATCACATAGGGTGCTATTGCTCCACCCCGATATACCATCGTGCTATGGTGTATACGGAGGAGTAATGCTGAGAGAGAATCTTATTTTCCTTTAGAATAATCCAGGATTTCCGTGCTCAAGTATTCTCCTCCTCGATCTCATCAAAGGACATAATACTTATACCCGTGTTTTGGTTTTCTACTTCTAAATCATATTCTGTGAATATCTCAAAAGGTTCGGACTTGTGTTTCAACAGGAATATATGTCTGAATCTTGAGAGATTATCAGAGAATGTAACGAAGTACAAAGAACCGGTCTTGGCATGTGTAGACAGGGGACCTTTATACATCAACATGTATCATCTCAAGAGTTCACTAACTCTTTCTCTGTTTCCAATAAACAGAGCTATGGTCATCTTATCTTTATGACATGACTGGCAAGTTTCAAAAGATGTAAATTAAAACTAATTTAAATATGCATCTAAATGTAACTTCAGCCAGTCGGGTCGCATTGATATGACCTAGTCTACAATGCCTCAAGAAGGATCCGTTCATTTCTGAACACTTCCTCTTGTATTTGTTCTGTATACTAGGAGCTGTAGTTTGATTTAGAACGTTAATGCTTTTAGATAACGTTCCTGAACCGATCAACTTTTGATATAGGAAATGTTCAAAACATTATCCAACAATACAAAATTATATCCTTTCTTTACTAATAAAGAGACTGATATGATTTTGTATATCAGGTTCGGTATCTAATAACATTCGTTTAGAATCAATGTATTGGTAATACAGGGTGACAGTGACCAACAGACTTGGCTGCAACACTTGCTCTGTTTTCTGCCTCATGAAACTTATCACCCATTCTATGTTTTTCTACCTTTTTGTAGCCCTATGTAACAGATTACATATCTGGGATCCTGATCCGGTATCATATACCCAGGATGCGGAGGATACTGAGAAACAGTTCTTTGTAATGAACACACCCGAAGATGATGCATCGGCATGCACTCTCTTCGTTTGGGCGGCACGGGAATTCTGGTAATCCCTAATTTCCTGCTCTGTCTTATAACAATTATAAGTTGGAGCGGGACCAACGTTCCCCAGCTCAGTATAACAAGCGGGTTCGGTCAATAATCCGTATTATTATCTTGATTAAGGCGTGATATGGTCGCTACCTGGAGAGAGAGAGAAGACAACACTCAGCGTATGCTCTTGCAAGATCAGATTGGTTATTATTTTATCTAATCAGGATGGCTCCCACTGTTTTTATCAAATCTTCCTTCAAACCCTAAAAGGAAAGACTAGCCGGGATTAATTACATGCTACAGGTTCGCCAATCTTTCAGCCAGGCCAGTGTCGGTACTTTGAGGGAGGTCCCATGTGCTTTCGCACGAACCTAATTAATGTAAACCTCGTTTTCCTAGAGGCGTAATCCCGTTGACACCTTTCTAGACACCTACTTGATCGGCTGATTGTAATGTGTAAAACTCTCCCAGGAGTAACAATTACTCACAGCGGGTATCGGGATCCAACTATCTCATAGAAGGTATGCAATCTCATTGCAAATTTCAACACTTGAAATTCCCGATAATATTTTGCCCCTAGCGTCCTATGACCATGACGGAGGTCAACAAAGCATAGGCTACTAGTCAAGTTCAACCCGTTATTTCTTGATCGAATTAAACCCACCCGCACGACCCTTGACGGAGGTCAACAAGGCCGCACGACTACCCTAATCCAATCTGCATCATATGCATAAGCAGATAAATACTAGTTAGCTACCGCACACTACGCCTTGACGGAGGTCAACAAACGTAGCACGAATACTAAGTAGGACTTATCTGAAATGACGGAGGGCTACGACAGGTTTTTCTGAAAACCTATTGCGTAATGAACTTGATATCGTTGTAGAATCAAATGATTTTAAAATGGAGTGTTTTTTATGCTTTTCTAGTTTTGCTAAAGGGGTCACTCCCGGTGAAGGGATCGTTGGCCCTTTCCTCGTCGAATGGGGTGCGGGATATATCATATATATCACTGTGCAAAGCAAAAACTCTTAAAAGCAATCAAAAGACAAACCGAGTGTGTAGCATCTGCCAGTTATTGCTAAAGGAGTCACTCCCGGTGAAGGGATCTCGGTCCTTTCCTCATCGAATAAGGTGCAGGATATATCATATACACCGCTGTGCAAAGCAAGAACTGTAGCTACCCTTTTTATTTTGAAATTCGATTCTACAACATCTTTAGGTTTCTTTTACTTTCATTAATCATATTAATGAAGTCCCATCATTTAAGTACCTAAACATCACAGATAAATACGACGTACACTTATGCCATCCGCATTCGCCTCGATGTCCCCTCGTGCACCGTTAGGTTAGGTAACTAACGGCAGAGCGGGGCAGGGCTAGCGCGGGTGTAAAACATAAGTAACGCTTATATAATATATCATATATACTATATACTGTATCCATCACAGAACATATCACATGATCACATCACAGATATCGCAGCAGAAGAATGATATGAAATATTGGATATACTAGGACGTCCGTGTTTTCAATACGAGCCAGTATAAAACACGGATTCCACGGTCGTGATGAATAGCCAAACCCACACCCCTAGACCCCTACGAGAGCGGCAAGCAACCCTACCAATTCTAGAGTTAGGAGACCCGGACTCGACTCCTCGAGTTGGTCTCCCACTGGACTCCAGAACCCGGTTACTTGTGCTCCCCTCCTTGGGTCTATCCTAGTGCGGAAAAGTGAATAATCTACAAACGGTGACATCTTCCGCAACCTGGAAGTGCCCCAATAAAAGAATATTACATACAAGTTTTTTCATGAATGAAAATGAAAAACACTCATCTCACATAAAAACCCCCGGCTATTCAAACACGACGATCCAATATAACATATCCAGTAACACATAACATCACATGTCATCAACGTAAGTAAATATACGCATCCCAATTGTCGTTGACATATAGCAACGAAACCGGCGATATCACATATTACACTTACGGTCGCAGAAAAGAAAGTGTAAAACTACAATAGTTGGAATCCGCAACCTCCATAGACATCGCATGCCTAATCAAATGAATTACTTAGACATCGCATGCCTAACAATTATAAACCCCGCATTTTAGTCTCAAAATCGAAAACTCTTTTCAATATTAAGTCGGGCAATTCAACAAGATTCCCGACATCCTGATCGAATGCTCGTCGCAAACTTTAGTGGACGGCCGCACCCCCGATACCGTCGATGAAGTGCACCAAGGCGGAACACCGCTACCGCGAGCACCCGGACGGATGCTTTCGGCGACGGGGTTCTCCTATAGTCACTTGGTCGGGGCTAAGGGGTGTAGCTGTCTATTAAGTTTATCCGGCGAGTATCCGCATACGCTACGTTATTGCGACGGACTTTTGATCACATCAAAATTCCGTGGCAACCGATCAAGTGAGACTAAAGTGCTGTGTTTATAACATTCAAATCAGTTATCTCATAACTACTTGTGAATTCCAATTATTGTATCGCATTCCAGATAAATAGAAAATGTTAAACTTTCCGATCGAACAGTCAAACACCCAAGTTTTCCCGAAACAGATCAACACATGAAACAAGTTTAAAAACATTCAGTTCATGCCTCAGTACCAACGGTCCAGCCGTAAAAGGGTCAAGCCAACGCCTCACATGTGGCACGCCGTACTGCCCTAAACCCGAAGGTTCAAAGGGCAGTTCAAGACGGTCACATAATCGAGTCAAGGTTTGTTGTCTTCTAGAGGGACCATTGCCTTACTTGCACTACTTAGAACGTGATTAAACTACAGAAAAATCCAACAATTGGAAATTTCCCGACAGGGGAAAAAGTGGGTATTTATATCCGGTCGAACTTTTTAACATATTCAAAAAATTATCCGGAAAACACATAGACAAAATTAGACAATCCGATCGAATAATCGAATCCCTAAAACAACCCTTGAAAACTCAACAGTGGAGTGTAAGTTAAAAATTCCCAGAAAATACAGCACAACAATATAGGAATTACTGTGGAATTTAAAATGAATGATGCCTCCGTACGGCCGTGGAACCGCCGCACGAGCTATGCTCGTGCCGCGAAACCGCGGCGGTTTGATTGATTTGGCCGGTCGAATTTCATAGTAACTCCTACAAACACCTGCTGATTTTTCTGCATATTTTTAATTCACAAAAATCCAAAATTTTCAAAAATGTACAGAGAGCAAGTTTTGAATTAGGGTTTCGGTTCGATCGGACTTCTAACTCCGTCTACACATCGCCTAAGGCTCTAGCTAGGCTCTGATACCACTGTGGGGTTCCTAGGCATACTAATGAGATCTCACAAGGCATCAACCATGCCAATTTCAAATTTTACAAGTGCCGAGAAACCCTAATACGGATCGTTAACTAGATTTTAGGCGAAACAAATGCGAATAGTTAACAACTTAACTAAGTGAACGGAAATACAACCTTTGTAGATCCGGTCCTCCACCTCCATGGCTCCGTGATGAAGTCCCTTCACTGTCCATATCGGATCCCGGGCTCTAGCATCGGCTTCATCTGAGAATTGGGCGGGCTAGGTCGTCGACTTCGATGCCGAAGATGATCTACGTCGAGGCATCACAAGATCAAGCTCCCACTTCACCAAGTCATGAAACTTGTGAAGAAAACACCCTATACTACTTCGCAAGAGGTAGAGGATGAAGAAATAGGAAGTGGGTTCACTTTAGAATTGGATTTCTCACTTGGAATCAACACTTGATAAATTTCAAGAAAGCTTTTCTTTCTTCATCAAGAAGAAGAAGAAGAAAAGAATGGAAAAAATGAATTAATTCTAATTGAATAATCAAGTGATGGTTATCATAATGTAACCATGGTAAAGTGTAGAGAATAAACAAGGGTTAGGTGAATGGTTTGGTTTAGTGGTAAAAACAAAATGGAAGACTTTTCAAAGATGCTTTGAAGCTTCAAAAAGCTTTTAGCAAAGAACAAATAAATCCACCATTCTATTTTGCCAAAACTAAAAAAGATTAAATAAATAAATAAAATCAAAACCCTAACCATTACACAACCATGGTTTAATCATACACTTAACCAAGTTAGCATGTATCATCAAACATGATACAATCATGTGCACAAAAGTATATCACATATACAACTTGTGTACATCAAGTGAGAAAATCCTTTTAAAATGAACCAATACTAGTTAATGCAAAGTAATATATCATATATATAATTATACATTAAATCATTAAATCAACACTTGATTCAATGATCCGGTCATGTCGCATATAACCGACTAGTATCCAATGTATCGACTTATCGAATCAATCCTTGATTCGATAACTAGGTTATATCACATACAACCATTCGATACATTCATCGCGAGAATGGAATACGGTATCACATACACGCATTATTCCCAGTCCCGCACATATCTCATATGCGCTCCTATTTCGTTTTGCTTGAGCCAGGAAACCTCTGTATAGGACTCTAAAGACTCGTCAATACGCCGGCAGCAGGTGATGATCATATCAAACGCCCACAAGCCGCAAGCGGTCTGCTAAATGTAACGGCCACCCGGGTATTGAGCGATCAGAAGATCGACGAGCAAGCCCGCTCACACTCCTGTGAATCCAACCAGTAACACTTACCGTACAGTCCGGTCTCGTCTTCTGATATGTCGCATATCTCGCCTAGGGTTGGTAAACGTCAGACCCCAATAGCTCGATAAGTCGTGTCGATATGAGGTCTATAACAGTTCAAGAAACTACAGGTAACACTTACCAGTAAATCTCAGCAACCCTGGCCAGGGATTTCCGGTTATAGCCAATCGAACACAGTGCAACATCAACTCCCTATACCGGGAGAGACGAATCCCCTCCTATCGCTCATTGCCTCCATGTGATTCGGGACTGTACCCAAAAACCACCGTTTTGCACGCCCTCTTGGACGTGGTAAGGTGGAAATCAAAGCACAGTGGGAATCACACAAGACTCTATGACGATCTCGGGTCAACAGACTACTCTGTACCAGTGTCACCAGAGAACTGCCATCTGACGTAAGGTATAATACCATCTGGAAGTTCTCGGCGAGTCCGTCCAGTGTACCCAGTCTCCACTGAGCACCCGTATATCATCTCTGATGTCAAACACCAATGGATATGGGATCATCCATCGCCCATCTGTATGGGTCGAGAAGTTATACGCTAGTCTACTCTGGTATATCGATGCCCCGTCTCGATACACCCACGACTAGGGACCTTGAAGGATGTACTTATGGACTACCATGTCCCCACTAGTATGATCCGCATCATAGTCCAGGTAGTCAAGTACATATCCTAACGGCTTTACCAACATGTAACAGAGAGACAATCAGTGCACACGTTAAGGTAAAGATCAACCAGATAGCATACTATCATGTCGAGCAAGAAAGTCCTCCCTATATATGTCCAAGCATCCACTACAATATACATCCTATGTATAGTAATGGCCTCTAGGGCATACATATAACTAACATAAACGTACAGATATATCAATTTGAAATTGGTGCATAACAGCGGATATTCAAAACCAAATATGTGCCGTCCGGCAAAAACCCAGGCGATTTCCTCAAATATCACCAATTACAACGAATCCCGATACATTGAGGATGATCACCTAATTCCCAATAATTTACTCCTACTCATTATCTGTAAAACCATACAGATGTGAGAATTTTACCTGGTAAATACATACCCTGGAGTAAGGATCTAATTGGGAAATCAGTTTTCTATTAACAATGCACAGTGAAATTGAAACATGAAAATGTTTCGAAAGGGTATCCGGGTATTCTTAGTTATGCCTCTTCTACTATCTAGATTCATGACTGTAACCATATATTTCCTTGCCATCTCTCCAAATCCCTTTATTTGCCTTTATTCAATACCTTTTGTACACCATCGTTAGGCTAAATGGTTTTCTTCCTTCCCTACCGTTCGACACCAGTCTATGGTTTGGAAGAAGACTATCCAATAAGCGTAATAGGTGTACTGTCCGAATCCTAGGAGCTCTTGTAACCTTAGAGAAGGTGATGATAAAAGACAACTGAATAAACCTTATTCTATTTCTCCTGAATTGGAGAAAAGCAAAAGTGAAGTAGGAGTGGTGATGAAATACGCGGTTTGGTCGTGAATGATAGCAGTCGCAATTTACTTTGCCTTCTTTCTAATCCCATTATTTGTCTTTATTCAACACCTTCTGTACACCTAACTTAGGCTAATTGGTTTTCTCCTTTACCTACCTTTCGGCACCTACCTATGGTTTGGAAGAAGACTATCTAATAAGCGTAATAGGTGTACCCTCTCCTAATCCTAGGAGCCGTCACAACCTGAGAGAAGGTAAAAGGAAAAGACAACTGAATAGTCCTATTCATTCTCTCAAGAACTAGAATCCATCCTCGAATCTGGAACAAGTTCCTTCGAGTTCGTATATAACTATACGATGGATTTATCTAATGTAAGTGGATGTTCGTAGTGATACGGGGTGTTCTGGAGAAATACAAAGGGTAAAAGAAGGAGTGGCAATGATGTATGCAACTCAGACAATCCAAAAGCCAATGTTTTAAGAAAGTTCGGTTAACTTGGTTACTGAGTCATAGTCTAGGGTCAGGCCATGGTTGCTGTCAAATAGAGAGAGAAATGAAACACTCAGCGTGCACTCTAACCTTGATCAGAATGGTTAATCACTTTATCTAATCAGGATGTCTCCCACTGTATCCTCAAATTCTCCTCCAAACCTGAAAAAAGAATTAGTCGGGATCGCCCGAGGAGTAAACCAACTCATCAGTGGGAATCGGGATCCAACTATCATCGCATGATAACGTGATGGAATCCACTCACGTTATCACACTCCAGAAGGTATGCGCATGCCTGGCAAGTTTCAGTTTCTTTAGAAACTCCCAATGTGATTTTTACCCTTAGGACCTAAGTTCAAAGAGCCCTAGTCAAGTTCAACCCGTTATTATCTTGATTGCATTAAACCCACCCACACGAGCCCTTGACGGAGTCGACAAGGCCACATGAATGTCCTAACCAATCGCATATCCATGCTACAAACAAGCACCACTCAGCTACGGCACACTACGCCTTGATGGAGTCAACAAACGCAGCACGAATACTAAGCAACACTTATCTGAAATGACGGAGGGCTACGGCTAGTTTTTAGCGAAAAACCGGATCAGTCGAAAATAATATATTTTTAACATGTCAATTTCCCTACCATTTGCACTCATCTAGAGGTGTTCGGTATTAATATAGCATATATTAGCAAAACAGCCGTAAAATACCAAATATCTTGTGTTGTATACTAATACCGACATTTTTAGGGAAATTGAGTGTTTATCATGGCATCGCATCATCTCTGTATAGCGCAACGCTTGTCTCGAGAATCTGTGCAGGAAATTCCAGGAAAAGAGCCGAAACGGTCAAAAAGAGCTGATCAAAATTACGCCAAGTCCATGTCTTGTGATCTGGCAGTGACCAAGGAAGTGTAAAAATATTGCAGATATAGAATAAAGGTCCATGGATCAGCACCAACATCTACCAGAATTCCTACACAGAGAAGCAACCAAGAGGCCGCGGATCCGCGGCCGTAAGGCCCTATTGGCGGCGAATCCGCGACCATCAAGGGGTGACGTCAGCATCTCTCTGTATCAGGTTTCTCAATTCAAGGTGCACACTCAATTAAGCCAGTGCAATTTCCAGAGAACTCCAGAAGCTTCAGTACGAACAGCAAAGCTCCTTGTTTAAGCTAATCATGTTCAAGCTTCTCAAGCAAGCTTCTCAAATAACCAACTAAGCCTAGAAGCTTCTCCCTAACCTCCAAGCTTATGAAGGAAGCTAAGCCTAACTAACTACCTCTAGAAGCCTCTACCTAACTACCTAGCTTACACGGGAAGCTAAACTAAACCTAGCTTCTAAAGGAAGCCAAAGCTAGTGAAGGCTATAAAAGGAACCCTATGGCTTCACTCTAAAGATTGTTCAATAATTGATTCCTACATCAATTCCCAACACAAGTTGAGTGACACAACTTGTAAACCCTAATCCCCAATTCAAAATCCAAAGCCAAAAATCAAGAACTCCGAGTACCAAATCAAGCATGAAGCCTTCGATCCTTTCGAAAGCGACGCCGGACTTCATCAGAGCAAGTGATCCAAAGAGATCCGTGAGTCAAGGAGACGAGCGAAGCCGAAATCAACGATCGAGTTCTTTCCTCTTGTAGATCTTGGGAGAATTGTAACGAAATTGTTGATAAATAAAGGTGAAATTCTCTTATCTTGCTTTCTTTACATTCTTGCATCATGATTCGATCTCAATTCTTGATTGTATGTTTTGTTAGGATGTTTGAGTAAAACTCCGCTCATGGAGGAATCGAGACGATTAATAGATGAAGATGATTAGATTCTTGTACAATTCTTAAGTCCTATGAGTTTTGTAAACCCTAGCAAATTCAAGAATCAACGACCTAGTTTCGAGCGATACTTCTTGATTGTGTTCACTCTTAATTAGGGATCCACGATCGATTCTTGAGTTTACTAGAGCCTAGAATGTGAATGAAATCAACGAAAGTATAAGGGATAGATGATGAAACCCTAGTTTCCACAAGAAATCCCTAATTCTCATTGATCATCATCGATCTAGTATCAAATTATCGATGGATAAGAATACGTAATCAATAGATTTCATCACATCTATAGATTCGGTCGATTCCTACGAGCCTCACTTCGATTCTTGATTATTGGATTGGAAACCATCAATTCTCAATTCTTGATTTTAATGTTTTCTTGTTATTAGATCTAGATTTTACTAATTCTTGAACTTCAATGTTATAAATCACGAATTGTCTTTTTTCTTTTCTTTAATTTTCGACTCATCTAATTCGAAGTACAAACGGATTACACTTTTCCTGTGGACGATCCGCACTCGCTAACGCGCTACAATCGACACTGTTATTGATTGCGGTTAACAAAAATTCTTTGATTGTGATTTTTATACAATTTTCAAAAACTACACACCGAGAATTCACTCAATCAAAACCTTTAAAATAATGAACTTGATATCGTTGAAGGAACTGGATAGCTTTTTACAAATATATAGTGAAAAGCTTTGCTAAAGAGGTTACTCCCGGTGAAGGGATCTCGGCTCTTTCCCCATGGAATGAGGTGCAGGATATTCCAAACTGAATACCGCTGTGCAAAGCAAGAAGTAATCAACTATAGTGAAGTTATTACCCTGGCGCAAACCTCTGCCCAAGTGGTCACTCTCTATGAAGGTATCTCGGCCCTTGCCTCGTCGAATGTGTTAGTGTATATGCCCTAGAGGCCATTACTGTATCATACTTGTATGTATATTACTTGATGGAAGCTTGGGATATTCACAGTTGTATATACAATCTTGCTCGAAATGGTAGTATGCTACTTGGTTTGTCTCTGCTTTAATGTGTGCATGTGTTTCTTTTATTATATCACCTATACGCATTAGTAGAGCCCTTAGGATCTTTGCTTGATTACCAGCGTTGTGATGGCGCTCACACTCGTGGGGGTTGGGTAATCCATAAGCACATCCTTATACAGGTCCCTAGTCGCAGGACTATCGAGACAGGGCATCGATACTCCGGAGTAGACTAGCGTATGCGCTTCTCATCTCAGCGTGGGAGACGGTCTGTCCCACAGCCGTCAGTACGTCGTACTTGAGATAGTATGCGGGTGCTCGTTAGGTTACGAGTACACTGGACATGACTCGTCGGGAACTGTTGGTTGGTATTATACCTATCGTCAGTTATCAGTTCCCAGGTGACATGAGTACAGCTTAGTCCGCAGACTTGACACTGTCAATTCGCCTCGAGTGTGTTCCCACTGTACTTTGATTACTACCCTACCACGGCTCAAAGGAGTCGTGCAAACAGGTAGTAGTTGGGTGCAGTCCCGAAGCACTTGGAGGCAGTGACGGTTAGACAGGATTCGTCTCTCCCGGTATTGGGGGTTGACATCACGCTGTGTCCAGGAGAGCCATTACACAAGTAGTCCCTGGCCAGGGCAAGCGAGATATATTGGTAGGTTTCCAGTGTTATCTCAGGGTGTTCTGGGCTACACTCCGACACGACTTGTACCGCTATTAGGGGACTGACGTTTACCGCCCCTAGGCCCACCATGCGATTTATCAGACGAACAAACCGGACTGTACGGAGACTGTCACATTCAGGCTCAGTAGGAGTTCAGATGGGTTCATCTCGTCAGTCTTCTTATCGGCATCTACCTGGGGACCGTTACGTACAGCTAGTGCCGCTTGCGGTCTGTGGTTAAACCCACTGCCAGCGTAGTGTCGAGTCTTTAGAGTCCCACACAGAGAGTTATTCGCCTTTAGGCAAAATGAGTAGAGGTCGCACGGTTTTGCGACAGGGTTCATTCACATCCGCGCACTTGCGCACGTTTGCTGTCCGGACAGCTTATACTAACGGGCTTTGGTTTAAGCCGGATCCTAGTATATGATTTGGGATTGGTTTTATCTCTTTGTATTCGTGTTCCTCGGATCACAGATACGGGTGCGTATGCACAGTTGACTGAGACAGAGGGAGAGGACTTTGATTAGGGTTGATGTCCATTGTCATTTTCTTAACCCTAACACTTATGTGTGTATTATGAATAATTGATATTAGTTAAATATAATTGTGCATGGTTAGGGTTGTTGAACATTTGACTATCTTGACTTATTGACTTAGGTTGACATGTTGACCATCATCATTCCATATAAAAGATGCTCTTTGATCCTTGCAATTTGCATTTAATGTGAAATGATAATGGTCAAGTTTTGATTAACCATGACAATTATCTTGCTAATTATCTATTTTCATAATTCACCTATATATGAGAGAATGGTTCATTATTTCTCCTCATTCTATAATATAGATTCTATCTCCTCCTCTTCCTCTCTCTAGCTCTCCCCTCTCATGAGTTGAGAAACACTTGAGCTTGAGATAAACCTCTCTAAAATAATCTCTACTCTCTTCTAAGGTTCTAGGATTAGCACTTCTAGCATCTTAGTTACTTCTAGCTTGAAGTTGAAGCCAATGGTTGAGGCTCTCGGGCGGATCCTTCTTCGACTAGAGAAGACGACAAGGAGATCACTTCCGTTCACTCCAAGGGGCAAGGAGAGAAGGACATAAAGCCCTAGGTATAACCTTTCTTCCATGTAGCTAAAACTAGTTAGCTTTGTAGTTAGTTTTTGTTTAGCCAAGATCTTCCTTTAGTTAGTCCATGTTGCCTTGAGTGCTAAAAATCAGATTTTTATACCGTTTCCGCCTCCCCGCAAGCACCGGGGTAGGCAACGTGGACTTACAGTGGTATCAGAGCCTAACTAAATATAAACTAACTAGTTAGTAAAGTGTATAGAAGTTCGATCGGTAAAAATCGCAAAACTAAAATTTCAAAACCCTAAGTTTTTGTTTTTTTTTCTACTCTAAAAATAATAAATCATACTTCTAAAATCGGCTCAGGGTTTTGTTAAGAAGCACACCAAAAACGATCCAGTGAACCGTTCAAAGAGCGGCGGTTCCGCGGCAAGAACATGCTTCTTGCCGCGGAACCGCTGCCGAGTTGACTCGGTTCTGGACCGAGTTTGGTGCAGTGTTCTTCTGATAAGGTTTTGGGATTTTTAAGATATTTTATTTCTGCCCAGATTTTCCAGAATAGAAATTTGAATTTGGGGTGGCTATAAATCCGTATTTTTGATCGAACTTCATTATACTTTGACTATTGGGTTATATCTGTGATGTTTATATGTATTTAACGTCTGCTAATCGCTATTCGTCGATTAGTAGGGGTTATACATATCTGTGATCTGTAATGCTTATTGGTTTGTGTATATGAACTCGGTGGATTGTCGTGGATGAATAGCCAGGGTGGATGTGAGATGAGAGTTTCTTTTTTCTTTCATTCATGTAATATGTAAATTGATGTAATATTATTTGTTTGGCCGCACAACCGGGTCGGGGTTGTAGCCGTCATTGTATAATTTCTTTTTACTGTTTTTGCTCCTAAGATAGACCCATGGTGGGGTGCACAAACTACCGGGTATCTCGAAGTGCCGAGTGGCCTACTCACGTCGTTGAGGGAGGTTGCTTCGCTTCGGGTACTCGGCGGGTAGTTTGCCGCACCCGTAGGGGTCTTGGGTGGGGTATTGGCTATTCATCGCGACCGTGTAATCCGCTTTTCGTTGCAGGCTCGAACGAATCGTGGATTCCTAGTATATCCAAAGTGTTCATCTGTGATCTGTAATGGCTATCATTGCTTTATTTATATATATGATATCTATTTAGGTGTTGCTTATGTTTTGCATCCGCGCTAGTCCAGCCCCCGCTCTGTCATTAGTTAAGTAACCTAACGGGTGATGACGGGGCCCCGTGGCGAATGCGGATGGCATAAGCGTACACCATATTTTGGTTGTTTTCTGCAATGGTAGTATTAAATGATGGGACGCATTGGAATTAATGCAAGAAAATAAACCAAGTAAAAGTCGTTGGAACACTTTCAAAACCACTCGGTTCTTTTCAAAAACCAACTTTTAAATGCGGAGCTTGAACCACTCCTTTTAAAAAGCTATCTCGTTCCATCGATTATATCAAGTTCACTACATTCACGGTTTTCGCCAAAACCATTCGTAGCCCTCCATCATTTCAGTTAAATATTCGGTAGTATTCAAGCTATGTATTTTGACCTCACGCCAAGGCATAGTGATTGGTAGCTGCCGGATATTTATCTGTTGCATTGATAGAATGCGTTGATTTGAGACAGTCGTACTGCCATTTTGGCCTACGTCAAGGGTAGGTACGGGTGGGTTCAAATTAACCTGGATAATGATGGGTAGAACTTGACATGTGACTTATGACATTTTGACCTCACGCCAAGGTTATAAGAGCATGGGGCAAAAAATCCACATCGGGAGTTTCATAAGTACTGAAACTTGCTAGCGCTGCATACCATTTGGAGTGTGATGATTCTGGTAGGATTCCTTCGGTTTTATCACGCGATGATATTTGGATCCCGATCTTACTTTGAGTATATGCTACTCCTCGGGAAATCTCTCACTTAACGATCAATGCTATAAACCTAGTAGTTGTCTAGAAAGGTGTTAGCGGGGCTACGCCCATAGGGAAAAGAGGTTACTTAATTAAGGAACTTCGCGAAAGCGTTGGAAAACCTCCCTCGAAGTACCGACACTGGCCTGGCTGAACGGTTAAGCAAGTATTGTACGGTGAAATTGATCCCGACTAATTCTTCCTTTATGGTTTGAGGAAGGATTCGAGAGACAGTGGGAGCCATCCTATTTAGACAAACTAAAAACCACTCTAAACTTGCAAGAGCATCATGCTAAAGTGTTTCTTTTCTCTCTCCTAATTGCAGCGACCAATCAAGATGACCGGACTTAAGTTATTACTAGATAAAAACATACTGACAGGGCCAAACTACAAAGATTGGCTCGGGAATGTCAAGATGGCAATCACTTATGACAAGTTGGGGTATCTTCTTACCACCAAAGCTGCCCCTGTCCCAGGTCCCAAAACCAGTGTCGTAGATAGGGAAATCTATAAGATCTGGGAAATAGATTGCGCGAAGGCCAAATGCCTCGTGCTTGCCTCTATGGACAACGAACATCAGAGGAGGCATGAGAATATGGACCTAGAGTCCATATTTCTCCATACAAAAGAACTGTAAGGAGAGCAGTCTCATATCGCCAGATACGAAGTGTCGAAGAAGCTATTTTCGGCAAGATTGGCCATTGGATCATCGGTAGCGGAACACGTGCTTAAGATGATTGGCTACATAGAGGAGCTCGCGGACCTTGGGACCACGTTGGAGAATGAACTCTACACTGATTTGATTCTCCAGTCCCTTCCTTCCACTTACGCCCAGTTTATCCTAAACTTCAACTTGCAAGCAAAGGAGGTTGAACTTTCCGAACTTCTGAACATGTTGAGGAGTGCTGAGGGCACCCTACAGAAAGATAGGGAGACATCCACTTTGTTTGTAGGAGGATCTTCCTCTTCTAGGTCCAGGGCGAAAGCCATGGGAAAGAAGAAGAAAGCCCCCGCCAAACCAAGGGGCGGTGTCAGTAAAGTGGATACGAAGGGAAAGGGAAAGGCAACAAAGGTAGCGGGAAAGCTGATGGGAAAGGAAGAATGCTTCTACTGTCACAAAAGTGGACACTGGAAACAGGATTGCAAGGCTTGGAAGGCCAGAACCCAGGATCTGAAGCGAGTTGCGGCTTCAGCTTCAGGTGTGTATGTTATTGAAAACTGTCTATCTATAAACTCTACTTCCTCGGTATTGGATACCGGATCAGGATCTCAAATCTGTAATTCTTTGCAGGCATTGAGAAAGCGTAGGGTTTTGAAGGCAGGTGATATGACCCTCAGAGTTGCAAACGGAGCTAGCATGGATGCTGAGGCCGTGGGGGACTATCACCTGGGATTGTCAGATGGACACTATTTGATTTTGCGTAGTTGTTATTTTGTACCAAATGCAACTTGTAATATCATTTCTGTATCTTTATTATCTAAAGAAGGTTATGAATTTGCATTTGTAAGTAATGTAGTGAACATTCACCTTAATCAAGTTTTGATTGGGTCAGGTACATTAAACAACGGTATATACGTATTAAACCAACCACAGATTTTCAATGTCCAGAATACACGCAAAAGAAAGTCTACAGAAATCAATAAGACTTTCTTATGGTATTGTAGACTGGGTCACATCAATGAGAGAAGGTTGACTAAGTTACATACAGAAAGATATTTGGATCCGTTCGAATATCAATCATATGGAACTTGTCAATCCTGTCTCAAAGGAAAGATGACAAAGACTTCGTTTACTTGACACGGAGTAAGAGCGAGCGAGCTCTTGGGACTCGTACACAGCGACGTGTGCGGTCCAATGTTTACACATGCGCGAAGCGGTTATTCTTACTTCATTACTTTTACAGATGATTTTTCAAGGTTCGGACATGTCTTCTTAATGAAACATAAATCCGAGGCCTTTGAAAAGTTCCAGGAATACAAGAAGGAAGTTGAAAAACAAACAGGCAAAAGTATCAAGGCAATGAGATCTGATCGAGGTGGTGAATACTTAAGTGCCGAGTTCCTGGATTACCTAAAAGAGAATGGAATTCTCTCTCAGCTTACTCCTCCATACACTCCGCAACATAACGGTATATCGGAGAGACGGAACCGAACCTTATTGGATATGGTACGATCTATGATGAGTAACGCTGAGTTGCCGCGATCATTCTGGGGATATGCGCTAGAATCAGCCGCAAACTTTTTGAACCGAGTTCCAACTAAGACTGTGCCTACCACACCATATGAGTTATGGAGTGGGAAGAAACCCTATCTTCAATATCTGAAGATCTGGGGATGTCCAGCTTTTGTCAAAAAGCAGCATGCGGAAAAACTCGAGGCACGCTCAGTACTGTGCAAGTTTGTGGGATACCCAAAGAACACCAGAGGGTATCTTTTCTACCACGCAGAGGAACAAAAGGTCTTTGTTTCTCGTAATGCCCACTTTCTAGAACACCAGTTCTTGGAAAAGGAAATTAGTGGGAGCGCAATAGAACTGGAAGAAATTCCAGAACCACAAGCTATTACTGAAAGCTTAGTAGAACCAGAGGGTTCGAAAGATCAGGACATTCCCACGCCACTCCACAGGAGTAGTAGGCAGTCTCATTCGCCCGAGAGATACTACGGTTTTCTCATAGACGGGTATAGAGAGGATTGCATCATAGATTGTGATGAGCCTACTAGCTTCCAGCAAGCCATTCAGAGCGTTGACTCGGTAAAATGGCTAGATGCAATGCGGACGGAAATGGAGTCCATGTACACCAACAAAGTATGGACGTTGGACATTGCTCCAGATGGGGTAAAACCCATAGGATGCAAGTTGATCTTCAAAAGGAAGATTGGTGTAGATGGACAGGTCGAGACCTATAAAGCTAGACTTGTTGCAAAGGGTTTTCGTCAAAGACCTGGTTTGGACTATGATGAAACCATTTTTCCAGTGGCAATGCTAAAATCCATTCGGATCCTTCTTGCCATTGCTGCCTTCCACGATTATAAGATTTGGCAGATGGACGTAAATACCGCTTTTCTAAGTGGAAATTTAGAGGAGTGTGTCTATATGGACCAGCCAGAGGGTTTCATTCAGAGTGGGAGCAGCGGAAAGGTGTGCAAGTTTCTTAAGTCCATTTATGGACTAAAGCAGGCATCGCGGAGTTGTAACATCTGTTTTGATGAGACGGTCAAGGAATTTGGCTTTATCAAAAATCCTGATGAACCATGCATCTATAGTAGATTTGTAGCGAGAACTATAGTATTCCTCGTTTTATACGTGGATGACATTCTTTTAATAGGAAATGACATTCCTATGCTACAATCTGTCAAAGGGTTCTTGTCACACAGGTTCTCCATGAAAGATCTGGGTGATGCCTCATACATTCTGGGGATCCGGATCTACCGTGACAAATCCAAGAGGATATTAGGACTCTCACAGTCCAGGTACATCGACAACATACTGAAAAGATTCAGTATTGAAGATTCCAAGCGCGGTAATCTACCGGCTTGTTACGGGATCACCCTCTCTAAAGAGATGTCTCCCAAGACTGATTTGGAGAGGGATCGCATGTCTATTATACCCTACGCTTCTGCGGTAGGCTCTATAATGTATGCAATATTGTGTACCAGACCAGATGTGGCTCATGCACTGAGTGTGGAAAGCAGGTATCAGTCTAACCCTGGGGAGAAACACTGGATAGCGGTAAAGAACATTCTCAAGTACCTGAGAAGGACTAAGGAGATGTTCTTGGTGTATGGCAGAAAAGACCTCCAGATTGAGGCCTTTGCTGACTCCAGCTTCCAGAGTGACAAGAATGATTCTAAGTCCATGTCGGGTTTTGTCTTTACCTTCAATGGAGGGGCGGTGTGTTGGAAGAGCTCCAAACAGGAAACCGTTGCTGACTCGACTATGGAAGCGGAATACATCGCTGCATCTGATGCCGCAAAAGAAGCCGTCTGGATGAGGAAGTTCTTGAAAGAACTTCAGGTGGTTCTGTCCATTGTTGATCCAATACCTCTGTATTGCAACAACAACGGGGCTATAGCTTTAGCGAAGGAACCCAGGTCCCATCAGAAATCCGGACACATCTTGAGGCGGTATCACCTGATCAGGGAGATCGTGGATCGCCAGGAGATCGAGGTTCGGAGGGTTGCTTCAGAAGATAACACTGCAGATCCACTCACGAAGGCCTTACCCCAGACTCAGTTCGAGCGGCTGATCGAGATGATAGGTCTTCGATACGCCAGTACATGGCCTTAGTGCAAGTGGGAGATTGTTAGTGTATATGCCCTAGAGGCCATTACTGTATCATACTAGTATGTATATTACTTGATGGAAGCTTGGGATATTCAAAGTTGTATATACAATATTGCTCGAAATGGTAGTATGCTACTTGGTTTGTCTCTGCTTTACTGTGTGCATGTGTTTATTTTATTATATCACCTACACGCATTAGTAGAGCCCTTAGGATCTTTGCTTGATTACCAGCGTTATGATGGCGCTCACACTCATGGGGGCTGGGTAATCCATAAGCACATCCTTATACAGGTCCCTAGTCGTAGGACTATCGAGACAGGGCATCGATACTCCGGAGTAGATTAGCGTATGCGCTTCTCATTCCAGCGTGGGAGACGGTCCGTCCCACAGCCGTCAGTACGTCGTACTTGAGATAGTATGCGGGTGCTCGTTAGATTACGAGTACACTGGACAGGACTCGTCGGGAACTGTTGTTTGGTATTATACCTATCGTCAGTTATCAGGTCCCAGGTGACATGAGTACAGCTTAGTCCGCTGACTTGACACTGTCACTTCGCCTTGAGTGTATTCCCACTGTACTTTGATTACTACCCTACCACGGCTCAAAGGAGTCGTGCAAACAGGTAGTAGTAGGGTGCAGTCCCGAAGCACTTGGAGGCAGTGACGGTTAGACAGGATTCGTCTCTCCCGGTATTGGGGGTTGACATCGCGCTGTGTCCAGGAGAGCCATTACACAAGTAGTCCCTGGCCAGGGCAAGCGAGATATACTGGTAGGTTTCCAATGTTATCTCAGGGTGTTCTGGGCTACACTCCGACACGACTTGTACCGCTATTAGGGGAATGACGTTTACCGCCCCCTAGGCCCGCCATGCGATGTATCATACGAACAGACCGGACTGTACGGAGACTGTCACATTCAGGCTCAGTAGGAGTTCAGATGGGTTCACCTCGTCAGTCTTCTTATCGGCATGTACCTAGGGACCGTTACGTACAGCTAGTGCCGCTTGCGGTCTGTGTTTAAACCCACTGCCAGCGTAGTGTCGAGTCTTTAGAGTCCCACACAGAGAGTTATCCGCCTTCAGGAAAAATTAGTAGAGGTCGCATGGTTTTGCGATAGGGTTGGTTCACATCCGCGCACTTGTGCACGTTTGCTGTCCGGACAGCTTATACTAGCGGGCTTTGGTTTAAGCCGGATCCTAGTATATGATTTGGGATTGGTTTTATCTCTTTGTATTCGTGTTCCTCGGATCACGGATACGGGTGCGTATGCACAGTTGACTGAGACAGAGGGAGAGGACTTTGATTAGGGTTGATGACCATTATCATTTTCTTAACCCTAACACTTATGTGTGTATTATGAATAATTGATATTAGTTAAATATAATTGTGCATGGTTAGGGTTATTGACCATTTGACTATCTTGACTTGTTGACTTTGGTTGACATGTTGACCATCATCATTCCATATAAAAGATGCTCTTTGATCCTTGCAATTTGCATTTAATGTGAAGTGATAATGGTCAAGTTTTGATTAACCATGACAATTATCTTGCTAATTATTTATTTTCATAATTCACCCATATATGAGAGAATGGTTCATTATTTCTCCTCATTCTATCATATAGATTCTCTCTCCTCCTCTTCCTCTCTCTAGCTCTCCCCTCTCATGAGTTGAGAAACACTTGAGCTTGAGATAAACCTCTCTAAAATAATCTCTACTCTCTTCTAAGGTTCTAGGATTAGCACTTCTAGCATCTTAGTTACTTCTAGATTGAAGTTGAAGCCAAAGGTTGAGGCTCTCGGGTGGATCCTTCTTCGACTAGAGAAGATGACAAGGAGATCACTTCCGTTCACTCCAAGGAGCAAGGAGAGAAGGACATAAAGCCCTAGGTATAACCTTTCTTCCATGTAGCTAAAAATAGTTAGCTTTGTAGTTAGTTTTTTTTTTAGCCAAGATCTTCCTTTAGTTAGTCCATGTTGCCTTGAGTGATAAAAATCAGATTTTTATACCGTTTCCGCCTCCCCGCAAGCACCGGGGTAGGCAACGTGGGCTTACAGAATGAGGTGCTGGATATTCATAACCGAATACCACAGTGCAAAACAGAAGAAAATGTCTTTGCAATAACAACTTTTTGAAAATTGTTCCAACAACATCGAATAAGTTTGTTTTCCTTGAATTGATCTGAATCAATGCAGTCCCATCAATTGATCACACCATAAAAGAACAAAAACATACTGTACGTATATGCCATCCGCATTCGCCACTGGGTCCCGTCATCACCCGTTAGGTTACTTAACTAACGACAGAGCGGGGACCGGACGGTGCGGGTGTAAAACATATACAACATCTACTAGTATATATAACAATATATAATAATCGCTCCAGGCATGATAAATGCAACATCATAGAAAAGTAATAAGCATCACAGAACAATACAGATAAACTGGGAGCCCCGGGTTTCCTTTGAGCCGCAATTGAAACCCGACGTTCCCCTGGTCGTGTGGATAGCCTGTGCAATGGAAATCTAGACCCCTACGAGCGCAGCAAGTTACCCGCCAAAACCAGAAGCGAGGCAGCCCCCTTCAGCAAAGTGAATGGACCACCCAGCACTTCACGGAATCCGGTAACTTGAGCACCCCACCTTGGATCAACCTGTACCCCCTACGAGTGCGGTGAATAGCCCGCCCATTCTAAAATGAATCCGCCTCCATCTCAAAACCATGAGATGCGGGCCCGTTGCCCTTTAGAACCCGGCTATCCGTGCACTCCACCGTGGGGTAATCCTAGTACAAAAAATAAAATATGTACAACAGGTACATCGACCTCAAACCGGTCGTGCCCCAAAAGAATAATATACAAACAGGCAGTGACGGCATTCTACATGTCGGACGCTCACCTCGCGATATCAAATGTACAAATATATCCAAACTGCACTAACATTGCACTCAGCTATCCACCACGACAAATTCTCAACAATACTGCACAACACAGAATATCAACATGAATGTCACGTTCGCAAACCCGTCTAAAAGAGGTAAGCAATTAGACAAGATTTACCGCTCGAATGACATTCACGGTCGCAGATAATAATGTAAGTACTATAAACTAACATATTTAAAATTTCGATCGACAAAATTTCCCGGAGTGGGCCCTAAGTACAAATCCAGTACTTTAACAAATTTGGGCCCAAACAAAATATTCCAGAAACCACAATTTCATGTGAAAGACATCCAGAAGAAAAATGAAGCTCTGAGCCTACATTTCCACCGCGGATCCGCGGCAAACATGCCATTTCTGTCGCGGTTCCGTGGCATAATGATGGGATCATGCTTTCAAATTTCTTCAGGAGTCTTAGAAAAGCCTGTACGATTTTCTGACATACTGAAAATAATTTTCGACCACAAGAAAATTTCGACCGAAACTTCATGAATTGAAATGCGGTTTTGGAAATTTTGTTCGATCGCTGTTTTAAATAAGTTAGAACAAGCTAGTAAAGTTTAATGGCGTGGCTCTGATACCATGTTGGGTTACGGCAGCACCCCGGCCGTCAATCCGAGGCCAAATGCGGAACAAAAACTTTTCAAAACTTGGCGCTACCATAACCTTTACCCGGATCGAACCATTAACACTAAACTAGCAAACTACTAAAATGATAGAATGGCTATACCGATCGATCCGTGTCCTTCGGTCTTTAGCCACCATCTTTAGCTCCTCGCGGCATCTCCGATCTCGCTCGATCTCTGGTCTCCTCGTCGAAAGGGCACCACGTTAAGAAGTGTTTTTACGGGCTCCCGCTTCAAATCTAAGCAACTCAGACATGAAGTTTGCTAGCCAACATGTTCAAGGTGATGTAGAGAATGTGTGTGATAATTTTGCCTCAAGCATCCATTGATTCTTAACACATGAGAGTATATGGATGGAGGTTGAAGATGAAGCCATGGTGGAACTTATGAGCTAGAAAATGAAGAAGAAGATAAAGAGCCTTTTTTATTGTGTTAGAATGATAATGTGAGAGTGCTCATATGAATCCCAAGAGCTAGCCCAAGGCTAAGTGGCTGTCCACTCTCTCTCCACCTCTCATTTGAACACAATAATCAATCACAAATGTGATGTTAGCACAAAAAATAGTACTATGACTCACCAATGAAGCACATGGCACATTTAATGCGCTAAATCATGACATCCACTCACAATTTCCACCATCTAAACATTAATCCAAATGTTTAGTCCAACAATAAAATATGGCAACATCTAAAGTAAACTCGTGACGAATCACAAGGATACCCTCACCTGTATATACATACCTGCATCCGCATTCCGACTGGATGCAAATGCGATGAGACGAAAGTAATCCAACAAATCTAATACTAGGATCCGGCTTAAACCAAAACCCACTAGTATGATCCGTCCGATCATGATCCGTGCACAAGTGCACGTATATGATCGTACCCTGCCATAAAACCATACGGCCTCTACAAGGTTTTGCCCGAACTTGGGAAACTTTCTGTGGGGGACACTAAAGACTCGTCAATACGCTGGCAGTGGGTTTAACCACAAGCACGTCAGTGGTACTAGCTGTACGTAACGGAAACCCATGTATTGACTAAAAGGGAGGCTGATGAGCGAACTCATCCTGATACCCTACTGAGCCTATCTATGACAATCTTCGTACTGTCCGATCTATTCGTCTATGAATATCACATATCGGGCCTAGGGGGAAGGTAAACGTCAGACCCCTAATAGCGATATAAGTCATGTCGGAGTGTAGTCCAGAACACCTTGAGAAACCACTAGAATACCTACCAGTAAATCTCACTTGCCTTGGCTAAGGACTTTGAGTAATGGCTCTCCAGACACAGCGCGATATCAACCCCCAATACCGGGAGAGAAGAATCCTGCCTAACTGCCACTGCCTCCAAGTGCTTCGGGACTGTACCCAACTACTACCTGTTTGCACGACTCTTTTGAGCTGTGGAAGGGTAGCAATGAAAGAACAGTGGGAACACACTTGAGGCAATATAGCAGTGTCAAGTCAACGGACTAAGCTGTACTCATGTCACCTCAGAACTGCTCCTGACGATAGGTATAGTACCAATCAGCAGTGCCCCTGCGAGTCCGTCCGGTTTTCTCATAATCCAATGAGCACCTGTATCCTATCTTAGGTGAACCAACTAACACCAATGGATTATGAGACCAGCCACCGCCCCTCGTCAGGGTTTCGATTCGTATACACTAGTCTACTATCGGAGTATCAATGCCCAGTCTCGAAACTCCCACGGCTAGGGACACCTTAAGGATGTGCTTATAGACTACCCAACTCTCACGTATATGATCGCCATCATATTGCTGGTAGACAAGCAAGAATCCTATGGGCTCTATCAACATGCAATAGTGATCTGTAATGTCACCTGATGCATGTACACGATGATAAAGACAAACCAGATAGCATACTATCATCTCGAGTTAGACTGTCCTACCGGTATGGGTCCTCTCTCAATCATTGTAATCATATGCCTGTGATCCAATAATTGACTTAAGTGCACTATAGCCAACAAGCACAACACAGAACATCAACGTGAATGTCATGTTCGCAAACCCGTCTAAAAGGACTATAACAATTAGACAAGTTGTACCGATCGAATGACATTCACGGTCGTAGATAGAAATATAAGTAATGTAAACTTTAAACAATGTTAGAAATATCGAGTTCGAAATAACCCCGAATAGCCCCAAATAAGTAGATAAATCTATATCCAAACAGGGCTAAACTAGCAATACCACTGAACCAACATTCCCGAGGCCAGACCAGAACCCAAATACGAAACCCAAACTCAATGAAATGGCCGGCCTGGCCGGATTTTGGAGCATTGTGCTCGAGGTTTTTAGGTGGAATTGGTTCGTATTTGGTCTATGGTCTAGTGGTCAGTTCAGTAGTCTTCTGCAGTTACTAAAAAATTTTTAGAAGACTATATAAAATTTGACAGAAACTGGAATATCGTTGGTGTTGATTTGGGGTTGTTTCGGTTTTGATACTTTAACATTGTCTAAACCAACTAGTATGCGGTTAATGGGTTGGTTCTGATACCATGTAAGGCTACGCCAGCGCCCCGGCCATCTTTCCATGGCTAAATGCGGAACAAAAACTTTTAAAATTTGGCGCTAACGGAACCCTAAACTATGGATCGTGCCATTAGCCCTATACTAGTTAACTGTAAAAGGAGTTTAAGAGATTATACCGATCGATCTGTGTCCTTCGGTCTTCAACCTCTTCCCAAGCTCCTCGTGGCTCCCCTAAACAAGTTCTCTCTCCGGTCTCCCTCGTCGAAGAGGATCCACGTCTAGGATTCTTTATACGGGCTCCCGCTTCTAAACCGAACCAACTCGGACATTAAGTTTGCTAGCCTAGATGCCCAAGATGAAGTAGAGAGAGTGTGTGATCATTTTGTCTCAATACACCCAATGATTGTCAACTCATGAGAGGGATGGGTGGAGGTAGAAGAAGATGCCCATGGATGGAAAATGTGAAGCTCAAGGAAAATGCAAGTGAGCAAGCCAAGAAGAGGGAAAAAGAGATGGTTGTCCAAAAAAATGTGTGTATGTGTGTTGTGAGATATTATGATGAGCTAAAGAAAAATCCTAGCACAAAATATCTAACACCAAACCCAAGCCCATAAGTCACCAAGTCAGTACATGCCACAATAAATGCACCATGAATACCCAAGGCCAAAACTTATGCTCACAATTTCCATCACAATAAAACATTAAATCAAATGTTTAAACAAAAAAGGAATGGCATCTTCTAAAGTATACTCGTAACGAATTACAAGAATACCCCTCATCCGTATATACATACCTGCATCCGTATTCCGACTGAATACGAATACAACGAGACGAAAATAATCCAACAATATAATACTAGGATCCGGCTTAAACCAAAGCCCGCTAGTATTACCCGTACAATCATGATCCGTGCACAAGTGCACGTATATGATCGAACCCTGCCATAAACCCATACGGCCACTACAATGTTTTGCCCGAACCAGGGAAACCCTCTGTGTTGGACTCTAAAGACTAGTCAATATGCTGGCAATGGGTTTAACCACAAGCACGTCAGTGACACTAGTTGTACGTAACGGCTGCCCAGGTATTGAGCGAAAGGGAGGCCGACGAGCGAACTTATCCTTAAACCCTACTGAGCCTGACAGTGACAATATCTGTACAGTCCGGTCCGTTCGTCTTTGAGTATCGCATATAGGGTCTAGGGGGTGGATAAAGTCAGACCCCTAATAACGCAATATTCAGTGTCGGTATGAAGCCCATTACCACCTGAGAAACTACTGATCCAAATCAGTAATTCTCGACTACCTTGGACAAGGATTTCTGGTGATGGCCACCCGTGCACACCGCGACCTCTACCCCCAATATCGGGAGAGATGAATTCCCTGACGATCCACTCACTGCCTCCATGTGGCTCAGGACTATACCCAACTAAAACTATTTTTACGACTCCTTTGAGCTGTGGTAGGGTAGTAATCAAACCACAGTAGGAACTCACACGAGACAAATGACGATCTCGGGTCGATAGACTAACCTGTACATATGTCGCCAGGGAACTGCTATCTAACAATAGGTATAATACCAACTAGCATGTTCTCGGCGAGTCTGTCCGGTGTACTCATTGTTGGAGATAGTGCCCTCAGAGTCAATTATTAGGTCACAGGTACGTGATTGTAATGATTGAGGGAGGACCTATCCCGGTAGGACAGTCTTGCTCGAGATGATAGTATGCTATCTGGTTTACCTTTATCATCGTGTACTGTTTTAGGTGACCTGACACGTCGCTATTACACGTTGATAGAGCCCCTAGGATTCTTGCTTGACCACCAGCAGTATGAGGGCGATCATATAAGTGGGAGCTGGGGGTCTATAAGCTTATCCTTAAAAGGTCCCTAGTCGTGGGAGTTTCGAGACTGGGCATCGATACTCCATTAGTAGACTAGTGTATACAGTCGAGACCCCGACGAGGGGCGGTGGCCGGTCTCACAAGCCACTGGTGTCAGTTGGATCACCTAAGATGTATACAGGTGCTCATTGGGTTATGAGTACACCGGACAGGACTCGCCGGGAACATGCTAGTTGGTCATATACCAGACGTCAGATGGCAGTTCCCTGGTGACATGTGTGCAGGTTAGTTCATCGACCTGGGGATCGTCATTTGTCTCGTGTGAGTTCCCACTGTACTTTGATTACTACCCTACCATGGCTCAAAGGAGTCGTGTAAACAGGTTTTAGTTGGGTACAGTCCCGAGCCACATGGAGGCAGTGAGCGTATCTTCAGGGGTTCGTCTCTCCCGGTATTGGGGGTGAGGTCGTGCTGTGTCTAGGAGAGCCATTACACAAAGTCCTTGGCCAAGGCAAGGAGATTTACTGGTAGGTATTCCAGTAGTATCTCAGGGTGTTCTGGGCTACACTCCGACACGACTTGTACCGCTTTTGGGGGTCTGACTTTTACCAACCCCCTAGGCCCGCCATGCGATGCTCATAGACGAACGGACCGGACTGCACGGATATTGTCACTGACAGGCTCAGTTGGGTGTCGGGGTGAGCTTCCTCATCGACGTCCCATTTGGTCAGTACCTGGTAGCCCGTCACGTATTGGCTTATACCTCTGACGTGCTAGTGGTTAAATCCACAACCGAGGTGTTGACGAGTCTTTAGAGTCCCCCACTTTCAGTTACTCAGCTTTCGGGCGAATGGTTGTAGAGGCCGTATGGAGATATGGCAAGGTCCGATCAGATACGTGCGGTATTGCACGGATCAGGATCGGACAGTTTGTACTATAGGCCGTATGGTTATATGGCAGGGTTCGATCAGATATGTGCGGTATTGCACGGATCAGGATCGAACAGATATTACTAGCCGGCTTTGGTTTAAGCCGGATCCTAGTATAGTACAGTGGAGATTTTGTCTCATTGCATTTGTATTTCGGTCGAAATACAGATGCGGGTGTGTATGCACAGTATCGGGGTTTTCCCGTAATTTATTACGGGACCAGTTTTTTGGAGTTGCCAGTTTGCTTTCCGTTTCGGCCAATTTCCATTGTTCCGTTCATTGGCCGAAGATTGGTGGAGGAGGGCTTATTTGCATTGTTGCAAATAAGTATTAGTGGAGGGGGTATTTGCTTATTGTTGTATCATGACATCTTTTCATTGACCTTGACTTCCTCTTGTCATGATGGCATGACTTTTGGCTCATCATGGTTGTTGATGATGAGGTTGGTGGTTGGTGTTGGAGTGTTAGACTTTCCTTGCTATCATTTCTTTTGCATGATAGCTTTCCTCTCTCTCTTTGGGATTAGTAGAGAATGGCTCCCTCTTTTGGTCTCTCTCTTGACTCTCCATTCTCACTCTCCTCTCATGGCCGGCCACTTGTGAGGTGGTGGGGTTTTTCTTTTGGTTGTGAGAAAAATGTCATTCTCATTCTTTTGCATGATACATTTTTCCTCACCTCTCTCAAAGTTCTTTTTTCCTCCACAAAAAGGCAACTCCACAATCCCAAAAAGAGACACAAGCTCACTACATATTCTACAGCGAATCTTGGGCACGTCGAGTAGCCGGCTTCGTGCCCGAGTTGCCTCGGCATTGAGGTGGGAGCCCGTAAACAAAGTAGGCGATGTGGTGCACTTCCGGCGACGAGGAGGAGACAGGACTTTTCCGCAGGAGATCGGGACCATGACGAGAAGACCGGAGGACTTGGATCGTCGGTATATCTCTAACCCATCTTCTAGTTAGCTTAGACTAGTTAATGGTTCGATCCGGGTTATAGTGCGCGGTGGTGCCGGTTTGCTAAGTCCGCAAAAATTAAAGTTATTCACCGCTTCCGCATTCCGGCGTCGGATTGACGGCTGGGGCGCCGCCGTGCACTTACAGTGGTATCAGAGCCGCGCCATTAACTTCGTCTAGCTTTCGTTTGATGTGTTTTGCGGTTCCGATCGACCAAAATTCCAAAAACTCATTTTTACCTCACATCAGTTTTCTGTTGAGAATTTTTGGTGTCTAAAAATTTTTTAGGTGGTCTCAGAATGATGTGCAGGAGATTCTAAGAACTCTGGGAAAATTCGACACTCTGATCTCTCACACAGAGCGCGGATCCGCGGCCCCACCCTTCTATTGGGCCGCGGTTCCGCCGCAGTCTTGAGAGTTCAGTGGGCCATCTTTTTCCAGTGGGCTTCAGGGTTGTAATTAGGGGTTTTGGAATATTAAAATTGGGCCCAGGTTTTCTGTGAGTGCTACAGTTTTGATTGGGGGCCCACTTGTTAATTTTTGGTCAATCGGAAAATTTTAAACACATTTTTCACAGTATTTACATTATATCTGCGACCGTGAATGTCACTCGATCGGTAAATCCGGTCTAACTGCTATAGCCCGGTTAGACGGATTTGCGAACGTGACTTTCACGTTGATGTTTTTGTTTTTGCTGTGATGTTGCGGATCGGTCGTGGGGATAGCCTGGATGCAATGCTAGTACAGTTTTGTTGTATTATGTACATTTGATATTGCGGGGCGAGCGTCCGACTTGTGGACTGCCGTCACTGCCGGATTGTATTATTATTTTGGGGCACGACCTGGTTGCGGTCGATGTACCCGGTGTATGTATATTTTACTTTTTGTACTAGGATTGCCCCGCGGAGGGGTGCACGGATAGCCGGGTTCTGGAGGGCAACAAGCCCGCATCTCATGGCATTGAGACGGAGGGGGCTTCACTCTAGGATTGGCGGGCTATTCGCCGCACTCGTAGGGGGTACAGGTTGACCCAGGAGGGGTGCCCAAGTTGCCGGATTCCGTGAAGTGCTGGGTGGTCCATTCACGGCGCTGAAGGGGGCTGCCTCGCTTCAGGTTTTGGCGGGTGACTTGCCGCGCCCGTAGGGGTCTAGGATTTCATTGCACAGGCTATCCACACGACCAGGGGAACGTCGGGTTTCAGCGGCTCTGTGAAACCCGGGGATCCCAGATATCTGTATTGTTTCTGTGATGCTGTTCATTTTCTGTGATGTTGCATTTTATTCACGCCTTGAGCGAAATATAATATATTGGTATATATATTAGTAGATGTTGTATATGTTTTGCATCCGCGCTAGTCCAGTCCCCGCTCTGTCGTTAGTAAGCTAACCTAACGGGTAATGACGGGACCCAGTGGCGAATGCGGATGGCATATACGTACATCAGTATATTTTCGTTCTTTGTGGTGTGATCAATTGATGGGACTGCGTTGATTCGGATCAATGCAAGTTAAACAAACCTAATCTGATGTTGTTGGAACACTTTTTCAAAAAGCTGTTGTTGCAAGGACGTTCACTTTTGTTTTGCATCGCGGTATTCATTTAGAATATCCTGCTCCTCAGTCGACGAGGCAAGGGCCGAGATCCCTTCACCGGGAGTGACCCCTTGGACAGAAGTTTGCGTCAGGGCATTAACTTCACTATAGCCGATTACTTTTGCTTTGCACCGTGGTATTCAGTTGGAATATCCTGCACCCCATTCTACGGGGAAAGAGCCGAGATCCCTTCACCGGGAGTGACCTCTTTAGCAACGGTTTTCGTCACTATATTTTCAAAAAGCTATCAGTTCCTTCAACGATATCAAGTTCTTTACGTTAAAGGTTTTCGCCAGAAACCATTCGTAGCCCTCCGTCGTTTCAGACGGGTAGCACGTAGTATTCATGCTATGTTTGTTGACCTTCGTCAAGGCATAGTGTATGGTAGCTGCCTGTTACCTTTCTGCTGCATAGATAGATGCGTTGGTTTGGGACAGTCGTATAGCCTTGTTGACCTTCGTCAAGGGCTTGTACGGGTGGATTCAGATTAACCCTGGATAATGACGGGTAGAACTTGACATGTGACTTATGATTTGTTGACCTTCGCCAAGGTCATAAGAGCATGGGGCAGAAATCTCATCGGGAGTTTCAAAAGAACTGAAACTTGCCAGATATGCGCATACCTTCTGGAGTGTGATACCGTGAGCGGATTCCGTCACGTTGTCATGCGATGAGAGTTGGATCCCGATTCTCACTGATGAGTTAGTATACTCCTTGGGTGACCCCGACTAATTCTTCTTTCAGGTTTGGAGGAGAATTTGAGGTACAGTGGGAGGTTTCAGATTAGAAAAATTGGTGACCATTCTGATCTAGGTTAGAGTGCACGCTGAGTGTTTCTTTTCTCTCTCTCTTTGGCAGCGACCATTGACCCGACCCTAGACTATGACTCAGTGACCAAGTTGACCGAACCTACTTAACACTGGCTTTTGGATTGTCAGAGTTGCGAACCTCATTGCCACTCCTACTTTTACCCTTTTCTCCAGGACACCCCGTGTTACTACGAACGTCCACTTCCAATGGACAAAACCATCGTATGGTTAGATACGAACTCGAAAGAATTTATTCGAGGATGGTTTCCGGTTCTGGAGAAAACGGATGGGATTATTCAGTTGTCTTTTCCTTTTACCCTCTCTCAGGTTACGAGTACTCCTTGGTTTAGGGGTAGTACACCTATTACGCAAATTGGATTGTCTTCTTCCAAACCTTAGGCTGGTGCCGACCGGTAGGGAATGAAGAAAACCAATTAGCATAACGATGGTGTGCAGAAGGTATTAAGTTCAGACAAAGAAAGGGATTAGTAAGAGAGCAAAGTAAATTGCAACAGGTATTCACGACCAAACCAATTATTCGTTCGCCAATCCTAAATCACCTTTGTATTTCTCCAGGACACTCCGTATCGCTACGAAGATCCACAGTTTATTTGGATACTCCATCGTATGGTTATATACGAACTCGAATGGAACTTGTTCCAGTTCGGGGATGGATTCTGGTTCAGGAGAAATAGGAATAAGGTTTATTCGGTTGTCTTTCATCTTCACCCTCTCTCATTGCGAGTGTTCCTAGGATTGGGACAGTACACCCATTATGCTTATTGGATAGTCTTCTTCCAAACCATAGGCTGGTGCCGAACGGTAGGGAAGGAAGAAAACCATTTGGCCTAAAAGGGTGTGCAGAAGGTAATGACTAAAGACATATGAAGGGATTTGGAGAGGTGGCAAAGAACTATACGGTTACAGTCGTGATTCTGGAAGAGGCATTACTAGGAATACCGGGATATCCCATCGAAGCATTTCAATGTTTCAGTTTCACTGTGTACAGTTAAAGGAAAACTGATTTCCCGATTAGACACTTGCTCCAGGGTATGTATTTACCAAGTATGATTCTCACATCTGTATGGTTTTACAGATGATGAGTGGGAGTAAGCTATTGGGAATTAGGTGATTGTCCTCATTATATCGGGATTCGTTGTAATCGGTGATATTTGAGGAAGTCACCTGGGTTATTTGCCGGACGGCAAGTATTTGGTTTTGAATATCCGCCGTTATGCACCAATTTCAAATCGATGTATCTGTACGTCTATTTTCATAGAGTGAGATATACCTTTTTGAAATTATGTCTATGACATTTACCTATATCAGTGGATAGTTAGGTAAGGAGCATTAAACAGCGGTGTAATTCTTCTTAACCATAAGTACAGTTTTCAACCTACGACACACAGTGAATGAGTTATCAGACTCAAGGGACTTGTACAGAGTATTGTATGTTGTCCAGGGTCCATCAGGACTGAGGGGATGGTCCTCGTACTATATTCGGTTTACTTATGACTTCTCTAGTTTTTAGACAGGTGTTTCGTGGAAACACAGGGTCCGAATTTTGAGAAGTTATAGGTATTTGAATAGAGTAGAGAACCAGGTATAGCAAGTATCGGGATTCTTCAAAGAGATCGAAGATGTAGATACTTGTGTATGGTATTCAGTTGATAGTAATGATAAAGAGATCTTGCTTCTCTTTCAGGTCACTCATAATTGGAAGTATTCCTAAGTTGAGTAACGCTGATCGGCCTCCTTCCATTTAGTTGACATGCGCTGGGAACAGCTGCATGATTTGAATCTGGTTCAATTAAATCAGTACCTCTGTTTCTATATTGGATATAGAACAGTTCATATCTTAACGATGTTAAGGTACGGGGAGTTGTCCGGTTTATGATTAAAACCAGACACTGGACAACTCAAGGCACGTTTCTGTAATGGCTGTTTGTGGGTTGACCCAGGCTATGACGCGGGTTGACTTTCTACCATCTGGAAGATCAATAGCAATATTGTTCTTGACTCGCCACAGTTTTAAATTAAAAATGGATTTTTTCAGAAAACAGTAGTGGGGGTATGGTAGAACTGGAAGTGATTCCAGAACCTCAAACGATTACTGAAGATTTGATAAGGAACCTAAAGATTCAATCTGGATTGACATTCCATTGGCCACTCCGCAGATAAGGTGGGTAACTTCAGGCACCCGAGAGGTACTCCGGTAGCCTCAAGGACGGTGACAGGGAAGTTCTTGTTTACCCACAATTGCCATTGCTGTTGTTCCAGGTTACGAGACCCGGCGGGAGGATGAGTATAGCGTCGTTCTAAACCAGTTTTAGAAGTGTACGTCTATATGACTCTGCCAGAGGGTTGTCGTAGTCAGTGGGAGCAGCGGAAGCATTGGTGGACAGGTTGCTTATGTCTATTTATAGACTAGAGCAGATGTAGCGGAGATAGATCATCTATTTCTGACGTGACAGTCATGGGTTTGACTTCATCAGAATAGGGGATGGATCTGTTGAGAAGGTAGTAAGGTGTGATATCCTGGTATTTGGATGATATACATAGAGTAGGAAAAGAAACTCCTACACTACGATCGGTTATACTTTGGTCGTCACACAGTTGTTTCTCCACAAAGGAAATGGATTTTAATCAGACATACTGGTTACTAGATCTATGGTCTTAGATCTAGATTTGGGTGGTTTCCCAATCAGGGTACTTGACAGCATTCTAAGAGTATTTAGGATGGACGATTCCTGGCACGGTAGTGTACCTGCAGGTAATGGAGTCACCCTCTCCAAAGGTGTCTTACAGACTAAAGGGGAGAGGGACGGGCATGATTGGCAGATCACTTGCTCAGGCAATTGAGTCAATCGTGAGATGTCAAGTACCACACTAGATGTTGTTCTTGCACTAGATGCAATAAGTTGACATTAATCCAATCCTGGAGAAACAGTCGGAAGCAGTTTTAGAACATAAGTGGATGTTCTAGGGATATGATAACGACAGCCTTATTCAGGAGACAGTTATCATTCCAGGCTTCCAAGGTGACTTGGACGACAAGGAGGTTGTCAGAGTTATAGTTTTTCCTTCTGACGAGGGGCAGTATTTTGGACAGGTGGTCCAAGGCAATACTGAGGGTGGCATGGCGCAGGATACTGATTAAGTTCAGTTGACGATACAGTCTAAGAAGTTTGGATTTGGAGTTCATATATGAGCTAGGTCCCATCAGACATCCAGACATATTCTGAGACAGGTATTGCTCTTTTCGGGAGATGGCTTTCTCCGCGAACTTGAGATATAGAGAGACATAGAAAGAAACAACTAAGCGGATCCACTCACTGAGGCTATTCCTCGAACGCAATAGTCCCGCAAACGAGCTTTGTGAGACTGACTAGTAGAGGAGTTGGATGTTCGGTATCACACGGGCTGTGAGTATGCGACATCGCAATAATTAGCCTTGAGTGCAAGTGGGAGATTGTTGGAGATAGTGCCCTCAGAGTCAATTATTAGGTCACAGGTACGTGATTGTAATGATTGAGGGAGGACCTATCCCGGTAGGACAGTCTTGCTCGAGATGATAGTATGCTATCTGGTTTACCTTTATCATCGTGTACTGTTTTAGGTGACCTGACACGTCGCTATTACACGTTGATAGAGCCCCTAGGATTCTTGCTTGACCACCAGCAGTATGAGGGCGATCATATAAGTGGGAGCTGGGGGTCTATAAGCTTATCCTTAAAAGGTCCCTAGTCGTGGGAGTTTCGAGACTGGGCATCGATACTCCATTAGTAGACTAGTGTATACAGTCGAGACCCCGACGAGGGGCGGTGGCCGGTCTCACAAGCCACTGGTGTCAGTTGGATCACCTAAGATGTATACAGGTGCTCATTGGGTTATGAGTACACCGGACAGGACTCGCCGGGAACATGCTAGTTGGTCATATACCAGACGTCAGATGGCAGTTCCCTGGTGACATGTGTGCAGGTTAGTTCATCGACCTGGGGATCGTCATTTGTCTCGTATGAGTTCCCACTGTACTTTGATTACTACCCTACCACGGCTCAAAGGAGTCGTGCAAACAGGTTTTAGTTGGGTACAGTCCCGAGCCACATGGAGGCAGTGAGCGTATCTTCAGGGGTTCGTCTCTCCCGGTATTGGGGGTGAGGTCGTGCTGTGTCTAGGAGAGCCATTACACAAAGTCCTTGGCCAAGGCAAGGAGATTTACTGGTAGGTATTCCAGTAGTATCTCAGGGTGTTCTGGGCTACACTCCGACACGACTTGTACCGCTTTTGGGGGTCTGACTTTTACCAACCCCCTAGGCCCGCCATGCGATGCTCATAGACGAACGGACCGGACTGCACGGATATTGTCACTGACAGGCTCAGTTGGGTGTCGGGGTGAGCTTCCTCATCGACGTCCCATTTGGTCAGTACCTGGTAGCCCGTCACGTATTGGCTTATACCTCTGACGTGCTAGTGGTTAAATCCACAACCGAGGTGTTGACGAGTCTTTAGAGTCCCCCACTTTCAGTTACTCAGCTTTCGGGCGAAAGGTTGTAGAGGCCGTATGGAGATATGGCAAGGTCCGATCAGATACGTGCGGTATTGCACGGATCAGGATCGGACAGTTTGTACTATAGGCCGTATGGTTATATGGCAGGGTTCGATCAGATACGTGCGGTATTGCACGGATCAGGATCGAACAGATATTACTAGCCGGCTTTGGTTTAAGCCGGATCCTAGTATAGTACAGTGGAGATTTTGTCTCATTGCATTTGTATTTCGGTCGAAATACAGATGCGGGTGTGTATGCACAGTATCGGGGTTTTCCCGTAATTTATTACGGGACCAGTTTTTTGGAGTTGCCAGTTTGCTTTCCGTTTCGGCCAATTTCCATTGTTCCGTTCATTGGCCGAAGATTGGTGGAGGAGGGCTTATTTGCATTGTTGCAAATAAGTATTTATGGAGGGGGTATTTGCTTATTGTTGTATCATGACATCTTTTCATTGACCTTGACTTCCTCTTGTCATGATGGCATGACTTTTGGCTCATCATGGTTGTTGATGATGAGGTTGGTGGTTGGTGTTGGAGTGTTAGACTTTCCTTGCTATCATTTCTTTTGCATGATAGCTTTCCTCTCTCTCTTTGGGATTAGTAGAGAATGGCTCCCTCTTTTGGTCTCTCTCTTGACTCTCCATTCTCACTCTCCTCTCATGGCCGGCCACTTGTGAGGTGGTGGGGTTTTTCTTTTGGTTGTGAGAAAAATGTCATTCTCATTCTTTTGCATGATACATTTTTCCTCACCTCTCTCAAAGTTCTTTTTTCCTCCACAAAAAGGCAACTCCACAATCCCAAAAAGAGACACAAGCTCACTACATATTCTACAGCGAATCTTGGGCACGTCGAGTAGCCGGCTTCGTGCCCGAGTTGCCTCGGCATTGAGGTGGGAGCCCGTAAACGAAGTAGGCGATGTGGTGCACTTCCGGCGACGAGGAGGAGACAGGACTTTTCCGCAGGAGATCGGGACCATGACGAGAAGACCGGAGGACTTGGATCGTCGGTATATCTCTAACCCATCTTCTAGTTAGCTTAGACTAGTTAATGGTTTGATCCGGGTTATAGTGCGCGGTGGTGCCGGTTTGCTAAGTCCGCAAAAATTAAAGTTATTCACCGCTTCCGCATTCCGGCGTCGGATTGACGGCCGGGGCGCCGCCGTGCACTTACACTCATAACCTAATGAGCACCTGTATAAATCTTAGGTGAACTAACTAACACCAATGGCTTGTGAAACCGGCCACCGCCCCTCGTCGGGGTCTCTATCCGTATACACTAGTCTACTCATGGAGTATCGATGCCCAGTCTCGAAACTCCCACCACTAGGGACACATTAAGGATGTGCTTATAGACTACCCAACTCTCACATATATGATCGCCATCATACTGCTGGTAGTCAAGCAAGAATCCTATGGGCTCTATCAACATGTAATAGTGATCTGTAATGTCACCTGAAGCATGTACACGCTGATAAAGACAAACCAGATAGCATACAATCATCTCGAGTAATACTGTTCTACCGGTATAGGTCCTCCCTCAATCATTGCAATCACGTGCCTGCGATCCAATAATTGACTTGAGGGCACTATAGCCAACAATTGGGTTATGAGTACACCAGACGGACTCGCCGGGAACATGCTAGTTGGTATTATAACTATTGTCAGATAGCAGCTCCCTGGTGACATTTGTAAAGGTTAGTCTATCGACTTGAGATCGTCATTTTTCTCGTGTGAGTTCCCACTGTGCTTTGGTTACTACCCTACCACGGCTCAAAAGAGTCGTGGAAATAGTTTTAGTTGGGTACAGTCCCGAGCCACATGGAGGAAGTGAGCGGATCGTCGGGGGATTCGTCTCTCCCTGTATTGGGGGTTGATGTCGTGGTCGTGTACGGGTGCCCATCACTAGAAATCCTTGGCCAAGATAGTTGAGAATTACTGATCTAGGAACGGTAGTTTCTCAGGTGGTGATGGGCTTCATATTGACACTAAATGTTGTGTTATTAGGGGCCTAACTTTATCCACCCCCTAGACTCGATATGCGATAGTCATAGACGAACGGACCGGACTGTACGGACATTGTCACTGTCATGCTCAGTAGGGGTTTCAGGATGAGTTTGCTCGGTAGGGTTACTTAGCACAACAACAAGGTTTCGGGGGGCATCGTCCATGCCATTTTCTAAATTTTGCTATGCTAGTTAACCCTAACCCTAGAATCTTAACTAAAGATTTAGACAGTATGATATGTAAACAACTTTACAACTAAGTGATTGCGGAATACAACCTTTGTAGACCGGTCCTTCACTTCAAATGCTCCAGGTAGTGGTCCCTTCGCTGCGATCAAAGAACTCCCGGACTCTTGAGAGGCTCCACAAGGTGAAAGATGCAAACTTGCTCGAAGTCTTTAAAGCAGAAAATGATCTTCTTCAAGGAAACACAAACCCAAGCTATTTCTTCACTAATATAGAACTAGTGAAGCTAACACCCTAAACTATATCGCTAGTATAGAAGAGAATGATGAAGTAGGAATTTTGCTCACTTTAGAATTCTTTTTCTCACTAATTTTTTTCACTTGCACAAAAGATAGAGAGCTCTTGAGCTTGAAGAAGAAGATGAAGAGAGATAATGTTGTGACAGTGAATGACAATCATGGGTGAGAAAATATCTCATATAACCCTTGTAGAGAATAAACCATAGTTGTAGATAATGGTTAGGTTAATAAATATCTAAGGAAAAACAAAATGGGTGGACTAAATCAATAGTTATCCAAAGCTTCTCCAAGCTTCTAACCATGACAAATTCCACTCAATTTTGAATTTCTTAAATAAATAAAAACCTTAATATTATCTCATATATGGTGTAAGTCTCATACACCCATGTTGCATATATAAACAAGCATGACACATTAATATATATGATATATATATTAAGTGTCCAATAATGACTAAAAGAAACACTTAAGTGAGCATATATTAGTTAATGTAATTTAATATATCAAATATATAATTATACATTAAATCATTAAATAAACACTTGATTTAATAATCCGACTATATCACATATAACCGACTAATTTAAAATGCATCGAATCAACACTTGATCCGATGACCCGGCTATATCACATATAACCGGCCGGTATCACATATCGCGAGAATAGAATACGGTATCACATACGCGTATTATTCTCGGTCCCGCACATATCACATATGTGCTCCTACTCCGTTTTGCCTGAGCCAGGAAACCTCTGTGTAGGACTCTAAAGACTCGTCAATACGCCGGCAGTAGGTGGTGATCATATCAGTCACCCACAACACGTCAGCGGTCAGCTAAACGTAACGGCAACCCGGGTATTGAGCTATCAGAAGATCAATAAGCATGTCCTCTCTAACTCCTGTAAAGCCTGTCAGGTACACTACCGTACAGTCCGGTCTCTTCGTCTGATTTGTCGCATATCTAGGGGTGGTAAACGTCAGACCTTACTAACCGATAAGTCATGCCGATGTGAGGCTCATAACGGATTGAGAAACTACTGATAACACTTACCAGTAGATCTCCATATCAGCCCTGGCCAGGGACTTCCAGTTATAACCAATCGAGCACAGCGCAACGTCAACTCCCAATTCCAGGAGAGACGAAACCACTCCTATCGCTCATTGCCTCCATGTGATTCGAGAGTGTACCCAAAATCCACCGTTTTGCACGTTCCCTTGAACGTGGTAAGGTGGAAATCAAAGCACAGTGGGCATCACACATGACGCTATGACGATCTCGGGTCTACAGACTAACCTGTACCAGTGTCACCAGAGAACTGCTATCTGACGGTAGGTATAATACCAACTAGGAGTTCTCGGCGAGTCCGTTCAGTGTACCTAGTCTCCACTGAGCACCTTTATACCATCTTTGATGTCAAACAGCAATAGATGTGGGATCATCCATTGCCCATCATATGGGTGAAGGTGCGTATACGCTAGTCTACTCTGGAATATCGATGCTCTGTCTCTATACACCCTCGACTAGGAACAATTATAGGATGTACTCGTGGACTACCCTTTTCCCCACTAGTATGATCTCTATCATATTCCTGGTAGTCAAGTACACATCCTAAGGTCTTCATCGACATGTGAGAGCAAGACAGTATCAATATACAAGTTAACATGTTAAGACAAAGAGCAACAAGATAGCATACTATCATGTCGATCAAGAAAGTCCTCTCTATATATTGTTGGATATGTATGCCCTAGAGGCCATTATGAGATAGTGTATGTACTGATGTGTGTGTGTGTGTGTATTCAGAGGACAGTCTTGCTCGACTTGATAGTTTGCTATCTGGTTTCACTTTATCATATGTTCACTTAATTATGTTTATACTCATTTGGTACATGTTGATAAAGCCTTAAGGTTATTGGCTTGACTACTGGGATTATGATGTGGATCATACTAGTGGAACACCTGTAGTTTATAAGCATATCCTTGAAATGTTCCTAGTCGTAGGTATATCGAGACAGAGCCTCGATATTCCAGTGTAGACTAGCGTATACCATTGTTGTTCCGTATGATGGGCGATGGATGATCCCATATCCGTATGCTGTGTTGACACCAAAGACAGTATACGGGTGCTCAGTAAGACTGGGTACACTTAACGGACTCACCGAGAACTCCTATGTGGTATTATATCATATGTCGAATAGCAATTCTCAGGTGACACTAGTACAGGTTAGTCTGTAGACCCGAGATCGCCATAGAGTCTAGTGTGTCCTCCCACTGTACTTTCATCTCCACCCTACTATGGCTCTATTGAGTCGTACAAACAGGTGGATTTTGGGTACAGTCCCGAGGCATATGGAGGCAGTGAGCGATAGGAGGGGTTTCGTCTCTCCCGGTATTGGGGGTTGATGTTGTGCTTTGCACAATTGGCTATAACTGGAAGTCCCTGGCCAGGGCTGCTGAGATATTACTGATAAGTGTTATCAGTAATTTCTCGATCTGTTATGGACCATATACCAGTATGACTTGTTGAGTTATTGGGGTCGATGATTCCATCCCTAGACTCAATATGCAGCATATCTAACGAAGAGACCGGACTTTACGGTAAGTGTTTCCAGTTGGATTGACGGGCGTTTTGACAGGTTCGCTTGTTCTTCTTCTGATCGCTCAATACCCGGATGGCCGTTACGTTTAGCTGACCGCTTGCGGCTTGTAGGTGTTTGATATGATCATCACCTACTGCTGGCGTATTGACGAGTCTTAGAGTCTCACATAGAAGTTTCTTGGCTCAGGCGAAACGAAGTGTTGCGCATATGAGATATGTGCGTAAGCTCGATTAAATACGAGTATTTGATACCGTATTTTAATCGGGCGTTTTATATTAGTCGGGTCGTATGAGATATGACCAGTTTATTAAATCAAGTGTTGATTTAATATTGACTTTTATCTCATTTATTTAAACCCTTTTTCTTTTGATGGATGCATGCATGTATATGTACATGATGATGTGCATACACACATACATACATGCATTAGTATCATGGTTGATGATACAACTTAGATGGCAATATAAGACTCACATGGTTCATAATTTTATATATGGATATTTTTGTATTAAGTTAAAGATAAAGGAAAATAAATAATGACTCATTTCTTCTCTAATGACTCATTGTTTCTACACTTTTCCATGGTTGACCTTTGACTTAACCATGGTTTATTTTCCTTTTCCTTTTAACTCATGACAAAAAAATCTAGATATTATTATTAACTATGGTTTCTATTATGATATTTATCTCTCTCTCATTTTCTTTTTGCATTATTATTCATCCAAAAGAAAAATATCAAGCCATCTTCATCTTGTTAGTTATATGTATGCCCTAGAGGCCATTGCTGTACATACGATGTATATTGTAGTGGATGCTAGGACATATATAGGGAGGACTTTCTTGCTCGACATGATAGTATGCTATCTGGTTGTACTTTATCTTAACATGTACTCTGATTGTCTCTATATTACATGTTGATAAAGCCCTTAGGATATGTACTCGACTACTGGGACTATGATGAGATCATACTAGTGGGGCCACGGTAGTCGACGAGTACATCCTATAACTGTTCCTAGTCGAGGGTGTATCGAGACAGGGCATCGATGCACCAGAGTAGACTAGCGTATACGCATCTTGACCCATATGATGGGCGATGGATGATCCCATATCCATCGGTGTTTGACATCAAGGATGGTGTATGGGTGCTCAGTGGAGACTGGGTACACTGGACGGACTCGCCGAGAACTCCTAGATGGTAATATACCATACGTCAGATGGCAGTTCTCCGGTGACACTGGTACAGAGTAGTCTGTTGACCCGAGATCGTCATAGAGTCTTGTGTGGTTCCCACTGTGCTTTGATTTCCATCATACCACGTCCAAGAGGGTGTGCAAAAAGGTGGCTTTTGGGTACAGTCCCGAATCATATTGAGGCAATGAGCGATAGGAGGGGATTCGTCTCTCCCGGTATAGGGAGTTGATGTTGTCTGTGTTCGATTGGCTATAACCGGAAATCCCTGGCCAGGGTTGCTGAGATTTACTGGTAAGTGTTATCAGTAGTTTCTCGAACTGTTATAGACCTCAAATCGACACGACTTATCAAGCTACTGGGGTCTGACGTTTACCACCCCTAGGCGAGATATGCAACATATCAGACGACGAGACCGGACTGTACGGGAGTGTTACTGTTTGGATTCACAGGAGAATGTACAGGCTTGCTTGTTGATCTTCTGAGCGCTCAATACCTGGGTAGCTGTTACGTTTAGCTGACCGCTTGCAGCTTATGGGTGTTTGATATGATCATCACCTACTGCCGGCGTATTGACGATTCTTTAGAGTCCTACACAGAAGTTTCTTGACTCAGGCAAAATGGAGTAGGAGCACATATGTGATATGTGCGGGACCGAGGATAATGCGATATGTGATATCGTATTATATTCTCGCGATATTTGATATCAGCCGGGTCATCGGATCAAGTGTTGATTCGATGAATCGGTACGGATAAATATTAGCCGGTTATATGCGATATAGCCGGATTGTCGGATCAACTGTTGATTCGATAATTTAATGTATAATAATATATATGATATATTAAATTGCATTAACTAATATTTGCTCACTAAAAGATTCTTTTTCTCATTCGGGCAATACATTGATATATATGCGATATATGTTAAATGTATTATTTTATTTTGTTACAATAAATATTGTATATGTGATATATAATATTGTAACATATTATAATTATTAATGCAACATGTTTAGAGGAGTGTAAATATGATTAGGGTTTGGATTAGGGTTAAACCTTCTAGTTGATTCTAGAAGCTTTACTTTGTCTTTGTTAAGATATTATGATAGATATTTACAAGTGACTCACCCTTTGACTTAACCCAAACCCTAACCCTAGTAAACTCTCTACAATGGTTACTATAACCATGGTTGCATAAATGATTATGATAACATTCTTTCTATTCATCACAAATGATTATTCATCTTCTTCCTCCTTCATTCTTTCATGAAAAGCTTACTAGTTTTTCAAAAGGTGATGAATAAATATGAGAAAAAGATAAATAAAGAGAGCAAAAATCCTACTTCATCATCCTCATCTTCCCTTGCCATTTAAATGAGGGTGTTCACATCATTTCATGAGTGTTAGCTTGTGTTAAAGAAACTTCAAGGTAGATCATCTTAGTATCGAAGATCGGAAGCAAAGGTTGCGTCTTTCTCTTCGTGGAACCTCTCGAGAGTCCGGATCCCGATGATCGCAGCGAAGGGACCACAACACGGAGCAAATGAAGTGAAGGACCGGATCTACAAAGGTTGTAATCCCTCTCACTTAGTGTTAAAGTGTTTAGCATGCTTGTTTTCGCCTAATCTCTAGTTTAAAGTTCCGTATTCGGGTTGTTTGGCACGGCTAAATTTTTAATTGGGCATGGTTGATGCCTCGTAGACCCTTGTGCGCATGCCTAGCAACCCTACAGTGGTATCAGAGCCAAGCTAGAGTTTTAGGCGAAGTCTAGACGAAGTTTAAAGTCCGATCGAACCCGGAAAACCCGATAAAACCCACTCTCTGGAAATTTTCTGAAAATTTGGTTTTTTGTGAATTAAAAATTGCCAAAAAATTCAGCAGGAAATTGTATGAGTTACTGTGAAGCACGTGATGTTAACTCAACAAACGAGGCGCGGAACCGCGGCGCAACCCTGCGTTTCACGGCGGTTCCGCGGCCACTTTGCTGAGTTACACCACGTGTCTTGCACAGTAATTCTTGTCTTCAAGTGCTGAGTCTTCTGGAAATTTTTATTTTTTATCCAACTGTTGAATTATCTGGGTTGTATTGGCGACTTAAAGTTTCGATCGGATATTTTAACTTTGTTTAGTTTTGTCCGGATAATTTTAGAAACTGTTAAAAAGTTCGAACGGATATCAATAACTCACTTTTTCCCCTGTCGGAAAATTTTTCAAAAGTTTGATTTTTCCTCGTGTTTAAGAACATTCTAAGTCGTGCAAGTAACGCGGTGGACCCTCTAGAAGACAACAAACCTTAACTCGATTATGTGACCGTCTTGAACTGCCTTTTGAACCTTAGGGTTTGGGGCAGTACGGCGTGCCACATGTGAGGCGTTGGCTTGACCCTTCTACGGCTGGACCATTGCTACTGTGGCATGTAATGGATGTTTTTAAACTGTTTTCAAGTGTTGAGATAAATTGGGGAAATCTTGGGTGCTTGATGATTCGATCGGAAAGTTTAATTTTTTCTATTTATCTGGAATGTGATACAATATTTGGAATCCACAGGTAGTTATGAGATAACTAATTCGAATATTATAAACATAGCAGTTTAGTCTCAGATGATCGGTTGCCACGGAATTTTGATGTGATCAAAAGTCCGTCGCAATCACGTAGCGTACGCGGATACTCGCCGGGTAAACTTAATAGACAGCTACACCCCAAAGCCCCGACCAAGTGACTGTAGGAGAACCCCGTCACCGAAAGCATCCGTTCGGGTGCTCGCGGCAGCGGTGTTCCGCCTTAGTGCACTTCGTCGACGGCATCTGGGGGTGCGGCCGTCTACTAAAGTTTGCGACGAGCATTCGATCAGGACGTCGGGAATCTAGTTGAATTCCCCGACTTGATATTGAAAAGAGTTTTCGATAATGAGACTAAAATGCGGGGTTTATAATTGTTAGGCATGTGATGTCTAAGGAATTCATTTGGTTAGGCATGCGATGTCTAAGGAGGTTGCGGATTCCAACTGTTGTAGTTTTACACTTTCTTTTCTGTGACCGTAAGCGTAGTATGTGGTGTATCGCCGGCTTCGTTGCTATAAATCAACGACAATCGGGATACGCATACTTGCTTACGTTGATGATATGAGATATTATGTGTTGCTGTGATATGTTATATTGGATCGTCGCGTTTTGAATAGCCGGGGGTTTTATGTGAGATGAGAGTTTTTTTCTTTTCATTCATGTAAAATTCATTTGTATGTAATATTCTTTTATTGGGGCACTTCCAGGTAGCGGAAGATGTCACCGTTGTATATTATTTACTTTTCCGCATTAGGTAGACCCAAGGCGGGGAGCACAAGTAACCGGGTTCTAGGGCCCAGTGGGAGACCATCTCGAGGAGACGAGACCGGGTCTCCTAACCCTAGAATTGGCAGTGTTACTTGCCGCTCTCGTAGGGGTCTAGGGATGTGGGTTTGGCTATTCATCGCGACCGTGGAATCCGTGTTTTATACAGGCTCGTGTTGAAAACACGGACGTCCTAGTATATCCAATATTTCATATATGTTCTTCTGCTGCAATGTTCTGTGATGAGATCATATTACTGCCTGTGACGAATGTTTATATTGTATATATATGAGATATATATTATATTGCAGATTTCGTTTCAAAAGAGATGCTTGTGAAGCATAATAAAATGGGACTTCATTAATGAGATTAATGAAATAAAAGAAACCTAAGATGTTGTAGAAACTTGTTTATAAAAACTGGTAGCTACAGTTCTTGCTTTGCATAGCGGTGTTCCTTGTAGAACATCCAGCACCTTATTCGATAAGGAAAGGACCGAGATCCCTTCACCGGGAGTGACTCCTTTAGCAATAACTGGCAGATGCTAGAAACTCGGTTTGTCTTTTGATTGCTTCTATAGTTCTTGCTTTGCACAGCGATATTTATGAAATATCCTGCACCTTATTCGATGAGGAAAGGGCCGACGATCCCTTCACCGGGAGTGACCCCTTTAGCAAAACTAGAAAAGCCTCAAAAACACTCGATTTAAAATCACTCGATTCTACAACGATATCAAGTTCATTACGCAATAGGTTTTCTTAAAAACCAGTTGTAACCCTCCGACATTTTAGGAAGTAGAGTACTTAGTATTCGTGCTGTGTTTGTTGACCATAGTTAAGGCACAGTGTACGGTAGCTAAGTGATGTCTTCCTATATAGCATATGATGCGATTAGTTAGGACAGTCATATGACTTTGTTGACCTTAGTTAAGGGTCATGTGGGTGGGTCTAATTAATCAAGAAATGACGGGTAGAACTTGACTAGTGCTTTTGATTTGTTGACCATAGTTAAGGTCATAAGTCACTAGGGGCAAAATATTATCGGGAATTTCAAGTGTTGAAATTTACAATGAGATTGCATACCTTCTATGAGATAGTTGGATCCCGATACCCGCTGCGAGTAAGAGTTACTCCTGGGAGAGTTTTACACATTACAATTAGCCGATCAAGTAGGTGTCTAGAAAGGTGTTGATGGGGTTACGCCTCTGGGAAAACGAGGTTTACATTAATTAGGTTCGTGCGATAGCACGGGGGACCTCCCTCAAAGTACCGACACTGGCCTGGCTGAAAGATTGGCGAACTTGTAGCGTGTAATTAATCCCGGCTAGTCTTTCCTTTTAGGGTTTGAAGGAAGATTTGATTAAAACAGTGGGAGACATCCTGATTAGATATATTAGATAACCAATCTAATCTTGCAAGAGCATACGCTGAGTGTTTTCTTCTCTCTCTCCAGATAGCGACCATATCACGCCTTAATCAAGATAATAAAACGGATATATTGACCGAACCCGCTTATTATACTAAGCTGGGGAACGTTGGTCCCGCTCCAACTTATAATTGTTATAAGACAGAGCAGGAAATTGGGGAATACCAGATTTCCCGTGCCGCCCAAACGAAGAAAGTGCATGTTGATGCATCATCTTCGGGTGTGTTCATTACACAGAACTGTTTTCTCAGTATCCTTTACGTCCTGGGTATGTGATACCGGATCAGGATCCCGTATATGTAATATGTTACATGGGCCATAGATAGGTAGAGAACAGAGAACGGGTGATAAGTTTCATGAGACAGAAAACGGTGCAAGTGTTGTAGCCAAGTCTGTTGGTCACTATCACCCTGTATTACCAGAATACATTGATTCTGAACAAATGTTATTAGATACCGAACCTGATATACAAAATCATATCAGTCTCTTTATTAGTAAAGAAAGGATATAATTTTGTATTGTTGGATAATGTTTTGAACATTTCCTATATCAATAGTTGATCGGTTCAGGCACGTTATCTAAAAGTATTGACGTTCTAAATCAAACCACAGTTCTTAGTATACGGAACACACACAAGAGGAAGAGTTCAGAAATGAACGAATCCTTCTTAAGGCATTGTAGACTAGGTCATATCAATGCGACCCGACTAGTTGAAGTTACATAAAGAAGCATATTTAAATTAGTTTGAATTTACATCTTGTGAAACTTGCCGGTCATGTCACAAAGATAAGATGACCACATCTCTGTTCATTGGTAACAGAGAAAGAGTTAGTGAACTCTTGGGAATTCATACATGCTGATGTATGAAAATCTCCTGTCTACACATGCCAAAACCGGTTCTTTGTACTTCATTACATTCTCTGATAATCTCTCAAGATTCAGACATGTGTTCCTGTTGAAACATAAGTCCGAACCTTTTGAGATATTCACAGAATATAAGTTAGAAGTAGAGAACCAAAATACGGGTATATGTATTATGTCCTTTGATGAGATCAAGGAGGAGAATACTTGAGCACGGAATTCCTGGACTATTCTAAAGGAGAATGAGATTCTCTCTCAGCATTACTCCTCCGTATACACCACAGCACCTCGGTGTATCGGGGTGGAGCAATAGCACCCTATGTGATATGGTGTGCTCTATGATGAGTACTACTGAGTTTCCTATTTCCTTTTGGGTGTTATGCGCTTGAGAAGCTGCATACCTATTGAATAAGGTTCAAATCAAATCAGTTGCCTACCACTTCATATGTGATATGGAAAGGGAAGAGCCCATATCTTAAGCTTGTTAAGATTTGGGGTTGTCCGGCCTATGTCTAAAAGCAAAATCCGGACAAGCTCGAGGCAAGGTCTGTTATGTAGAACTGGAATGGTTCCAGCTATACAAACTGCAGCTGATGATTTGGTAGAACCAAAGGATTCAATAGTTTCCAACAAACCTCAGCCTCTCCGCCGATCTAGTAGGGTTCCTCACCCACCCGAGAGATACTTTAGTTTCTCTATGACAGTGGGAGCGAGGATTGCATCATGAAATGATGACCCAACTAGTTTCGGGCTGGCCATCAAGAGTGGGACTCTGTAAGAATGGCTGGATGCTTATCGATCTGAGATGGAATCCTTATACACCAACTGTAAGTGCACGGCGGCGCCCCGGCCGTCAATCCGACGGCCAAATGCGGAAGCGGTGATAAACTTAAATTTTGCGGACTTAGCAAACCGGCACCACCGCGCACTAAACATCCGGATCGTAACCATTAACAAGTCTAAGCTAACTCGAAGACGGGTTAGAGATATACCGAGTGATCCGAGTCCTCCGGTCTTCTCGTCGTCGTCCCGATCTCTCGCGGAATGTCCGGTCTCCATCTCCTCGCCGGAAGGGCACCACGTCGCCTGCATCTTTTACGGGCTCCCACCTCAATACCGAGGCAACTCGGGCATGAAGCTGGCAAGTCGACATGCCCAAGACTTGCTGTAGGATGTGTAGTGAAGTTGTCCCTTTGGGGTTTATGAGGTTGCCATGTTGGAGGAATTTTTTTGTGGACAAGAATTTTCCATGGATGCTTAAGGAAAAATGGAGCATCCATACATGAGTGAGCTCGGCCAGCCCCTGGTTTTTGCTCACAGGAAAAAGAATGAAGTAAGCTCTCAATTTATCTCCGTGGAAAATCATGAAGCAAGCCCCTCCTTTCATTTGTGAATGTGTGTATAAATTAATAACCAAGGAACAAAAATCCTTCACAGGAAAGCACAAAAGGGGGGTCCACCAATTAACCATGAAAGAAATTTTCCACCCAAAAATAATCCTCATTCCAAACCCAAACAGTGGCCGGCCCATTCAAGTGGGTGTAGGAAAAAAGGAAGAGTGATTTTTCAAAGGAGATAAAGAAAAATCAAAAGGAATAATGGTCACAACAAATAATCCATCACAAAACAAAACCCACACTCAACACACAAATCATCAACAACCATGATGCTTACAAAGTCAAGCCATCATGAAGTAGTCAAGTCAAAAAGGTCAAGGTATGGAGCTCTCATCATGATGCAACAAAAAGCAAAAGCCCCCTCCACAAATACTTATTTGCAACAATGCAAATAAGCCCTCCTCCACCAAACTTCGGCCAATGAACGGAACAATGGAAATCGGCCGAAACGGAAAGCAAACTGGCAACTCCATAAAACTGGTCCCGTAATAAATTACAGGAAAAACCCCGATACTGTGCATACACACCCGCATCTGTATTTCGACCGAAATACAAAATGCAATGAGACAAAACTACACAATCAAATACTAAGATCCGGCTTAAGCCAAAGCCGGCTAGTAAAAAACCGTCCGATCACGATCCGTGCAATACCGCACGTATCTGATCGAACCCTACCATATCTCCATACGGCATCTACAGCGTTTCGCCCGAAAGCTTGAGTAACTGAAAGTGTGGTGGACTCTAAAGACTCGTCAATACTATGGCTGTGGATTGAACCACCAGCACGTCAGAGGTATAAGCCAATACGTGACGGGCCACCAGCTATTGACCAAAAGGGACGTCGATGAGCGAACTCATCCTGACACTCTACTGAGCCTGTCAGTGACAATATCCGTGCAGTCCGGTCCGTTCGTCTATGAGTATCGCATGGCGGGCCTAGGGGGTTGGTAAAAGTCAGACCCCCAAAAGCGGTACAAGTCGTGTCGGAGTGTAGCCCAGAACACCCTGAGATACTACTGGAATACCTACCAGTAAATCTCCTTGCCTTGGCCAAGGACTTTGTGTAATGGCTCTCCTAGACACAGCACGACCTCACCCCCAATACCGGGAGAGACGAATCCCTGAAGATACGCTCACTGCCTCCATGTGGCTCGGGACTGTACCCAACTAAAACCTGTTTGCACGACTCCTTTGAGCCGTGGTAGGGTAGTAATCAAAGTACAGTGGGAACTCACACGAGACAAATGACGATCCCCAGGTCGATGAACTAACCTGCACACATGTCACCAGGGAACTGCCATCTGACGTCTGGTATATGACCAACTAGCATGTTCCCGGCGAGTCCTGTCCGGTGTACTCATAACCCAATGAGCACCTGTATACATCTTAGGTGATCCAACAGACACCAGTGGCTTGTGAGACCGGCCACCGCCCCTCGTCGGGGTCTCGACTGTATACACTAGTCTACTAATGGAGTATCGATGCCCGGTCTCGAAACTCCCACGACTAGGGACCTTTTAAGGATATGCTTGTAGACCCCCAGCTCCCACTTATATGATCGCCCTCATACTGCTGGTGGTCAAGCAAGAATCCTAGGGGCTCTATCAACGTGCAATAGCGACGTGTCAGGTCACCTAAAGCAGTACATGATGATAAAGGTAAACCAGATAGCATACTATCATCTCGAGTAAGACTGTCCTACCGGGATAGGTCCTCCCTCAATCATTACAATCACGTACCTGTGACTTAATAATTGACTCTGAGGGCACTATCTCCAACAATCTCCCACTTGCACTCAAGGCTAATTATTGCGATGTCGCATACTCACAGCCCGTGTGATACCGAACATCCAACTCCTCTACTAGTCAGTCTCACAAAGCTCGTTTGCGGAACTATTGCGTTCGAGGAATAGCCTCAGTGAGTGGATCCGCTTAGTTGTTTCTTTCTATATCTCTCTATATCTCAAGTTCGCGGAGAAACCCATCTCCCGAAAATAGCAATACCTGTCTTAGAATGTGTCTGGATGTCTGATGGGACATAGCTCATAAATGAACTCCAAATCCAAACTTCTTAGACTGTATCGTCAACTGAACTTAATCAGTATCCTGCGCGCCATGCCTCCCTCAGTATTGCCTTGGACCACCTGTCCAAAATACTGCCCCTCATCGGAAGGAAAACTATAACTCTGACAACCTCCTTGTCGTCCATGTCACCTTGGAAGCCTGGAATGATAACTGTCTCCTGAATGAGGCTGTCGTTATCATATCCCTAGAACATCCACTTATGTTCTAAAACTGCTTCCGACTGTTTCTCCAGGATTGGATTAATATCAACTTATTGCATCTAGTGCAAGGACAACATCTGGTGTGGTACTTGACATCTCATGATTGACTCAATTGCCTGAGTAAGTGATCTGCCAATCATGCACATCCCTCTCCCCTTTAGTCTGTAAGACACCTTTAGAGAGGGTGACTCCATCTTCTGCAGGAACACTACCGTGCATGGAGTCGTCCATTCTAAATACTCTTAGAATGCTGTTTAAGTACCCAGATTGGGAAACCACCCAAATCTAGATCTAAAACCATAGATCTAGTAACCAGTATGTCTAATATAAAATCCATTTCCTTTGTGGAGAAACCACTGTGTGACGACCAAAGTATAACCGATCGTAGTATAGGAGTTTCCTTTCCTATTCTGTGTATGTCAACCAAATACCTGGATATCACACCCTACTACCTTCTCAACAGATCCATCCCCTATTCTGATGAAGTCAAACCCATGACTGTCACGTCAGAAATAGATGATCTATCTCCGCTACATCTGCTTTAGTCTATAAATAGACATAAGCTACCTGTCCACCAATGCTTCCGCTGCTCCCACTGACTACGACAACCCTCTGGCAGAGTCATATAGACGTACACTTCTAAAGCAAGTTTAGAATGACGCTATACTCATCCTCCTGCCGGGTCTCACAGTCTGGAACAACAGCAATGGCAATTGTGGGTAAACAAGAACTTCCCTGTCACCGTCCTTTAGGCTACCGTAGTACCTCTCGGGTGCCTGAAGTTACCCACCTTATCTGCGGAGTGGCCAATGGAATGTCAATCCAGATTGAATCTTTAGGTTCCTTATCAAATCTTCAGTAATCGTTTGTGGTTCTGGAATTACTTCCAGTTCTACCATACTCCCACTACTGTTTTCTGAAAAAATCCATTTTTAATAAAGCTGTGGCGAGTCTAGAACAATATCGCTATTGTTCATCCAGATGGTAGAAAATCAACCCTCGTCATAGCCTGGGTCAACCCACAAACAGCCATTACAGAAACGTGCCATGAGTTATCCAGAGTCTGGTTTTAATCATAAGCTGGACAACTCCCCGTACCTTAACAACGTTAAGATACGAACTGTTCTATATCCCATATAGGACCAGAGGCACTGATTTAACTGAACCAGATCCAAATCATGCAACTGTCTCCAGTGCATGTCAACTAAATGGAAGAAGGCCGATCAGCGCTACTCAACTTAGGAATGCTTCCAATTATGAGCAACCTGAAAGAGAAGCAAGATCTCTTTATCATTACTATCAACTGAATACCATACACAAGTATCTACATTTTCGATTGCTTTGAAGAATCCCGATACTTGCTACACCTGGTTCTCTACTCTATTCAAATACCCATAACTTCTCAAAATTCGGACCCTGTGTTTCCACGAAACACCTGTCTAAAAACTAGAGAAGTCATAAGTAAACTGAATGTAGTACGAGGACCAACCCCTCTGTCCTGATGGACCCTGGACAACATACAATACTCTGTATAAGTCCCTTGAGTCTGATAACTCATTCACTGTGCGTCGTAGGTTGAAAACTGTACTTATGGTTAAGAAGAATTACACCGCTGTTTAATGCTCCTTACCTAACCATCCACTGATATAGGTAAATGTCGTAGACATAATTTCATAAAGGTATATCTCACTCTATGAAAATAGACGTACAGATATATCAATTTGAAATTGGTGCATAACAGCGGATATTCAAAACCAAATATATGTAAGTGCACGGCGGCGCCCCGGCCGTCAATCCGACGCCGGAATGCGGAAGCGGTGAATAACTTAAATTTTGCGGACTTAGCAAACCGGCACCACCACGCACTTTAACCCGGATCGAACCATTAACTAGTCTAAGCCATCTACAAGAAAGGGAATAGAGATATACCGACGATCCAAGTCCTCCGGTCTTCTCGTCATCGTCCCGATCTCCTGCGGAATTTCCCGTCTCCTCCTCGTCGCCGGAAGTGCACCACATCGCCTACTTCTTATACGGGCTCCCACCTCAATGCCGAGGCAACTCGGGCACGAAGCCGGCTACTCGACGTGCCCAAGATATGCTGTAGGAAGTGTAGTGTAGAGTATGTCTCTTTGGGGTTGGTTGCCTTTGGATGGAGGAAACATGAATGGACTTTGGAATGAAGTGAAGAATTTTGCAAGCATTGAAATGATATGTGAATTAATCCCTCATCCAAAAATGAACTCCTCTCTCTCACCCTCCAAGATGTGGCCGGCCACACAAAAAAGAGATGAGAACGATGGTGTAAAAAAGGAAATCAACCATACTAAAAACAATGAAGGAGAGTGAGTGTAGGAAAAGGAGGAGAGTGACCATATCCAAAACATACACCATGCTTACACACTATTCAACCCATACTCATATCAAATCTCATAAATGCAAGCATGGAGGAAAGATAAGAAAGCTATCATAATCAATCATTATGCAATAAAACCCTCCACAAAGTGTTATTTGCACAATTGCAAATAACCCCCTCCATCGGAAAAGTCCGGCCGGGAAAGAACAAAGGAAAACCGGCCGGAACGGAATGCAAACTGGCAACTCCAGAAAACTGGTCCCGTAATAAATTACAGGAAAACCCCGATACTGTGCATACACACCCGCATCTGTATTCCATCCGGATACAAATGCAAAAAGACAAAATCTACACTGTACTAAACTAGGACCGGCTTAAACCAAAACCGGCTAGTAATATCCGTTCGATCCTGATCCGTGCAATACCGCACGTATCTGATCGAACCCTGCCATATACCTATACGGCTACTAGTACAAACCGTCCGATCCTGATCCGTGCAATACCGCACGTATCTGATCGGACCCTGCCATATCTCCATACGGCCTCTACAGCCTTTCGCCCGAAAGCTGAGTAACTGAAAGTGTGGGGGACTCTAAAGACTCGTCAATACTATGGCTGTGGATTTAACCACTAGCACGTCAGAGGTATAAGCCAATACGTGACGGGCCACCAGCTATTGACTAAAAGGGACGTCGATGAGCAAACTCATCCTGACACCCTACTGAGCCTGTCAGTGACAATATCCGTGCAGTCCGGTCCGTTCGTCTATGAGCATCGCATGGCGGGCCTAGGGGGTTGGTAAAAGTCAGACCCCCAAAAGCGGTACAAGTCGTGTCGGAGTGTAGCCCAGAACACCCTGAGATACTACTGGAATACCTACCAGTAAATCTCCTTGCCTTGGCCAAGGACTTTGTGTAATGGCTCTCCTAGACACAGCACGACCTCACCCCCAATACCGGGAGAGACGAACCCCTGAAGATACGCTCACTGCCTCCATGTGGCTCGGGACTGTACCCAACTAAAACCTGTTTGCACGACTCCTTTGAGCCGTGGTAGGGTAGTAATCAAAGTACAGTGGGAACTCACACGAGATAAATGACGATCCCCAGGTCGATGAACTAACCTGCATACATGTCACCAGGGAACTGCCATCTGACGTCTGGTATATGACCAACTAGCATGTTCCCGGCGAGTCCTGTCCGGTGTACTCATAACCCAATGAGCACCTGTATACATCTTAGGTGATCCAACTGACACCAGTGGCTTGTGAGACCGGCCACCGCCCCTCGTCGGGGTCTCGACTGTATACACTAGTCTACTAATGGAGTATCGATGCCCAGTCTCGAAACTCCCACGACTAGGGACCTTTTAAGGATAAGCTTATAGACCCCCAGCTCCCACTTATATGATCGCCCTCATACTGCTGGTGGTCAAGCAAGAATCCTAGGGGCTCTATCAACGTGTAATAGCGACGTGTCATGTCACTTAAAACAGTACACGATGATAAAGGTAAACCAGATAGCATACTATCATCTCGAGTAAGACTGTCCTACCGGGATAGGTCCTCCCTCAATCAATACAATCACGTACCTGTGACCTAATAATTGACTCTGAGGGCACTATCTCCAACAATCTCCCACTTGCACTCAAGGCTAATTATTGCGATGTCGCATACTCACAGCCCGTGTGATACCGAACATCCAACTTCTCTACTAGTCAGTCTCACAAAGCTCGTTTGTGGAACTATTGCGTTCGAGGAATAGCCTCAGTGAGTGGATCCGCCTTGAAGTTTCTTTCTATGTCTCTCTATATCTCAAGTTCGCGGAGAAACCCATCTCCCGAAAAGAGCAATACCTGTCTTAGAATGTGTCTGGATGTCTGATGGGACATAGCTCATAAATGAACTCCAAATCCAAACTTCTTAGACTGTATCGTCAACTGAACTTAATCAGTATCCTGCGCGCCATGCCTCCCTCAGTATTGCCTTGGACCACCTGTCCAAAATACTGCCCCTCATCAGAAGGAAAAACTATAACTCTGACAACCTCCTTGTCGTCCATGTCACCTTGGAAGCCTGGACTGATAACTGTCTCCTGAATGAGGCTGTCGTTATCATATCCCTAGAACATCCACTTATGTTCTAAAACTACTTCCGACTGTTTCTCCAGGATTGGATTAATGTCAACTTATTGCATCTTGTGCAAGAACAACATCTGGTGTGGTACTTGACATCTCACGATTGACTCAATTGCCTGAGCAAGTGATCTGCCAATCATGCCCGTCCCTCTCCCTTTTAGTCTGTAAGACACCTTTGGAGAGGGTGACTCCATTATCTGCAGGTACACTACCGTGCCAGGAGTCGTCCATCCTAAATACTTTTAGAATGCTGTCAAGTACCCTGATTGGGAAACCACCCAAATCTAGATCTAAAACCATAGATCCAGTAACCAGTATGTCAGATATAAAATCCATTTCCTTTGTGGAGAAACCACTGTGTGACGACCAAAGTATAACCGATCGTAGTATAGGAGTTTCTTTTCCTACTTTGTGTATGTCATCCAAATACCAGGATATCACACCCTACTACCTTCTCAACAGATCCATCCCCTATTCTGATGAAGTCAAACCCATGACTGTCACGTCAGAAATAGATGATCTATCTCCGCTACATCTGCTCTAGTCTATAAATAGACATAAGCAACCTGTCCACCAATGCTTCCGCTGCTCCCACTGACTACGACTAGCCTCTGGCAGAGTCATATAGACGTACACTTCTAAAACTGGTTTAGAACGACGCTATACTCATCCTCCCGCCGGGTCTCGTAACCTGGAACAACAGCAATGGCAATTGTGAGTAAACAAGAACTTCCCTGTCACCGTCCTTGAGGCTACCGTAGTGCCTCTCGGGTGCCTGAAGTTACCCACCTTATCTGCGGAGTGGCCAATGGAATGTCAATCCAGATTGAATCTTTAGGTTCCTTATCAAATCTTCAGTAATCGTTTGTGGTTCTGGAATCACTTCCAGTTCTACCATACTCCCACTTCTGTTTTCTGAAAAAATCCATTTTTAATAAAACTGTGGCGAGTCTAGAACAATATCGCTATTGTTCATCCAGATGGTAGAAAGTCAACCCTCGTCATAGCCTGGGTCAACCCACAAACATCCATTACAGAAACGTGCCTTGAGTTGTCCAGTGTCTAGTTTTAATCATGAACCGGACAACTCCCCGTACCTTAACATCGTTAAGATATGAACTGTTCTATATCCAATATAGAAACAGAGGCACTGATATAATTGAACCAGATTCAAATCATGCAGCTGTCCCCAGCGCATGTCAACTAAATGGAAGGAGGCCGATCAGCGTTACTCAACTTAGGAAGCATTTCCAATTATGAGTAACCTGAAAGAGAAGCAAGTTCTCTTAATCATTACTATCAACTGAATACCATACACAAGTATCTACATCTTCGATCACCTTGAAGAATCCCGATATTTGCTACACCTGGTTCTCTACTCTATTCAAATACCTATAACTCCTCAAAACTTAGACCCTGTGTTTCTACGAAACACATGTCTAAGAACTAGAGAAGTTAAAAGTAAACAGAATATAGTATGAGGACCAACCCCTCTGTCCTAATGGACACTGGACAACATACAATACTTTGTATAAGTCCGCTGAGTCTAACAACTCTTTCACTGTGTGTCGTAGGTTGAAAACTGTACTTATGGTTAAGAAGAATTACACCGCTGTTTAATGCTCCTTACCTAACCATCCACTGATATAGGTAAATGTCATCGACATAATATCAAAAGGTATATCTCACTCTATGGAAATAGACGTACATATATATCAATTTGAAATTGGTGCATAACAGCGGATATTCAAAACCAAATATTTGCCGACCGGCAAACAGCCCAGATGATCTCCTCAAATATCACCGATTACAACGAATCCCGATATAATGAGGATGATCACCCAATTCCCAATAACTTACTCCCACTCATCATCTGTAAAACCATACAGATGTGAGATTCGAATCTGGTAAATACATACCCTGGAGTAAGTATCTAATCGGGAAATCAGTTTTCTATTAACAGTACACAGTGATACTGAAACATTGAAATGTTTCGATGGGGTATCCTGGTATTCCTAGTAATGCCTCTTCCAGATTCACGACTGTAACCGTATAATTCTTTGCCACCTCTCCAAATCCCTTCATATGTCTTTAGTCTTTACCTTCTGCACACCCTTTTAGGCCAAATGGTTTTCTTCCTTCCCTACCGTTCGGCACCAGCCTATGGTTTGGAAGAAGACTATCCAATAAGCATAATGGGTGTACTTTCCTAGTCCTAGGAGCACTCGCAATGCGAGAGAAGGTGAAGATAAAAGACACCTGAATGTACTTTATTCCTATTTCTCCTGAACCAGGATCCATCCCCGAACAGGAACAAGTTCCTTTCGAGTTCGTATATAACCATACGATGGATTATCCAATAAAATGGGATCTTCGTAGTGATACGGAGTGTCCTGGAGAAATACAAAGGTGATTTAGAATTGGCGAAGAAATACTTGGTTCGGTCGTGAAAAGCAGTCGCAATTTACTTTGCCCTCTTACTAATCCCTTGTTTTGTCTGAACTTAATACCTTCTGTACACCGTTTAGGCTAACTGGTTTTCTTCATTCCCTACCGGTCGGCACCAGCCTATGGTTTGGAAGAAGACTATCCAATTTGCGTAATAGGTGTACTACTCCTAAACCAAGGAGTACTCGCAACCTGAGAGAAGGTGAAAAGAAAAGACAACTGAATAATCCTATTCGTTTTCTCCAGAACCGGAAACCATCCTCGAATTCCTTCGAGTTCGTATCTAACCATACGATGGTTTTGTCCAATGGAAGTGGACGTTCGTAGTAATACGGGGTGTCCTGGAGAAAAGGGTAAAAGTAGGAGTGGCAATGAGGTCTGCAACTCTGACAATCCAAAAGCCAGTGTTTAAGAAGGTTCGGTCAACTTGGTCACTGAGTCATAGTCTTAGGGTCGGGTCAATGGTCGCTGCCAAAGAGAGAGAGAAAAGAAACACTCAGCGTGCACTCTAACCTAGATCAGAATGGTTACCAATTTATCTAATCTGGAATCCTCCCACTGTACCTCAAATTCTCCTCTAAGCCTGAAAGAAGAATTAGTCGGGAACACCCGAGGAGTAAACCAACTCATCAGTGGGAATCGGGATCCAACTATCATCGCATGATAACGTGACGGAATCCGCTCACGTCAACACACTCCAGAAGGTATGCGCATATCTGGCAAGTTTCAGTTCTTTTGAAACTCCCGATGTGATTTCTGCCCCATGCTCTTATGACCTTGACTAAGGCCAACAAATCATAAGTCACATGTCAAGTTCTACCCGTCATTGTCCAGGTTGATTTGAACCCACCCGTACAAGCCCTTGACTAAGGCCAACAAGGCTATACGACTGTCCCAAACCAACGCATCTATCTATGCAGCATATGAATACCCAATAGCTACCAAACACTGTGCCTTGACTAAGGCCAACAAACACAGCTTGAATACTATTGACTACCCATATGAAACGACGGAGGGCTACGAATGGTTTCTGGCGAAAACCTTTAACGTAATGAACTTGATATCGTTGAAGGAACGGATAGCTTTTTAGAAAATATAGTGACGAAAACCTTTACTAAAGAGGTCACTCCCGGTGAAGGGATCTCGGCTCTTTCCCCGTAGAATGGGGTGCTGGATATTCATAACCGAATATCACTGTGCAAAGCAAAAGTAATCGGCTATAGTGAAGTTAATGCCCTGACGCAAACTTCTATCCAAGGGGTCACTCCCGGTGAAGGGATCTCGGCCCTTTCCTCGTCGACTGAGGAGCAGGATATTCCAAATGAATACCACGATGCAAAACAGAAATGAACGTCCTTGCAATAACAGCTTTTAGAAAAGTGTTCCAACAACATCAGATTAGGTTTGTTTTTAAACTTGCATTGATCCGAATCAATGCAGTCCCATCAATTGATCACACCAAAAAGAACGAAAATATACTGATGTACGTATATGCCATCCGCATTCGCCACTGGGTCCCGTCATTACCCGTTAGGTTAGCTAACTAACGACAGAGCGGGGACTGGACTAGCGCGGATGCAAAACATATACAACATCTACTAATATATATACCAATATATTATATTCGCTCAAGGCGTGAATAAAATGCAACATCACAGAAAATGAACAGCATCACAGAAACAATACAGATATCTGGGATCCCCGGGTTTCACAGAGCCGCTGAAACCCGACGTTCCCCTGGTCGTGTGGATAGCCTATGCAATGAAAACCTAGACCCCTACGGGCGCGGCAAGTCACCCGCCAAAACCTGAAGCGAGGCAGCCCCCTTCAGCGCCGTGAATGGACCACCCAGCACTTCACGGAATCCGGCAACTTGGGCACCCCTCCTGGGTCAAACTGTACCCCCTACGAATGCGGCGAATAGCCCGTCAATCCTAGAGTGAAGCCCCCTCCGTCCCAATGCCATGAGATGCGGGCTTGTTGCCCTCCAGAACCCGGCTATCAGTGCACCCCTCCGCGGGGTAACCCTAGTACAGAAAGTAGAATATACATATAACGGGTACATCGACCGCAACCAGGTCGCGCCCCAAAAGAATAATACAAACAGGCAGTGACGGCAGTCCACATGTCGGACGCTCGCCCCGCAATATCAAATGTACATAATACAACAGAAACTGAACTAGCATTGCATCCAGGCTATCCCCACGACCGATCCGCAACATCACAGCAAATACATAGAACATCAACGTGAAAGTCACGTTCGCAAATCCGTCTAACCGGGCTATAGCAGTTAGACCGGATTTACCGATCGAGTGACATTCACGGTCGCAGATATAATGTAAATACTGTGAAAAATGTGTTTAAAATATCCGACCGATCAAATTATATCAAGTGGGCCCCAAAACAATACTGTAGCAGTTACAGAAAATATGGGCCCAATTTAAATATTCCAGAAACCCAAATTTATCCCCAGAAGCCCACTGAAAAAATCCGACCCATTGATCTTTTTAGACTGCGGCGGAAGGGCGGCCAAAAGTGGGTTTTGGCCGCGCTTCCGCGCTCTGATCAGGAGATCAATGCCTCGAATTTGAACAGTAGGCTTACAATTTCTAGTACTTCAATATTTTACAACCTGAAAAATTTTTGGAGACTGAAAAATTTCAACAGAAACTGTTGTGGGTGTATTTGGGTTTTCGGACATTTCGATCGATCGGAACTGAAAAACACATTACACAAAGCTAGACTAAGTTAATGGGGAGTCTCTGATACCAATGTAAGTGCACGGCGGCGCCCCGGCCGTCAATCCGACGCTGGAATGCGGAAGCGGTGAATAACTTAAATTTTGCGGACTTAGCAAACCGGCACCACCACGCACTTTAACCCGGATCGAACCATTAACTAGTCTAAGCCATCTACAAGAAAGGGAATAGAGATATACCGACGATCCAAGTCCTCCGGTCTTCTCGTCATCGTCCCGATCTCCTGCGGAATGTCCCGTCTCCTCCTCGTCGCCGGAAGTGCACCACATCGCCTACTTCTTATACGGGCTCCCACCTCAATGCCGAGGCAACTCGGGCACGAAGCCGGCTACTCGACGTGCCCAAGATATGCTGTAGGAAGTGTAGTGTAGAGTATGTCTCTTTGGGGTTGGTTGCCTTTGGATGGAGGAAACATGAATGGACTTTGGAATGAAGTGAAGAATTTTGCAAGCATTGAAATGATATGTGAATTAATCCCTCATCCAAAAATGAACTCCTCTCTCTCACCCTCCAAGATGTGGCCGGCCACACAAAAAAGAGATGAGAACGATGGTGTAAAAAAGGAAATCAACCATACTAAAAACAATGAAGGAGAGTGAGTGTAGGAAAAGGAGGAGAGTGACCATATCCAAAACATACACCATGCTTACACACTATTCAACCCATACTCATATCAAATCTCATAAATGCAAGCATGGAGGAAAGATAAGAAAGCTATCATAATCAATCATTATGCAATAAAACCCTCCACAAAGTGTTATTTGCACAATTGCAAATAACCCCCTCCATCGGAAAAGTCCGGCCGGGAAAGAACAAAGGAAAACCGGCCGGAACGGAATGCAAACTGGCAACTCCAGAAAACTGGTCCCGTAATAAATTACAGGAAAACCCCGATACTGTGCATACACACCCGCATCTGTATTCCGTCCGGATACAAATGCAAAAAGACAAAATCTACACTGTACTAAACTAGGACCGGCTTAAACCAAAACCGGCTAGTAATATCCGTTCGATCCTGATCCGTGCAATACCGCACGTATCTGATCGAACCCTGCCATATACCTATACGGCTACTAGTACAAACCGTCCGATCCTGATCCGTGCAATACCGCACGTATCTGATCGGACCCTGCCATATCTCCATACGGCCTCTACAGCCTTTCGCCCGAAAACTGAGTAACTGAAAGTGTGGGGGACTCTAAAGACTCGTCAATACTATGGCTGTGGATTTAACCACTAGCACGTCAGAGGTATAAGCCAATACGTGACGGGCCACCAGCTATTGACTAAAAGGGACGTCGATGAGTAAACTCATCCTGACACCCTACTGAGCCTGTCAGTGACAATATCCGTGCAGTCCGGTCCGTTCGTCTATGAGCATCGCATGGCGGGCCTAGGGGGTTGGTAAAAGTCAGACCCCCAAAAGCGGTACAAGTCGTGTCGGAGTGTAGCCCAGAACACCCTGAGATACTACTGGAATACCTACCAGTAAATCTCCTTGCCTTGGCCAAGGACTTTGTGTAATGGCTCTCCTAGACACAGCACGACCTCACCCCCAATACCGGGAGAGACGAACCCCTGAAGATACGCTCACTGCCTCCATGTGGCTCGGGACTGTACCCAACTAAAACCTGTTTGCACGACTCCTTTGAGCCGTGGTAGGGTAGTAATCAAAGTACAGTGGGAACTCACACGAGATAAATGACGATCCCCAGGTCGATGAACTAACCTGCACACATGTCACCAGGGAACTGCCATCTGACGTCTGGTATATGACCAACTAGCATGTTCCCGGCGAGTCCTGTCCGGTGTACTCATAACCCAATGAGCACCTGTATACATCTTAGGTGATCCAACTGACACCAGTGGCTTGTGAGACCGGCCACCGCCCCTCGTCGGGGTCTCGACTGTATACACTAGTCTACTAATGGAGTATCGATGCCCAGTCTCGAAACTCCCACGACTAGGGACCTTTTAAGGATAAGCTTATAGACCCCCAGCTCCCACTTATATGATCGCCCTCATACTGCTGGTGGTCAAGCAAGAATCCTAGGGGCTCTATCAACGTGTAATAGCGACGTGTCATGTCACTTAAAACAGTACACGATGATAAAGGTAAACCAGATAGCATACTATCATCTCGAGTAAGACTGTCCTACCGGGATAGGTCCTCCCTCAATCATTACAATCACGTACCTGTGACCTAATAATTGACTCTGAGGGCACTATCTCCAACAATATTTGCCGACCGGCAAACAGCCCAGGTGATTTCCTCAAATATCACCGATTACAACGAATCCCGATATAATGAGGATAATAACCCAATTCCCAATAACTTACTCCCACTCATCATCTGTAAAACCATACAGATGTGAGAATCGTACCTGGTAAATACATACCCTGGAGTAAGTATCTAATTGGGAAATCAGTTTTCCTTTAACAGTACACAGTGAAACTGAAACATTGAAATGTTTCATTGGGGTATCCTGGTATTCCTAGTAATGCCTCTTCCAGATTCACGACTGTAACCATATAATTCTTTGCCACCTCTCTAAATCCCTTCACATGTCTTTAGTCATTACCTTCTGCACACCCTTTAGGCCAAATGGTTTTCTTCCTTCCCTACCGTTCGGCACCAGCCTATGGTTTGGAAGAAGACTACCCAATAAGCATAATGGGTGTACTGTCCCAATCCTAGGAACACTCGCAATGAGAGAGGGTGAAGATAAAAGACAATTGAATAAACCTTATTCCTATTTCTCCTGAACCAGAATCCATCCCCGAACTGGAACAAGTTCCATTCGAGTTCGTATATAACCATACGATGGAGTATCCAAATAAACTGTGGATCTTCGTAGTGATACAGAGTGTCCTGGAGAAATACAAAGGTGATGTGGGAGTGGTAACGAAATATTTGGTTTGGTCGTGAATATCTGTTGCAATTTACTTTGCCCTCTTACTAATCCCTTGCTTTGTCTGAACTTAATACCTTCTGCACACCATCGTTAGGCTAATTGGTTTTCTTCATTCCCTACCGGTCGGCACCAGCCTAAGGTTTGGAAGAAGACAATCCAATCTGCGTAATAGGTGTACTACCCCTAAACCAAGGAGTACTCGTAACCTGAGAGAGGGTAAAAGGAAAAGACAACTGAATAATCCTATCCGTTTTCTCCAGAACCGGAAACCATCCTCGAATAAATTCTTTCGAGTTCGTATCTAACCATACGATGGTTTTGTCCAATGGAAGTGGACGTTCGTAGTAAAACGGGGTGTCCTGGAGAAAAGGGTAAAAGTAGGAGTGGCAATGAGGTTTGCAACTCTGACAATCCAAAAGCCAGTGTTTAGAAGGTTCGGTCAACTTGGTCACTGAGTCATAGTCTTAGGGTCGGGTCAATGGTCGCTGCCAAAGAGAGAGAGAAAAGAAACACTCAGCGTGCACTCTAACCTAGATCAGAATGGTCACTAATTTATCTAATCTGGAAACCTCCCACTGTACCGTCAAATTCTCCTCCAAACCTGAAAGAAGAATTAGTCGGGATCACCCGAGGAGTAAACCAACTCATCAGTGGGAATCGGGATCCAACTATCATTGCATGATAACGTGACGGAATCCGCTCACGCCATCACACTCCAGAAGGTATGCGCATATCTGGCAAGTTTCAGTACTTTTGAAACTCCCGATGTGATTTCTGCCCCATGCTCTTATGACCTTGACTTTGGCCAACAAATCATAAGTCACATGTCAAGTTCTACCCGTCATTCTCCAGGTTGATTCGAATCCACCCGCACAAGCCCTTGACTTTGGCCAACAAGGCTATACGACTGTTCCAAACCAACGCATCTATCTATGCTGCATATGAATAACCAACAGCTACCAAACACTGTGCCTTGACTTTGGCCAACAAACACAGCTTGAATACTATTGACTACCCATATGAAACGACGGAGGGCTACGAATGGTTTCTGGCGAAAACCTTTAACGTAATGAACTTGATATCGTCGAAGGAACGGATAGCTTTTTAAAAATATAGTGACGAAAACCGTTGCTAAAGAGGTCACTCCCGGTGAAGGGATCTCGGCTCTTTCCCCGTAGAATGGGGTGCAGGATATTCCAAATGAATACCGTGATGCAAAGCAAAAAGTAATCGGCTATAGTGAAGTTAATGCCCTGACGCAAACTTTTGTCCAAGGGGTCACTCCCGGTGAAGGGATCTCGGCCCTTGCCTCGTCGACTGAGGAGCAGGATATTCCAACTGAATACCACGATGCAAAACAAAAGTGAACGTCCTTGCAATAACAGCTTTTTGAAAAGTGTTCCAACAACATCAGATTAGGTTTGTTTTAACTTGCATTGATCCGAATCAATGCAGTCCCATCAATTGATCACACCAAAAAGAACGAAAATATACTGATGTACGTATATGCCATCCGCATTCGCCACTGGGTCCCGTCATTACCCGTTAGGTTAGCTTACTAACGACAGAGCGGGGACTGGACTAGCGCGGATGTAAAACATATACAACATCTACTAATATATATACCAATATATTATATTCGCTCAAGGCGTGATAGAAATGCAACATCACAGAAATGTACAGCATCACAGAACAATACAGATATCTGGGATCCCCGGGTTTCACAGAGCCACTGCTGAAACCCGACGTTCCCCTGGTCGTGTGGATAGCCTGCGCAATGAAATCCTAGACCCCTACGGGCGCGGCAAGTCACCCGCCAAAACCTGAAGCAAGGCAGCCCCCTTCAGCACCGTGAATGGACCACCCAGCACTTCACGGAATCCGGTAACTTGGGCACCCCTCCTAGGTCAACCTGTACCCCCTACGAGTGCGGCGAATAGCCTGCCAATCCTAGAGTGAAGCCCCCTCCGTCTCAATGCCATGAGATGCGGGCTTGTTGCCCTCTAGAACCCGGCTATCCGTGCACCCCTCCGCGGGGTAATCCTAGTACAGAAAGTAAAATATACATACAACGGGTACATCGACCGCAACCAGGTCGTGCCCCAAAATAATAATACAAACAGGCAGTGACGGCAGTCCACATGTCGGACGCTCGCCCCGCAATATCAAATGTACATAATACAACCGCACTGTACTAGCATTGCATCCAGGCTATCCCCCACGACCGATCCGCAACATCACAGCAAAAACAGAACATCAACGTGAAAGTCACGTTCGCAAATCCGTCTAACCGGGCTATAGCAGTTAGACCGGATTTACCGATCGAGTGACATTCACGGTCGCAGATATAATGTAAATACTGTGAAATATGTGTTTAAAATTTTCGATCAATCAAATTTTAACAAGTGGGCCCCCAATCAAAACTGTAGCACTCACAGAAATTATGGGCCCAAATTTAACATTCCAAAACCCCTAAAATCATCCCAGAAGCCCACTGTAAAAAACTGACCCACTGTATCTTCCATACTGCGGTGGAACCGCGGCAACAAGCAGGGTTTTGCCGCGGTTCCACGCTCCCCTGAGAAGATCAGTGTGTCGACTTTTTCCAGAACTCTTAGAATTTCATATAGATCAATTTTATGCAACCTGAAAAATTTTTGGACACTAAAAATTTCCAACAGAAAACTGATGTGATCAAAATACGGGTTTTGGAACTTTTTGATCGATCGGAAATGCAAACACATTACACAAAGCTAGACTAAGTTAATGGCGAGGCTCTGATACCACTGTAAGTGCACGGCGGCGCCCCGGCCGTCAATCCGACGGCCAAATACGGAAGCGGTGATAAACTTAAATTTTGCGGACTTAGCAAACCGGCACCACCGCGCACTAAACATCCGGATCGTAACCATTAACAAGTCTAAGCTAACTAGAAGACGGGTTAGAGATATACCGAGTGATCCGAGTCCTCCGGTCTTCTCGTCGTCGTCCCGATCTCTCGCGGAATGTCCGGTCTCCATCTCCTCGCCGGAAGGGCACCACGTCGCCTGCATCTTTTACGGGCTCCCACCTCAATACCGAGGCAACTCGGGCATGAAGCTGGCAAGTCGACATGCCCAAGACTTGCTGTAGGATGTGTAGTGAAGTTGTCCCTTTGGGGTTTATGAGGTTGCCATGTTGGAGGAATTTTTTTGTGGACAAGAATTTTCCATGGATGCTTAAGGAAAAATGGAGCATCCATACATGAGTGAGCTCGGCCAGCCCCTGGTTTTTGCTCACAGGAAAAAGAATGAAGTAAGCTCTCAATTTATCTCCCTGGAAAATCATGAAGCAAGCCCCTCCTTTCATTTGTGAATGTGTGTATAAATTAATAACCAAGGAACAAAAATCCTTCACAGGAAAGCACAAAAGGGGGGGTCCACCAATTAACCATGAAAGAAATTTTCCACCCAAAAATAATCCTCATTCCAAACCCAAACAGTGGCCGGCCCATTCAAGTGGGTGTAGGAAAAAAGGAAGAGTGATTTTTCAAAGGAGATAAAGAAAAATCAAAAGGAATAATGGTCACAACAAATAATCCATCACAAAACAAAACCCACACTCAACACACAAATCATCAACAACCATGATGCTTACAAAGTCAAGCCATCATGAACTAGTCAAGTCAAAAAGGTCAAGGTATGGAGCTCTCATCATGATGCAACAAAAAGCAAAAGCCCCCTCCACAAATACTTATTTGCAACAATGCAAATAAGCCCTCCTCCACCAAACTTCGGCCAATGAACGGAACAATGGAAATCGGCCGAAACGGAAAGCAAACTGGCAACTCCATAAAACTGGTCCCGTAATAAATTACAGGAAAAACCCCGATACTGTGCATACACACCCGCATCTGTATTTCGACCGAAATACAAAATGCAACGAGACAAAACTACGCAATCAAATACTAAGATCCGGCTTAAGCCAAAGCCGGCTAGTAAAAAACCGTCCGATCACGATCCGTGCAATACCGCACGTATCTGATCGAACCCTGCCATATCTCCATACGGCAACTACAGCGTTTCGCCCGAAAGCTTGAGTAACTGAAAGTGTGGTGGACTCTAAAGACTCGTCAATACTATGGCTGTGGATTGAACCACCAGCACGTCAGAGGTATAAGCCAATACGTGACGGGCCACCAGCTATTGACCAAAAGGGACGTCGATGAGCGAACTCATCCTGACACCCTACTGAGCCTGTCAGTGACAATATCCGTGCAGTCCGGTCCGTTCGTCTATGAGTATCGCATGGCGGGCCTAGGGGGTTGGTAAAAGTCAGACCCCCAAAAGCGGTACAAGTCGTGTCGGAGTGTAGCCCAGAACACCCTGAGATACTACTGGAATACCTACCAGTAAATCTCCTTGCCTTGGCCAAGGACTTTGTGTAATGGCTCTCCTAGACACAGCACGACCTCACCCCCAATACCGGGAGAGACGAACCCCTGAAGATACGCTCACTGCCTCCATGTGGCTCGGGACTGTACCCAACTAAAACCTGTTTGCACGACTCCTTTGAGCCGTGGTAGGGTAGTAATCAAAGTACAGTGGGAACTCACACGAGACAAATGACGATCCCTAGGTCGATGAACTAACCTGCACACATGTCACCAGGGAACTGCCATCTGACGTCTGGTATATGACCAACTAGCATGTTCCCGGCGAGTCCTGTCCGGTGTACTCATAACCCAATGAGCACCTGTATACATCTTAGGTGATCCAACTGACACCAGTGGCTTGTGAGACCGGCCACCGCCCCTCGTCGGGGTCTCGACTGTATACACTAGTCTACTAATGGAGTATCGATGCCCGGTCTCGAAACTCCCACGACTAGGGACCTTTTAAGGATATGCTTGTAGACCCCCAGCTCCCACTTATATGATCGCCCTCATACTGCTGGTGGTCAAGCAAGAATCCTAGGGGCTCTATCAACGTGTAATAGCGACGTGTCAGGTCACCTAAAGCAGTACATGATGATAAAGGTAAACCAGATAGCATACTATCATCTCGAGTAAGACTGTCCTACCGGGATAGGTCCTCCCTCAATCATTACAATCACGTACCTGTGACCTAATAATTGACTCTGAGGGCACTATCTCCAACACCAACAAAGTATGGACTTTGGTTGCTTTATCTGAAGGGTTAAATCCCCATCAGGAGCGAGTATATCTTGAGAAGATTACTTGGTTTACATGGAAAAGTTGAGACTTTCAAAGCTATGCTTAAGTCCATCCAGATCCTACTTGCAACAGCTACATACCATGACTACGATATCTGGTGGTTGGGTGTCATGACAGCTTTTCTAAATGATGTTTTAGAAAATAGCGTCTATAAGTACACAGCCAGAGGGCTTCGTAGACAGTGGGAGCAGCGGAAACGTGTGCAAGATGTTTTATATAATAAAACAGGCATCGCGGAGTTGAAACATCTGTTTTGATGTGGTAGTCAAAGAGTTTGACTTCATCAAAATGGTAGATGAACCTTGTATATACAAAAAGGTAGTAGAGAGTATGGTGGAGATCCTCGTAGAGTACATGGATGACATACTCTTGATAGGGAAGAAGTTTCCTATGCTACGCACGGTCAATCTCCGCTTATCACAAGGATTCTCCATATAGGATCAAGGTGATACCTCCTAAATCCTGGGTTTTTGGATCTATGAGATAGATCTAATTGGATGTTAGGATACTCACTAGTTGTAGTGAGATGGTATCAATCGATCCTGGGGAGAATCACTGGAATGGTTCCAGGGTGTTAAGGACGACTGAATGTCAGTCGCAGGCTTGTCTATACCCTCCGTAGAGGGACGGTATGTTGGAAGAGTTCCAAGCAAGATACCGTGACATACTAGATGATTAAAGGCAAGATACATCGTTACCAATGATACTGCAAAAGAGGCAGTCTGGATATTTATAAGTTCATAAGATGAACTTCGTTCCTACCATTGTGTGACAATGGAGTTGTGGCTTTAGCCAAGGAACTTCCGTCCCATCAGAAATCCAGATATAATTCTTAGGCAGTTTCACCTGATCATAGAGATGGTTGATCTCCAGGGAGATCGAGGTTAGAAGAGTAGACACAGAGGACAACAGCGCGGATCCACTCACGAAGGCCTTTTTCCCAGTTGAGACTTTTATGGGATTGTTGAGTATGAGATACTTCAACTGCAGCTAATTGTTGGGCATGCGATACCATAACAAATGGCCCTAGTGCAAGTGGGAGATTGTTAGTTATATGTATGCCCTAGAGGCCATTGCTGTACATACGATGTATATTGTAGTGGATGCTAGGACATATATAGGGAGGACTTTCTTGCTCGACATGATAGTATGCTATCTGGTTGTATTTTATCTTAACATGTACTCTGATTGTCTCTATATTACATGTTGATAAAGCCCTTAGGATATGTACTCGACTACTGGGACTATGATGAGATCATACTAGTGGGGCCACGGTAGTCGACGAGTACATCCTATAACTGTTCCTAGTCGAGGGTGTATCGAGACAGGGCATCGATGCACCAGAGTAGACTAGCGTATACGCATCTTGACCCATATGATGGGCGATGGATGATCCCATATCCATCGGTGTTTGACATCAAGGATGGTGTACGGGTGCTCAGTGGAGACTGGGTACACTGGACGGACTCGCCGAGAACTCCCAGATGGTAATATACCATACGTCAGATGGCAGTTCTCCGGTGACACTGGTACAGAGTAGTCTGTTGACCCGAGATCGTCATAGAGTCTTGTGTGGTTCCCACTGTGCTTTGATTTCCATCATACCACGTCCAAGAGGGTGTGCAAAAAGGTGGCTTTTGGGTACAGTCCCGAATCATATGGAGGCAATGAGCGATAGGAGGGGATTCATCTCTCCCGGTATAGGGAGTTGATGTTGTGCTGTGTTCGATTGGCTATAACCGGAAATCCCTGGCCAGGGTTGCTGAGATTTACTGGTAAGTGTTATCAGTAGTTTCTCGAACTGTTATAGACCTCAAATCGACACGACTTATCAAGCTACTGGGGTCTGACGTTTACCACCCCTAGGCGAGATATGCAACATATCAGACGACGAGACCGGACTGTACGGGAGTGTTACTGTTTGGATTCACAGGAGAATGTACAGGCTTGCTTGTTGATCTTCTGAGCGCTCAATACCTGGGTAGCTGTTACGTTTAGCTGACCGCTTGCAGCTTGTGGGTGTTTGATATGATCATCACCTACTGCCGGCGTATTGACGATTCTGTAGAGTCCTACACAGAAGTTTCTTGACTCAGGCAAAACGGAGTAGGAGCACATATGTGATATGTGCGGGACCGAGGATAATGCGATATGTGATATCGTATTATATTCTCGCGATATTTGATATCAGCCGGGTCATCGGATCAAGTGTTGATTCGATGAATCGGTACGGATAAATATTAGCCGGTTATATGCGATATAGCCGGATTGTCGGATCAAGTGTTGATTCGATAATTTATTGTATAATAATATATATGATATATTAAATTGCATTAACTAATATTTGCTCACTAAAAGATTCTTTTTCTCATTCGGGTAATACATTGATATATATGCGATATATGTTAAATGTATTATTTTATTTTGTTACAATAAATATTGTATATGTGATATATAATATTGTAACATATTATAATTATTAATGCAACATGTTTAGAGGAGTTTAAATATGATTAGGGTTTGGATTAGGGTTAAACCTTCTAGTTGATTCTAGAAGCTTTACTTTGTCTTTATTAAGATATTATGATAGATATTTACAAGTGACTCACCCTTTGACCTAACCCAAACCCTAACCCTAGTAAACTCTCTACAATGGTTACTACAACCATGGTTGCATAAATGATTATGATAACATTCTTTCAATTCATCACAAATGATTATTCATCTTCTTCCTCCTTCATTCTTTCATGAAAAGCTTACTAGTTTTTCAAAAGGTGATGAATAAATATGAGAAAAAGATAAATAAAGAGAGCAAAAATCCTACTTCATCATCCTCATCTTTCCTTGCCATTTAAATGAGGGTGTTCACATCATTTCATGAGTGTTAGCTTGTGTTAAAGAAACTTCAAGGTAAATCATCTTCGTATCGAAGATCGGAAGCAAAGGTTGCGTCTTTCTCTTCGTGGAACCTCTCGAGAGTCCTGATCCCGATGATCGCAGCGAAGGGACCACAACACGGAGCATATGAAGTGAAGGACCGGATCTACAAAGGTTGTAATCCCTCTCACTTAGTGTTAAAGTGTTTAGCATGCTTGTTTTCGCCTAATCTCTAGTTTAAAGTTCCGTATTCGGGTTGTTCGGCACGGCTAAATTTTTAATTGGGCATGGTTGATGCCTCGTAGACCCTTGTGCGCGTGCCTAGCAACCCTACACATCTTCCTCTCTCTAGCTCTCTCTTGAGTTCTAAATTGAGTGAGATTAAAAGAAAGAAAGGGTATTAAGTGAGATTACCAACCACTTCATCATCCTACACAACTCTTGCTAATTTGTGTAGGGTGTTTTGCTTCAAGGATTTCATAGATCAAGTGAAGCAACAAGCTTTGAGCAAAGGACTTCGGGTGGATCATCCTGGACTTGGAAGTGATCTAGCTAGCCGTTCCAAACCAAAGGAGATCCAAGGAGTCACCCTAGGAGGTCTACAAAGGTTGTAGTCTTTCCACTTAGTGTTAGATTATCTTATATATGTGATACTTTTAATTGTTACTCTATAATTCTAGTTCGATTCCTTGTTAAGTTTACTTAGCACCTCATAAAATTAAATTCATGGTATGTATGATGCTTCCAAACCCTATACGAGCTGTTAAGGAAACCCTACAGTGGTATCAGAGCCAAGCTAGAGCTTGGGAGTAACCTAGACGATGTTAAAAACCTCGAACGAACGAAATACGACGCCCGGGGGGTGCTATCTGGAAATTTTTCAAAAACGTGGATTTTTTCACATTAAAAATACTTAAAAAATTCAGCAGGGTATTTTATGGGCCCACAAGAAGTATGATGCCCTAACTCCACCGTACGACCGCGGAACCGCGGCCATAGTGGCCTTTCTGCGGTGGTTCCACGGCGCAGTAGGTGGATCATGGGTCGTGTCTTCTTGTGCTGGCCCGTATGTATTTTGTGCAGTTACTGGTATTTTTTAAAACAGCTTAAGTGTTGAGCTTTCTGAGAAGTCTTTGGGTGTTTAATCATTCGATCGAATGTTTTAACTGCGCCTAGTTTATTAGTATGTGATACAATAATTGGAATCTACAAATTTGTTTGTTGTGTGTAAATCTAGCGGTTCGGTTTCGGGAATAAACAGAAATCTTGTTGAATTATCCGGGTTTTTTTGAAAAGATGTTTTCATGGAAGAGACCCAAATGCGAGCATTACATTGTTAGGCATGAAAACTTGTATATGTGATATTCTGGGTTTGTGTTATCTAAAGGCAATTACGATTCCAATTGTTGTAGTTTTTCATTTTATTTCTCTGTGACCGTAAGTGTAGTATGTAGTTGTATCGACGGTTTTCGTTGCTATACATCAACGACAATCAGTGCATGCATACTTACTTACGTTGATGATATTTGATATTATGTGTCGATGAGATTTGATGTGCAGGATTGTCGTGAATGAATAGCCGGGGGTTTTATGTGAGATGAGAGTTTTCTTTTCATTCATGTAAATTAATTTATATGTAATATTCTTTTATTTGGGGCACTTCCGGGTTGAGGTTGATGTCACCAGTATTGTATATTATTTACTTTTCCGCATTAGGATAGACCCAAGGAGGAGGGCACAAGCGACCGGGTTTTAGGGTTTAGTGGGAGGCCATCTTGAGGAGTCGAGACCGGGTCTCCTAAACTCCAAAATTGGTAGGGTCACTTGTCGCTCTCGTAGGGGTCTAAGGGTGTGGGCTTGGCTATTCATCGTGACCGTGGAATCCGTATTTTTATTGCTGGTTAAATACAAAATACGGACCTCCTAGATATCCTATATTATATGTGCTTCTGCTGCTTTTATTATCTGATGTGATCATTTAATATATATCTGAGACGAATGCGATATTATATATATGATATATAATAGACGTTGCTTATGTTTTGCACCCGCGCTAGCCCCGTCCTGGTATACCGTTAGTTAAGTAACCTAACGGTGCATATTAGGACACTGTGGTGAATGCGAGTGGCATAAGCGTACGTTATATTTTCGTTTCTTTCTGTGATGGCTTAGGATTTAAATGATGGGACTAAATTAATGAGATTAATGTAAAAGATAAATGAACCTAAAAAGATGTTGTAGAATCGGATTTGAAACACCTTCGGCCTTTTATGAAAAAGCAAGTTTCAAAATGCGGAGCTTAAGCCACTTGATTGAATGATTTTCTCGGTTCGTGTCGGTAGAAAATGTTTAGAAATCACAACCAAAGAAATTTTTTGACCGCAATCAATAACGGTGTCGATTGTAGCGCGTTAGCGAGTACGGATCGTCCACAGGGAAAGTGTGATCCGTTCGTAATTGAATTAGATGAATTGAAGATTAAAGAAAGAAAAGAAAAGACAATTCAATTAAATTCAAGATTTTAAAAGTGAATTCAAGAATTATCTAGATCTAAATCTAATTAACAAGAAAACATTAAAAAATCAAGAATTAAGAATTGATGATATCCAATCCAAATAGTGATCAAGAAATCCCTAATTCTCGTTGATCATTATCGATCTAGTATCAAATCATCGTGGACAGAGCACACATCAAGTATATGAGCAGAGGGTTCAGATGGCTGACTTCCAATTTTGTAGATGTTCAGTTCAATTGTCATATTTCCAAAAGATAAGTTCATTGAATCGTTTCTACAGTTAATGACAGCATTGGAAGTGGCAAGGAATGGTCGACCCAAAATTACCGGAATTTGACTCCGTGGGTTTGCTACAGGTTGTGTGTCGAGAACAATGAAGTCCACAGGGAAAACAAATTCCCCGACTTTTATCAACACATCCTCTAGTTCACCCCTAGGTTTGGTGATTGAATGGTCTGCCATTTGGAGAGTTCAGTGAGCTAGTTTCAACTCTCCAATCCCTAGCTGCTCATAAACAGAGTATGGAAGCAGGTTAACAATTGCGCCTAGGTCAAGAAGAGCACGGTTGATGTTTTTACCCCCAATAGAAATCGATATCGTAGGATATCCTGGGTCCTTACGTTTCATTGGTAGCTGTGGGGTAAAAGCAGTGCTAACATTATTAGTCATGAAGACCTTCATTGGCACTTTATTCTTCCTCTTCCTAGTGCACAAGTCTTTAAGAATTTTCGTATAAGCGGGGACTTGTTGAATAGCATCTAGGAGAGGGATGTTGATGTTAACCTGTATGAACATTTCCATAATCTTCTCCATATGTGGACTCGATTTGTTACCCCTTAACCGATTAGGATAAGGAGCTTTAGTAATAAGCACTGGGTCCATCATACGAGAAGGTGGTGTGTGTAGACGTGATCCCAGAATTGGAGTGGGGATCGTCTGTGGAGGAATAGAAGAGGTGGGCTGAGGTGTCGAGCCTAGAGGGAAGCGGAAAATAGGCTCGTGAGAAGGCGGTGGGGTAGGAGAACAAGGATCAGAAGTAGAAGTGTGTGTGTGAGGAAAGGTCTCAGCCGGGGTGTTATTGATAGATCTTTCAGTATCATCAAACTCTTCCCCAACATGATTATTCAGCACTCTTCCTGATCTCAACGTTGTGATGGAATTTACATTGTAATGCCCAGGATTCGGTATGGGTTGAGACGAAAGTTTTCCTTTTTCTCTTGCACTCATTTCGGCTTTTAGTCGTGCAATTTCTGCTTCCATCGATCTTATACTCTCAGCTTGGGAAGCTGAGTTTTTCTTTATATCATTGACGGAAGACCTAACCTCAGCCGTCACTTCCATGAAATTTGACAAGAGTGACTTCATGGTTTGTGTGAATGCAGAGAACTCGTCAGAACAAGTCAACTACAACGGATTAGAGGGTGCAGGAGTGTTGACCTGGTTTTGAAAATTTTGTGACTGGTAGGGGTGCTGAGTGAGTCGAAGTGGTTGCTGTTGTGGTAGAAGAGACCTTTGAAAATTATTTTGGTTTGGAACCGTGTTTTGATTTTGTTGTTGGTTCCAAGCAAAGTTAGGGTGATTCCTCCAACCCTGATTATATGTGGAAGAATATGGATCGTTTTTAGGTCTTTGAAAAGCGGCATTGGTATGCTCTCGACCTTGAAACGGAGAATTCAATGGACATTCTTCCGTCAAATGAGAAGGATCAGAACAGCATCCACATACAGGTTTGGGGAGCGACATCGGATTTAGGGAGGCTGCTAAAAATTTATGTTCCATAGCCTCGAGCTTCTTTTGAATTGCTGCCATTTCAGCTCGAACACCTATGGACACATCAATTTGGTGTACGCCACCCCTAGACGATGACTGGTTTCCACTCTCCCACTGTAAGGATTTTTCAGCAAACTCTTCTAAAAATTTCCAAGCTTCCCCATCATCCTTGGTCATAAAATTGCCTTGACACATGGCTTCAAGGTTCTGTTTAGTGGTAGGGTTAATGCCTTCATATATGATTCGGCACAGATCCCATCTCGGAATTCCGTGATGTGGACATTGAACCAACAGATCCTTCAAGCGTTCAAAGCACTTCGAGAATGGTTCATTAGGAAGCCGGGTGAATTGATTTAGTTCGCTACGGACTCGAGCTGTCTTATGATTATGGTAGAATTTCTTAAAGAATGCTGCAACGAATTCTTCCCAATTCGAAATGGAAAGCGCGGTTGTGTTATACAGCCACTTCTCGGTTATATCGTAGAAGGTAAATGGAAGAAGACGTAAACGCATAGTATCCACAGAAAGTTGTGACGTACCCATCATTGCGCATACATTTTCAAATTTTGTAATAAAGACATATGCGTCTTCAGACTCGAGACCGTGGTATTTGGGTAGAAGGTTGATGTATTGGGGTTTAATCTCAAAATTGTCCCCGTTGGCTGGTGGAATGGATAGACAGGTCGAAAGAGGACCTCGCATAGGATAGCACCTCTCTTGGAGAGAGATGTGGGGTGGATTCTGCGCGCCTACGGACGGCGGCAGATTAGTGTTAAAGAAGTTCGATGGAGAACCGTCCATCGATGTGGGTGTGGTGGTGGGTAAAGAAGAAGTAAATGTAGATATACCGACTTCGGAGTCGATCGGGGGAACGAGGACTAAACGGGCACTAGAATCCCGTGTCCAGCCTATCTTCCACTAAAAAAGTTTAGTACAAGTGGCAGCGTTGATATAATTAGGGGAATTGATAAGGTGGTGTTTGTTTTGAAAAATATACGGATTTTTGAAAAAATGATGCAAATCACAACAAATGCAACAAGCAACCCTAAGTCTAGTGGTCACCTAGGTCAAGGCTCTAGACCGCTCCTAACTGCCAAAAGACAAGTCGCAGGATCAATCCTCCACTGCCTCTTGTCTCTCTTGTGGCCAGGTAAGTGCCAGGTAAGTGGGAGGTTATCCACTACGTAAGTAGTGGGCCTAATTAAGTAACCACTTGCCTTAGACACACTTGCCTTAGACACCACAAAAGAAACGCGAATAAGCAATGGATTACCCACGGCCTTCTCCTGTCCTAAGTGAGCGCGATGGTCCTTAGAGTCATGTCTAGATCTTTTTTAGTTAATGAGGGTAATGCGGATGCAAGTTTGTGATTTTCGGGGCTTAGGAAGGGTAATGAACTCCACACCTAATCTGAATTTGGCCGTGCCCCTTAAATTCGGTATTAATATGCAAACAACCAAGAATCAAAACACGCACAATTTTTATTGTTTTTTGCGGCGCTGCGAATTATTTGCAAACAAACCTGCAGCAAATATTTTATTGGAGCAGATTGAGAAGGAGATAAGAAAGTCAAGAAGTCACTTGAGAATTTCCATACAGCGATGCAACAGTCCCACCGCGGTTCCGCCGCAATGATCGTCTTAAACCGCGGATCCGCTGCGGTTCAACAAGAACACTGCACAAAAATTTTACAGAAAGCCTTCGTTCACTCCCTGAGCTCTCTGGAATATTCCAAATACTTTTCCAATTGCACAGCAGACTCCAGATTTCCTTGCAACAAATCACAACGAATCGTTTAGTGTTTGTGCGAATTATGATGGAATAAACTTTTCAACTCAAATTTAAAAAACAAATGAATTAGCGCACTATCGCGGCAACGGCGCCATTTGATTGAATGATTTTCTCGGTTCGTGTCGGTAGAAAATGTATAGAAATCACAACCAAAGAAATTTTTTGACCGCAATCAATAACGGTGTCGATTGTAGCGCGTTAGTGAGTGCGGATCGTCCACAGGGAAAGTGTGATCCGTTCGTAATTGAATTAGATGAATTGAAGATTAAAGAAAGAAAAGAAAAGACAATTCAATTCAAGATTTTAAAAGGGAATTCAAGAAATATCTAGATCTAAATCGAATTAACAAGAAAACAATAAAAAATCAAGAATTAAGAATTGATGATATCCAATCCAAATAGTGATCAAGAATCGAAATGAGGCTCGTAGGAATCGATCGAATCTATAGACGTGATGAAATCTATTGATTATGTTTTCTAATCCATCGATGATTTGATACTAGATCGATGATGATCAACAAGAATTAGGGATTTCTTGCGGAAACTAGGGTTTCATCATCTAGCCCTTGTCCTTTCATTGATTTCATTCACATTCTAGCCTCTAATAATTCAAGAATCGATCGTGGATCCCTAATTAAGAGCGAACACAATTAAGAAAGTATCCCTCGAAACTAGGTCATCAATTCTTCAATTTGCTAAAGTTTACAAAACTCATAGGACTTAAGAATCGTTTCAAGATTTGTAACATCATCATCTATTGATTCTCTCGACTCCTTCACAAGCGGAATTTTACTCAAACATCATAACAAGAAACACAATCAAGAATTGAGATCGAATCATGATGCAAGAATGTAAAGAAAGCAAGATAAAAGAATTTCACCTTTTATTTATCAACAATTTCGTTACAATTCTATCAAGAACTACAATGAGGAAAGAACTCGATCGTCGATTTGGCTGCGGTCGTCTTCGTGAGTCGCGGCTCGTCTTGGATCATTTGCTCGGATGAAGATCAGCTTCGCTCCTAAAAGGTTGAAGGCTTCTCGCTTGAATTGCTACCCGGTGTTCTTGAATTTGGCTTTGGCTTTGATTGGATTAGGGTTAGGGTTTTGAATGCACAAGTTGTGTCACTCAACTTGTGTATGTAATGGTTAATTGAACAACCCAAAACCCAAGATCTAGGTTTCCTTTTATAAGCATCTCAACCTTAGATCTAGAATTCAAATTTCAAATTTCCCTCCAAATGTTTGTTAGAGAAAGGCTTCTAGAAGAGGTTAATTGGAGGGAATATTCTAGAATAAGGTATATTCTAGGTTGAGTTTGTTAGGTCGAGCCTTCTGGATGAAGCCACGTGGCGTTTCTGGAGTCTTCTGGAAGCTTGTCTGTTACAGGGAAGGCACGTGTGGAAAATTGAGGCAATGATGTCATCAACAAGCCGCGGATCAGCTGCGTCTAGGGCCTTTTGGCCGCGGATCCGCGGTCCTTTAGTGCCCTCTGTGCATCAAATTTCCGTATCTCTCTTGGGCTGACATTTTGGCACATTTCTGATGTTCTGAATCTCATTTTGCTTTCTCTATTTCTGCCAGGTCTCAAGTCTTGGACTTGGCGTATTTTTATCAGTACTTTTGAAAATTTTGGCTCTGTTCCTGGAATTTCCTGCAAAGATTCTCGAGACAAGTGGTGCACTATACAAAGATGATGCGATGCAATGATAAACACTCAATTTCCCTTAGAAATGTCAGTTTTAATATATAACACAAGTTATTTGGTATTTTACTGCTGTTTTGCTAATATGTGCTATATTAATACCGAACACCTCTAGATGAGTGCAAATGGTAGGGTAATCGACGTGTTAAAAATGCAATATTTTCGACCGATCACCACTCCTTTTAAACCCATTAGATTCTACAATGATATCAAGTTCAAAGCGTTAAAAGTTTTCTTAAAAACTATCCGCAGCCCTCTGATTGAATTATTTTTCCGTTGTGTTTGTAGAAAAATTGTAAAGAAATCACAACCAAAATTTTTTTGACCGCAATCAACTACGGTGTCGGATGTAGATTGTAAGTGAGTGCGGATCGTCCACAGGGACAGTGTAATCGTTCGTCTTTTGAATTAGATGAGTTGAAACATTAAAGAAAAGAAAACAAAACAATTCATGATTTATATTTGAAGTTCAAGAATTAGAAAATATAGATCTAATAACAAGAAAAAGATAGAATCAAGAATTGATAGTTTGATGATTTTTTCAACCAAATATCAAGAATCGAAATGAGGCTCGTAGGAATCGATCGAATCTATAGATGTGATGTAATCTTACAATTACGTATTCTTATCCTTCGATGAATTGATACTAGATCGATGATGATCGACAAGAATTAGGGATTTCTAGTGAAACTAGAGTTTCATCTTATCCCTTGTTCTTTCGTCGATATCATTCACATTCTAGCCTCTAGTAAATTCAAGAAACGATCGTAGATCCCTAATTTTGAGCGATCACAATCAAGAAAGCATCGCAACGAAACTAGGTCATCGATTCTTGAACTCGCTAGGGTTTACAAAACTCGGAAGACTCAAGAATCGTTTAAAGATTTGTTACATCATCATTCTATTGATCGTCTCGACTCCTTAACGAGCGGAGTTTTACTCAAACATCACAACAAGAACGACAATCACAAATTGAGATCTAATCATGATGCAAGAATTAAAAGAAAGCAAAATTAAAGAATTTCACCTTTTATTTATATCAACAATTTCATTACATTCGCTCAAGAACTACAAGAGAAAGAACTCGATCGTCGATTTGGCTTCGCTCGTCTCCGTGGGTCGCGGATCGGCTTGGATCACTTGCCCGATTGAAGATCGGTTCGGCTCCTAAAAGGTTGAAGGCTTCTTGCTTGATTGGTACTCAAGATCTTGAATTTGGAGTGGAATTAGGGTTAGGGTTTCGCACAAGCCTTGTCACTAGACTTGTGGAAGAAGATGAAGAATTAGAATGATGAGAGAAGACTAACTAATGATTAATGAACTAACTCAACCCTTAGATCTAGGCTCCTATTTATAGATCTCAAAACCCTAGATCTAGGATTTGAATTTTAAGTTTCCCTCCAAAAGTTTGTTGAGGAGTTTGAATTTCCCTCCAAAAGTTAGTTAGAGGAGAAGCTTCTAGATGTGATTAGTTAGGAGGGAGCTTCTAGAAGAGGTTAGTTAGGAGCTTAATTAGGATTAGCTTTGCTTAATGATCTTTGCTGATCTGGCAGTAGCTTCGCGAGAATTCTGGAATTTGACATATCTTTATGAGCTGTAGGCCTTGAGATATGAATTTTGCACTAAAAATAATTTGCTGATCTGACCAAACCGCCGCGGAACCGCGGCTCAAGCGCGCTCCCGCCGCGGTTCCGCGGTGCTTTAGAGGCTTCAGGGCTTGCAACTTCTGATGATGATTTGGGCTGACTTGTGGGCCTTTATTTGATATGTTGATTTTGTATTTCTCCCTTTGGATTGCTACCAGATCTCAAAACTTGGAGTTGGTGTAATGTTTGATCAGCAAAATGACAATTTTGGCTTTTCTTCCGGATTTTCTTGCACAATTTCTCAAGACAAGTGTTGCGCAATATAGAGATGATGCGATCCATGAAATGCAGTCAATTTCCTTTATAGTGCCGGTTTTAGAGTCTAACACATGCAATCTGATATTTTACGACTGATTTGCTAATATGTGAAATATGATTACCGAACACTTCTAAATGAGTGCAAATGATAGGGAAATTGCCGTGTTAAAAATATATTATTTTCGACTGATCAAATTCCCCCAAACTTATTTTCGATCGTCTCGAGCGAACTGTTTTATTAAAAAGAGAAGGAGAAAATAAAGAAAGAGAAAAACTAACTAGCACACTTTCATAGGCAACACGATTGCACTGAGCACGTGCAACAAGCCTTTAAACCTCTAGGTGTCCCCAGTAGGAGGAGTGTTGTCTCCTGAGGGTTTTCAGCGGATTGCACCCACAAAATCCAATAATAAAAGAAAGATCATGAATATTACATTTAAAGACAAGAATTGTAAAAGAAAGACTTTGAAAATTAGGGTTTCCAACTATGCTAGCTTTTCGGTTGTCATGAGCCCTATCTTAATGGTCATGAAAAAATGTCAGAAATCACGTCCTCCCTCAATAAAATATCGTCTTATTTTTCATTCCTATCTTTCTTCCAAACATCGATCATATCACCCTGCGTGTGTGTAAAGACATCCCTATACCCGGAGAATTCAATTCAAGCTATCATACTCTTGCCCATCAGCCTCAGTACTTTTTAATTAATGAATATTTAGATGAGATTGCTCACACACTTTCATGCGACCGTTAATACTTCCTGAGGTACTAACCGACCGATTACTCATGTGCTTGCTTGTTTGGTGTATTTTCCTCGTCTTGCACCACTTTAGGCATAGCAGTGACTCCCAGACCAGTTGGCCTTAGGGCACTAGGTGAAGAGGCACCCTTGCTATAAATTTTTTATTGCCTATTGGTGATAACAAAACCAGTGTCCATTTTTCTCACCACTTTATATTTTTTTATTCACTTTTTCTTTTTATTTCCTTCATACATCGGCTTTAAGACAAGAGCATTTCAAGGTATCCTCTACTATCCCGGGCTTTAAGACGTGTGTATGTGCGAATAGCAGGGTAGCAACGTTCAAAATGTTTGGCTTCCAGAATAGAAACTATTTTTCAGACTTATTTTTATCCTCAGATTAGTGACATCTTTCATCTTACTAACCCTTGGGACAACGGCTCATAACTACTTATTACTAGTTCGTATAATAAAACTTCTAATTTTCTTAGTTTTCTTAAATTTTTCTAATCTCATGGATGTAATTTTTGACTATCTAATCTTTTATTATCTTATTTATGTACAAAAAATATTTTTATCTTTTGAAATTTTTAAAATTTTTATAGGTTTTTAAAAAAAAATGTTTTGTGCTTATGCAAAGTGATATGCAAATGATGCGAAAATAAGCACAAACCTCCCCCAAACTTGTTTTCAACAGTGTCCTCAGTGTTGCCTTCTGCTAAATCTTGAAAAACCTGTAAGCTTGGGAGGAATTTATTAGTGGGGGCAAAATATTTAAGTGAAGAACCTCCCCCAAACTTATTTTTGGCTCAAAATTTTGTAAAAAATTTTCTTTTCAGGAGCCCGATCATACCCCCCCCCCAAACTTAAGCTATGCAATGTTAATCTTTGAAAATCACATGAGGGGGTCAAAAATCATTGGTCGATGCCAAGCTTTGCAAAGACCAAATGTTAACACCAACCATTCAAAAATTTTATCAATGCAGTGCTCTTGTTTGTGGAAGAAGAAGTAGGGAAAAGTTAAGTGGTAGAAAAGAATGTGTGTGCGTCTCATTTTGGAGAGACGATGCAGTGAATGTGATGGATTACTCGCATTCTTTTTACAGTTCAAAAGAAGGGGTGGAGGTTCAATTTCATTGATTGGGAGATGATTCATCTCAACACCCGTGTCATTTAAAAATGCGAGTTCATCAGCGAAGATCTCCTCAAAAGTTCCATCTATACCCCGATGCATAATGTCATTACAAAGTGCGGGGTGATCTTCAGACTCTAAAAACATTTCATAATCCGTGTTAATTGTTGACCCGGACATCTCAGTGGAAGAGTCCGTATGTGTATGATACATAGTTGGGTCAAACAACAACATATGAAAAGAGTCAAGATCAGTATCAGGAGGATCATCTAATTCGCTGCTGTCGACATCCATTAAGTCGACAGAACAGACCTGAGCAGTAGGTTCGGAGGGTACACTTCCCAACTTGTAAATGTTCAGCTCTATTGACCTATTCCCGAAAGATAGGGTCATAGAACCATTACGACAGTTGATTATTGCATTGGAAGTGGCCAAAAAGGGGCGACCTAAAATCACCGGAATTTGATTCCGTGGGTTCGCTACAGGCTGTGTATCAATTACAATAAAATCTACCGGGAATATAAATTCTCCGATTTTTATTAACACATCCTCCAGTTCACCCCTAGGTTTGGTGATTGATCGGTCAGCCATCTGGAGAGTTATGCTCGAGGGCTTTAACACTCCGATACCTAGTTTCTCGTATACCGAGTAAGGAAGTAAGTTAACACTAGCGCCAAGGTCAAGTAACAAACGGTTGATGTGTTTCTCCCCAATAGAAATGGAAATAGTAGGACAACCAGGGTCCTTACGTTTCCGTGGTAATTGTTGGGGAAAAGCCGTGTCTACAGTACTTGACATGAAGAATTTTTTAGGCACTTGAGTCTTCCTCTTCCTAGTGCACAAGTTCTTAAGAGTTTTTGCATAGGACGGAACTTGTTGAATAGCATCTAGAAGAGGGATGTTGATGTTAACTTCCTTAAACATGTTCATAATCTTCACCATATATGGACTTGGTGTGTTAGCCCTTAACCGATTAGGATAAGGTGCTTTAGCAATAAGCGCTGGGTCCATCATAGGAGAAGGAAATGTTTGTGGACCCGATCCCAAAATAGAAGTGGGGATCGTCCATGGAGGGGTAAAAGAGGTGGGCTGAAGTGGCGAGCCTTTTGGGAAACGAAGAATAGGCTCGGAAGAAGGTGGTGGGGTAGAAGAACTGGGGTCAGAATTAGAAGTGTGTGTGTGAGAAAAGGTCTCAGCCGGGGTGTTATTGATTGATTTTTCTGTATCATCAAACTCTTCCCCAAGGTGATGTTCAAGCACTCTTCCAGATCTCAACGTGATTGCATCCACATGATGTGAATAGCCAGGATTGGGTAAAGGTTGAGCTGGAAGTTTCCCTTTCTCTCTTGCACTCATTTCGGCTTTTAGTTGTGCAATTTGTTCTTCCATCGATTTGATGTTCTCAATTTGAGAGATAATGATCTTCATCATATTCTCGACGGAAGATTGCAAACTTGCCGTCCCTTGGATGGATTGTTTCATGAAAGTATCCAAGGTTTGTGCTAGTGCAGAGGTATTATCTGTACTGGTCAATTGCAAAGGACTAGACGGTGCAAAAGTGTTGGCCGGATTTTGGAAGTTTTGTGATTGAAAGGGGTGCTGACTCAATTGAAGTGGTGGCTGCTGTTGTGGTGGAGGGACCCTTTGGAAATTGTGTTGGGTTGGAACCATGTTTTGAAATTGTGATTGGTTCCAAGCAAAGTTAGGGTGATTACTTCAACCCTGATCATATGTGGAGGAAGATGGATCGTTTCTAGGTCTTTGAAATGCGGCATTGGTATGCTCATGACCTTGAAACGGACATTCTTCCGTCAAGTGAGACGGATCAGAACAACAGCCACATACAGTTTTGGAGAGTGATATTTGACTTAGGGCGGCTAAAAATTTGTTTTCCATAGTCTCAAGTTTCTTTTGCATAGCCGAAATGTCAGCTCTAACTTCTATGGAAATATCTTTGCCTTCCCTAGACGATTGACTCACACCCTCCCACTGTAAAGATTTTTCAGCGAAATCTTCTAGAAAATTCCAGGCTTCCCCATCATCTTTAGTCATGAAGTTGCCTTGACACATGGATTCAAGGGTTTGTCTTGTGTAAGGAATAATGCCCTCATAAATGATTCGGCACAGATCCCATCTCGGGATGCCGTGATGTGGACATTGGACTAACAGATCCTTGAAACGTTCAAGACATTTTGAAAATGTTTCATTTGGAAGCTGGGTGAATTGATAGATTTCGCTACGGACTCGAGCTGTCTTTTGATATGGGTAGAATTTCTTAAGGAATGGTTTGACGAATTCGTCCCAATTTGAAATGGAATGTGCGGTAGTGTTATATAGCCACTTCTCGGCTAGATCGCACAAGGTGAATGGGAGAAGATATAGACGGAAAGCATCCACAGACAACTGTGAGGTACCCATCATTGCGCATACATTTTCAAATTTGGTGATAAATACGTATGCGTTTTCAGACTCGAGACCGTGAAATTTTGGTAGAAGGTTGATGAATTAGGGTTTAATCTGAAAATTTTCCCCGTTGGCTGGTGGAATGGAATGACGGTGGAAAGTGGACCTCGTATAGGATAACACCTCTCTTGGAGAGAGATGAGAGGTGGAATCTGCGCACCAACGGACGGCGGCAGGGTAGTGGGAAAGAAGTTCGATGGAGACGGATCCATCGATGTGGGTGTGGTGGTGGGTAAAGAAAAGGGTAAATGTAGAAATACCGACTTTAGGGTCAATCGGGAGACGCGGACAAAACAGGCACAAGAATCCTGTTGTCCAGCCTATCTTGCACTAAAAAGGGTTAGTACAAGTGGCAGCGTGAATTTTTAATTAGGGGAGTGATGAATGAATGCGGTGTTTGCTTTGAAAATTGGACGGATTTTTTTAAAAAAATGATGCAACACAACAAATGCAACAACAAAACCCTAGAATCTAGTGGTCACCTAGGTCCGGCTCTAGACCGCTCCTAACTGCCAAAAGACAAGTCGCAGAATAGAATCCTCCACTGCCTCTTTGTTCTCCTGTGGCCGGATAAGTGCCAGGTAAGTGGGAAGGTACTCCACTACGTAAGTAGTGGGCCTAATTAAAAACCACTAGCCTTAGACACACTCGCCTTAGACACCACAAGAAAACGCGGATAAGCAATGAATTACCCACGGCCTTCTCTTGTCCTAATTGAGCGCGACGGTCCTTAGAGTCATCTCTAGATTTCTTTTAATTAATGAGGGTAAATGCGGATGCAAGTTTTGCGATTTTCGGGGCTTAGGAAGGGTAATGAACTCCCCACCTAATTTGGATTTGGCCGTGCCCCTTAATTTCCGTATTAATATGCAAACAACCAAAAATCAAAAACAGGCACAATTTTAATTTGCTTTTTGCGGCGCAGCGATTATTTGCAAAGAAACCCGCAGCAAAAATTAATTGGAGCAGATTGAGAAGAAGATAAGAAAGATAGAGACTCACAGGAGAAAATTGGTGCAGAGAGGAGATAGAAAGGCCGCGGAACCGCCGCAGGAAGGTTGTTATTGCCGCGGAATCGCGGTTGGGGAAAGGGATCACTGCACACAAATTTAGGAGAATGCTTCTGTTGCTCCCCTTAGCTTTCTGGAATGCTCAGAAAAATTTTATCCAAGCTCCAATGATTCCAGAATTCCTCGCAATCAAATCACAACACACGTATTAGAGTTTGTGCGAGTTTAGATCACAAAATTTAGATGGAATAAAATTTTCAACTCAAATTTCAAAATATGAACAATTAGCGCACTATCCCCGGCAACGGCGCCATTTGATTGAATTATTTTTCCGTTGTGTTTGTAGAAAAATTGTAAAGAAATCATAACCAAAATTTTTTTGACCGCAATCAACTACGGTGTCGGATGTAGATTGTAAGTGAGTGCGGATCGTCCACAGGGACAGTGTAATCGTTCGGCTTTTGAATTAGATGAGTTGAAACTTTAAAGAAAAGAAAACAAAACAATTCATGATTTATATTTGAAGTTCAAGAATTAGAAAATATAGATCTAATAACAAGAAAAAGATAGAATCAAGAATTGATAGTTTGATGATTTTTTCAACCAAATATCAAGAATCGAAATGAGGCTCGTAGGAATCGATCGGATCTATAGATGTGATGTAATCTTACAATTACGTATTCTTATCCTTCGATGAATTGATACTAGATCGATGATGATCGACAAGAATTAGGGATTTCTAGTGAAACTAGGGTTTCATCTTATCCCTTGTTCTTTCGTCGATATCATTCACATTCTAGCCTCTAGTAAATTCAAGAAACGATCGTAGATCCCTAATTTTGAGCGATCACAATCAAGAAAGCATCGCAACGAAACTAGGTCATCGATTCTTGAACTTGCTAGGGTTTACATGTTGGAGATAGTGCCCTCAGAGTCAATTATTAGGTCACAGGTACGTGATTGTAATGATTGAGGGAGGACCTATCCCGGTAGGACAGTCTTACTCGAGATGATAGTATGCTATCTGGTTTACCTTTATCATCGTGTACTGCTTTAGGTGACCTGACACGTCGCTATTACACGTTGATAGAGCCCCTAGGATTCTTGCTTGACCACCAGCAGTATGAGGGCGATCATATAAGTGGGAGCTGGGGTCTATAAGCTTATCCTTAAAAGGTCCCTAGTCGTGGGAGTTTCGAGACTGGGCATCGATACTCCATTAGTAGACTAGTGTATACAGTCGAGACCCCGACGAGGGGCGGTGGCCGGTCTCACAAGCCACTGGTGTCAGTTGGATCACCTAAGATGTATACAGGTGCTTATTGGGTTATGAGTACAGCGGACAGGACTCGCCGGGAACATGCTAGTTGGTCATATACCAGACGTCAGATGGCAGTTCCCTGGTGACATGTGTGCAGGTTAGTTCATCGACCTGGGGATCGTCATTTGTCTCGTGTGAGTTCCCACTGTACTTTTATTACTACCCTACCACGGCTCAAAGGAGTCGTGCAAACAGGTTTTAGTTGGGTACAGTCCCGAGCCACATGGAGGCAGTGAGCGTATCTTCAGGGGTTCGTCTCTCCCGGTATTGGGGGTGAGGTCGTGCTGTGTCTAGGAGAGCCATTACACAAAGTCCTTGGCCAAGGCAAGGAGATTTACTGGTAGGTATTCCAGTAGTATCTCAGGGTGTTCTGGGCTACACTCCGACACGACTTGTACCGCTTTTGGGGGTCTGACTTTTACCAACCCCCTAGGCCCGCCATGCGATACTCATAGACGAACGGACCGGACTGCACGGATATTGTCACTGACAGGCTCAGTAGGGTTGTCAGGCTGAGTTCACTCACAGACGTCCCTTTTATTCAATTCTTGGTAGCCCGTTACGTATTGGCTTATACCTCTGACGTGCTAGTGGTTAAATCCACAACCGAGGTGTTGACGAGTCTTTAGAGTCCCCCACATTCAGTTACTCAGCTTTCGGGCGAAAGGTTGTAGAGGCCGTATGGAGATATGGCACGGTCCGATCAGATACGTGCGGTATTGCACGGATCAGGATCGGACAGTTTGTACTATAGGCCGTATGGTTATATGGCAGGGTTCGATCAGATACGTGCGGTATTGCACGGATCAGGATCGAACAGATATTACTAACCGGTTTTGGTATAAGCCGGATCCTAGTATAGTACAGTGTAGACTTTGTCTCATTGCATTTGTATTTCGGTCGAAATACAGATGCGGGTGTGTATGCACAGTATCGGGGTTTTCCTGTAATTTATTACGGGACCTGTTTTCTGGAGTTGCCAGTTTGCTTTCCGTTTCGGCCAATTTCTTTTGTTCCGTTCATTGGCCGAAGATTGGTGGAGGAGGGTTTATTTGCATTGTTGCAAATAGGCATTTGTGGAGGGGGTCTTTGCATATTTCCTTGTGTCATGATGGCTCACCATACCTTGACCTTGCTTGACTTTTTGACTTCATCATGGTTGCACCTTACCTTGACTTCTTGACTTTGTTTTCATGATTTCTTGACTTTGGTTGTGATGATGGGAGAAGAGATGGTTATTGAGTGTTGGACTTTTCAAGCCATCATTTTCTTTGCATTATTGTTCAAGCCATTCTCTCTCTCTCTCCAATCACACCAAAATTGGGGGGGCCGGCCATTCCTTGGGGGTGAGGGGATTTCATTTTCATGTGGTGGGAAATTTTGTATCTTGAGTTTTTGAGAAATCCCTACAACTCCCTCTCCAAAGAGTTCACTTCTATTCCTCCACAAATGGCAACTCCATAATCCCAAATGAGACATGTAATCCACATTATATTCTACAGCAAATCTTGGGCACGTCGAGTAGCCGGCTTCGTGCCCGAGTTGCCTCGGCATTGAGGTGGGAGCCCGTAAACAAAGTAGGCGATGTGGTGCACTTCCGGCGACGAGGAGGAGACAGGATTTTCCGCAGGAGATCGGGACCATGACGAGAAGACCGGAGGACTTGGATCGTCGGTATATCTCTATTCCCTTTCTTGTAGCTAGCTAGGACTAGTTAATGGTTCGATCCGGGTATTAGTGCGCGGCGGTTTGCCAGTTTAAGAAAAATTTAAGTTTATCACCGCTTCCGCATTTGGCCGTCGGATTGACGGCCGGGGCGCCACCGTGCACTTACAGTGGTATCAGAGCCACGCCATTAACATAGTCTAGCTTGGTGTAATGTGTTTTTTTGTTTCGATCGATCGAATGTTCCAAAACTGCATTTTTAGTTAGCATCAGTTTCTGTTGAAAATTTTTGGTCTCGAAAAATATTTCAGGTTGTAAAATGTTGATGTACTGGAAAATCTAAGAGCTCTGTAAAAATTCGACGAAGTAACTCCACAGTGGGAGCGCGGAACTGCCGCGTAAACCCCCTTCCCGCCGCCCTTCCGCCGCACACTGTGGAGATCACTTCACCAATTTTTTACAGAGGCTTTCTGGGCTTAAAATATGGGTTTTGGAATATTAAAATTGGGCCCAGGTTTTCTGTGAGTGCTACAGTTTTGATTGGGGGCCCACTTGTTAATTTTTGATCGATCGGATATTTTAAACACATTTTTCACAGTATTTACATTATATCTGCGACCGTGAATGTCACTTGATCGGTAAATCCGGTCTAACTGCTATAGCCCGGTTAGACGGATTTACGAACGTGATTTTCACGTTGATGTTCTGTTTTTGCTGTGTTGTTGCGGATCGGTCGTGGGGATAGCCTGGATGCAATGCTAGTACAGTGTGCTGTTGTATTATGTACATTTGATATTGCGGGGCGAGCGTCCGACATGTGGACTGCCGTCACTGCCTGTTTGTATTATTATTTTGGGGCACGACCTGGTTGCGGTCGATGTACCCGTTGTATGTATATTTTACTTTCTGTACTAGGATTGCCCCGCGGAGGGGTGCACGGATAGCCGGGTTCTGGAGGGCAACAAGCCCGCATTTCATGGCATTGAGACGGAGAGGGCTTCGCTCTAGGATTAGCGGGCTATTCGCCGCACTCGTAGGGGGTACAGGTTGACCCAGGAGGGGTGCCTAAGTTACCGGATTCCGTGAAGTGCTGGGTGGTCCATTCACGTTGCTGAAGGGGGCTGCCTCGCTTCAGGTTTTGGCGGCTAACTTGCCGCGCCCGTAGGGGTCTAGGATTTCATTGCACAGGCTATCCATACGACCAGGGGAACGTCGGGTTTCAGTAGTGGCTCTGTGAAACCCGGGGATCCCAGATATCTGTATTGTTTCTGTGATGCTGTACATTTCTGTGATGTTGCATTTTATTCACGCCTTGAGCGAATAGAATATATTGGTATATATATTAGTAGATGTTGTATATGTTTTGCATCCGCGCTAGTCCAGTCCCCGCTCTGTCGTTAGTTAGCTAACCTAACGGGTAATGACGGGACCCAGTGGCGAATGCGGATGGCATATACGTACATCAGTATATTTTCGTTCTTTGTGGTGTGATCAATTGATGGGACTGCGTTGATTCGGATCAATGCAAGTTAAAAACAAACCAAATCTGATGTTGTTGGAACACTTTTCAAAAAGCTGTTATTGCAAGGACGTTTACTTTTGTTTTGCATCGTGGTATTCATTGGAATATCCTGCTCCTCAGTCGACGAGGCAAGGGCCGAGATCCCTTCACCGGGAGTGACCCCTTGGACAGAAGTTTGCGTCAGGGCAATGACTTCTCTATAGCCGATTACTTTTGCTTTGCACCGTGGTATTCAGTTGGAATATCCTGCACCCCATTCTATGGGGAAAGAGCCGAGATCCCTTCACCGGGAGTGACCTCTTTAGCAACGGTTTTCGTCACTATATTTTTAAAAAGCTATCAGTTCCTTCAACGATATCAAGTTCTTTACGTTAAAGGTTTTCTCCAGAAACCATTCGTAGCCCTCCGTCGTTTCAGACGGGTAGCACGTAGTATTCATGCTGTGTTTGTTGACCTTCGTCAAGGCATAGTGTATGGTAACTGCTTGTTACCTTTCTGCTGCATAGATAGATGCGTTGGTTTGGGACAGTCGTATAGCCTTGTTGACCTTCGTCAAGGGCTTGTACGGGTGGATTCAAATTAACCTGGATAATGACGGGTAGAACTTGACATGTGACTTATGATTTGTTGACCTTCGCCAAGGTCATAAGAGCATGGGGCAGAAATCACATCGGGAGTTTCAAAAGAACTGAAACTTGCCAGATATGCGCATACCTTCTGGAGTGTGATAGCGTGAGCGGATTCCGTCACGTTATCATGCGATGATAGTTGGATCCCGATTCCTACTGATGAGTTAGTTTACTCCTCGGGTGACCCCGACTAATTCTTCTTTCAGGTTTGGAGGAGAATTTGAGGTACAGTGGGAGGTTTCCAGATTAGATGAAATGGTAACCAGTCTGATCTAGGTTAGAGTGCACGCTGAGTGTTTCTTCTCTCTCTCTCTTTGGCAGCGACCATTGACCCGACCCTAAGACTATGACTCAGTGACCAAGTTGACCGAACCTTCTTAAACACCGGCTTTTGGATTGTCAGAGTTGCAAACCTCATTGCCACTCCTACTTTTACCTTTTTCTCCAGGACACCCCGTTTTACTACGAACGTCCACTTCCATTGGACAAAACCATCGTTTGGTTAGATACGAACTCGAAAGAATTTATTCGAGGATGGTTTCCGGTTCTGGAGAAAACGGATAGGATTATTCAGTTGTCTTTTCCTTTTACCCTCTCTCAGGTTACGAGTACTCCTTGGTTTAGGGGTAGTACACCTATTACGCAAATTGGATTGTCTTCTTCCAAACCTTAGGCTGGTGCCGACCGGTAGGGAATGAAGAAAACCAATTAGCATAACGATGGTGTGCAGAAGGTATTAAGTTCAGACAAAGCAAGGGATTAGTAAGAGGGCAAAGTAAATTGCAACAGATATTCACGACCAAACCAAATATTTCGTTACCACTCCCACATCACCTTTGTATTTCTCCAGGACACTCCGTATCACTACGAAGATCCACAGTTTATTTGGATACTCCATCGTATGGTTATATACGAACTCGAAAGGAACTTGTTCCAGCTCGGGGATGGATTCTGGTCCAGGAGAAATAGGAATAAGTTTTATTCGGTTGTCTTTTATCTTCACCTTCTCTCGCATTGCGAGTGTTCCTAGGATTAGGACAGTACACCCATTATGCTTATTGGATAATCTTCTTCCAAACCGTAAGCTGGTGCCGAACGGTAGGGAAGGAAGAAAACCATTTGGCCTAAAGGGGTGTACAGAAGGTAATGACTAAAGACATATGAAGGGATTTGGAGAGGTGGCAAAGAATTATACGGTTACAGTCGTGAATCTGGAAGAGGCATTACTAGGAATACCAGGATACCCCATCGGAACATTTCAATGTTTCAGTCTCACTGTGTACTGTTAAAAGAAAACTGATTTCCCGATTAGATACTTGCTCCAGGGTATGAATTTACCAGGTATGATTCTCACATCTGTATGGTTTTACAGATGATGAGTGGGAGTAGGTTATTGGGAATTGGGTGATCATCCTCATTATATCAGGATTCGTTGGAATCGGTGATATTTGAGGAAATCACCTGGGCTGTTTGCCGGTCGGCAAATATTTGGTTTTGAATATCCGCTGTTATGCACCAATTTCAAATTGATATATCTGTACGTCTATTTTCATAGAGTGAGATATACCTTTTGATATTATGTCGATAACATTTACCTATATCAGTGGATGGTTAGGTAAGGAGCATTAAACAGCGGTGTAATTCTTCTTAACCATAAGTACAGTTTTCAACCTACGACACACAGTGAATGAGTTATCAGACTCAAGGGACTTATACAGAGTATTGTATGTTGTCCAGGGTCCATCTGGACAGAGGGCTTGGTCCTCGTACTATATTCGGTTTACTTATGACTTCTCTAGTTTTTAGACAGGTGTTTCGCGGAAACACAGGGTCCAAATTTTGAGAAGTTATAGGTATTTGAATAGAGTAGAGAACCAGGTATAGCAAGTATCGGGATTCTTCAAAGAGATCGAAGATGTAGATACTTGTGTATGGTATTCAGTTGATAGTAATGATAAAGAGATCTTGCTTCTCTTTCAGGTTACTCATAATTGGAAGTATTCCTAAGTTGAGTAACGCTGATCGGCCTCCTTCCATTTAGTTGACATGCGCTGGGGACAGCTGCATGATTTGAATCTGGTTCAATTAAATCAGTGCCTCTGTTTCTATATTGGATATAGAACAGTTCATATCTTAACGATGTTAAGGTACGGGGAGTTGTCCGGTTTATGATTAAAACCAGACACTGGACAACTCAAGGCACGTTCCTGTAATGGCTGTTTGTGGGTTGACCCAGGCTATGACGAGGGTTGATTTTCTACCATCTGGATGAACAATAGCGATATTGTTCTAGACTCGCCACAGTTTTATTAAAGATGGATTTTTTCAGAAAACAGTAGTGGGAGTATGGTAGAACTGGAAGTGATTCCAGAACCACAAACGATTACTGAAGATTTGATAAGGAACCTAAAGATTCAATCTGGATTGACATTCCATTGGCCACTCCGCAGATAAGGTGGGTAACTTCAGGCACCCGAGAGAAACTACGGTAGCCTCAAGGACGGTGACAGGGAAGTTCTTGTTTACCCACAATTGCCATTGCTGTTGTTCCAGGTTACGAGACCCGGCGGGAGGATGAGTATAGCGTCGTTCTAAACCAGTTTTAGAAGTGTGCGTCTATATGACTCTGCCAGAGGGTTGTCGTAGTCAGTGGGAGCAGCGGAAGCATTGGTGGACAGGTTGCTTCTGTCTATTTATAGACTAGAGCAGATGTAGCGGAGATGGATCATCTATTTCTGACGTGACAGTCATGGGTTTGACTTCATCAGAATAGGGGATGGATCTGTTGAGAAGGTAGTAGGGTGTAATATCCTGGTATTTGGATGATATACACAGAGTAGGAAAAGAAACTCCTACACTACGATCGGTTATACTTTGGTCGTCACACAGTTGTTTCTCCACAAAGGAAATGGATTTTATATCAGACATACTGGTTACTAGATCTATGATCTAGATTTGGGTGGTTTCCCAATCAGGGTACTTGACAGCATTCTAAGAGTATTTAGGATGGACGACTCCTGGCACGGTAGTGTACCTGCAGGTAATGGAGTCACCCTCTCCAAAGGTGTCTTACAGACTAAAGGGGAGAGGGACGGGCATGATTGGCAGATCACTTGCTCAGGCAATTGAGTCAATCGTGAGATGTCAAGTACCACACCAGATGTTGTTCTTGCACTAGATGCAATAAGTTGACATTAATCCAATCCTGGAGAAACAGTCGGAAGCAGTTTTAGAACACAAGTGGATGTTCTAGGGATATGATAACGACAGCCTCATTCAGGAGACAGTTATCATTCCAGGCTTCCAAGGTGACATGGATGACAAGGAGGTTGTCAGAGTTATAGTTTTCCTTCTGATGAGGGGCAGTATTTTGGACAGGTGGTCCAAGGCAATACTAAGGGAGGCATGGCGGGCAGGACACTGATTAAGTTCAGTTGTCAATACAGTCTAAGAAGTTTGGATTTGGAGTTCATTTATGAGCTAGGTCCCATCAGACATCCAGACATATTCTGAGACAGGTATTGCTCTTTTCGGGAGATGGCTTTCTCCGCGAACTTGAGATATAGAGAGACATAGAAAGAAACAACTAAGCGGATCCACTCACTGAGGCTATTCCTCGAACGCAATAGTTCCGCAAACGAGCTTTGTGAGACTGACTAGTAGAGGAGTTGGATGTTCGGTATCACACGGGCTGTGAGTATGCGACATCGCAATAATTAGCCTTGAGTGCAAGTGGGAGATTGTTGGAGATAGTGCCCTCAGAGTCAATTATTAGGTCACAGGTACGTGATTGTAATGATTGAGGGAGGACCTATCCCGGTAGGACAGTCTTACTCGAGATGATAGTATGCTATCTGGTGTACCTTTATCATCGTGTACTGCTTTAGGTGACCTGACACGTCGCTATTACACGTTGATAGAGCCCCTAGGATTCTTGCTTGACCACCAGCAGTATGAGGGCGATCATATAAGTGGGAGCTGGGGTCTATAAGCTTATCCTTAAAAGGTCCCTAGTCGTGGGAGTTTCGAGACTGGGCATCGATACTCCATTAGTAGACTAGTGTATACAGTCGAGACCCCGACGAGGGGCGGTGGCCGGTCTCACAAGCCACTGGTGTCAGTTGGATCACCTAAGATGTATACAGGTGCTCATTGGGTTATGAGTACACCTGACAGGACTCGTCGGGAACATGCTAGTTGGTCATATACCAGATGTCAGATGGCAGTTCCCTGGTGACATGTGTGCAGGTTAGCTCATCGACCTGGGGATCGTCATTTGTCTCGTGTGAGTTCCCACTGTACTTTGATTACTACCCTACCACGGCTCAAAGGAGTCGTGCAAACAGGTTTTAGTTGGGTACAGTCCCGAGCCACATGGAGGCAGTGAGCGTATCTTCAGGGGTTCGTCTCTCCCGGTATTGGGGGTGAGGTCGTGCTGTGTCTAGGAGAGCCATTACACAAAGTCCTTGGCCAAGGCAAGGAGATTTACTGGTAGGTATTCCAGTAGTATCTCAGGGTGTTCTGGGCTACACTCCGACACGACTTGTACCGCTTTTGGGGGTCTGACTTTTACCAACCCCCTAGGCCCGCCATGCGATACTCATAGACGAACGGACCGGACTGCACGGATATTGTCACTGACAGGCTCAGTAGGGTTGTCAGGCTGAGTTCACTCACAGACGTCCCTTTTATTCAATACTTGGTAGCCCGTTACGTATTGGCTTATACCTCTGACGTGCTAGTGGTTAAATCCACAACCGAGGTGTTGACGAGTCTTTAGAGTCCCCCACATTCAGTTACTCAGCTTTCGGGCGAAAGGTTGTAGAGGCCGTATGGAGATATGGCAAGGTCCGATCAGATACGTGCGGTATTGCACGGATCAGGATCGGACAGTTTGTACTATAGGCCGTATGGTTATATGGCAGGGTTCGATCAGATACGTGCGGTATTGCACGGATCAGGATCGAACAGATATTACTAACCGGTTTTGGTATAAGCCGGATCCTAGTATAGTACAGTGTAGACTTTGTCTCATTGCATTTGTATTTCGGTCGAAATACAGATGCGGGTGTGTATGCACAGTATCGGGGTTTTCCTGTAATTTATTACGGGACCTGTTTTCTGGAGTTACCAGTTTGCTTTCCGTTTCGGCCAATTTCCTTTGTTCCGTTCATTGGCCGAAGATTGGTGGAGGAGGGTTTATTTGCATTGTTGCAAATAGGCATTTGTGGAGGGGGTCTTTGCATATTTCCTTGTGTCATGATGGCTCACCATACCTTGACCTTGCTTGACTTTTTGACTTCATCATGGTTGCACCTTACCTTGACTTCTTGACTTTGTTTTCATGATTTCTTGACTTTGGTTGTGATGATGGGAGAAGAGATGGTTGTTGAGTGTTGGACTTTTCAAGCCATCATTTTCTTTGCATTATTGTTCAAGCCATTCTCTCTCTCTCTCCAATCACACCAAAATTGGGGGGGCCGGCCATTCCTTGGGGGTGAGGGGATTTCATTTTCATGTGGTGGGAAATTTTGTATCTTGAGTTTTTGAGAAATCCCTACAACTCCCTCTCCAAAGAGTTCACTTCTATTCCTCCACAAATGGCAACTCCATAATCCCAAATGAGACATGTAATCCACATTATATTCTACAGCAAATCTTGGGCACGTCGAGTAGCCGGCTTCGTGCCCGAGTTGCCTCGGCATTGAGGTGGGAGCCCGTAAACAAAGTAGGCGATGTGGTGCACTTCCGGCGACGAGGAGGAGACAGGATTTTCCGCAGGAGATCGGGACCATGACGAGAAGACCGGAGGACTTGGATCGTCGGTATATCTCTATTCCCTTTCTTGTAGCTAGCTAGGACTAGTTAATGGTTCGATCCGGGTATTAGTGCGCGGCGGTTTGCCAGTTTAAGAAAAATTTAAGTTTATCACCGCTTCCGCATTTGGCCGTCGGAATGACGGTCGGGGCGCCGCCGTGCACTTACATTACAAAACTCGTAAGACTCAAGAATCGTTTAAAGATTTGTTACATCATCATTCTATTGATCGTCTCGACTCCTTAACGAGCGGAGTTTTACTCAAACATCACAACAAGAACCACAATCACAAATTGAGATCTAATCATGATGCAAGAATTAAAAGAAAGCAAGATTAAAGAATTTCACCTTTTATTTATATCAACAATTTCATTACATTCGTTCAAGAACTACAAGAGGAAGAACTCGATCGACGATTTGGCTTCGCTCGTCTCCGTGGGTCGCGGATCGGCTTGGATCACTTGCCCGATTGAAGATCGGCTCGGCTCCTAAAAGGTTGAAGGCTTCTTGCCTGATTGGTACTCAAGATCTTGAATTTGTAGTGGAATTAGGGTTAGGGTTTCGCACAAGCCTTGTCACTAGACTTGTGGAAGAAGATGAAGAATTAGAATGATAAGAGAAGACTAACTAATGATTAATGAACTAACTCAACCCTTAGATCTAGGCTCTTATTTATAGATCTCAAAACCCTAGATCTAGGATTTGAATTTTAAGTTTTCCTCCAAAAGTTTGTTGAGGAAGTTTGAATTTCCCTCCAAAAGTTAGTTAGAGGAGAAGCTTCTAGATGTGATTAGTTAGGAGGGAGCTTCTAGAAAAGGTTAGTTAGGAGCTTAATTAGGATTAGCTTTGCTTAATGATCTTTACTGATCTGGCAGTAGCTTCGCGAGAATTCTGGAATTTGACATATCTTTATGAGCTGTAGGCTTTGAGATATGAATTTTGCACTAAAAATAATTTGCTGATCTGACCAAACCGCCGCGGAACCGCGGCTCAAGCGCGCTCCCGCCGCGGTTCCGCGGCGCTTTAGAGGCTTCAGGGCTTGCAACTTCTGATGATGATTTGGGCTGACTTGTGGGCCTTTATTTGATATGTTGATTTTGTATTTCTCCCTTTGGATTGCTACCAGATCTCAAAACTTGGAGTTGGTGTAATGTTTGATCAGCAAAATGACAATTTTGGCTTTTCTTCCGGATTTTCCTGCACAATTTCTCAAGACAAGTGTTGCGCAATATAGAGATGATGCGATCCATGAAATGCAGTCAATTTCCTTTATAGTGCCAGTTTTAGAGTCTAACACATGCAATCTGATATTTTACGACTGATTTGCTAATATGTGAAATATGAATACCGAACACTTCTAAATGAGTGCAAATGATAGGGAAATTGCCGTGTTAAAAATTTATTATTTTCGACTGATCACCCTCCGTCATTTTAGGAAGTAGACTACTTAGTATTCGTGCTGCGTATTTTGATTTTAGTTAAGGCGCAATGAACGGTAGCTAAGTGATGTCTTCCTACACTGCATATGATGCAGATTAGTTAGGACATTCATATGATTATGTTGACTTTAGTTAAGTTTCATATGGGTGGGTCTAGTTAATCACGAAATGACGGGAAGAACTTGACTATTATTTATGATATGTTGACTTTAGTTAAGGTCATGAGTACTAGGGGTAAAAATCATATCGGGAATTTTAAGAGTTGAAGATTGTATACCTTCTATACGATAGTAGGATCCCGATTCCACTGCCAGCAAATGTTGCTCCCGGAAGAATTTTGCACTTTACAATTAGCTAACTCAGTGGCTGTCTAGAAAGGTGTCAAACGGGGCTACGTCTCTGGGAAGATAAGGTTTATTTTAATTTGGTCCGTGCGAAACCACGGGGAACCTCCCTCAAGTACCGGCACTGGCCTGGCTGAACGGTTAGCGAAGCTGTAGAATGTAATTAATCCTGGCTAGTTTTCTTTTTAAAAGGTTTTAAAGAAAATTTGATAAAAACAGTGGGAGACATCGATTATACAAGATATTAACCAATCTGATCTTTACAAGAGCTTTCGCTAAGTGTATTCTTTTCTCTCTCTTAATGGCAGATACCTATGATAAGACTTAAGCTTCTATTAGATAAAAACAAGCTGAATGGGACCAACAATAAAGACTGGCTGAGGAATCTAAACATTGGCTTGACTTATGATAAAGTATCATATATCCTCACGGCTCCAACCCCGCCTACCCTAGGTCCTAAACCTTCAGTTGCGGAAAGGGAAAACCGCAAGCCATGGGACGCTGACTGTGCCACGGCTAAATGCCTCGCGCTGGCATCGATGGATAACACACATCAGAAGCAGCACGAAAATATGGACGTACAATCCATATTCCTCCATACAAAAGAGTTGTATAGAGAGCAATCTCGCGTATTACGATACGAAGAATCTAGAATGTTATTTCAGATGCGAATGTCCCCTGGCACACCAGTAGGAGACCATGTTCTGATGATGATAGCTATTATAGAAGAGCTTGAGGACCTTGAGTGGACAATGGACAATGAACAATATGCGGATATTATTCTGCAGTCTCTCCCCTCCACCTTTGCTCAGTTCATAGTTAACTTCAATATGCATAACATGGAGAAGGAATTGCCTGAACTACTTAATATGTTAAGGAGTGCAGAGGGCACACTGAAGTCAGTGAAGACTCTCGTTATGAGTGTTGGGCCATCATCCTCCTCTCGCCCGAAGGCTAAGGCCAAGGGAAAGAAGAAGAAGAAACCCACCAAACCTAAGGGCGGAGTCAATAAGGTTAAGGGGACAGGCAAGTCCAAGGTTGGGGAATCGGGGAAAGGAGAATGTTTCCACTGCAAAAAGACGGGACACTGGAAGTGGAACTGTATTGAGTAACTAGAACTCAAGAAGAAGCATGGTGATGCTTCAGCTTCAGGTGTTCGTGATTGAAAACTGTTTTTCTATTAACTCTGCTTCCTGGGTATTGGATACCGGTTCGGGTTCTCATATTTGCAATTCTGTGCAGGCGTTGAGAAATAGCAGAGTTTTGAAGACAGGTGATCATACTCTCCAAGTAGGAAATGGTTCCAATGTAAATGCAGTTTCAGTGGGAGAGTATCACCTAGGGTTGCGGACGAGTTGTATATTGGTTTTGAACCCATGTTATTTTGTGCCAAGTATGCTTTGTAATATTATATCCGTTTCCTTGTTAGACAATGAAGGGTATCATTTTGCTGTGCAACACAATGTTATGAACATTAGACATAATCAAGAGTTGATTGGTTGTGGTATACTAAATAACGGGATATACGTCCTTAATCAACACACAGTTTTCAATGTACAACACACAAATAAAAGAAAATTTTCAGATATATATGAAGCTTTTCTTTGGCATAGTAGATTTGGTCATATTAATGAAACAAGACTAAATAAGCTTCATAAAGATGGATATTTAAATTCTTTTGACTATAAATCTTATGCAACTTGCCAGTCTTGTATCAAAGGTAAAATGACCAAAACTCCGTTTACAGGACACGGCGAAAGGGCTACTGAGCTCCTAGGCCTCATACATAGTGATGTATGCGGGCCAATGTCTACACATGTAAGAGGAGGATTTTCTTACTTCAAAACTTTTACTGATGATTTCTCAAGATTCGGTCATGTGTATTTGATAAAGCATAAGTCTGAAGCTTTCGAGAAATTCAAGCAGTATAAACATGAAGTAGAAAACCAAACAGGAAAGAGTATCAAGATACTTCAATCAGATCGAGGTGGAGAGTACTTAAATACTGAGTTCTTGGACTTCCTAAAAGAGAATGGGATTCTCTCTCAGCTCACTCCACCTTACACACCACAGCACAACGGTGTGTCAGAACGGCGGAATCGTACCCTATTAGATATGGTAAGATCCATGATGAGTGATTCTGAGTTACCTCTCTTATTTTGGGGGCATGCATTGGAAACATCAGCTTTTCTGTTAAACAAAGTTCCAACCAAGACCGTGTCTACCACTCCATATGAGATATGGCATGGGAAGAAACCAACTCTTAAAAGAGTTAACATTTGGGGTTGTCCGGCTTTTGTCAAAAAGCAGAATCCAGACAAACTCGAGACACGATTAGTCAAATGTATATTTTTTGGATATCCTAAGCATTCGTTTGGGTATCTTTTCTACCACAAGGAGGAACAAAAGGTGTTTGTTTCTCAGTATGCCACCTTTTTAGAAAATGAGATTTTTTCAAATGATACTGATGGCAATGTGGTAGATCTAGAAGAGGTTCTAGAGACACAAGTTACAAATGACGACTTGGCTGAACCTGAAGTTATAACAGAATTTAATGAGCCTCAGCCACTCAGTAGATCTGGTAAGACTTCTCGCCCACCGGAGAGATACTACGGTTTTCTCATTGATGGTGATAGAGAAGATTGCATCATGGATGATGATGATCCTGCCAGTTTTCATCAGGCTATCACGAGTGGTGACTCTGTGAAATGGCTGGATGCCATGAGATCCGAAATGGTGTCCATGTACACTAACAAAGTATGGACTTTGGAAGATGAACCCTCCGGGATAAAACCTGTGGGTTGCAAATGGATCTTTAAAAGAAAGATCGGTGTAGATGGACAAGTAGAGACCTATAAGGCAAGGTTGGTAGCGAAAGGTTTTCGTCAAAGACCAGGTTTGGACTATGACTAGACTTTCTCTCTGGTACCCATGATCAAATCCATTCGGATCCTACTTGCTATTGCTGCTCACTACGACTATGAAATCTGGCAGATGGATATTAAAACTGCATTTCTAAATGGTGATTTAGATGAATGCGTTTATATGGATCAGCCAGAGGGCTTCATTGACAGTGGGAGCAGCGGAAAAGCATGTAAGTTGCTTAAATCCATTTAGGGATTAAAGCAGGTATCACGGAGTTGGAACATCTGTTTTGATGATGTTATCAACGAGTTTGATTTCATCAAAAATCAAGATGAACCTCGTGTTTATAAGAAGACTGTAGGGAGAAATGTCGCATTCCTCATATTGTACGTGGATGACATACTTCTAATAGGAAATGATATTCCTATGCTACAGTCGGTCAAATCATTCTTATCACAAAGGTTCTCCATGAAGGACCTGGGTGATGCCACATACATATTGGGCATACGGATCTATAGGGATAGATCCAAACGGTTATTGGGATTGTCCCAAACCAAGTACATTGACACCATCCTAAAGAGGTTTAGTATGAAAGACTCCAAGCGGGGTGCCTTACCCGCTTGCCACGGAGTCACTCTCTCAAAGGACGATTGCCCAAAGTCTGATATAGAGAGAGCTCGCATGTGCATTATTCCCTATGCTTCGGCAGTAGGATCGATAATGTATGCGATGTTATGTACACTCCTTGATGTTTCTTATGCGCTTAGTGTAGTAAGCAGGTATCAGTCAAACCCAGGGGAGAATCATTGGATTGTTGTGAAGAACATTCTTAAGTACTTGCGTAGGACTAATGAATTGTTCTTGGTGTATGGTAACGGGGATCTCCAAATGGAGTCCTTTACCGATTCGAGCTTTCAGAGTGACAAGGATGACAGCAAGTCTATCTCAGGGTTTGCATTTACCCTCAATGGAGGGACGGTGAGTTGGAAGAGTTCTAAACAGGATACCGTTGTAGACTCAACGATGGAAGCTGAATATATTGCTGCAAATGATGCTGCCAAAGAAGCTGTCTGGATGAGGAAGTTCATCGCGGAGCTAGGAGTAGTTCCAACCATTATTGATCCAATACTTTTGTATTGTGACAATAATAGGGCTATGGCGTTGGCCAAAGAGCCCAGGTCCCATCAGAAGTCCAGACACATCCTGAGGCGATATCATGTGATTCGGGAGATAGTTGATCGCCACGAGCGAGATTAAGAGAGTAGACACAAAGAACAACACTGCGGATCCATTCACCAAGGTCCTCCCTCAGCCGCAGCATGAGCGACTTTTTGAGATATTGGGTATGAGATACGCCAATAACTGGTCTTAGTGCAATTGGGAGATTGTTGGATATATGTATGCCCTAGAGGCCATTATGAGATAGTGTATGTACTGATGTGTATATATATATATATATTCAGAGGACAGTCTTGCTCGACATGATAGTATGCTATCTGGTTTCACTTTATCATGTGTTCACTTGATCATGTTTATACCCATTTGGTACATGTTGATAAAGCCGTAAGGATATTTGCTAGACTACTGGGATTATGATGTGGATAATACTAGCGGGACACATGTAGTTTATAAGCATATCCTTGAAATGTTCCTAGTCGTAGGTATATCGAGATAGGGCATCGATATTCCAGTGTAGACTAGTGTATGCCATTCTTATTCCATATGATGGGCGATGGATGATCCCATATCTGTCTGGTGTGTTGACACCAAAGATAGTATACGGGTGCTAAGTGAGACTGGGTACACTGAACGGACCCACCGAGAACTCCTATGTGGTATTATATCATATGTCGGATAGCAGTTCACAGGTGACACTAATACAGGTTAGTCTGTAGACCCGAGATCGCCATAGAGTCTTGTGTGTCCTCCCACTGTACTTTGATCTCCACCCTACTACGGCTCTATTGAGTCTTACAAACAGGTGGATTTTGGGTACAGTCCCGAGGCATATGGAGGCAGTGAGCGATAGGAGGGGTTTCGTCTCTCCCGGTATTGGGGGTTGATGTTGTGCTGTGCACGATTTGCTATAACAGGAAGTCCCTGGCCAGGGCTGCTGAGATATTACTGATAAGTGTTATCAGTAATTTCTCGATCTGTTATGGACCATATACCGGCATGACTTGTTGAGTTATTGGGGTCGACGATTCCATCCCTAGACTTAATATGCAGCATACCTGAGGAAGTGACCGTACTGTACAGTAAGTGTTGCCAGTTGGATTGATGGGAGTTTTGACATCTTCGCTTGTTCTTCTTCTGATCGCTCAATACCCGGGTGGCCGTTACGTTTAGCTGACTGCTTGCGGGTTGTAGGTGTTTGATATGATCATCACCTACTGCTGGCATATTGACGAGTCTTAGAGTCCCAAATAGAAGTTTCTTGGCTCCGGCGAAACGAAGTGGTGCGCATATGAGATATGTGCGGAAGCTCGATTAAATACGAGTATTTGATACCGTATTTTAATCGGGCATTTTATATTAGTCGGGTCGTATGAGATATAACCGGTTTATTAAATCAAGTGTTGATTTAATATTGACTTTTATCTCATTTATTTAAACCCTTTTTCTTTTGATAGATGCATGCATGTATATGTACATGATTATGTGCATACACACATACATACATGCATTAGTATCATGGTTGATGATACAACTTAGATGGCAATTTAAGACTCACATGGTTCATAATTTTATATATGGATATTTTTGTATTAAGTTAAACATAAAGGAAAATAAATAATGACTCATTTCTTCTCTAATGACTCATTGTTTCTACACTTTTCCACGGTTGACCTTTGACTTAACCATGGTTTATTTTCCTTTGCCTTTTAACTCATGACAAAAATATCTAGATATTATTATTAACTATGGTTTCTATTATGATATTTATATCTCTCTCATTTTCTTTTTGCATTATTATTCATCCGAAAGAAAAATATCAAGCCATCTTCATCTTCCTCTCTCTAGCTCTCTCTTGAGTTCTAAATTGAGTGAGATTAAAAGAAAGAAAGGGTATTAAGTGAGATTACCAACCACTTCATCATCCTACACAACTCTTGCTACTTTGTGTAGGGTGTTTTGCTTCAAGTATTTCATAGATCAAGTGAAGAAACAAGCTTTGAGCAAAGGACTTCGGGTGGATCGTCATGGACTTGGAAGTGATCTAGCGAGTCGTTCCAAACCAAAGGAGATCCAAGGAGTCACCCTAGGAGGTCTGCAAAGGTTGTAGTCTCGCCACTTAGTGTTAGATTATCTTATATATGTGATACTTTTAATTGTTACTCTATAATTCTAGTTCGATTCCTAGTTAAGTTTACTTAGCACCTCATAAAATTAAAGTCATGGCATGTGTGATGCTTCCAAATCCTATACGAGGTGTTAAGGAAACCCTACATATATGTCCAAGCATCCACTATAATATACACCATATGTACAATAATGGCCTCTGGGCATATACATAACTAACAATCTCCCACTTGCGCTAAGGCCAGTTTTTGTAATATCCCATACCCAACATCCCGAAGAGTCTCTCAAATTGTATCTGGGGTATGGCCTTTGTGAGTGGATCTGCCGTATTTTCCTTCGTGTCAACTCTCCTTACCTCGATCTCCCGGCGATCAACTATCTCCCGGATTAGGTGATACCGCCTCAGAATATGCCTGGATAGCTGATGGGACCTGGGTTCCTTGGCTAATTCTACTGAACCATTGTTATCGCAATACAAAGGTATTGGATGCTCAATGGATGGAACAACACCAAGTTCAGTTATGAACTTCTTCATCCAGACAGCCTCTTTGGCAGCATCGTTGGTAGCGATGTATTCAGCCTCCATCGTCGAGTCTGCCACGGTTTCTTGTTTGGAACTCTTTCAACAAACTGCCCCTCCATTGAGGGTAAAGTCAAATCCCGAGTGCGACTTAGAGTCGTCCATATCACTCTGGAAGCTTGAATTGGTAAAGGACTCCAGTTGGAGTTCACCGTTACCATACGCCAAGAACGTCTCTTCAGTCCATCTCAAGTACTTGAAAATGTTTTCACGGCTGTCCAGTGACTCTCTCCTGGATCTGCTTGATACCTACTCACTATACTCAGTGAGTATGCTACATCAGGTCTGGTACATAGCATCGCGTACATGATAGAGTCTACTGCAGAAGCATAGGGTAACCCTTACTTGCGAGCTCTTTCCAAATCAGTCTTGGGAGACATCTCTTTGGAGAGAGTGAGTCCAGAGATCTTAGGTATATTCCCATGCTTGGATTCTTCTATACTAAACCCCTTTAGTATGGTGTCAATGTACCTAGATTAGGACAATCCTAGTATCCATTTAGATCTATCTCTATAGATCTTAATCCCCATGATATAGGAGGCATCACCAAGATCTTTCATTGAGAATCTTTGTGATAAGAAGAGCTCAACCGAGTGCAGCATAGGAATATCATTTCCTATCAAGAGTATGCCATCCATGTACAATACGAGGAAGACAACCTTACTATTTGCCACCTTCTTGTATATACAAGGTTCATCTACATTTTTGATGAAGTCAAACTCTTTGACTACCACATCAAAACAAATGTTCTAACTCCGCGATGCCTCCTTTAACACATAAATGGATTTAAGCAGCTTGCACACCGTTCCACTGCTCCCACTGTCTATGAAGCCCTCTGGCTGAGTCATGTACACGCTTTCTTCTAAATCACCATTTAGAAAGGCGTTCTTACCATCCATTTGCCAGATTTCGTAGTCATGGTATGCAGCAATGGCAAGTAGGATCCGGATGGACTTAAGCATAGTCTTAACACTATATCTTAACTCATTTAAGAAATGTTCTCTTCCCACTCCATATCTCAAAGGTGTGGTAGGTACAGATTTAGATGGAACTTGATTCAATAGGTATGCTGCAGTCTCAAGCGCATAACTCCAAAAGGAAATAGGCAACTCAGCGGTGCTCATCGTTGAGCGCACCATATATAATAGGGTGCGATTCCTCCATTCCGATACACCATTGTGCTGTGGTGTATACAGAGCAGTAAGCTGAGAGAGAATCCTATTCTCTTTTAGATAGTCCAGGAACTCATTGCTCAAGTATTCTCCTCCTCGATCAGATCGAAAGATCTTAATACTTTTTCCCGTTTGGTTCTCGACTTCGTGTTTATATTCTTTGAAATTCTCAAAAGCTTCAGACTTGTGTTTCAACAAGAACACATGTCCGTATCTTGAGAGATCGTCAGTGAATGTAATGAATTACGAAGAACCATTCCTGGTATGTGTAAACATGGGACCGCATATATCACTATGTATCAGTCCTAAGAGTTCCGTAACTCTTTCTCCGCGTCCACTAAACGGAGTTTTGGTCATCTTGCCTTTGAGACATGACTGGAAGTGTCATAAGATGAAAATTCAAACGGATTCAAATATCCATCCTTATGCAACTTAGCTATTCGTGTCGCATTGATATCACCTAGTCTACAATACCACAAGAGGGATTCGTTCATCTCTGAACTCTTCCTCTTGTGTGTGTTTTCTACGTTAAGAACCATGGCTTGATTTAGAATGTATATGCCATTATTTAACGAGCCTAATCCAATCAACTTTTGATTCAGGAAGATGTTCATAACATTATCCTGTACTTCAAAATTATATCCTTCTTTACTTAATAAAGAAACTGATATAAGATTGCATATCAGGGTCGGTATGTAATAGCGTTTTATCAGAATCAATGTATTACCATTTGGTAATACAATGTGGTATTCTCCAACTGCTTTTGCTGTAACATTTTCACCATTCCCTACTCTTACGGAATGATCACCCATTCCCAGTTCTCTACCTTTCCTTAGCCCATGCATTATATTGCATATGTAGGATCCTGATCCGGTATCTAATGCCCAGGACGTAAGTGAACTGAGAAACAGTTTTCTATAACTAACACACCCGAAGAAGATGCATCAACATGCTTATTCTTAGTTTGGGCAGTGTGGGAATCCGGATGTTTCCCTATTTCCTGCCCAGTCTTATAACAATTATAAGAAAAAACGGAACCAACGTTCCCCTATGCAGTATAACAAGTGGGTTCGGTCAATACATCCATATTATTATCTTGATTAAGGCCTGACATGGTCGCTACCTGGAGAGAGAGAGAAGAAAACACTTTAGCGTATACCCTTGCAAGATTAGATTGGTTATTATCTTATCTAATCAGGATGGCTCCCACTGTTTTCATCAAATCTTCCTTGAAACTCTAAAGGTAAGACTAGCCGGGATTAATTACACCTTTCACGTTCGCCAATCTTTCAGCTAGGTCTGTGTTGGTACATTAAGGAAGGTTCCCCATGCTTTCGCACTGACCTTATTAAAATAAACCTCGTTTTCCTAGGGGTATAACCCCGTTAACACCTTTCTAGACACGTACTTGATCAGCTAATTGTCATGTGTAAAAACTCTCCCAGGAGTAACTCTTACTCGCAGTGAGTATCGAGATCTAACTATCTCATAGAAGGTATGCAATCTCATTGCAAATTTCAACACTTGAAATTCCCGATAATCTTTTGCCCATAACCTCCTATGACCTTGACAAAGGCTGAAAAACCATAGGATGCTAGTCAAGTTCAACCTGTCATTTCCTGATTGAATTAAACCCACCCGTATGACCCTTGACAAAGGCCAACAAGGTCGTACGACTACCCTAATCCAATCGCATCATATGCATAAGCAGATAAGTACTATTCAGTTACCGCACACTACGCCTTGACAAAGGCCAACAAACGCAGCACGAATACTAAATAGTCTTTATCTGAAATGACGGAGGGCTACGACAGGTTTTTATGAAAACCTTTTGCGTAATGAACTTTATATCGTTGCAGAAACAAGTGATTTTGAAATGGAATGTTTTTTAGGCTTTTACTAGTTTCGCTAAAGAGGTCACTCCCGGTGAAGGGATCACGGTTCTTTCCTTATCGAATAAGGTGCAAAATATTTCACAAATACCACTATGCAAAGCAAAAACTATAGAAGCAATCAAAAACTAAACCGAGTGAGTTGTAGCATCTGCTAGTTTCGCTAAAGAGATCACTCCCGGGGAAGGGATCTCGGCTCTTTCCTTATTGAATAAGGTGCTGGATATTCTACAAGGAATACCGCTATGCAAAGCAAAAACTGGAGCTACCCTTTTTGAAAATTTGATTCTACAACATCTTTCAGGTTTCTTTTCTTTCATTAATCTCATTAATGAATTCCCATCATTTATGCTTCTTAAGCATCACAGAAGAAATGAAAATACAACGTACGCTTATACCATCCACATTCGCCAAAGTGTCCCGTTATGCACCGTTAGGTTACTTAACTACCGGCATAGCGGGGCGGGACTAGCGCGGGTGCAAAACATAAGCATCGTTTATTATATATCATATATATAATAATAAAGCATTCGTCTCAGCATATAAAGTGATCGCATCACATAATATCAGCAGTAGAAGATAACATATGAAATATTTGATATTCTAGTAGGTCCGTATTTTGTATTTAGCTAACAATAGAAAATACGGATTCCACGGTCGTGATGAATATCCAATCCCGCATCCCTAGACCCCTATGAGAACGGGAAGCAACCTTACCAATTCTAGAGTTAGAAGACCCGGACTCGACAACTCTAGATGGTCTCCGACTGGACTCTAGAACCCGGTTACTTGTGCTCCCCTCCTTGGGACTATCCTAATGCAGAAAAGTAAATAATATACAACAATGGTGACATCTTCCTCAACCCGGAAGTGTCCGAATAAAAGAATATTACATACAATGAATACTACATGAATGAAAATAAAAACTCTCATCTCACATAAAACCCCCGGCTATTCAGAACACGACAATCCAATATAACATATCACAACAACACATAACATGACATGTCATCAACGTAAGTAAATATGCGTATCCTAATTGTCGTTGACGTATAGCAACAAAATCGGCGATATACCACATATTACACTTACGGTCGCAGAAAAGAAAATGTCAAACTACAACATTTGGAATCCATAATCACCTTAGTCATCATAAACCCGAAATATCGCATACTTCGGATCTCATGCCTAACTATATGAATTCCACATATTGTATCACATTCTATAAATAGTAAGACGATGTTAAACATTCCGATCGAATCAACAAACACCCAATATTTCCCAAAAGGCTTAACACTTGAGCGTAGTTTAAAAGTACACATCACATGTCACAGTACCCATGGACCAACCGTAGAAAGGTCAACCCTTTCGTCGCCTATGGCGCCGTGGAACTACCGCAAGCCCTAGGGTTTGGCGGCAGTTCTTATGGTCACAGAATAGAGTTAGGGTTTTGTTCTTCTAGAGGGTTCATTGCATTACTTGCATGATCTTTGAATGTTCTTAAACTTGGAAAAAATCCAACTCTTGAAAAAATTTCTAGCGAGGGTTAAAGTGGGTATTTGATATCCGTTCGAACTTTTTAACACAATCTAAATAACCCGAAAACATGTTATAATTATGACTACAAAACACTTCGAATTGCCTTTATAGAAAAATAACATCTTATGCAATTTTAGAAATAAACTAGCAACACCTGAAACACAAAAACCCATAGACCAAGCCACAGAACAAAAATGAACCCCTGAAGACACTGTTTGGCCGGCCTTCTCGGAATTTAGGGCTATGTGCTCGGCCAAAAACAGGCCAAATGTGTTTGTTTTCCTTCTGTGTTTATGTTACATCTCATATAACATTCTGCAGATGTTTAAAAAAAATTTCGACGACTTCAAAAAATTAACATAAACTGGGTTATATTGTTTCAAGTTTCGAAGTTATTTCGGTTTCATGATCTAACAAACATCGTCTAAATCTCCAGGTTGGCACTGATACCACTGTAGGGTTACTTAGCACAACAACATGGTTTCGGGGTTATCGTCCATGCCATTTTCTAAATTTTGCAATGCTAGTTAACCCTAACCCTAGAATCTTAACTAAAGATTTAGACAATACGATATGTAAACAACTTTACAACTAAGTGATTGAGGAATACAACCTTTGTAGACCGGTCTTTCACTTCAAATGCTCCAAGTAGTGGTCCCTTCGCTGCGATCAAAGAACTCCCGGACTCTTGAGAGGCTCCACAAGGTGAAAGATGCAAACTTGCTTGAAATCTTCAAATCCGAAGATGATCCACTTCGAGAAAACACAAACCCAAGCTATTTCTTCATTAATATAGAACTAGTGAAACTAACAGCCTAAACTATATAGCTAGTAAAGAAGAGGATGATGAAGTAGGAATTTTGCTCAATTTAGAATTCTTTTTCTCACTAATTTTTTTCACTTGCATAAAAGCAAGATAGCTCTTGAGCTTGAAGAAGAAGATGAAGAGAGATAATGTTGTGAGAGTGAATGGCAACCATGGGTGAGAAAATATCTCATATAACCCTTGTAGAGAATAAACCATAGTTGTAGATAATGGTTAGGTTAATAAATATCTAAGGAAAAAAATGGGTAGACTAAATCAATGGTTATCCAAAGCTTCTCCAAGCTTCTAACCATGACAAATTCCACTCAATTTTGAATTTCTTAAATAAATAAAAACCTTAATATTATCTCATATATGGTGTAAGTCTCATACACCCATATTGCATATATAAACAAGCATGACACATCAATATATATCACATATATATTAAGTGTCTAATAGTGATTAAAAAAACACTTAAGTGAGCATATATTAGTTAATGTAATTTACTATATATAATATATAATTATACATTAAATCATTAAATCAACACTTGATTTAATAATCCAGCTATATCACATATAAACGACTAATATAAAATAAATCGAATCAACACTTGATCCAATGACCCGGCTATATCATATATAACCGGCCGATATCACATATCGCGAGAATAGAATACGGTATCACATACGCGTATTATTCTCGGTCCCGCACATATCACATATGTGCTCCTACTCCGTTTCGCCTGAGCCAGGAAACCTCTGTGTAGGACTCTAAAGACTCGTCAATACGCCGGCAGTAGGTGGTGATCATATCAGTCACCCACAAGCCATCATCGGTCAGCTAAACGTAACGGCAACCCGGGTATTGAGCGATCAGAAGATCAACAAGCAGGTCCGCTCTAACTCCTGTAAAACCTGTCAGGAACACTACCGTATAGTCCGGTCTCTTCGTCTGATATGTCGCATATCTAGTCTAGGGGTGGTAAACGTCAGACCCCAGTAACCGATAAGTCTTGCCGATGTGAGGCTCATAACGGGTCAAGAAACTACTGATAACACTTTCCAGTAGATCTCCATATCAGCCCTGGCCAGGGACTTCCAGTTATAGCCAATCGAGCACAGCGCAACATCAATCCCCAATACCGGGAGAGACGAAACCCCTCCTATCGCTCATTGCCTCCATGTGATTCAGGACTGTACCCAAAAGCCACCGTTTTGCACGTTCTCTTGAACGTGGTAAGGTGGAAATAAAAGCACAGTGGGAATCACATAAGACTCTATGACGATCTTGGGTCTACAGACTAACCTATACCAGCGTCACCAGAGAACTGCTATCTGACGGTAGGTATAATACCAACTAGGTGTTCTTGGCGAGTCCATTCAGTGTACCCAGTCTCCACTGAGTACCCGTATACCATCTTTGATGTCAAACACCAATGGATGTGGGATCATCCATCACCCATCATATGGGTCAAGTTGCGTATACGCTAGTCTACTCTGGAATATCGATGCCCTGTCTCGATACACTCTTGACTAGGAACAATTATAGGATGTACTCGTGGACTACCCATGGCCCCACTAATATGATCTCCATCATAGTCCTGGTAGTCAAGTACGCATCCTAAGGGATTCATCAACATGTGAGAGCAAGATAGTATCACAATACAAGTTAACATGTTAAGACAAAGAGCAACCAGATAGCATACTATCATGTCCAGCAAGAAATTCCTCTCTATATATGTCCAAGCATCCACTATAATATACATCATATGTACAATAATGGCCTCTAGGGCATATACATAACTAACATGCTCGTCGGCCTTCCTTTCGCTCAATACCTGGGTAGCCGTTACGTACAGCTAGTGCCGCTGACATGCTTGTGGTTGAACCAACTACCAGTGTATTGACGCGCCTTTAGAGTCCCACAAAGAGGGTTTCCCTGCTTCGGGCTAAACGATATAGAGGCCGTATGGTTTTACGGCAGTGTTCAATCACATACGTCTACTTGTGCACATATGATGTTCGGACGAATAATATTAGTAGGCTTTGGTTTAAGACGGATCCTACTATTATATTTGTTGGATTATCTTCGTCTCATTATATTCGTATTCTTCGTAATACGGATGCGGGTATGTATATACGGTTGACGATTATTCTTGTAATTTATGACAAGATTACTTTTAGAAGATTACACCTCATCATGGTTTAGACCTTTTTGGATTAAAAGGTTATTGAGGTGTAGGATGAGGTATTTATTGCATTTTTGTGGCATGGCTAATTAGTGACCCATGGTTACTATTCTAGCTTTCTTAGGGTTTTTGTTTGTTGTGAGGCTATGTTGACTTGAGATAGTTTTTGTTGACTAAGATATTTTGGAGACATTGACATTTATGTGATGGCTCCATTATTTCTTATCACATTCATACAACAAACAAAAACACAGGACATTATTCATTTCTCTCTCTCTCTCTTTTGAGTTTCTCTCAACACCTCATTCTCATGGCATCTTCTTCTTCTTCTAGCTCCACCCGAACCCTCTCATGAGTTGAGAATCTTTGGGTGTCTTGAGACAAATTAATCCTTCATCACTCTCTACTTCATCTACGGTATCTAGAGTGGCGATCTAGGTTGCCTAGGATATGAGGTTGGAGCTCGTTGCATAGACTCTTAGGTGGATCATCTTCGATGGAGGGAGACCGGAGTTCAAGATTGATCATGGAAGCCCCTAGGAGCTTGGAATGATGGTTGAAGACCGAAGGACACGGATCTATTGGGTATAATCATTCTAACTCCTTTGCAAGTTTTGTTATCTAGGGCTTATAGGTAGATCCGGGTAATTGGTTGTGATAGCGCCAAGTTTTATAAATTTTTGCTCCGCATTTGGTCACGGGTTGATGGCCGGGGCGTTGCCATAACCCAACATTTACGAGAAGAAGAAATCGTAGAACAAGAAAACGGTGCTGCTGAAGAAGCTCTGGTCATTAAGGATGAGCCCGACTGGAGAGAACCCTCGTAGAGTATCTCCGATATGACAAGCTGCCTGAAGAAAAATCTGCGAGGGTTCAGTTGAGAAAGAGAGCTCTCCGATATATGTTCATGAATGACGCGCTATACCGCAGGTCATACGACCAGCTTTGGCTCAGGTGTCTGTCCACAGCCAAAGCTCGAGAAACTATGAAAGAAATTCACTCGGGCGTTTGCGGAGCTCACCAATCCAGCCCCTAATTGCGGCTTCAAATCAAACGGTTTGAATTGTACTGACCTAACATGATAAGGGATTGCAAAGAAATGTTATTTCTACCAAATTCACTGTGAATTTATTCACAAGCATCCCAACCCGCTGCACCCTACAGTGGCGTCTTGGCCATTTGAAATTTGGGGACCAACATAGTTGGCCCGAATGATCCTTCGTCATCCAAAGGTCACCGGTTCATATTAGCCACAATGGACTACTTTTCCAGAAGAGCTGAACCTGTCCCGCTAAAAGAAGCCAAGACATAAGACATTTTTACATTCTTCGGGAATAATGTTCTATACCGCTTTAGTACGCCAAGAAGAATCATCTCTGACAACGGGCCTTCTTTCAAGAGCATCGAAGTCTCTAGGTTCGCAACTCAACACAAGATATACTGGAGATATTCCTCCATCTGTAATCCAAGAGTCAATGTGTTAGCCAAATCCTTCAACAAAACCCTGTGCAAGCTCTAAAAGTCGACCTTAGCACCACCATGAGGTTCTAGAGGCATCAAGCATGCTAAATTTTAATTTTATTAGGTGCTAAGTTAGACTAACAAGATCTTTACTTGATTATTTATGGTTTTCCTTTGTGATGTGATGAACTCAAGAGATGAAAAGAGCATATAACCTTTGTAGTTCGAGTCCTTCTCTTCAATAGCTCCGGGTTGAAGTCCACGCGACTCTACTAGGCTCCTTTTCGAGTTGAACAAACCTCCTTCGTGATCTTCGCGCCAAAGACGATCCATCTGAAGTCCACAAGCTCAAGCTAACCCGTCACTAATCTCATTAGTAAAGGCAACACTCCACATCAAATTGCTAATCTAATGTGTGATGGTGAAGTAGGGGTTTAATTTGCTCACTAGTTTGTGTTCAAGCTTCATGGTTCATATCACATATGAGGGTTGAAGCTTGAACCATGGGATTGAGGAAGAAGAAGAAGCTAGAGAGCAACCATGGGAGCAAAGCAAGCAAAATGGCTAAGTGTTGAGAATGAGACTAGAATGAATGGCAACTCTTGACCCCCACTTATTCAAGCATGGAATTTTGCAATATAAAATTGCAACCATGCTTGAATAGTGAGTCAAGATGAATAAATAAATATAACTCCCATGCTTGCAACCATGCTCTCAATTTACACCTCATTTCTATTTTTCTCAAAAATAGAAAATCAAGCCATACTTCATTATATATATATATATTAATATATATATATAATGAAGAATAATTAGTGAGCTAATGATATTAGTTAAGACATAATTATATCACATATAATGTATATCACATTATTAAATCAACACTTGATTTAATAATCCAGTTATATCATATATGACCAACTAATATCATTTATCTGTATATCACATTATCAAATCAACAATTGATTCGACAATATGCTTATATCACATATAACCGGACCGATAACAGATAACTGCTAGATTATAATACAGTATCACATGCACGTACTTAATCAGGCCCACACACATATCGCATATGTGTCCTACTTCGTTTCGCTTGAACCAGGGAAGTTCTGTGTGGGACTCTAAAGACTCGTCAATACGCCAGCAGTAGGTGATGATCATATTAGTCATCTACAAGCCGTCAGCGGAACTAGCTAGACGTAACGGCTACCCGGGTATTGAGCGATATGAAGATCAACAAGCAATCTTGTTCATAGTCTCCATGAGGCCTATCAGTAACACTACCGTACAGTCCGGTCTCTTCGTCTGATATGTCTCATATCATGTTTAGGGGTGGTAAACGTCAGACCTCAGTAACATGATAAGTCATGCCGATGTCTGGCCTATAACGGTTCGAGAAACTACTGATAACACTTATAAGTAAATCTCATAAGCAGCCCTGGCCAGGGACTTCTAGTTATAGCCAATCGAGTATAGCGCAACATCAACCCCTAATACCGGGAGAGACGAAACCCCTACTATCGCTCATTACCTCCATGCGACTCGGGATTGTGCCCAAAATCCACATGTTTGCACGTCTCCTTTGAGCGTGGTAGGGAGGAAATCAAAGCACAGTGGGAGCCGCACAAGTTTCTATGACGATCTCGGGTCTACAAACAAATCTGCACCAGTGTCACCAGAGGACTGCTATCTGACGATAGGTATACTACCAACTAGGAGTCCTCGGTGAGTCCTGTTCGATGTACCCATTCTTCAATGAGCACATGTGTACAATCTTTGATGTCATACACCAATGGTTGTGGGATCAACCACACCCTCTAAGGGACAAGAAACATACACACTAGTCTCCTCTGGAATATCGATGCCCTAGTCTCGATATTCTTACGACTAGGAACTGATTAAAGGATGTACTTATGGACCACCCTAGCCCCACTAGTATGATCTCATCATAATCCTAGTAGTCATGTACATATCCTAAGGGCTTTATCAACATGTAAGAGACAGACAGTATAAATACCAGTTTGCATGTTAAGATAAAGGTAAACCGATAGCATACTATCATGTCGAGCAAAAAAGTCCTCCATATATATATGCCCAAGCATCCACTATATCAATAATAATGGCCTCTAGGGCATACATATTCCTAACAATCTCCCACTTGCACTAAATCCAGTTGTTGTAGTATCTCATACCTAACGTCCCAAAAGTCTCTCGAATAGCATCTGGGGGAAGGCCTCGGTGAGTAGGTCCGCCGTGTTATCCTCTGTGTCAACTCTCCTGACCTTGATCTCTCGGAGATCAACTATCTCCATGATCAGGTGATACTGTTTAAGAATATGTCTGGATCGCTGACGGGACTGGGGTTCCTAGGCCAAAGCCACAACTCCATTTTCATCCCAATACACAAGTATTGGATGCCCAATGGTAGGAACTAAGTTCATCCTTTGAACTTTTTCATCCAGACAACCTCTTTGGCAGCATCGTTGGTAGCGATGTAATTAGCCTCTATCATCGAGTCTGCTACGGTATATAGCTTGGAACCCTTCCAACATACCATCCCTCCACTGAGGGTGAAGACAAAACCCGAGACCGACTTTCAGATGTCCTTATCACTCTAGAAGCTCGAATCGGTAAAGGACTCCATCTGGAGTTCACCGTTACCATACACCAAGAACATTTCTTTAGTCCTTCTCATGCACTTAAGAATGTTCTTCAGAAGTCCAGTGGTTTTCCCAAAGGTCTTTTGGATACTTATTCACTACACCTAGTATGTAAGCTGCATCTGGCCTAGTATATAACATCGCATACATGATTGACCCGTCTGCCAAAGCATAGGGTATCCCTTCTATGCGAGCCCTCTCCAAATCAGTCTCGAGAGACATCTCTTTGGAGAGAGTGATTCCTGAACAAGCTTCATCCATACTAAACCCCTTTAACATGGTGTCTATGTACCTGGATTGGGACAATCCCAAATCCATTTAGATCAATCTCTATAGATCTATATCCCTAGGATGTAGAAGACATCAGTTAGATCTTTCATGGAGAACCTGTGTGATAAGTGGTGCTTGACCGAGTGTAGCATAGGAACACCCTTTCCTATCAAGATTATGTCATTCGCGTACAATACGAGGAAGACAACCATACTCTCTACAACCTTCTTATATATACATAGTTCATATACCTTTTTGATGAAATCAAACTCTTTGACAGCTTCATCATAACAGATCTCCCATCTCCGCGATCCTGCTTTAAACAATAGATGGATTTAGGCAGTTTGCACATGCTTTCGCTGCTCCCACTGTCTATGAAGCCTTCTGGCAGTGTCATATACGCTCTCTTCTAAATCACCATTTAGAAAAACGGTTTTGACGTGCAGTCTGCCATATTTCGTAGTCATGGTATGCAGCATTGGCAAGTAGTATCCTGATGGACTTAAGCATAGCTTTGAAATTCTCAACTTTTCCATCTACACCAAATTATCTTTCTCAAAGATCCTCTTGCTCCCGATGGGTATTACCCCTTCAGGAGCAACATCCAAAGTCAATACTTTGTTGGTGTACATGGATTCCATCTCAGATCGCATAGCATCCAGCCATTTTACATAGTCTCAACTTGTGATGGCCTGCTCGAAACAAGTTGGGTCATCATCTCTATATGAGAGAAAATATGAAGCATTCTCTCATATACGCGCACTTGTGCACGTTTGCTGTCCGGACAGCTTATACTAGCGGGCTTTGGTTTAAGCCGGATCCTAGTATATGATTTGGGATTGGTTTTATCTCATTGTATTCGTGTTCCTCGGATCACGAATACGGGTGCGTATGCACAGTTGCTTGAGACAGAGGGAGAGGACTTTGATTAGGGTTAATGACTATTGTCATTTTATTAACCCTAATGCTTATGTGTGTATTATAGTTAATTGATATTAGTTTAAATAATTGTGCATGGTTATGGTTGTTGACCATTTGACCTCCTTGACTTGTTGACCTAGGTTGACACTTTGACCATCATCATTTCATTTGGAAGATGCTCTTTGATCCTTGCAAATTGTATTAAAAATGAAATGATAATGGACTTACAGTGGTATTAGAGCCTAACTAAACATAAACTAGCTAGGTACTAAAGTGTATGGAAGTTCGACCGAAAAAAAATCGAAAAACCGAGTTTTCAAAACCCTAAGTTTATGTTAAATTTTTTTCTGTTCAAAACAAAATAAATCATACTCCAAAAATCAACTCAGGGTTTTGTGAAGAAAGTCACCAAAAACGATCCAGAGATTCGACCAAAGAGCCGCGGTTCCGCGGCAATAGCAAGCTATTGCCGCGCAACCGCGGCCGTTTTGGCTCGGCTCTGGGTCGAGTTTGGTGCAGTGTCTTTCTGGCTTGGTTTTGGGATTTTTAAGATGGTTTATATGTGCCCAGATTTTCCAGAATAGAAATTTGTTTTTGGGGGCCTATTAATCCGTATTTTTTATCGAACTTCACTACACTTTGACTAAAGGGTTATATCTGTGATGTTTATATGTATTGAACGTCGGCTAATCGCTATATGTCGATTAGTCGGGGTTATACATATCTGTGATCTGTGTTTGATGATGGTATGTGTATATGAATGTGTTGGATTGTCGCGGGTGAATAGCCGGGGTGGATATGAGATGAGTGTTTCTTTTTCTTTCATTCATTGTAATATGTAAATTGATGTAATATTATTTATGGCCGCACAACCGGGTCGGGGTTGTAGCCGTCATTGTATAATTCTTTTTACTGTTTTTGCTTCTAGGAAAGACCCATGGAGGGGTGCATAAACTACCGGGTATCTCGAAGTGCCGAGTGGCCTACTCACGGTGGTGAGGGAGGTTTCTTCGCTTCGGGTACTTGGCGGGTAGTTTGCCGTACCCGTAGGGGTCTTGGGTGGGGTATTCGCTATTCACCGCGACCGTGTAATCCGCTTTTCGTTGCAGGATCGAACGGATTGCGGATTCCTAGTATATCCAATGTATTCATCTGTGATCTGTAATGTCTGTCATTGCTATATATTTATATATGATAACTATTTAGGCGTTGCTTATGTTTTACAGCCGCGCTAGCCCAACCCCCGCTCTGTCGTTAGTTAAGTAACCTACCGGGTGATGACGGGGCCCCGTGGCGAATGCGAATGGCATAAGCGTACGTCATATTTTGGTTGTTTTCTGCAATGGTAGGATTAAATGATGGGACGCATAAAAAGAACTAATGCAAGAAAATAAACCAAGTAAAAGTCGATTGGAACACTTTGAAAACCACTCGGTTCTTTTCAAAACTAAACTTTTAAACGCGGAGCTTGAACCACTCCTTTTAAAAGCTATCTCGTTCCATCGATTATATCAAGTTCACTACGTTCACGGTTTCGCCAAAACCATCCGTAGCCCTCCATCATTTCAGTTAAATATTCGGTAGTATTCAAGCTATGTATTTTGACCTCACGCCAAGGCATAGTGATTGGTAGCTGCCGGATATTTATCTGTTGCATAGATAGAATGCGTTGGTTTGAGACAGTCGTACTGCCATTTTGGCCTACGTCAAGGGTAGGTACGGGTGGGTTCAAATTAACCGGGATAATGATGGGAAGAACTTGACATGTGACTTATGACATTTTGACCTCACGCCAAGGTCATAAGAGCATAGGGCAAAAATCCACATCGGGAGTTTCATAATTACTGAAACTTGCTAGCGCTGCATACCATTTGGAGTGTGATGATTCTGGTAGGATTCCTTCGGTTTTATCACGCAATGATATTTCGATCCCGATCCTACTTGTTTGTGTATATGCCCTAGAGGCCATTACTGTATCATACTACTTTGTATATTACTTAATGGAAGCTTGGGATATTCACCTTGTATATACAATCTTGCTCAAAATAGTAGTATGCTACTTGTTTTGTTTCTACTTCAATGTGTACATGTGTTTATTTTAGTATATCGCCTATACACATTAGTGGAGCCCTTAGGATCTTTGCTTGATTACCAGCGTTGTGATGGCAGTCACACTAGTAGGGCTGGGTAATCTATAAGCACATCCTTATGCAGGTCCCTGGTCGCAAGACTATCGAGACAGGGCATCGATACTCCGGAGTAGACTAGCGCATGCGCTTCTCATCCCAGTGTGGGAGACGGTCTTTCCCACAGCCGTCGGTACGTCGTACTTGAGATAGTATGCGGGTGCTCGTTGGGTTACGAGTACACTGGATAGGACTCGTCGGGAACTGACTAGTTGGTATTATGCCTATCGTCAGTTATCAGTTCCCAGGTGACATGAGTACAGCTTAGTCCGCTAACCTGACACTGTCACTTTGCCTCGAGTGTGTTCCCACTGTACTTTGATTACTACCCTACCACGGCTCAAAGGAGTCGTGCAAACAGGTGGTAGTTGGGTGCAGTCCCGAAGCACTTGGAGGCAGTGACGGTTAGACAGGATTCGTCTCTCCCGGTATTAGGGGTTGACATCGCGCTGTGTCTAGGAGAGCCATTACACGAGTAGTCCCTGGCCAGGGCAAACGAGATATACTGGTAGGCTTCCAGTGTTATCTCAGGGTGTTTTGGGCTTCACTCCGACACGACTTGTACCGCTATTGGGGGACTGACGTTTACCGCCCCCTAGGCCCGCCATGCGATGTATCAGACGAACAGACCGGACTATACGGAAAATGTCACATTCAGGCTCAGTAGGAGTTCAGATGGGTTTCACCTCGTCAGTCTTCTTGTTGGCATATACCTGGGGACCGTTACGCACAGCTAGTGCCGCTTGCGGTCTGTGGTTAAACCCACTGCCAGCGTAGTGTCGAGTCTTTAGAGTCCCACACAGAAAGCTATTCTCCTTTAGGCAAAAGAGTAGAGGTCGCATGGTTTTGCGACAGGTCGCATGGTTTTGCGACAGGGTTCGGTCACATCCGTGCACTTGTGCACGTACAGTGTCCGGACAGTTTACACTAGCGGGCTTTGGTTTAAGCCAGTTCCTAGTGTACCTTTTGGGATTGGATTTATCCAGTGTGCATTCGTGTTCCTCGGAACGCGGATGCGGGTGTGTATGCACAGTTGACGGAGAGACAGAGGCAGAGGATTCTCATTAGGGTTGTTGACCGTTGACAGTTGACTATTGACTTTTTGCTCAACCCTAATAAGAATATGATATGTGATTAACAATTATATTAATTAAGTATTATGGTGACATGGTTGTTGAGGGATTGACTTTGGTTGACTTGTTGACTTTGTTGACCGGTTGACTAGGCTTGACTAGTTGACCATCATGATAACTATAGCTATCATTTCATGGCAAAGACTTTTGCTTGCTTGCTTTTTTGTGCAAAATGAGTGCATGAAATGATATGGCTATGGTTGCTTAAACCATCACATAATACATGATTGATATGAGGTGTTATGATTGTTTTGGATTATTAGAGCCAAATGAGAAAAGTCTTATCTCATTTTTTCATGCTCATTCTCTCTCTTGTTCTTGAGCTCTCATCTCCTCCTCTTGCTCTCCCTCTCCTGACTCTATGGTTCACTTGTCTCATGAGTTGAGAACCAAGAACCATAGATAAAATCCCATACAAACTCTTCTCTACTCACTCTAGTTCACAAGGTTTAGCAAACCGAGTGAACTAGTTTCTTCAAAGTTCGAAGAAGGAGCCAAAGGTTGAAGCTTTCAGGTGGATCTATCTTCGGCGCAAGGAGACGACGGGGAGAAGCCGATTCGGACGACCATCGAAGCTTGAAGATGAAGGAGTTCGAGAAAAAGAAAGGTATAACCCCCTAACCGAGTAGTTAGCAACTCGTAGTTAGGTTGTTAGTTAGATGTTTAACAAAGATCCGGGTCTTTAAGTCCATGTTACCACCTCTAAGAAAATTGTTTTTCACCAAATTCCGCATGCCCGAAAGTACCGGGAGAGGTAGCATGGACTTACAGTGGTATCAGAGCCTAGTTAAACTCTATCTAACATGTTAGCAAAGTAACTAGAAGATCGATCAAAGAAAAAGTCACGAAACGAACCCGAGATTGTCAAGTTTCTGCCGATTTTTATTCTGTTCAAAAGTTGATAAATTTCATCTTAAAAATCGGCTCAGGCTTTTTATAGAATAACCACAAAATTTGGTCCCACGAACCGTTCAAAGCGCCGCGGAAACGCTGCGGGAGCACGCTCCCGCCGCGGTTCCGCGGCCGAGTTGACTCGGCCGAGGTCCAAATTTGGTGCAGTGTATTTCTGGGGTTGTTTTGGGATTTTTGGAATATGTATTTTCTGCCCAGAATTTCCAGAACGAAAATTTTGTATTTGGGGCCTGTAAATCCGTATTTTTGATCGAACTTCTAAAAGACTTAAGCTGACGGGTTTTTCTGTGATATGATATTTGTATTGAACGTCTACTAATCGCTATATGTCGATTAGTGGGGGTTATACAAATCTGTGATCTGTAATGTCATTGGAATGTGTATATGAATTCATTGGATTGTCGCGGGTGAATAGCCGGGGGTTGTGAGATGAGAGTTTTCTTTTCTTTCAATTCATGTAAATTTGTAAATTGATTCAATAATTATTTGTATGGCCGCACAACCGGGTCGGGGTTGTAGCCGTCATTGTATAATTTCTTTTTACTGTTTTTGCTCCTAGGATAGACCCATGGAGGGGGTGCACAAACTACCGGGTATGCTGAAGTGCCGAGTGGCCTACTCACGGAGTTGAGGGAGGTTGCTTCGCTTTGGGTACTTGGCGGGTAGTTTGCCGCACCCGTAGGGGTCTTGGGTGGGGTATTGGCTATTCACCGCGACCGTGTAATCTGCTTTTCGTTACAGGCTCGTACGAATTGCGGATTCCTAGTATATCCAATGTGTTCATCTGTGATCTGAAATAGCTATCATTGCAATATATCTATATATGATATTATTTAGGCGTTGCTTATATTTTACAGCCGCGCTAGCCCAGCCCCCGCTCTGTCGTTAGTTAAGTAACCTAACGGGTAATGACGGGGCCCCGTGGCGAATGCGAATGGCATAAGCGTACGTCATATTTTGGTTGTTTTCTGCAATGGTAGGATTAAATGATGGGACGCATTAAAAGAACTAATGCAAGAATATCACGCATTAAAAGAACTAATACAAGAAAATAAACCAAGTTAAAATCGTTGGAACACTTTCGGAAAACCACTCGGTTCTTTTCAAAACTAACTTTTAAATGCGGAGCTTGAGCCACTCCTTTTAAAAGCTATCTCGTTCCATCGATTATATCAAGTTCACTACGTTCACGGTTTTGCCAAAACCATTCGTAGCCCTCCATCATTTCAGTTAAATATTCGATAGTATTCAAGCTATGTATTTTGACCTCACGCCAAGGCATAGTGATTGGTAGCTGCTGGATATTTATCTGTTGCATAGATAGAATGCGTTGGTTTGGGACAGCCGTACTACCATTTTGGCCTACGTCAAGGGTAGGTACGGGTGGATTCAAATTAACCTGGATAATGATGGGAAGAACTTGACATGTGACTTATGACATTTTGACCTCACGCCAAGGTCATAAAAGCATGGGGCAAAAATCCACATCGGGAGTTTCAAAAGAACTGAAACTTGCTAGTGTTGCATACCATTTGGAGTGTGATGATTCTGGTAGGATTCCTTCAGTTTCGTCACGCGATGATATTTGGATCCCGATCCTACTGTGAGTATATGCTACTCCTCGGGAAATTTCTCACTAAACGATCAATGCTATAAACCTAGTAGGTGTCTAGAAAGGTGTTAGCGGGGCTACGCCCCCAGGGAAAAGAGGGTATTTAATTAAGGAACTTCGCGAAAGCGTTGGAAAACCTCCCTCGAAGTACCGACACTGGCCTGGCTGAACGGCTAAGCAAGTATTGTACGGTGAGATTGATCCTGACTAATTCTTCCTTTTTGGTTTGAGGAGGGATTCGAGAAACAGTTGGAGCCATCCTGTTTAGACAAACTAAAAACCACTCTAAACTTGCAAGAGCATCAAGCTGAGTGTTTCTTCTCTCTCCTAATTGCAGCGACCAATCGACATGACTGGACTTAAGTTACTTCTAGATAAAAACACACTGACAGGGCCAAACTACAAAGATTGGCTCAGGAATGTCAAGATGGCAATCACTTACGACAAGCTGGGGTATCTTCTTACCACCAAAGCTCCCCCTGTCCCTGGTCCCACTTCCAGCGTCGCGGATAAGGAAATCTGTAAGACCTGGGAGATTGATAGCGCGAAGGCCAAGTGCCTCGTACTTGCCTCTATGGACAATGAACATCAGAGGAGGTACGAGAATATGGACTTGGAATCCATATTTCTTCATACAAAAGAACTGTATGGAGAGCAATCTCGTATCGCAAGATACGAAGCGTCGAAAAAGTTATTTTCGGCAAGGATGGCCGTCGGATCATCAGTAGCAGAACACGTGCTTAAGATGATCGGCTACATTGAGGAGCTCGCGGACCTAGGGACCACATTGGAGAGTGAGCTCTATACGGACTTAGTTCTCCAGTCCCTTCCTTCCACTTACGCCCAGTTTATACTGAACTTCAACTTACATGAAAAAGAAGTTGAACTTTCAGAGCTCCTAAACATGCTGAGGAGCGCAGAGGGCACCCTACAGAAAGGTAGGGAAACATCCACTTTGTTTGTAGGAGGATCATCTTCTTCTAGGTCCAAGGCGAAAGCCAAGGGAAAGAAGAAGAAAGCCCCCGCCAAACCAAGAGGCGGTGTTAGTAAAGTGGATACGAAGGGAAAAGCTAAAGCAACAAAGAAAGTGGGGAAGCTTGTGGATAAGGAAGAATGCTTCTATTGTCATAAGAAAGGACACAGGAAGAATGATTGCAGGGCCTGGAAGGCCAGAACACAGGAATTGAAGCAGGTTGCAGCTTCAGCTTCAGGTGTGTATGCTATTGAAAACTGTCTTTCAATAAACTCTACTTCCTGGGTATTGGATACCGGATCAGGATCTCATATCTGTAATTCTTTGCAGGCGTTGAGAAACCGTAGTGTTTTGAAAGCAGGTGACATGACCCTCAGAGTTGCGAACGGAGCTAGCATGGATGCTAAGGCCGTGGGGGACTATCACCTGGGAATGTCAGATGGACATGTTTTGGTATTGCGTAATTGCTTTTTTGTACCCAACGCAACTTGTAATATCATTTATGTATCTTTAGTTTCTAAAGAAGGTTATGAATTTGCGTTTGTAAGTAATGTTGTAAATATTCACCATAATCAAGTTTTGATTGGGTCAGGTACATTGAGCAATGGTATATACGTATTAAACCAACCATAGATTTTCAATGTCCAGAATACACACAAAAGAAAGTCTCCGGAAATAAATCAGACTTTCTTGTGGAATTGTAGACTGGGTCACATCAATGAGAGAAGGTTGATGAAGTTACATACAGAAGGATATTTGAATCCGTTCGAATATCAATCGTATGCCACTTGTCAATCCTGTTTCAAAGGAAAGATGACAAAATCTCCGTTCACTGGACACGGAATAAGAGCGAGCGAGCTCTTGGGACTCGTACACAGCGACGTGTGCGGTCCAATGTCTACACATGCGCGAAGCGGTTATTCTTACTTTATTACTTTTACGGATGACTTTTCAAGGTACGGTTATGTCTTCTTAATGAAACATAAGTCCGAAGCCTTTGGAAAATTCCAGGAATATAAGAATGAAGTAGAAAAACAAACCGGCAAAAGTATCAAGATTCTAAGATCGGATCGAGGTGGTGAATACTTAAGTGCCGAGTTCCTGGACTATTAAAAGAGAACGGAATTCTCTCTCAGCTTACTCCTCCATACACTCCGCAACATAATGGTGTATCGGAGAGACGGAACCGAACCCTATTGGATATGGTACGGTCCATGATGAGTAACGTTGAGTTACCACGATCATTCTGGGGGTATGCGCTAGAATCAGCTGCATACCTTTTGAACCGAGTTCCCACTAAGACTGTGCCTACCACACCTTATGAGTTATGGAGTAGGAAGAAACCCTATCTTCAATATCTGAAGATCTGGGGATGTCCAGCTTTTGTCAAAAAGCAGCATGCGGACAAACACGAGGCACGCTCAGTACTGTGCAAGTTTGTGGGATACCCAAAGAACACCAGGGGGTATCTTTTCTGCCACGCAGAGGAACAAAAAGTCCTTGTTTCTCGTAATGCCCACTTTCTAGAACACCAGTTCTTAGAAAAGGAAATTAGCGGGAGCGCAGTAGAACTGGAAGAAATTCCAGAACCACAGACTATTACTGAAAGCTTAGTGGAACCAGAGGGTTCAAAAGAACAGGACATTCCTACGCCGCTCCGCAGGAGTAGTAGGCAGTCTCATCCGCCCGAGAGATACTACGGTTTTCTCATAGACGGGGATAGAGAGGATTGCATCATAGATTATGATGAGCCTACTAGCTTCCAGCAGGCCGTTCAGAGCGTTGACTCGGTAAAATGGCTGGATGCAATGCGGACCGAAATGGAGTCCATGTACACCAACAAAGTATGGACGTTGGACATAGCTCCAGATGGGGTAAAATCCATAGGATGCAAGTGGATCTTCAAAAGGAATATTGGTGTAGATGGACATATTGAGACATATAAAGCTAGACTGGTTGCAAAGGGTTTTCGTCAAAGACCTGGTTTGGACTATGATGAAACCTTTTCTCCAGTAGCTATGCTGAAATCCATTCGGATCCTTCTTGCCATTGCTGCCTTCCACGATTATGAGATTTGGCAGATGGACTAAAAGACAGCTTTTCTAAATGGACATTTAGAGGAGTGTGTCTATATGGACCAGCCAGAGGGTTTCATTCAGAGTGGGAGCAGCGAAAAGGTGTGCAAGTTGCTTAAGTCCATTTATGGACTAAAGCAGGCATCGCGGAGTTGGAACATCTGTTTTGATGAGACGGTCAAGAAATTTGGCTTTATCAAAAATCCAGATGAACCATGCATCTATTGTAGATTTGTAGCGAGAACTGTAGTATTCCTCGTTTTGTACGTGGATGACATTCTCTTAATAGGAAATGACATTCCTCTGCTACAATCTGTCAAGGGTTCTTGTCACACTAGTTCTCCATGAAAGACCTGGGTGATGCCTCATACATCCTGGGGATCCGGATCCATCGTGATAGATCCAAGAGGATATTAGGACTTTCACAGTCCAGGTACATCGACACCATACTGGAGAGATTCAGTATGGAAGATTCCAAGCGCGGTAATTTACCGGCTTGTCACGGGATCACCCTCTCTAAAGAGATGTCTCCCAAGACTGATTTGGAGAGGGATCGCATGTCTATTATACCCTACGCTTCTGCGGTAGGCTCTATAATGTATGCAATGTTGTGTACCAGACCGGATGTAGCTTATGCATTGAGTGTGGTAAGCCAGTATCAGTCAAACCCTGGGGAGAAACACTGGATAGCAGTAAAGAACATTCTCAAGTACCTCAGAAGGACTAAGGAGATGTTCTTGGTGTATGGCGGAAAAGACCTCCAGATCGAGGCCTTTGCTGACTCCAGCTTCCAGAGTGACAAGGATGATTCCATGTCCATGTCGGGTTTTGTCTTTACCCTCAATGGAGGGGAGGTGTGTTGGAAGAGTTCCAAACAGGAAACCGTTGCAGACTCGACGATGGAAGCGGAATACATCGCTGCATCTGATTCCGCAAAAGAAGCTGTCTGGATGAGGAAGTTCTTGAAAGAGCTTCAGGTGGTTCCGTCCATTGTTGATCCGATACCTCTGTATTGCGACAACAACGGGGCTATAGCTTTAGCGAAGGAACCCAGGTCCCATCAGAGATCCAGACACATCTTGAGGCGGTATCACCTGATCAGGGAGATCGTGGATCGCCAGGAGATCGAGGTTCGGAGAGTCACTTCAGAAGATAACACTGCAGATCCATTCACCAAGGCCTTGCCCCAGACTCAGTTCGAGCGGCTGATCGAGATGATAGGTTTTCGATACGCCAGTACATGGCCTTAGGGCAAGTGGGAGATTGTTAGTGTATATGCCCTAGAGGCCATTACTGTATCATACTAGTTTGTATATTACTTAATGGAAGCTTGGGATATTCACCTTGTATATACAATCTTGCTCAGAATAGTAGTATGCTACTTGGTTTGTTTCTACTTCAATGTGTACATGTGTTTATTTTCGTATATCGCCTATACACATTAGTGGATCCCTTAGGATCTTTGCTTGATTACCAGCGTTGTGATGGCATTCACACTAGTGGGGCTGGGTAATCTATAAGCACATCCTTATGCAGGTCCCTGGTCGCAGGATTATCGAGACAGGGCATCGATACTCCGGAGTAGACTAGCGCATGCGCTTCTCATCCCAGTGTGGGAGACGGTCTGTCCCACAGCCGTCGGTACGTCTTACTTGAGATAGTATGCGGGTGTTCGTTGGGTTACGAGTACACTAGACAGGACTCGTCGGGAACTGACTAGTTGGTATTATACGTATCGTCAGTTATCAGTTCCCAGGTGACATGAGTACAGCTTAGTCCGCTGACTTGACACTGTCACTTCGCCTCGAGTGTGTTCCCACTGTACTTTGATTACTACCCTACCACGACTCAAAGGAGTCGTGCAAACAGGTGGTAGTTGGGTGCAGTCCCGAAGCACTTGGAGGCAGTGACGGTTAGACAGGATTCGTCTCTCCCGGTATTGGGGGTTGACATCGCGCTGTGTCTAGGAGAGCCATTACACGAGTAGTCCCTGGCCAGGGCAAACGAGATATACTGGTAGGCTTCCAGTGTTATCTCAGGGTGTTTTGGGCTTCACTCCGACACGACTTGTACCGCTATTGGGGGACTGACGTTTACCGCCCCCTAGGCCCACCATGCGATGTATCAGACGAACAGACCGGACTGTACGGAGAATGTCACATTCAGGCTCAGTAGGAGTTCAGATGGGTTTCACCTCGTCAGTCTTCTTGTCGGCATCTACCTGGGGACCGTTACGCACAGCTAGTGCCGCTTGCGGTCTGTGGTGAAACCCACTGCCAGCGTAGTGTCGAGTCTTTAGAGTCCCACACAGAAAGCTATTCGCCTTTAGGCAAAAGAGTCGAGGTCGCATGGTTTTGCGACAGGTCGCATGGTTTTGCGACAGGGTTCGGTCACATCCGTGCACTTGTGCACGTACAGTGTCCTGACAGTTTACACTAGCGGGCTTTGGTTTAAACCAGATCCTAGTGTACCTTTTGGGATTGGATTTATCCAGTGTGCATTCGTGTTCCTCGGAACGCGGATGCGGGTGTGTATGCACAGTTGACGGAGAGATAGAGGCAGAGGATTCTCATTAGGGTTGTTGACCGTTGACAGTTGACTATTGACTTTTTGCTCAACCCTAATGAGAATATGATATGTGATTAACAATTATATTAATTAAGTATTATGGTGACATGGTTGTTGAGAGATTGACTTTGTTGACTTGTTGACTTTGGTTGACTTGTTGACTTTGTTGACCGGTTGACTAGGCTTGACTAGTTGACCATCATGATAACTATAGCTATCATTTCATGGCAAAGACTTTTGCTTGCTTGCTCTTTTGTGCAAAATGAGTGTATGGAATGATATGGCTATGGTTGCTTAAACCATCACATAATACTTGATTAATATGAGGTGTTATGATTGTTTTGGATTATGAGAGCCAAATGAGAAAAGTCTTATCTCATTCTTTCATGCTCATTCTCTCTCTTGTTCTTGAGCTCTCATCTCCTCCTCTTGCTCTCCCTCTCTTGACTCTATGGTTCACTTGTCTCATGAGTTGAGAACCAAGAACCATAGATAAAATCCCATACAAACTCTTCTCTACTCACTCTAGTTCACAAGGTTTAGCAAACCGAGTGAACTAGTTTCTTCAAAGTTCGAAGAAGGAGCCAAAGGTTGAAGCTTTCAGGTGGATCTATCTTCGGCGCAAGGAGACGACGGGGAGAAGCCGATTCGGACGACCATCGAAGCTTGAAGACGAAGGAGTTCGAGAAAAAGAAAGGTATAACCCCCTAACCGAGTAGTTAGCAACTCGTAGTTAGGTTGTTAGTTAGATGTTTAACAAAGATCCGGGTCTTTAAGTCCATGTTACCACCTCTAAGAAAATTGTTTTTCACCAAATTCCGCATGCCCGAAAGTACCGGGAGAGGTAGCATGGACTTACACTGTGAGTATATGCTACTCCTCGGGAAAACTCTCACTTAACGATCAATGCTATAAACCTAGTAGGTGTCTAGAAAGGTGTTAGCGGGGCTACGCCCACAGGGAAAAGAGGTTACTTAATTAAGGAACTTCGCGAAAGCGTTGGAAAACCTCCCTCGAAGTACCGACACTGGCCTCGCTGAACGGTTTAGCAAGTATTGTACGGTGAGATTGATCCTGACTAATCCTTTCTTTACGGTTTGAGAAGGGATTCGAGAGACAGTGGGAGCCATCCAGTTTAGACAAACTAAAAACCACTCTAAACTTGCAAGAGCATCATGCTAAAGTGTTTCTTTTCTCTCTCCTAATTGCAGCGACCATTCAATATGACCGGACTTAAGTTATTACTAGATAAAAACATATTGACAGGGCCAAACTACAAAGATTGGCTCAGGAATGTCAAGATGGCAATCACTTACGACAAGTTGGGGTATGTCCTTACCACCAAAGCTCCCCCTGTCCCAGGTTCCAAAACCAGTGTCGTAGATAGGGAAATCTACAAAACCTGGGAAATAGATTGCGCGAAGGCCAGATGCCTCGTACTAGCCTCGATGGACAACGAACATCAGAGGAGGCACGAGAATATGGACCTAGAGTCCATATTTCTTCATACAAAAGAACTGTATGGAGAGCAGTCTCGTATCGCAAGATACGAAGTGTCGAAGAAGTTGTTTTCGGCAAGGTTGGCCGTCGGATCATCGGTAGCGGAACACGTGCTTAAGATGATTGGCTACATAGAGGAGCTCGCGGACCTTGGGACCACGTTGGAGAATGAACTCTATACTGATTTGATTCTCCAGTCCCTTCCTTCCACTTACGCCCAGTTTATTCTTAACTTCAACATGCAAGGAAAGGAGGTTGAACTTTCCGAACTTCTGAATATGTTGAGGAGTGCTGAGGGCACCCTACAGAAGGGTAGGGAGACATCCACTTTGTTTGTAGGAGTATCTTCCTCTTCTAGATCCAGGGCGAAAGCCAAGGGTAAGACGAAGAAAGCCCCCGCCAAACCAAGAGGCGGTGTCGGTAAAGTGGATATGAAGGGAAAAGGAAAAGCAACAAAGATAGCGGGAAAGCTGGTGGGGAAGGAAGAATGCTTCTATTGTCATAAAAGTGGTCACTGGAAACAGGATTGCAAAGCTTGGAAGGCCAGAACACAGGATTTGAAGCGAGTTGCAGCTTCAGCTTCAGGTGTGTATGTTATTGAAAACTGTCTATCAATAAACTCTACATCCTGTGTATTGGATACCGGATCAGGATCTCATATCTGTAATTCTTTGCAAGCGTTGAGAAAGCGTAGAGTTTTGTAGGCAGGTGACATGATCCTCAGAGTTGCAAACGGTGCTAGCATAGATGCTGAGGCCGTGGGGGACTATCACCTGGGATTGTCGGATGGACACTTTTTGGTTTTGCGTAGTTGTTATTATGTACCAAATGCAACCTGTAATATCATTTCTGTATCTTTATTATCTAAAGAAGGTTATGAATTTGCATTTGTAAGTAATGTAGTGAACATTCACCTTAATCAAGTTTTGATTGGGTCAGGTACATTGAACAACGGTATATACGTATTAAACCAACCACAGATTTTCAATGTCCAGAATACACATAAAAGAAAGTCTCCAGAAATCAATAAAACTTTCTTATGGCATTGTAGACTGGGTCACATCAATGAGAGAAGGTTGACTAAGTTACATGCAGAAGGATATTTGGATCCGTTTGAATATCAATCGTATGCAACTTGTCAATCCTGTCTCAAAGGAAAGATGACAAAGACTCCGTTCACTGGACATGGAGTAAGAGTGAGCGAGCTCTTGGGACTCGTACACAGCGACGTGTGCGGTCCAATGTCTACACATGCGCGAAGCGGTTATTCTTACTTCATTACTTTTACGGATGATTTCTCAAGGTTCGGACATGTCTTCTTGATGAAGCATAAATCCGAAGCTTTTGAAAAGTTCCAGGAATATAAGAATGAAGTAGAAAAACAAACAGGCAAAAGTATCAAGACACTAAGATCTGATCGAGGTGGTGAATGGAATTCTCTCTCAGCTTACTCCTCCATACACTCCGCAACATAACGGTGTATCGGAGAGACGGAACCGAACCCTATTGGATATGGTACGGTCCATGATGAGTAACGCTGAGTTTCCGCGATCGTTCTGGGGATTTGCGCTAGAAACAGCTGCATACCTTTTGAACCGTGTTCCCACTAAGACTGTGCCTACCACACCATATGAGTTATGGAGTGTGATGAAACCCTATCTTCAATACTTGAAGATTTGGGGATGTCCAGCTTATGTCAAAAAGCAGCATGCGGACAAACTCGAGGCACGCTCAGTACTGTGCAAGTTTGTGGGATACCCAAAGAACTCCAGGGGGTATCTTTTCTATTATGCAGAGGAACAAAAAGTCCTTGTTTCTCATAATACCCATTTTCTGGAACACCAGTTCATAGAAAAAGAAATAAGTGGGAGCGCAATAGAACTGGAAGAAATTCCAGAACCACAAGCTATTACTGAAAGCTTAGTAGAACCAGAGGGTTCGAAAGATCAAGACATTCCCACGCCACTCCGCAGGAGTAGTAGGCAGTCTCATCCGCCCGAGAGATACTACGGTTTTCTCATTGACGGGGATAGAGAGGATTGCATCATAGATTGTGATGAGCCTACTAGCTTCCAGCAAGCCATTCAGAGCGTCGACTCGGTAAAATGGCTGGATGCAATGCGGACCGAAATGGAGTCCATGTACACCAACAAAGTATGGACGTTGGACATTGCTCCAGATGGGGTAAAACCCGTAGGATGCAAGTGGATCTTCAAAAGGAAGATTGGTGTAGATGGACAGGTTGAGACATATAAAGCTAGACTGGTTGCAAAGGGTTTTCGCCAAAGACCTGGTTTGGACTACGACGAAACCTTTTCTCCAGTAGCTATGCTGAAATCCATTCGGATCCTTCTTGCCATTGCTGCCTTCCACGATTATGAGATTTGGCAGATGGACGTAAAGACAGCTTTTCTAAATGGACATTTAGAGGAGTGTGTCTATATGGACCAGCCAGAGGGTTTCATTCAGAGTGGGAGCAGCGGAAAGGTGTGCAAGTTGCTTAAGTCCATTTATGGACTAAAGCAGGCATCGCGGAGTTGGAACATCTGTTTTGATGAGACGGTCAAGGAATTTGGCATTATCAAAAATCCAGATGAACCATGCATCTATTGTAGATTTATAGCGAGAACTGTAGTATTCCTCGTTTTATACGTGGATGACATTCTCTTAATAGGAAATGACATTCCTATGCTACAATCTGTCCAGGGGTTCTTGTCACACAGGTTCTCCATGAAAGACCTTGGTGATGCCTCATACATTCTGGGTATCCGGATCTACCGTGACAGATCCAAGAGGATATTAGGACTTTCGCAGTCCAGGTACATCGACACCATACTGAATGGATTCAGTAAGGAAGATTCCAAGCGCGGTAATTTACCGGCTTGTCACGGGATCACCCTCTCCAAAGAGATGTCTCCCAAGACTGATTTGGAGAGGGTTCGCATGTCTATTATACCCTACGCTTCTGGGGTAGGCTCTATAATGTATGCGATGTTGTGTACCAGACCGGATGTGGCTTATGCACTGAGTGTGGTAAGCAGGTATCAGTCAAACCCTGGGGAGAAACATTGGATAGCAGTAAAGAACATTCTCAAGTACCTGAGAAGGACTAAGGAGATGTTCTTGGTGTATGGCGGAAAAGACCTCCAGATTGTGGCCTTTGCTGACTCCAGCTTCCAGAGTGACAAGGATGATTCCAAGTCCATGTCGGGTTTTGTCTTTACCCTCAATGGAGGGGCGGTGTGTTGGAAGAGCTCCAAACAGGAAACCGTTGCTGACTTGACTATGGAAGCTGAATACATCGCTGCATCTGATGCCGCAAAAGAAGCTGCCTGGATGAGGAAGTTCTTGAGAGACCTTCAGGTGGTTCCGTCCATTGTTGACCCAATACCTCTGTATTGCGACAACAACGGGGCTATAGCTTTAGCGAAGGAACCCAGGTCCCATCAGAAATCCAGACACATCTTGAGGCGGTATCACTGATCAGGGAGATCGTGGATCGCCAGGAGATCGAGGTTCGAAGGGTTGCTTCAGAAGATAACACAGCAGATCCATTCACCAAGGCCTTGCCCCAGACTCAGTTCGAGCGGCTGATCGAGATGATAGGTCTTCGATACGCCAGTACATGGCCTTAGTGCAAGTGGGAGATTGTTAGTGTATATGCCCTAGAGGCCATTACTGTATCATACTAGTTTGTATATTACATGATGGAAGCTTGGGATATTCACAGTTGTATATACAATCTTTCTCGAAATGGTAGTATGCTACTTGGTTTGTCTCTGGTTTAATATGTGCATGTGTTTCTTTTAGCATATCGCTGATATACATATTAGTAGAGCCCTTAGGATCTTTGCTTGATTACCAGCGTTGTGATGGCGCTCACACTCGTGGGAGCTGGGTGATCTATAAGCACATCCGTATACAGGTCCCTAGTCGTTGGACTATCGAGACAGGGCATCGATACTCCAGAGTAGACTAGCGTATGCGCTTCTCATCCCAGTGTGGGAGACGGTCTGTCACACAGCCGTCAGTACGTCGTACTTGAGATAGTATGCGGGTGCTCGTTAGGTTACGAGTACACTGGACAGGACTCGTCGGGAACTGTTGGTTGGTATTATACCTATCGTCAGTTATCAGTTCCCAGGTGACATGAGTACAGCTTAGTCCGCTGACTTGACACTGTCACTTCGCCTCGAGTGTGTTCCCACTGCACTTTGATTACTACCCTAACACGGCTCAAAGGAGTCGTGCAAACAGGTAGTTTTTAGGTGCAGTCCCGAAGCACTTGGAGGCAGTGACGGTTAGACAGGATTCGTCTCTCCCGGTATTGGGGGTTGACATCGCGCTGTGTCCAGGAGAGCCATTACACGAGTAGTCCCTGGCCAGGGCAAGCGAGATATACTGGTAGGTTTCCAGTGTTATCTCAGGGTGTTCTGGGGTACACTCCGACACGACTTGTACCGCTATTAGGGGACTGACGTCCACCGCCCTCCTAGGCCCGCCATGCGATGTATCAGACGAACAGACCGGACTGTACGGAGACTGTCACATACAGGCTCAGTAGGAGTTCAGATGGGGTTCACCTCGTCAGTCTTCTTATCGACATCTACCTGGGGACCGTTACGTACAGCTAGTGCCGCTTGCGGTCTGTGTTTAAACCCACTGCCAGCGTAGTGTCGAGTCTTTAGAGTCCCACACAGAGAGCTATTCGCCTTTAGGCAAAATGAGTAGAGGTCGCATGGTTTTGCGACAGGATTCGTTCACATCCGCGCACTTGTGCACGTTTGCTGTCCGGAAAGCTTATACTAGCGGGCTTTGGTTTAAGCCGGATCCTAGTATATGATTTGGGATTGGTTTTATCTCATTGTATTCGTGGTCCTCGGATCACGAATACGGGTGCGTATGCACAGTTTCTTGAAACAGAGGGAGAGGACTTTGATTAGGGTTAATGACTATTGTCCTGTTATTAACCCTAATGCTTATGTGTGTATTATGGTTAATTGATATTCGTTTAAATAATTGTGCATGGTTATGGTTGTTGACCATTTGACCTCCTTGACTTGTTGATCTAGGTTGATACTTTGACCATCATCATTTCATTTGGAAGATGCTCTTTGATCCTTGCAAATTGTATTAAAAATGAAATGATAATGGTCATGTCTTGATTAACCATGACAATTATCTAGCTAATTATCTAATTACAATAATTCACACATATATGAGAGAATGCTTCATATTTTCTCTCACTCTATATTTTACTTTCTCTCTCTTGTTCTTCCTCTCCCTCAAGCTCTCCCCTCTCATGTGTTGAGAAACACTTGAGCTTGAGAAAAACATCTTCTTGATAATCTCTACTCTCATCTAGGGTTCTAGAATTAGCACTTCTTGCACCTTAGTTACTTCTAGCTTGGAGTTGAAGCCAAAGGTTGAGGCTTTCGGGTGGATCTTTCTTCGACGTGAGAAGACGACAAAGGTGACCTCTTTCCACTACTCCAAGGAGCAAGGAGAGAAGGTCATAAAGCCCTAGGTATAACCCTTCTAACACTTAGCTAGTTTCTAGTTAGCTTTAGCTTGTTTTTGTTTAGCAAAGATCCTTCTTTGTCTAGTCCATGTTGCCTAAGTTGATAAAAATTTGATTTTTATTCCGTTTTCCGCCTCCCCGTAAGTACCGGGGTGGGCAACGTGGACTTACACTATAATGCAATCCTTGCTCCCACTGTCAATGAGAAAACCGAAGTATCTCTCAGGTGGATGAGGAACCCAACTAGATCTGCGGGGTGGCTGCGGTTCGTCGGGGACTACTGAATCCTCCGGTTCCAACAAATCGTCAGTTCTAGTTTGTGTTTGCCGTAACTACTTCCAGTTCTACCTCATCGCCACTAATTTCTTCCATAAGAAATTCCATTTCTAAAAGGGTGGCATGTTGAGAAACAAAACATCTTTTGTTTCTCAGTGTGGTAGAAGATATACCTTCGCGAATGGTCGGGATATCCTACAAACTTGCACAGAACGGACCTTGCCTCGAGCTTGTCCGGATTTTGCTTTTCAACTTAGGCCGGAAAACCCTATATCTTAACTCGTTTAAGATATGGTCTCTTCCTATTCCATATCTCATACGGAGTGGTTGGCAACAGATTTGATCGGAACTCTATTAAATACGTATGCATTTTCTCAAGTGCATGTCCCTGAAAAGAAATAGGAAACTCGGCAGTACTCATCATAGAGAGCACCATATCTCATAGGGTGCGATTCCTCCACCCCGATATACCGTTGTGTTGTGGTGTATACGGAGTAGTAAACTGAGAGAGAATCTCATTCTCTTTTAAATAGTCTTGGAATTCCATGCCCAATTATTCTCCACCCCGATCATATTGAAGGGTTTGAATACTTTTACCCATCTGATTCTTAACTTCGAACTTATATTCCTTGAAATTCTTAAAAGATTCAGTTTTTTTTTCAACAGGAACACATGTACATATTTTGAGAGAACATCGGTGAATATAATATAGTATGCGGAATCATCCCTGGCATGTGTAGACATAGGACCGCATACATCACTATGTATCTATCCAAGAGTTCAGTAGCTCTTTCTCAGTTTCCAGTAAACGGAGATTTGGTCACCTAGTCATTGAGACATGACTGGTAAGTTTCATAAGACGTAAATTCGAACGGATTCAAATATGCATCCTTATTGAACTTTAGCTAGTCTTGTGCCATCGACATGACCTAGTCTACAATGCTTCAAGAAGACTTCGTTCATTTCTGAACTGTTCCTCTTGTGTGTGTTCTGTACGTTTAGAACTGTACTTTGATTCAGAACGTGTACACTGTTCTACAACATACCTTATCCAAACAACACTTGATTTAGGAAAATATTCACAATAATATTGGTATGATATAACAATCGCTCAGAATCATTATATTACCAGTTGGTACCACTAGGTGATATTTGCCAACTGCTTTGGCTGCAACAATTGCAACATCTCTACTACTAGAGACATATCACCATTTCCCAGTTCTCCACCTTTCTGTAGCACATGTAACAAATTACATGTATGATCCGGTATCCAATACCCAAGACGTAGAGGTAAACTAAGAAACGGTTCTTGGTAACGAACACACCCGAAGACAATACATCATCATACTTTTTCTTCGTTTGGGTGGCATGGGAATCCGAATATTCCACTATTCCTTACTCAGACTTATGACAATCATAAGGTAGAGCGGAACCTAGCCCAGTATAATAAGTAGGTTTGGTCAATACATCCATATTATTATCTTGATTAAGGCATTTCATTGGTCGCTACTAGGAGAGAGAGAAGGATAATCACTTTGCGTGCGGTCATTGCAAGATTAGATTGGTTATTTTATCTAATCAGGATGGCTCCCACTGTTTTTATCAAATCCTCCTTCAAACCCTAAAAGGTATGATTTGCCGGGATTAATCACACCCTAATGGTTCGCCAATCGTTCGGCCAGGCAGTATCGGTACTCCGAGGTAGGTTCCCTGTGCTTTCGCACGGACATAATTAAAATAAACCTCATTTCCCTAGAGGCATAACCCCGTTGACACATTTCTAGACACCTACTGGATTAGCTAATTGTAAAGTGCAAAATTCTCCCAGGAGTAACTCTTACTCGCAGCGGGTATCGGGATCCAACTATCATATAGATGGTATGCAATCTCATTACAAATTTCAATACTTGAAATTCCCGATAATGTTTTTACCCCTGGCTTCCTATGACCTTGACGAAGGCCAACAAACCATAGGCCGCTAGTCAAGTTCAACCCGTTCATTTCTTGATTGAATTAAACCCACCCGCACGACCCTTGACGAAGGCCAACAAAGTCGCACGACTACCCTAATCCAATCGCATCGCATGCTGGCAGATAAGCACTAATCAGCTACCGCACACTACGCCTTGATGAAGGCCAACAAACGTATCACGAATACTAAAATAGTACTTATCTGAAATGACGGAGGGCTACGCAGGTTTTTAAGAAAACCATGAGCGTAAGGAACAAGATATCTTTGTGGAATCTAATGATTTTGAAAAGGAGTTTTTTTGGCTTTTGCTAGTTTCGCTAAAGAGGTCACTCCCGGTGAAGGGATCTCGGCTCTTTCTTCATCGAATGAGGTGCTGGATATTCATGAATACCACTATGCAAAGCAAGAACTAGAGAAGCGGTCAAAAGGCAAAACCGAGTGGGTTTTAGCATTTGCTGGTTTCGCTAAAGAGGTCACTCTCGGTGAAGGGATCTCGGCTCTTTCCTCATCGAATGAGGTGCTGGATATTCATCAAGGAATACCACTATGCAAAGCAAGAAGTAGAGATACCCTTTTTGAAATTTTGATTCAACATCTATTGGTTTCTTTCTTTTCATTAATCTCATTAATGAAGTCCCATCAATTAATGATTCCTAAACATTACAGAAAAATGAAACGAAAATAGAACGTACGCTTATGACATCCGCATTCGCCACTGGGCCCCGTCATGCACCGTTAGGTTACTTAACAACCGGCAGTGCGGGGGCTGGACTAGCGCGGGTGCAAAACATACGCAACGTTTATTATATATCATATATATAATATTACATTCGTCTCACGCAGTTATATGATAAACATCACAGAATCAAGCAGCAGAAGCAACATATGAAATATTGGATATACTAGGATGTCCGTGTTTTAAATTTAGCCAATAATGTAAAACATGGATTCCACAGTCGTGATGAATAGCCAAACCCACATCCCTAGACCCCTACGAGAGCGGAAAGTAACCCTGCCAATTCTAGAGTTAGGAGACCTAGTCTCAACTCCTTGAGATGGTCTCCCACTGGACTCTAGAACCTGGTTACTTGTGCTCCCCGCCTTGGGTCTATCCTAATGCGGAAAAGTAAATAATATACAACAGTGGTCACATCATCCTCAATCCGGAAGTGCCCCAATAAAAGAATATTACATACAGATTTTACATGAATGAAAATAAAAACCCTCATCTCACATAAAAACCTCTGGCTATTCTTTCACGACGATCCAATAAATCATATCAACAGCAACACATGATATCACATATCATCAACGTAAGAAAATATGCGTATCTCTAAAACATGTTAACATATAGCAATGAGATTGAGATACCCCACATATTACACTTACGATCGCAGAAAAACAAATAGAAAACTACAATAATTAGAATCAACAATTTCCTTAGACATCATAAACCCGAAATATCTCATATTCCGGATTTCATGCCTAACTTATAAAACTTGCATTTTAGTCTCAAATTGAAAACTCTTTTCAATTGGTTGTTGGATAATTCAACAAGATTCCCGACATATTGATCGCATACAATACGTAATTGCGACGGAGTTAATATCCGAATCAAAATTTCGTGGCAATCGATCAATTGAGACTAAACGACTAGCTTTACAATATACTAAATAGTTTTCATAAAACTAATAAATCCGAATTCTAATAATTGTATCACACACATCACAAAGCTTGTAAAGTAACCGCGACATTAGAATTCCGCACGCAATTAGCAAACTTAACCAATTTTTCCAAGACATGAAAAATCCAATGAGCTAAAATTCCAAAACCGCTCGTTTAAGCCAATCCGGGAGTCGAAACGAACTCGAAACCAGCCCGAATCTTCACGGGGGCGAAGATCCCAAAATTAACTATCGAATGTGGGGTCTAAAGGGGGTACCCCACCCTCGAGGCCACCACGAGGTGGCTATGGGGTGAGGCAGACCCGAAACTACCTAAGGTGGGGCAGTTTTGGGTCCCCACCGCCAAGACCACCTTGTGGTGGTCTTGGGGAGTTGGCCCAGCCGTTCGGTCCCTTCCCCTGGCACTAGGTTAACCTTGGTTCAGGTCTAAGTTTGACTATGCGGAGCCTAGAGCATTTGTATATATTCGGAACTTAGGCTTGACCTTACGGAACTTAGACTTAGTCGAGGGAGTATTAGACCCGAACTTTCATCGCATAGGTTGACCTTGGTTGATGGAGTAAGTGACTTAAGGAGAGTGTCGTACCGTGTGTATGTTCCGCGGCATACCTACGATACGCTACTCCGCTTAGGGAGCCTTAAGATGTACATTTCCTTGCACAGTATTATATTCATTCCTATGATTTATCCTCAACGATATTGGTTTATGGTTTTGCCGCCACGATTACACGGGCAGAGAGAGCTATGGCTAGTGTTGCATCAGCATGAGATCATCACGTACGAGGACTAACCACGGTGTGATTCCAGGGACTTACGACTGCATAGAGGCGTCGTCTTATTGTGTTTTTCACTCCATGAGCGTTTGATGGATCGCTTTTACGAGATTTCTCGGACGTCCAGATCAGCAACAGAGGATCAGGCTGCTGCTAGAGGCCAGCCAGAATGTGATGACCGTCGATGCACCGATTATGTATATTGAGGCACTATACAGCGTGCGGACGAATGAGCCTGTTGTTACCGCGAATGACGAGATATCGTCCCAGATGTTGGAGCTATGCCGCACGAGTTGTACTTAGAGATGCGACAGAAGATCGCTAGTCAACCAAAGAGGAATGTCTAAGACATGTGATTCGTTGCCTACCTCGATGCGAGGTCATTAGATTGATTGATTCCAACTGGAGACGACTTTACGAAGGTATGTTGGAAGTCGATAGAGACGATTGAATGTCAGAAGCCAATTTTCCAAGTTTAAAGTATTCAAAGGCAAATGCAAGTAATGCTACGTCTCCTCTAGAAGAATGAAACCCTAACTCGACATAATGACCATGAGAACGCTTTGAAACCTGAGGGTTTTTGGCAGTTCAGCGGTGCCATTAGTGAGGCTTGGGTTTGCCCTTCTACGGTTGGTTCACAGGTACTGTGGCATGTACTAGAATACTATTAAACTGTATCCAAGATGTTGAGCTCTTGGGGGATTAGGGAACTTTGACGAATCGATCGAAAGGTTTGACATCATTCGGATATCATGTGATGGGATGCATTGCTTGGGGGACTCCAGATACGAGTATAGCCGTTGGAGCGCGGTCCATGTAGCCACGAAGAGACGAGTCCGAATCAGTCGACATTAGAGAAAAGTGGAGTAAGAGGTTCGAACGAGATCTTGATGAGATAACGTTCCACTCCGCTGACATCAGAGATGTGATACGCTTGCAGAGGCGTTGTATAGGGATATATCTTCCAGAAGGAGTCGCGATGAATATGCAACCGTTCCGAAACAAGAAAACAGAATTAGTAAAGGACGACGACTTCCGTGCAGTTCGGTAGAAATGAGATTTGAGAGAGACCTCGACAGGAACTTTCTGAAATACTATATGAAAAGACTTGTACCCAGGAGCGGTCATATGCACACACCCAGTAGGCCAGAGTTCGGCATCGTCGACGAGATTGTTGGCCATAGAACTCTAGAGGATGTGCCAGAGCGGGACTATTTCCGTCGTCATTCCATATTGGGCCGTTGAGCCGAGGAGCTATATATCTAGCAATCTGCAGTGAGAGACGAGAGCCTAAGGGCACTGTTCATATCAGATTTTTGCATTTTTGTACCACCCAATTTTTATCACATTGCTTATCCGTAGGTACTCTTAAGCCGTGTTTGCTAGTTAATTGCAGGATATAGGTTCTCAGCTCTAAACAATGAAATTCATGGAAAAGCACGACAAATTCTGGATTATTGCCAACCACAGATAAAACACGGGTCGCCGCTCTCTATCCGTATGTTGTCGCACACCAGTTTAAGGGACAAAATGGCAAATCAGTGTCATTTTCATGCACAAAGCTCAATGGCAACACAAGATCCAACATATCTACGCGGAGCTCAAGAAAAATCATGACAAAAGATCCACATCAAATCACCTTTTGATCTGCTGGAATTCTGGAAAAATTGTGAAAAGTTTCTGACAAAAAACATATACCACTCAGCAGACAACATCAAACCAGGGAACCCCACAAAATCCGATGGCCCAACTCCCTATTATAGCCGCGGTTTCGTGGCATAAGCAGGCTTAGGCCGTGGAACCGTGGCCTAACTATGTCTTCAGTGGGTCGTATTTTAGGGGCAGTTTGGTAATTGTATATAGAGGCAGATTTTTGTCCTAGGTTTCCAGTTTCCTGCCTATAAATAGTCCAGAACTTGCCAAAGCCAAGGGTGTTTATTCTTGTATTTAGATTTTAGAATACATGTTGTTGTTCTTCTTCCTCTTCTCATCTCTTCTCAATTAAAACCTTGTAGTGAGCATTTGTGAGTGAAGGATGAATAAAGAGTTCTTTTTGTTACCATGCTTGTCTTATTATTAATTATAATTGCTTGTATTTTTCATTTGCTAATCTAGTTGTTGTTATTTGTTGTTTGTTTCTTTTTTGTTCTATTTTTCTTTATCCTTAAAACAACAATGATGTTTAAGCTTGATCCTTACCAAAGTGAGGTCTCAAATAGCTGGTTGTTATCTTCTAACCTCTTTCTTTCTACCTTACCCCTTTGTTTTATTTTCCTTTTTCTTGTAATGGGTGAGTAGTTTTCATACTTGTTAGGGTAGGATAAGGAAAGTTTGAGAGAAGGAAATCTCTCTCACTCTTTTCTTGCCCAACATCTTAATTCGGACTCCCGTTAATTGAACCACAATCCGCTCCCTACGGCACCCTATCCGACATGATAGCCGTGATTCCTTAGTGAGACCGGTTGTGGTTGAATTAACCGGAGGTTAAGGCTAAGAGCCAAGTACGGACGAACAAGCACCAAAATGAAGAACTTAAGCATTGGAAAGCCTAGCTTATACTCGCAAGTTCCTTCCTAGTCGTGCTAATCCCCGTTGTTGCCAATTACCATAACAACGATATTAAGAGTGGCAATGAAAGAAGTGAGCGACTCCTAACTCAAACTAACCTAATCCTAACCCTAACAAGCTCTCTTTATATATCATTTTAGCACATAAGTAATCTAAAAACAAACCTGGACATTTGGACTTAACTCGTTAAAGCACATAGAAAAAGATTCCCATCTCCCTGCGGACGACCCGTACTCAACAGGCTAGCTACATACGAAACCGTCCTGATTGCGGTAATAAACTAAGCACGCAAAAACCCTCCCAATCAAATGGCGCCGTTGCTGGGGAGACGGTAGTTTATTTCTTTGTGTAATTTCGGGTTAATTTGTGAATATAAATATAACCGAAAAACGAAACAAAAAAATATATACATTGTAAAAAAACCATCTTGTTATTTTTGATTAGTTCTTGTGTAAGTGTGCAGGATAAAAAGAAGGTCGAGTTCAGTGCCAAAGACGTGGGAAGTTAGACCCATATCTCACGGCTACACCGCGACGGATCAAGACGAATCCAACGGTCTACTGTAAAAATTTGGAGCAGATACAGTGAGCAAATCAAGATTCAGGAAATCCAGATAAGAAGAGGACAGCCAAGGAAGCACCTACAAGAAAAATCAAGCGCCAAGGCTAACATGCAGCCGTGGAACCGCGGCATAAGCAGGCTTAGGCCGTGGAACCACGGCCGTTTGGTGCCTTCAGGGTGCCAAATTCCCTGTGAGTGTTCCTTATCTCCTCCCCACTCCTCTGAACTCCATTGAACTGTGTTTTCTGCAGCATTCGTTGCGCAAATTCTCTTCCCCCTTCCAATAAATTGTTTTTATGCAGGATTCTTTGCGCCGCGCTTAAAAAATAAAAAAATAGATTGCAGTTGATTGTTACTGCTTTGCATATATTAATACGGACTTTAAGGGGCTTGAAACCAATCCAGATTGGGTGGGGATTTCATCACCCTTCCCAAGACCATAGAAATCACAAAAAGCATATGCATTGACCATTGTTTAATTAAAAAATACTAGACTCAGCCCTAAGGACTTCACGCTCAATAGGACAGAGGACTAGTTACAGGCATCGGCCGTTTATCCTATCCTGACTTTGCGGTGTCTAGGCAAGTGTGTCCAAGGAAAGTGGTTACTTAATTAGGACCACTACTTACGTAGTGGGGAGCCTCCCACTTACCTAGCACTTACCTGCCCGCAATTGGCGGAGAAGAGGCGGTTTGAGGTCCTATTTCTAGCCCTTTGGAACAGTTAGGAGCTGTCTAGCTGACCTAGGTGACCCTAGATCTAGGTGTGATTGCGCTTATCTTGTTTGTGATTGCTTGAAGCCGTAAGTCCATACATATTTCTATAAAGCTCTTTCTAAAAAGATAAAAAAAACACAAAACCAAAAACTTTTATAAAAACTTGCTCTTTGTCGCCAAAATCCCACTTTTTTCACCCACCACCCATCGTATTTCTCCATTGACGTTTTCTTATCCGCACCTTCTCCGCTTTGACTATACTAAACTCGTTTAGTGTATGTCCGCTTGGACTCGAGACACTAGCGCCCGCCTAGTCCGCGTTACGTTAGTCGTTACCGACTACGCGATCGACTTAGACGTCGAAATTCCGTCCACGCCTCTTTCACCCTTACCTTTGCCGGCCAACTCCGACGTTGACCAGAATTCTTTTCATACATCTTCACCTTCACCATCACCAACCTCTTCTTCCGCGATGTCAGGATTTAATCCAAACATCCCTACAACTCCCCCGGGATTGATTCGACCTCCTATGGATGTGAATAACCCACCACCACCGCCTATCGTAGCGCCACAGCGAATCGCGCTCCAGGATCGTTTCTATCCCACCCGTTCTGCACTTCCCACCTGTCTTTCCCTTCCACCGGCCAATGGGGATAATTTTGAAATTAAGCCCCACTTCATTAACAAGCTTCCGAAATTTCATGGGCTTGAATCTGAAGATGCCTATATCTTCATCAACAAGTTCCAAAATGTTTGTGCCATGATGAAAACTACCCAGCTGTCAGATGATGCTATATGGCTACGGGTCATTCCGTTCACTTTGTGCGATCTTGCTGAAAAATGGCTGTATAGCACCGCTTCCCACTCCATAACCAGTTGGGACGAGTTTGTGAAAGCCTTTCTCAAGAAATTCTATCTGAATCATAAAACCGCAAGGATCCGTAACGAAATCAACCAATTCTCTCAGCTTCCTACTGAACCCTTCTGGAAGTGCTTTGACCGGTATAAAGACCTTCTTTTTCAGTGCCCTCACCATGGTATCGAGAAATGGCAACTTTGACAAAGCTTATACGAGGGCCTGAACCCAACAACCAAGCAGTTGTTGGAAACCATTTCACAGGGCCACTTCCTATCGAAATCTGATGAGGAAGCGTGGCAATTCTTCGACGACCTTGCGGAACAAACGCTTCAATGGGAGAGCACCATACCAACTTCTTCTTCTTCTTCTTCTTCTTCTTCTTCTTCTTCCACTTCTACTGGTCAGTCTAGGGTAGGAATTCACCAACTTGATGTCTCTATTGCGATGAAAGCTGAAATGGCTGCAATAACAAGAAAACTTGAAGCGATAGAGAGCAAATTTTCATCTCCTGCTCCTGCCTCTGTTATCCCCCTTCGTACCATTTGTGCCTGTTGTTCCGATCCTTCTCACTTAACCGAAGAGTGTCCTTACAATCCACCATCTCAAGGACAGGATCAGGTTAATGCTGCATTTCAGCAAAGACCAAGAAATGATCCATACTCTTCCACCTAAAATCCCGGTTGGAGGAACCACCCCAATTTCGCCTGGAATCAGAATCAGCATCAATTTCAAGGCAACAATTTCCAGAGGCCCTCTCCTCCGCAACAACAACCGCAACAACAAACTCAACATCAGTTTCAGCAGCCCTTCCATCCCCAACCTTTTCAAAATCAGACGAACAACTTTGCACCCAACAATTCTTTTCCGCAAAACAACTTTGTTCCATCAAACAACGATAAGGTTTCCTCGCTAGAACGAAGTCTGGAGGCGTTCGTTAAACAATCGACACAATCCACCGCCAACATCTAGTCGTCTATTCAGTCTTTGGTGCAACACACTGCTGCACACGGGCAAAGCATCAAGACCATCGAAGCCCAGATTGCACAGCTGAATGCGACGTTAAGCGAGTGAGAAAAGGGGAAGCTTCCATCTCAACCACTCCCAAATCCCGGTCACCCATATAATGTACATGTTTCTCTTGAACAACAGAACCCTAATGTGACTGCCGTGACTACATTGAGATCGGGAAGGATGCTACACAACAACATTGGCACAACAATTGAGGATAATGACACCCCGGCCGCTTCTTCTTCTTCTTCTTCTGAGCCTATTCTCCATTCTTCAAAAGGCTCTTCTTCTTCTTCTTCTTCTGCTCTGGACGGACCCATTTCTCACTCCACGAAAACACCAGCTCTGGGATCCGTTCCAACTCCACAATCTCCTCCACAAGCATTGGACTCAACCAATTTTTAAAACGTTCCATTTCCAAACCGGTTGAAGTCCAATAAACAAAATCCATAAATGGAGAAGATTCTGGAGTTGTTTAAGCAGGTTAACATCAACATTCCCCTTTTAGATGCTGTCCAACAAGTCCCGTCCTACGCGAAAATCTTAAAGGACTTGTGCACGAAAAAGAGGAAATCTCAGGTACCCAAGAAAGTTTTCTTGGCTAATGCTGTGAGTGATGCTCTTACCCAATCTTTACCGCAAAAACGGAAAGACCTTGGCTGTCCTACGATTTCTATTACCATTGGGGATAAGAACATCAACCGCGCACTATTAGATCTTGGTGCCAGTGTTAACCTGCTTCCGTACTCAGTATATGAGCAATTAGGTGTAGGAGAGCTAAAACCCACACACTGTACTCTCCAAATGGCTGACCGATCAATCACCCATCCTAGGGGTGAGCTAGAGGATGTGTTAATCAAGGTTGGGGAGTTCATATTCCCCGTGGACTTCATTGTATTAGACACACAGCCTGTAGCTAACCCCCGGAATCAAAATCCGGTGATACTCGGTCGTCCATTCCTTGTGACCTCAAATGCTGTGATCAATTGTCGAAATGGTTCGATGAATCTATCTTTTGGAAACATGACAATTGAACTCAACATTTTTAGGTTGGGGAATCAGCCCACCGAACCTAATGCACATATACTAGACGATTGCTCAATCCAGGAGATCACCCCAGAAGAGTGTGAATTCGAGGAGTTTTTGTTCGATCACGATAACCTTAACGCCACTAGTGCGTTCCTCTTCGAACCTGCTGCTGTTTCTGCGCCCGACAATGACTACGAGTGTTTCACTTTCTCGAACGATCTTAGCCACTCACCACCCGAGTTTGAATCCTTCGAATTTCCAGCTGAGTTACCGGAACCATCCAACTCGGTCGCTTACACTCGTTTTGAACCTTTGCTGGAATCCTTTGAGTTCGAGACCTTTTCACCAATCTTGCCTTCAATCGTTTCACCTCCAACGCTCGAACTCAAGCCTTTGCCGTCTTACCTTAAGTACGCTTACTTGGGTGAGAACGAGACCCTCCCTGTTATCATCTCGGCTTCTCTAGCTCAAGAGCAAGAGAAAGCCCTTCTTGCGGTCTTGCACAGCAATAGGAAAGCTTTTGGCTGGTCCATGGCAGACATCAAGGGGATTAGTCCCCTGATCGTTGAACATCACATTCATCTGATGGATGATGCCAAACCAGCCAGGGATCCACAAAGGCGACTCAACCCAGTCATGAAGGAGGCTGTGAAAAAGGAAATCGTAAACTGTCTGGATAGTGGTATCATTTACCCTATCTCTGATAGCCAGTGGGTTAGCCCCATTCACGTTGTCCCCAAGAAATCAGGCATAACGGTCATCACTAACGAGGCGAACGAGTTAATCCCTACTCGCACCCAAACTGGGTGGCGAGTATGCATCGATTACAGAAAACTCAACGCCGCAACGCGGAAGGACCACTTTCTGCTACCTTTCATTGACCAAATGATTGAACGATTGGCCGGACATGAGTACTACTGCTTTCTTGATGGCTACTCCGGCTATAATCAAATTCCCATCGCCAAAAAAGACCAGGACAAGACCACATTCACTTGTCCTTTCGGCACGTTTACATATCGTCGCATGCCCTTTGGGTTATGCAATGCGCCCGCTACCTTCCAGCGGTGTATAATGGGAATCTTCTCAGACATGGTGGAAAAATTCCTAGAGATCTTCATGGACGATTTCTCCATCTTCGGCGATTCCTTTAACGAGTGTTTGCTGCATCTCGACGCTGTCCTTACCCGATGTAAGGACAAGAACCTCGCTTTGAATTGGGAGAAGTGCCACTTCATGGTGCGCGAAGGTATTGTCTTAGGACATATCATTTCGGAAAATGGCATAGAGGTTGACAAAGCGAAGATTGAGGTCACTTCCAATCTCCCTCCTCCCAGATGCGTCAGAGACATCCGAGCCTTCCTTGGCCATGCCGGTTTCTATAGACGGTTCATCAAGGACTTTAGCAAGATTGCTAGGCCCTTGACTCTTCTACTGGCCAAGGACACGCCATTCGACTTCAACTCGAGCTGTGTGACTGCGTTCGAGTCATTAAAAAGCTCACTCACTTCTGCTCCCGTTGTTTCTTCACCTGACTGGACGCACCCATTTGAGATTATGTGCGATGCATCCAACTTTGCCATCGGTGCTGTCCTTGGACAACACATCAACAAGATTCCGCACGTAATCTATTATGCTAGCCGAACCCTGAACGACACCCAACTCAATTATACAACAACTGAGAAGGAATTCTTAGCTGTTGTATTTGCTTTAGAAAAGTTCAGGCCCTACCTCATCGGCTCTCCAGTCATTGTCTATACAGACCATTCTGCTCTGCGCCATCTTTTTGCGAAGAAAGATGCAAAATCTCGGCTGATACGTTGGATCCTCTTGCTTCAAGAATTTGACCTTGTCATCAAGGACAAAAGAGGATGTGAAAATGTAGTCGCCGACCATCTCTCACGAATTCTTTCTTCGCCGTCGCTTCAAATTCCGATCAACGACGTTTTTCTGGATGAACAGCTCTTGACAGTATCTTGCGAACCCTGGTTCGCAGATATTGTGAACTATTTGGCCACAGGGTTACTACCGACTGAATGGTCAAGTCAGGACAGACTTCGATTCTTATCCCAAGTAAAACACTTTTACTAGGACGAACCCTATCTGTTCAAGTAATGTCCCGACCAGATTATTCGTCGGTGTATTCCTGACGATGAATTCAAGAGTGTGCTGTCATTTTGCCACGACCAAGCATGTGGCGGGCATTTTGGCCCCAGAAAGACATCTGAGAAGATCTTGCAGTTTGGTTTCTACTAGCCACAACTCTTCAAAGACGCTTATGACTACTGCAAGACTTGCTCCCGGTGCCAACACTTGGGCCGGATATCCCGGAGGAACGAGATGCCGCTCCAACCAATCTTGGTTGTGGAGATTTTTGACGTTTGGGGGATAGATTTCATGGGGCCGTTTCCCAGCTCTTTCGGGAACTTGTACATCCTTCTCGCTGTTGATTACGTCTCTAAGTTGGTCGAGCCTGTGCCCAGCCAGACTAACGACAACAAGGTTGTCGTTAGGTTTCTTAAAGAAAACATTTTCTCCCGTTTTGGGCACCCCCGAGCGATCATTAGCGACAATGGAACTCATTTCTGCAATAAGACTTTCGAGGCCTTGATGCGGAAATATTCCATTAATCATAAGCTATCTACGCCGTACCACCCCTAAACCTGTGGGCAGGCCGAAGTTTCAAATCGGCAAATCAAGCAGATACTGGAGAACACGGTTTCCAAGAACCGTAAGGATTGGTCGTTGAAACTCACTGATGCCCTTTGGGCATTTCGAACCGCTTATAAGACCGATCATGGCATGTCTCCCTATCGGCTTGTGTACGGAAAGGCTTGCCACCTCCCTGTCGAAATAGAGCATCGCGCATTTTGGGCGATAAAGGAGCTGAATCTGTCTCTCGAAGATGCGGGCAGCCATCGGAAGCTGCAGCTGAACGAATTGAGCGAGCTTAGGGATGAGGCTTACGATAACGCGGTTGCCGTTAAGAACCGAACGAAGGTGTTTCATGATAAACACCTTTTGCGCAAAACTTTCGTACCTGGTCAACAGGTACTGCTTTACGACACCCGGCTACACTTCCATCCAGGAAAGCTCAGATCTCACTGGAAAGGGCCATATTTTGTGCGGAATGTGTATCCGCATGGCGCTGTGGATTATGAGAATCCAAAGGACGGTTCATTTTTCAATGTAAACGGACACCGACTTAAACCGTACCTTAGTGCCGAACCAACAGAGGAGCTCCTGGTCTTACAGGAGCCGGTTTACCCTACATAATCTTCCTCTGCCTACCACCAAACTTTGGTTATCCAGCCAAGAACAGTGGACACTGTTCCAAATAAGTTTGGGGGTATGTATATACCATTTTGTATATATTTGTGGATATTCTTTTCCATTTTTACTATTCTTCTTTTCTTTAAAAACAAAAACATAAACAAAAAAAAATTGTGTATATCTAACCGACAATTTTGACCCTTTAAATGATTTCTTCATGCAATGACAGTGAGGACACTGTCCAGTTCAAGTTTGGGGGTACGCTCGGTACGCATTTCTAACCTTCGCATTCATATGTATATTTTGCATCTGCATATTAAAATCCATAAAACCCATAAAAATCAGAAAATTTTCTAAAAACATAAAAACTTTTCTTTCAAGTTAGCTAGTGGGAGAACTCTGATTCAACATTTCAACGGTTTTGTTTGATAAGATAAGAATAACTAAATCTCATTTTTAGATTTTGAAAACCTGAAAGATAACTCTCCTTTGAAGTTAACTATAGCTGATATACGTCTTTACATCACACTACACGTGTCATGAGTTTTGGAAATTTGATGACAAGTCTTTTATGTCTAAAAAACTTTTAAATGGATAACTGATTTTCTGAGGATCAAATAGGTTTGTTCTGAAATAAGTAATATCAAGAATAGTTTATGAAGTGAAGCGAATATGAAGGAATGTTATTGATACCTTAATTGGAACTAATTCTGAAAAATAACCCATCTGTTGATTGGAATGATTACACACCTAACCCACTAAACACGTCTTTTATCCAAAAAAATAACTGAACTGCCGGTTATATCTCCGTTCACATTGAATCATCATGATTTTCACGCTAAAGTGTCTTTTGTTTTTGGGCCTAGGTAACTTGAGTAATTAAGTCCGCTGGGGTGTCTCTACACCTAATGCCCTAAAGCCAACTGGTTTGGGTGCATTGGCCCAAAGCTCGTTAAGAAGCCTAGAAAGTCCAGATTAAAATAAAGTCAAGCAAGTGTTCTCTCCGAGTTAAAATTCTTAACGGTTCTTTGTATGAGAATAATCTTGACAAAAGACAGGTTTTTATAAAAAATATTTCTAGCGGAGATATGAAGGTTTTATTCTATGATAAAGACTATTGCACGTTCATAGAGGTGTGTATGAAATGAAAACAAGAAAAAGGTGGAGTGAAAAATAAGACCTAGTTTCCTGTTAAGGAAGATAGAAATTCTGAAGTTGAAACCTTACTGGAAAACGAAACTTGAAAAAAGCTTAACTCTTTATAAAACTTATGTGATCCTTTTAAAATTGTTATCTGGGCTTTATTTTGTGACATGATGACTTTAACCGATCCTTCTGGAACTTAACGACACTATTTGCACTGCACGTAAAGACATTTAAAATCTTTAGTTAAATAAGAAGCGAGGTGTGAAAAATAAGGGTTCGATAGTCTAGACTTAGGATTATAGAATTGTTATTTTCTGAAATAAAATTTTAGGGGTTTGAATCATAGTTATTTTGCAAAACTAGCTTGACCGGATTTTGTGGGTACTATCCGCTGAAAAACCTCAGGAGACAACACTCCTCCTACAAGGGACACCTAGAGGTTTAACGGCTTGTTCAGCATGCTCAGTGCAATCGCATTCCCTGCGAAAGTGAGTTTAGGAATTTTTGTGAATAAATTGGCTTTGCTCGGGACGAGCAAATGATAAGTTTGGGGGTATTTGTTCATATCAGATTTTTGCATTTTTATATCGCCCAATTTTTATCACATTGCTTATCGGTAGGTACTCTTGAGCCGTGTTTGCTAGTTAATTGCAGGATACAGGTTCTCAGCTCTAAACAATGAAATTCATGGAAAAGCACGACAAATTCCGGATTACTGCCAACCACAGATAAAACACGGGTCTCCGCTCTCTATTCGTATGTTGTCACACACCATTTTAAGAGAAAAAATGGCAAATCGGTGTCATTTTCATGCACAAAGCTCAATGGCAACACAAGATCCAACATATCTACGCGGAGCTCAAGAAAAATCATGACAAAAGATCCACATCAAATCACCTTTTGATCTGCTGGAATCCTGGAAAAATTGTGAAGATTTTCTGAGAAAAAACATATACCACTCAGCAGACAACATCAAACCAGGGAACCCCATAAACCGATGGCCCAACTCCCTATTATAGCCACGGTTCCGCGGCATAAGCAGGCTTAGGCCGCGGAACCGCGGCCTGACTATGTCTTTAGTGGGTCGTATTTTATGGGCAGCTTGGTAATTGTATATAGAGGCAGATTTTTGCCTTAGGTCTCCAGGTTCCTGCCTATAAATAGTCCAGAACTTGCCAAAGCCAAGAATGCTTATTCTTGTATTTAGATTTTAGAATACATGTTGTTGTTCTTCTTCCTCTTCTCATCTCTTCTCCATTAAAACCTTGTAGTGAGCTTTTGTGAGTGAAGGATGAATAAAGAGTTCTTTTTGTTACCATGCTTGTCTTATTATTAATTATAATTGCTTGTATTTTTCATTTGCTAATCTAGTTGTTGTTATTTGTTGTTTGTTTCTTTCATGTTCTATTTTTCTTTATTCTTAAAACAACAATGATGCTTAAGCTTGATCCTTACCAAAGTGAGGTCTCAAATAGCTAGTTGTAATCTTCTAACCTCTTTCTTTCTACCTTCCTCCTTTGTTTTATTTTCCTTTTTCTTGTAATGGGTGAGTAGTTTTCATACTTGTTAGGGTAGGATAAGGAAAGTTTGAGAGAAGGAAATCTCTCTCACTCTTTTCTTGCCCAACATCTTAATTCGGACTCCCGTTAATTGAACCACAATCCGCTCCCCACGGCACCCTATCCTACATGATAGAGGTGATTCCTTTGTGAGACCGGTTGTGGTTGAATTAACCGGAGGTTAAGGCTAAGAGCCAAGAACGGACGGACAAGCACCAAAAGGAAGAACTTAAGCGTTGGAAAGCCTACCTTATACTCGCAAGTTCCTTCCTAGTCGTGATAATCCCCGTTGTTGCCGATTACCGTAACACCGATATTAAGAGTGGCAACGAAAGAAGTGAGCGACACCTAACTCAAACTAACCTAATCCTAACCCTAACAAGCTCTCTTTATATATCATTTTAGCACAAAAGTAATCTAAAAACAAACCTGGACATTTGGACTTAACTCGTTAAAGCACATAGAAAAAGATTCCCATCTCCCTGTGGACAACCCGTACTCAACCGGCTAGCTATAAGCGAAACCGTCCTGATTGCGGTAATAAACTAAGCACGCAAAAACCCTCCCAATCAGGCACCAGACGATAGGCCACGAACAGTAGGCAAGTAGATATCTTACTCTGCTAGAATTGGATGCACCGACACCTTCTAGACTTTGAAGGAGGAAATATTGACGATGGTATTTATGATTTGTGATTTGGTTATTCGATTATCACGTATCCGTCACTTTGGATTTCGGTATTTAGGGCGATCTATTCGCATGATTTAGTCTTAATGACTGAGTTCATGATATTTGTTTTCGTGCCCATGGTTGCACCTACTGGGTATTTATATTTTGTACATAGTTATTACACTTGAGCTATGCTTTATACACCGTTGTGTTGATTTATAATTTATGCACAGTATCGCACTTGATATCGTTTTGTGTCTTGGCTTCACATGTTTATGATTTCATGGATTTCACACGGTTGGGCTGATTTTGTGCAAATGGTACGCATTCGATTGGGTTTTTGCACTCGGTATAGTTCACATATGTTTGCAGTGCATTGATACGTATTTTGTGCACCACAGTTGCACCTGACTTCGTTTTGATGTCATTTGAGATATTGATTGTGATTTCATGCCTAGGGCATGCATATAAATATATGCATTAATGATAAATGGCATCCCCAAGCGGGAGCTAGCTCTTCGTGAATAGACGACCACAACCACCCAAGCAATATAATAAATGACGACGAAGGGCAAGGATCAAAACTCAAAGGAAACTCAAATCAACATGAAAAACCCATAATAATACAACGCGCGACTCTATGTCGAAAGAAAATACATCACTGGTCTGCTAAGTCAATAAAAGTACATGTCTGGTTGATGGAGTTACTAGATACAATAGAATGTAAATAAAATACAATGGTGGTCACGATGCAAGTGAGCCCACCTACCAAAGCAAATCACCCGCAAAGCCGTAACGAAACTTGTACGGCAAAACCTGCTTGAAACTATGGCACAACGTGAGTGAGTTGCCATGAGTAGAAAACATCACAGAGCAGAAATCGTATGTATGACTCATCCAAGGTCAATACGATCAAATATATATAAAATCTCAAATGATAAAGTCTGAAGCTTGAAAGGTGGCAAGGGTAAACATCTATACCAAAGTGTAATCCTATGTGCTCGTGTCGGTGCCTCAGATAGCAATAAATCATATGTATGAGATATGAATGTAATGTAATGAAAATAGAATACATGTAAATGAAGAAACGGTTTTCTTTGTTTGAGTGAGATTTCTGTTTATATAACACGAGGTATCATCAATGAAATCAACATAATCAGTGTCTAGCATCGACACAAAACATAAATCCCAATATCTCAATGTTCCAGGCTCCGGCTATCCGGACTGGCCTGTTTCATCAAATCTGAATACCTCAATATCTCAAATCTCAATATCTCAGGCTCCATCAGTCTGGATCGGCCCATATCATTAATCACACGACCACGAATGGTATCCTCCGGATATCCACCACACCAAACAATCACCAGTAGGCAGTCTGCCCCTGCCAGGCTCATCTTCCTCCATGAAATCACTCTCGTCCCGGGATACCATACCGGGTCCACCATGTACCCGATACGTTTCATACTACACCTCGAAATCGGGTCTCGAAATCCAACAGCTATCATGAAAACTCATGGTGGACGACTCATACATCATGAGAAAAGCGCAACTTGCATTTTAAAGAGAGAGAGAGAGAGAGAGAGAGAGAGGTTTATATATATTCTTGCGGTTTTCCCCCAAATCCTGAAATCTCATGAAAATCCGAAATTCAAAATCAAGAGTAAGGAAACAGTGAATATCAACATAAAACCCAAAAATACTGCATAACCAATGAATATATGAATGCATCTAATATCATCCAATAAGTGCAATAGTTAAACTAGCATATGAAAGCGATAACATATTGCAACTATCAGCTAGCAGGCTATGTCAATGAAATAATATTCACTAAAGTGTACGTGACATGGAAATTAACGATGATGATGTGTGTGAGCCGGCAAGCAAGTGTACGTGGAGCATATGCATCATCGGTAATTGTGCTGGTGTCCTGACAGCATGATCTCAATAATGGCAAATGAAAACACAATATAAGAATGCAAATGCGATGCGAACAACAATAAAATGCAGGAGCTGAATAATAAGCACAACAAATGAAGAATCTATATCAATATATATATATATATATATATATATATTTGTGTGTCATACAGTTTTGCCATTTGAAATAACACGAATCGTGGTGTTTAGAAAATAAGGGCTACGGTGTTTTAGGAAAGATGCGTCTTTTGAAAATATCCGTATAATCTCTTGGCCTGTCTTTAAAATACTCACGATTCATTAGTTTTGTATGACTCGAGTTTAGTCAGACATCTATAAGTAAACTACGGGACTAAACAAACAATCTAACCGAAAAGGTAAGGAAAAACTACCTAAATCTGAGTCGATACATATAAATAAAATAGTCGGTGATCCCGCCTCAATAGTATCTCATATGATACAATATACAATATGACATCCTCGAGTCAAGAGTGTGGATCTATCATCAATATATAGCTCGTACGTAAATCCATCGTACGGCATCCCAATCTGGGTACGGGTCAAATATCACATTCATCACATCATTTATCTGGTATCCTTATCATCATATCTCATGAATTGGGGTACTAATCTAAGTCTAGTACAAACTGATACCACCTGCATATATATGCGGGTATGAAAACACATGCCAAAGGCCCGCTAAAATCTCATGTTGTATCTCATAATACGAACCACATCATATCACCGATCTCATGGCACCATGCCCAATCTCATCGACTCATCTCCAAATACCATATACAATCCTCATCATCCATGTATAGGTATACGTATATATATATATATACACACATATAGTCCCATACCCATGTGTGTGTGTGTGTGTATATACATATCCCCATATACGCACAGGTAAATAAAATGAATGTGTGTGTGTGTGTGTGGGTGTATGCAAATCACTACCCTAGGGTTCACGACTAAACACTAACTTACAAGTACACTATACTAATCCAAATTCATTCCATATCACATCCGTATATGTGTATATATAATATAGGTATAACGCATTCGCGTTCTAATACGAAACTGCAGGGGTGCTATACGCCATCCACCCGACTTCCCCCGTAGATATATATCGACTCACCTTGCTTTCGCTTGCCGTTGTTGACGTCGCCATGCGCTTGCTTGTTATCTCGAAGTCCTCTTGGGGGCACCTACATGTCATAACATATCTTATAGCATTAAAACCCAATTGAAAATCAAAACGACACGCTAAAAGCCTATAGGTTAGAACCTATGGACTACGCTTTCAAAACCACCAAATAACACTCGATTTCGACGTACAAACATCAAGTGATCGAATACAACACAAATTACAAAAATCCAGAATTCACAATACGTAAAACAAAACCCCGAATCAAAACAACAACTCTTGAAAATAGTCCCAGATTTTACCCTTGGTCAACTCAGCCAATTTTGCATATATGGATGGTCTAATTTAAAGATACTGGAACCACAGAACACACAAGAACCGGTTCCAACCTACCCAGGCCACAATTTGCGGCCAAAGGGAATAAAATTGTCGCCAAGAAATGTCCAGGGGGTCTCAGGTTTCAGTTGTAGCTCCTAGGGTGCCTGCATGTATCACTGTGTTCGCTAAATAATTTTTCAGGTCCCCGAGTGTTAGCAAATTTCAAATTCCCTACAGAATTCCACAAAATACGGATATCGGGGATTTCTATGTTCGCGAATAGGGGTTTAAGTCTCTGTTTTAGTCCAAAAAGTTATCACTAAGGGGGTTTTAAGGTCACTATTACACTCAATTGAACATCACAACTCAAGCATTTCTCAAACCCTATCTTGGAATTTCCAAGCCTCAACAAACATCACTATATCGGTTTTAAGTTAACATGGATGCAAAAGCAAATGGAAATTCTAAACTAATGATGGAATAATTACCTCATTTTGCACTCATGAATCCCGTAGGGCACCAAAATCAAATTTTTCTTTGTCCAAAGTGTAGCTTGTTAGCTTGTGCACATTCTTTGTGATGTGGGGATGAGGTTTTGACGTTGTTTTGGTGTTGTTTTGAGAGGGAGAAGAGGAGGTGGAGATGGAGCAGCCATGGAGGAAGAATCAAGTGAGAATGATGAAGAGAATGAAGAGGGAAAGGAAATGGCCAAGTCAAAGGCGACCCCTCACCTCTCTCTCTCATGCACATCCCTCATTATAATATCCTTTTCTTTTTCTTTGTTTTCTTTTCTTTTCTTTTCTCTTTTAAAAATCAACAACCATGCATGATAAAATGAAGAAAAGACCATGATAAAAATGCAATAAGTGCTAAAAATGACATGTGCATTTCATGTGCACAAAACACGTTTAATGCACGATTAGCGATATTTAATCGCGATTAGCATTAAAATAATGTATATTAACTTATAAAATTTCATGATTTTCTTAAATCCAATAAAGCATCCTCATTTCAGTTCTGTAAATTTCCAAATTTTCCCCCATTTATCGGTATTTAATTATACCGCCTTATTAAAATATTCAATATAATGTTATTAAATTATAAAAATTCCCAAAAATAATATTATATTTTTCTGAAATGTTACAATCTTCCCCCCTTAAAGAAATTCAGTCCCCGAATTTAAATTTAAACTCCCCCAATTTTTAAGACATTTCAGTAAAAGATCAAGTCGATGGGGCTCCGAAACCATCAATACATAAAACGCATCGTAGCGCAATGCATGTGCATGAGCAATGAGTAGATAACTCAAAATCAAAACTCCGTCAAGCATCCCGCAATCATCGGAGTCATGGTGAAGACATAAATGTCAAATCCAAAACGAAACCAATATGATATACATCAAAACTATACATGTAACATCTGAAGGAAATGCATGCCAAATCTTTTTAAGTCGTTGTGCGATGTGTGTAACACTGCACAGTGGTGGACGCCTATCGTAAGAAATAACTATATATATATATATATTTCTGTATATCATTTGTTTATTATGCACGTCCCACCGTTTTGAAAACAATTTAGAAGGGTTTCCTTGTTTTAAATGTTTCGTGTCATATCAGACACGTAGGTAAATACTGAGACTATAGATCCCTTTTTGGAAATCCCTCCGATAACTATCAATGCATGCAAAATATATCCAGGTACTATCCTCTGACTGGTCCCGCTTAGTACTAAAATACGTCGTAACTATCATAAAAACAAACTGCTTCATAAGAAATCAATCCCAAAATGTGCATATGAAAGCTACGTGCGTCTGGTGCGCACGGAAATCAAATCCATGAATGTGCCATACATGTGCACGGAAACAACATCTAAGTGCATCGGGTGTGCATGAAACATCTGTCAAGGGCAACGGGTGTACCTGACAGCAATATCAGGCGTATCTGATATGCACCAAGAATCTCGATTTAGTGCATCTGGTGTGCACCAAAATCGCATCTCATCTCATGCGCCCAACATGCGCGAAAATCCAAATCTGGTATACCGTAGTACATAATCTCACAACTATGTGCATCAGCGTGCACAAAAGCAAATCAAAGTACTAAAAGTGCATGAAAATTATGCCGAAAGCATAAGTCAAATCATATGCATGCCCTAGGCATGAAATCACAATCAATATTTCAAATGACATCAAAACGAAGTCAGGTGCAACTGTGGTGCACAAAATATGTATCAATGCACTGCAAGCATATGTGAACTATACCGAATGCAAAACCAAATCGTGTGCATACCATATGCATAAAATCAACCCAACTGTATGAAATCCATGAAATCATAAACATATGCAGCCAAGGCATAAAACGATATCAAGTGCGATATTGTGCATAAATCATAAATCAAAACAACGGTGTATAAAGTATATCTCAAGTGTAATAACTATGCACAAAATATGAATACCCAGTAGGTGCAACCATGGTGCACGAAAACAAATATCATGAAACTCAGTCATCAAAACTCAATCATGCGAATAGATCGCCCAAAATACCGAAATCAAGTATGGCAGAATAGTCCCGCTCAAGCATATCCTCAAAAAAATCTTTGGCCAACTGTCGTGGTCCGTCATAACATGTCTCGTCGACGATGTCGAACTCTGGCCTGCTGGGTGTGCGTAATATGACCGCTCCTGGGTCCAAGTATTTTCGTAAATTATTCCAGAAAGGTCCTGTCGAGTGTTAGTTATATGTATGCCCTAGAGGCCATTACTGTACATAGGATGTATATTGTAGTGGATGCTGGGACATATATAGGGAGGACTTTCTTACTCGACATGATAGTATGCTATCTGGTTGCTCTTTACTTTAACGTGTATACTGATTGTCTCTCTGTTACATGTTGGTAAAGCCCTTAGGATCTGTACTTGACTACCTGGACTATGATGCGGATCATACTAGTGGGGACATGGTAGTCCATAAGTACATCCTTGAAAGTCCCTAGTCGTGGGTGTATCGAGACGGGGCATCGATATACCAGAGTAGACTAGCGTGTACCTTCTCGACCCATACAGATGGGCGATGGATGATCCCATATCCGTCGGTGTTTGACATCAGAGATGATATACGGGTGCTCAGTAGAGACTGGGTACACTGGACGGACTCGCCGAGAACTCCCAGATGGTATTATACCTCACGTCAAATGGCAGTTCTCAGGTGACACTGGTACAGAGTAGTCTGTTGACCCAAGATCGTCATAGAGTCTTGTGTGGTTCCCACTGTGCTTTGATTTCCATCTTACCACGTCCAAGAGGGCGTGCAAAACGGTGGTTTTTGGGTACAGTCCCGAGTCACATGGAGGCAATGAGCGATAGGAGGGGATTCGTCTCTCCCGGTATAGGGAGTTGATGTTGCGCTATGTTCGATTGGCTATAACAGGAAATCCCTGGCCAGGGTTGCTGAGATTTACTGGTAAGTGTTACCAGTAGTATCTCGAATTGTTATAGACCTCATATCGACACGACTTATCAAGCTATTGGGGTCTGACGTTTACCACCCCTAGGCGAGATATGCGACATATCAGACGATCAGACCGGACTGTACGGTAGTGTTACTGGTCGGATTCGCTGGAGTGTGAGCGGGATTGCTCGTCGATCTTCAGATCGCTCAATACCCGGGTGGCCGTTACGTTTAGCAGACCGCTTGCGGCTTGTGGATGTTTGATATGATCATCATCCGCTGCCGGCGTATTGACGAGTCTTTAGAGTCCTACACAGAGGTTTCCTGGCTCAAGCGAAACGAAATAGGAGCGCATATGAGATATGTGCGGGACCGAGAATAATGCGTGTATGTGATACCGTATTTCATTCTCGCGATGTGACATTGTTCAGTTATATGCGATATAGCCGGGTTATCGGATCAAGTGTTGATTCGATAAGTTGTTACTGAAGATACCAGTCGGTTATGTGCGACATGACCGGATCATTGAATCAAGTGTTGATTTAGTGATTTAATGCATAATTATATATTTGATATATTACTTTGCATTAACTAGTATCGGTTCACTTTGAATGGATTTTCTCACTCGGATGTGCACATTGTATATTCGATATAGTTTTGTGCACTTGATTGTATCATGTTTGATGATACATGTTATGCTAGGGTTTTAGTGTAAAGATCAAACCATGGTTACATAATAATGGTTAGGGTTTTGTTTTTGATTTCCTTATTTATATATATTAATCTTTTTCTTTTTGGAAAAAGAATTAGCAAATGAGAAAATGGTGGCTATTTTTGTTTTATTCATGAAGTTTCATGAACACTTTGACTTAGTCACCATTTTGTCTCATGCTTAACCCTAACCATTCATTTGAACCTTAGTTAGTTCTCTACACTTAACCATGGTAAATGTTATGATAAGGATTGATTTTCTTTTCCTTTCTAATTATTCTTATCACAACAATTACCATCTTCTTCTTCTTCTTCTTCAAGAAGAAAGCATACTTCATCAATGGTGATTTGAGCATAAGAGTGAGAAATCCAATTCTAAATTGAACCCACTTCCTATTTCTTCATCCTCTACCTCTTGCCAAGTAGTAGAGTGTGTTTCCTTCACAAGTTTCATAACTTGGTGAAGTGGGAGCTTGATCTTGCGATGCCTCGACGTAGATCATCTTCGGCATGGACATCGATGACCTAGCTCGCCTATTCTCCGACGGAGCCAACACTAGAGCCCGGATTTCGTTTTGGACAACGGAGAGGACTTCATTGCGGAGCCGTGGAGGTGGAGCACCGGATCTACAAAGGATGTATTTCCGTATTCTCTTAGTTAAGTGTTAACTAGATTTCTTTTTCGCCTAGTTTTCTAGCCAACGATCCGTAGTCGGGTCTCTCGGCACCTAGATTTTTTGAAAATGGCATGGTTGATGCCTTGTGAGACCTTATTAGGGTGCCTAGGAACCCTACATCGAGGTCTCTCCCAAATCTCGTTTCTGTCGAACTGCCCGGAAGTCATCGTCCTTTACTAAATCTATTTCTTGTTTCAGAACGGCTGCATACTCATCACGACTCCTTCTAGAAGCAATATCCATATATAACGCCTCTGTATGCGTGTCACATCTCTGATGTCGGTGGAGTGGAACGTCATCTCGTCAAAATCTCGTACGAAACTCATACTCCACTTTTCTCTAATGTCGACTGCTTCGGACTCTTCTCATGGTGGCTGCATGGACTGCGCTCCAACGGCTATACTCGTATTTGGAGTCTCCCAAGCAATGCATCCCATCACATAGCAACCGAATGAAGTCGAACTATTCGATCGATTCGTCAAAACCTCATAATCCTCTAAGAGCTCAAGATCTTGGGTACAGTTTAATGGTATCGAGTACATACCACAGCACCGGTGGACCGTCTGTTGAAGGGCAAACCCAAGCCTCACTAACGGCACCGCGGAACTGCCGCAAACCCTAAGGTTCAAAGGCTTTCACATGGTCATTATGTCGAGTTAGGGTTTCATTCTTCTAGAGGGTCTGTAGAATCACTTGCATGTTTTCTCTAAATACCTTAAACTTGAAAAATGGGTTCCTGACATTCGATCATCTCTATCGACTCCCAACGTATCTGTGCGACGTCATCTCTAGCTAGAATCAATCAATCTGATGACCTCGCATCGGGGTAAGCGAATGAACCATATGTCCTAGTCATTCATCCTCGGGTGACTAGCGATCTTATATCATATCTCTATGTATAAACTCATGCTGCAACAGCTCCAACCATCTGGGCGATATCTCGTCATTCACAGCAGCAACTGGCTCATTCGTCTGCACGCAAAATAGTGCCTCAATAATCAAGAATAGTCGATACATTAATGGTCATCACATTCTTGCTGGTCTTTAGCAGTAGCCCAATCCTCTGGTGCTGATCTGCACGTCCGAGAAATCTCGTAAAAGCGATCCATCAAACGCTCATGGCGCAAAAACATAATAAAACGACACGTCTATGCAAATCGTATGTCCCTGGAATCACGCCCTGGTCAGTCCTCGTTCGTGACGAGCTCGTGCTGACCGCAACTCTATCCGTAGCTCTCTCTGCCTGTATAATCATGGCAGCAAAACCATGAACCAATATCGATGAGGATAGATCATGAATGAATATAATGTTGTGCAAGAAAATGTACATCCTAAGGCTTCTTAAGCGGAGTAGCGTATCGTAAGTATGCCGCGGAACATACACACTGTACGCCACTCTCCTTATGTCACCTACTCTATCAACCAAGGTCAACCTACGCAACGAAAGTTCGGGTCTAATACCCCCTCGACTAAGTCTAAGTTCCGTAAGGTCAAGCCTAGATTCCGTATATATACAAACGCCCTAGGCTCCGCATAGTCAAACCTAAACTCGAACCAAGGCTAACCTAGCGCTCTGATAACAACTTTGTCACGACCCGGAAATGGCACGTGATTGGCACTTGAATCATATGAAGTCTATAGGGCTCCATCTAATTCAAGTAAGCCATAATCCCAGAAATCTAAACCATTTTTAAATAAAGTGTTTTGATAAAATATGCCGAATATGCGTTTTTTAAAACATCAGGTCTTTTCTGAAAATTTCGGCAGAGTTTCCATTGTAAATACTAGCCCCGAACGGGGTACAACATGATAAATATATGCATCAATGATAAAAGGCATCCCCAAGCGGGAGCTAGCTCTTCGTTTATCGATGGCCACTACCACGCAACCAATATAATATACAACGCCGAAGGGCAAGGATCAAAACTCAAAGGAAACTCAAATCAACATGAAAAACCAATAATAATACAACGCGCGACTCTAGGTCGAAAGAATATACATCACTGGTCTGCTAAGTCAATAAAAGTACAAGTCTGGTTGATGGAGTTACTAGATACAACTGAATGTAAATAAAATACAATGGTGGACACGATGCAAGTGAACCTACCTACCAAAGCAAATCACCCGGAATGGAAGCAGTGTGCCAGCAAAGCCGTAACGAAACCAGTACGGCAAAACCTGCAAGAAACTGTGGCACAGCGGGGGTGAGTTGCCGACTCGTGAGTAGAAAATATCACAGAGCAGAAATCGTATGTATGACTCATCCTAGGTCAATACGATCAAATATATATAAAACCTCAAATGATAAATTCTGAAGCATAAAAGGTGGCAAGGGTAAACATCTATACCAAAGTGTAATCCCATGTGCTCGTGTCTGTGCCTTAGGTAGCAATATATCATATGTATGATGTATTAATGTAATGTAATGAAAACAGAATACACGTAAATGAAGAAACAGTTTCCTTTGTTTTAGTGAGATTTTTGATTATATAACATGAGGTATCATCAGTGAAATCAACATAATCAGTGCCTAGGATCGACACAAAACATAAATTCCATTATCTCAATATCTCAGGCTCCGACTATCCAGACTGGCATATCATCAAATCTCAATACCTCAATATCTCAAATCTCAATATCTCGAGTTCCGTCAGTCCGGATTGGCCTATATCATCAATCACACGACCACGAACGGTATCCTCCGGATATCCGCCGTGCCAAACAATCACCGGTAGGCAGTCTGCCCCTGCCAGGCTCATCATCCTCCATGAAATCACTCTCTCCCCGGGGTACCATACCGGATGCACCATGTACCTGGGACGGTTCATACTACTCCTCGAAATCTAACAGCTATCATGAAAACTCACGGTGGACGACTCATACATCACGAGAAAACCGCAACTTGTATTTTAAAAAGAGAGAGAGAGAAGTTTATATATATTCTTGCGGTTTTCCCCCAAATCCCGAAATCTCATGAAAATCCGAAATCCAAAATCAAGAGTAAGTAAACAGTGAATATCGGCAAAAAACCCCAAAATTCTTCATAACCAACGAATATATGAATGCATCTAATATCATGCAATAAGTGCAATAGTTAAACTAGCATATGAAAGAGATAGCATATTGCAACTATCAGCTAGCAGGCTATGTCAATGAAATAATATTCACTAAAGTGTACGTGACATGGCAATTACCGATGATGATGTGTGTGAGCCGGCAAGCAAGTGTACGTAGAGCATACGCATCATCGGTAACGGAGCTGGTGTCCTGAAAGTATGATCTCAATAATGGCATATGAAAACACAATATAAGCATGCAAATGTAATGCGAGCAGCAATAGTATGCGGGAGCTGAATAATAAGCATAACAAATGAAGAATCTACATCAATATATATATATGTGTCATATAGATTTGCCATTTGAAATAACACGAATCATGGTGTTTAGAAAATAAGGGCTACGGTGTTTTAGGAAAGATGCGTTTTTTGAAAATATCCGTATAATCCCTTGGCCTATCTTTAAAATACTCACGATTCGTTAGTTTTGAAATAGGTATGACTCGAGTTTAATCTGACATCAACAAGTAAACTACAGGACTAAACAAACAATCTAACCGAAAGGGTAAGGTAAAACCACCTAAATCTGAGTCGATAGATATAAATAAAATTGTTGGTGATCCCGCATCAATAGTATCACATATGATACAATATACAATATGACATCCGCGAGTCAAGCGTGCGGATCTATCATCAATATACAGCTCGTACGTAAATCCATCGTACGACATCCCAATCTGGGTATGGGTCAAATATCACATTCATCACATCATTTATCTTGTATCCTTATTATCATATCTCATGAATTGGGGTACTAATCTAAGTCTAGTAAAAACTGATACCATCTGCATATATATGCGTGTATGAAAACACAAGCCCAAAGGCCCGCTAAAATCTCATGTCATATCTCATAATACGAACCACATCATATCACCGATCTCATGGCACCATGCCCTATCGCATCGACTCATCTCCAAATACAATATAAATCCTAATCATCCATATATATATATATATAGTCCCATACCCATGTGTGTGTGTGTGTGTGTGTATATACATATCCCCATATACGCACAGGTAAATAAAATGAATGTGTGTGCGTGCGCGTGTATGCAAATCACTACCTTAGGGTTCGCGACTAAACACTAACTTACAAGTACACTATACTAATCCAAAGTCATTCCATATCACATCCGTATATGTATATATATAATATAGATATAACGCATTCGCGTTCTAATACGAAACTACGGGGGTGCTTTACGCCATCCACCCGACTTCCCCCGTAGATATATATCTGTTATTTATGCGTATGCCCTAGAGGCCATTACTGTACATTGGATGTATATTGTAGTGGATGCTGGGACATATATAGGGAGGACTTTCTTGCTCGACATGATAGTATGCTATCTGGTTGATCTTGACCTTAACGTGTATGCTGATTGTCTCTCTGTTATATGTTGGTAAAGCCCTTAGGATGTGTACTTGACTACCTGGACTATGATGCGGATCATACTAGTGGGGACATGGTAGCCCATAAATACATCCTTCAAAGTCCCTAGTCGTGGGTGTATCGAGACGGGGCATCGATATACCAGAGTAGACTAGCGTATACCTTCTCGACCCATACAGATGGGCGATGGATGATCCCATATCCATTGGTGTTTGACATCAGAGATGATATACGGGTGCTCAGTGGAGACTGGGTACACTGGACGGACTCGCCGAGAACTCCTAGATGGTATTATACCTTACGTCAGATGGCAGTTCTCTGATGACACTGGTATAGAGTAGTCTGTTGACCCGAGATCGTCATAGAGTCTTGTATGGTTCCCACTGTGCTTTGATTTCCACCTTACCACATCCAAGAGGGCGTGCAAAACGGTGGTTTTTGGGTATAGTCCCGAGTCACATGGAGGCAATGAGCGATAGAAGGGGATTCGTCTCTCCCGGTATAGGGAGTTGATGTTGCACTGTGTTCGATTGGCTATAACCGGAAATCCCTGGCCAGAGTTGCTGAGATGTTCTGGTAAGTGTTACCTGTAGTTTCTCGAACTGTTATAGACCTCATATCGACACGACTTATCGAGCTATTGGGGTCTGACGTTTACCACCCCTAGGGGAGATATGCGACATATCAGACGATCAGACCGGACTGTACGGTAAGTGTTACTGGTTGGATTCACAGGAGTGTGAGCGGGCTTGCTCGTCGATCTTCTGATCGCTCAATACCCGGGCGGCCGTTACGTTTAGCAGACCGCTTGCTGCTTGTGGGTGTTTGATATGATCATCATCTGCTGCCGGCGTATTAACGAGTCTTTAGAGTCCTACACAGAGGTTTCCTGGCTCAAGCGAAACGAAATAGGAGCGCATATGAGATATGTGCGGGACCGAGAATAATGCGTGTATATGATACCGTGTTCCATTCTCGCGATGAATGTATCGATTGGTTGTATGCGATATAACCTAGTTATCGAATCAAGTATTGATTCGATAAGCCGATACATAGGATACTAGTCGGTTATATGCGATATGACCGGATCGTTAAATCAAGTGTTGATTTAATGATTCAATGTATAATTATATATTAGATATATTACTTTGTATTAACTAGTATTGGTTCACTTTAAAGGATTTTCTCACTTGGATGTACAAATTGTATATGTGATATACTTTTTGTGCATATTATTGTATCATGTTTGATGATACATGTTTACTTGGTTAAGTGTAAAGAATTAAACCATGGTTAAACTTATGATTAGGGTTTTATTTCCTTTTCACATTTATTTATCTATTTATTCATTTTGGAAATAAATAAAAAGCTTAAAGAGAAAATGTTGGCTAATTTTGTTTCATATTGAAGCTTCATGAAGCTTTGACCAAGTGACCATTTTTGTCTCATGCTTAACCCTAACCATTCCTTTCAACCATGATTAACTCTCTACACATTACCATGGTTAATATTATGATAAGAATGGTTTTATTATTCTTTTTCAAAGAACTTATCATAATATTATCATCATCTTCTTCTTCTTCTTCAAGAAGAAAACCTAGACTTCATCAATGGTGATTGATGAAATAGAGTGAGAAATCCAATTCTAAAGTCTACCCACTTCCTATTTCTTCATCCTCTACCTCTTTCCAAGTAGTATAGGGTGTTTCCTTCACAAGTTTTCATGACTTGGTGAAGGTGGAGCTTGATCTAGTGATGCCTCGACGTAGATCATCTTCGGCATCGGTGTCGATGAACTAGCCCGCTTTTTCTCTGATGAAGCCGATGCAAGAGTCATGGTTAGATTTGGACAGCGGAGAGGACTTCATCGCGGAGCTATGGAGGTGGAGAAACGGATCTACAAAGGTTGTATGTTCGTTTACTTTTAGTTAAGATGTTAACTAGCTCGTTTTGTCACCTAAAAATCTAGCAACGATCTTGTTAGGGTTTCTCGGCACCGTTAAAATTTGAAATTGGCATGGTTGATGCCTTATGAGACCTCTTTAGTGTGCCTAGGAACCTTTCATTGGTATCAGAGCCTAGCTAGAGCCTTAGGCGAAGTCTAGACGGAGTTTGAAGTCCGATCGAACCGAAACCCCAATATTTCCACGCTCTCTGGATTTTTTCTGAAAAAGCGGTTTTTTCCAAATTAAAAATTGTTAAAAAATTCAGCAGGAAATTCTAAGAATTACGGTGCAAAAATTACCTAATGATCTGTCTAAAGCGCGGCGGAACCGCGGCATTAGCCGCCTATTGCGGCGGTTCCGCGCTCATTTAGTCTCTTCATGCATTGAATTTTGCACAGTAACTCGTACTTTTCAGTGCTGGTTTTCCTGGGAATTTTTAATATTTATTCAAGAGTTGAAATTTCTGGGTTGTATTGTGGAATTCGTGGATTCGATCGGAGTATCAGATTTTGTCTCTGTGGCTTTCCGGATATTTTAGAATATGTTAAAAAGTTCGACCGGATGTAAATACCCAATCTTTCCCCTGCCGGGAAATTTCCAAGTGTTGGATTTTTCCGTGGTTTAAAGACGTTCTAAGTAGTGCAAGTAACGCGATGGACCCTCTAGAAGACAACAAACCTTAACTCGATTATGTGACCGTCTTGAACTGCCCTTTGAACCTTCGGGTTTGGGGCAGTACGGCGTGCCACATGTGAGGCGTTGGCTTGACCCTTCTACGGCTGGACCGTTGGTACTGAGGCACGAACTGAATGTTTTTAGACTTGTTTCATGTGTTGATCTGTATCGGGAAAACTTGGGAGTTTGAATGTTCGATCGGAAAGTTTAACATTTTCTAATTATCTGGAATGGGATACAATAATTGGAATTCACAATAAGTTATGAGATAACTAAATGAATGTTATAAACATAGCAGTTTAGTCTCACTTGATCGGTTGCTACGGAATTTTGATGTGATCAAAAGTCCGTCGCAATCACGTAGCGTACGCGGATACTCGCCGGGTAAACTTAATAGACAGCCTCACTCAATAGCCCCGACCAAGTGACTGTAGGAGAACCCCATAGCTGAAAGCATCCGTTCCGGTGCTCGCGGCAGCGGTGTTCCGCCTTGGTGCACTTCGTCGACGGTATCGGCGGTGCGGCCGTCTACTGAAGTTTGCGACGGGCATTCGATCAGGATGTCGGGAATCTTGTTGAATTGCCCGACTTGATATTGAAAAGAGTTTTCGATAATGAGACTAAAATGCGGGGTTTATAATTGTTAGGCATGCGATGTCTAAGGAATTCATTTGATTAGGCATGCGATGTCTATGGAGGTTGCGGATTCCAACTGTTGTAGCTTTACACTTTCTTTTCTGTGACCGTAAGTGTAATATGTGATATCGCCGGTTTCGTTGCTATATGTCAACGACAATTGGGATGGACATATTTACTTACGTTGATGACATGTGATGTTATGTGTTGCTGGATATGTTATATTGGATCGTCGTGTTTGAATAGCCGGGGGTTTTTATGTGAGATGAGTGTTTTTCATTTTCATTCATGTTAAAACTTATATGTAATATTCTTTTATTGGGGCACTTCCAGGTTGCGGAAGATGTCACCCTTTGTATATTATTTTCTTTTCCGCACTAGGATAGACCCAAGGAGGGGAGCACAAGTAACTAGGTTCTGGAGTCCAGTGGGAGACCAACTCGAGGAGTCGAGTCCGGGTCTCCTAACTCTAGAATTGGTAGGGTTGCTTGCCGCTCTTGTGGGGGTCTAGGGGTGTGGGTTTGGCTATTCATCGCGACCGTGGAATCCATGTTTTATACTGGCTCGTATTGAAAACACGGACGTCCTAGTATATCCAATATTTCATATGTTTCTTCTGCTGCGATATCTGTGATGTGATCATGTGATATGTTCTGTGATGGATACTTTATATAGTATATATGATATATTAAATAGGCGTTACTTATGTTTTACACCCGCGCTAGCCCTGCCCCGCTCTGCCGTTAGTTACCTAACCTAACGGTGCACGAGGGGACATCGAGGGCGAATGCGGATGGCATAAGTGTACGTCGTATTTATCTGTGATGTTTAGGTGGTTAAATGATGGGACTTCATTAATATGATTAATGAAATAAAAGAAACCTAAAGATGTTGTGGAATTGAATTTCAAAATAAAACAGGTAGCTACAGTTCTTGCTTTGCACAGCGGTATATATGATATATCCTGCACCTTATTCGATAAGGAAAGGACCGAGATCCCTTCACCGGGAGTGACTCCTTTAGCAATAACTGGCAGATGCTACACACTCGGTTTGTCTTTTGATTGCTTTTAAGAGTTTCTGCTTTGCACAGTGATATATATGATATATCCCGCACCTCATTCGACGAGGAAAGGACCGACGATCCCTTCACCGGGAGTGACTCCTTTAGCAAAACTAGAAAAGCCTAAAAAACACTCCATTTCAAAATTCATTCGATCCTACAACGATATCAAGTTCATTACGCAATAGGTTTTCAGAAAAACCTGTCGTAGCCCTCCGTCATTTCAGATAAGTAGTAGTTAGTATTCGTGCTGCGTTTGTTGGCCTTTGTCAAGGCGTAGTGTGCGGTAGCTGACTGGTGCTTATCTGTTTATGCATATGATGCAGATTGGATTAGGGTAGTCGTGCGACCTTGTTGGCCTTTGTCAAGGGCCGTGCGGGTGGGTTTATTTCAATTAGGAAATGACGGGTTGAACTTGACTAGCATCCTATGGTTTGTTGGCCTTTGTCAAGGTCATAGAAGGTTAGGGGCAAAATATTATCGGGAATTTCAAGTGTTGAAATTTGCAATGAGATTGCATACCTTCTATGAGATAGTTGGATCCCGATACCCGCTGCGAGTAAGAGTTACTCCTGGGAGAGTTTTATACATTACAATTAGCCGATCAAGTAGGTGTCTAGAAAGGTGTCAACGGGGTTACGCCTCTGGGAAAACGAGGTTTACATTAATTAGGTTCGTGCGAAAGCACGGGGGACCTCCCTCAAAGTACCGACACTGGCCTGGCTGAAAGATTGGCGAACTTGTAGTGTGTAATTAATCCCGGCTAGTCTTTCCTTTTAGGGTTTGAAGGAAGATTTGATAAAAAGCAGTGGGAGCCATCCTGATTAGATAAAATAATAACCAATCTGATCTTGCAAGAGCGCACGCTGAGTGTTTTCTTCTCTCTCTCTCCTGATAGCGACCATATCACGCCTTAATCAAGATAATAATACGGATTATTGACCGAACCCGCTTGTTTTAACTGAACTGGGGAACGTTGGTCCCGCTCCAACTTATAATTGTTATAAGACAGAGTAGGAAATTGGGGATTACCAGAATTCCCGTGCCGCCCAAACGAAGAGAGTGCATGCTGATGCATCATCTTCGGGTGTGTTCATTACAGAGAACTGTTTCTCAGTATCCTTTACGTCCTGGGTATGTGATACCAGATCAGGATCCCAGATATGTAATCTGTTACATAGGGCTACAGAAAGGTAGAGGACTGAGAACGGGTGATAAGTTTCATGAGGCAGAAAACGGGGCAAGAGTTGCAGCCAAGTCTGTTGGTCACTGTCACCCTGTATTACCAATACATTGATTCTGAACGAATGTTATTAGATACCGGACCTGATATACAAAATCATATCAGTCTCTTTATTAGTAAAGAAAGGATATAATTTTGTATTGTTGGATAATGTTTTGAACATTTCCTATATCAAAAGTTGATCGGTTCAGGCACGTTATCTAAAAGCGTTGATGTTCAAAATCAAACTACAGTTCTTTAGTATACGGAACACACACAAGAGGAAGAGTTCAGAAATGAACGAATCCTTCTTGTGGCATTGTCGACTAGGTCATATCAATGTGACCCGACTAGCTGAAGTTACATAAAGATGCATATTTAAATGAGTTTGAATTTACATCTTGTGAAACTTGCCAGTCATGTCACAGAGATAAGATGACCACAGCTCTGTTTATTGGAAACAGAGAAAGAGTTAATGAACTCTTGGGATGATACATGTTGATGTATGTAGGTCCCCTGTCTACATATGCCAAGACTGGTTCTTTGTACTTCATTACATTCTCTAATGATCTTTCGAGATTCAGACCTATGTTCCTGTTGAAACATGAGTCCGAACCTTTTGAGATATTCACAAAATATAAGTTAGAAGTAGAGAACTAATACGGGTATAAGTATTATGTCCTTTGATGTGATCAGGGAGGAGAATACTTGAGCACGGAATTCCTGGACTATTCTAAAGGAGAATGAGATTCTCTCTCAGCATTACTCCTCCATATACACCATAGCACGATGGTATATCAGGGCGGAGCAGATACACCCTATTTGATATGGTGTGCTCTATGATGAGTACTGCTGAGTTACCTTTTTCCTTTTGGGAGTTATGCACTTATGAAGTTGCATACCTATTGAATAGGGTTCTAATCAAATCAGTTGCCTACCATTTCATATGTGATATGGAAAGGGAAGAGCCCATGTCTTAAGCTAGTTAAGATTTGGGGTTGACCGGCCTATGTCTGAAAGCAGAATCCGGACAAGCTCGAAGCAAAGTCTATAATGTAGAACTGGAAAGGTTCCAGCTATACAAACTGCAGCTGATGATTTGATAGAACCAAAGGATTCAGTAGATTCCAACGAACCTCAGCCTTTCCGCCGATCTAGTAGGGTTCCTCACCCACCTGAGAGATACTTCTGTTTCTCTATGACAGTGGGAGCGAGGATTGCATCATGAGATGATGACCCAACTAGCTTCGAGCTGGCCATCGAGAGTAAGACTCTGTAAGAATGGCTGGATGTTTATCGATCTGAGATGGAATCCTTATACACCAACAAAGTATGGACTTTGGTTGCTATATCTGAAGGGTTAAATCCCCATCAGGAGCAAGTATATCTTGAGAAGATTACTTGGTGTAGATGGAAAAGTTGAGACTTTCAAAGCTAGACTTGTTAAAGTTTTTCGTCATCGACCAGGCGTGGATAATGATGAAACCTTTTCCAGTGGCTATGCTTAAGTCCATCCGGATCCTACATGCCACGGCTACATACCATGACTACGATATCTGGTGGTTGGGTGTCATGACAGCTTTTCTAAATGATGTTTTAGAAGAGAGCGTCTATAAGTACACAGCCAGAGGGCCTCGTAGACAGTGGGAGCAGCGGAAACGTGTGCAAGATGCTTTATAGGATAAAGCAGGCATCGCGGAGTTGGAACATCTGTTTTGATGAAATAGTCAAAGAGTTTGACATCATCAAAATGGTAGATGAACCTTGTATATACAAAAAGGTAGTAGGGAGTATGGTGATGATCCTCGTAGAGTACGTGGATGACATACTCTTGATAGGGAAAGAGTTTCCTATGCTACGCTCGATCAATCTCCGCCTATCACAATGATTCTCCACATAGGATCAAAGTGATACCTACTAAATCCTGGGTTTTGGACCTATGAGATAGATCTAAATGGATGTTAGAATACTCACTAGCTGTAGTGAGATGGTATCAATTGATCCTGGGAAGAATCACTGGAAGTGTTCCAGGGTGATAAAGACGACTGAGTGTCAGTCACAGGCATTGTCTTTACCCTCAATCGAGGGACGATGTGTTGGAAGAGTTCCAAGCTAGATACCGTGACATACTAGACGATAAAGGCAGGATACATCGCTACTTAAGATGCTACCAAAGAGGCAGTCTGGGTGTATATTGGTTCATGAGATGAACTACGTTCCTAATATTGTGAGACAATGGAGTTGTGACTTATGCCAAGGAACTACGGTCCCATCAGTGATCCAGACATATTCTAAGGCAGTGTCACCTGATCATGGAGATGCTTGATCTCCAAGAGATCGAGGTTTGGAGAGTAGACTCAGAGGACAACACAGCGGATCCACTCACAAAGGCCTGTTCCCAGAGAGAGATTTTTATGGGATGGTTGAGTATGAGATACTACAACCACTGCTATCAGATGGCCCTAGTGAAAGTGGGAGATTGTTAGTTATATGCATGCCCTAGAGGCCATTACTGTACATTGGATGTATATTGTAGTGGATGCTGGGACATATATAGGGAGGACTTTCTTGCTCGACATGATAGTATGCTATCTGGTTGATCTTGACCTTAACGTGTATGCTGATTGTCTCTCTGTTACATGTTGGTAAAGCCCTTAGGATGTGTACTTGACTACCTGGACTATGATGCGGATCATACTAGTGGGGACATGGTAGTCCATAAGTACATCCTTCAAAGTCCCTAGTCGTGGGTGTATCGAGACGGGGCATCGATATACCAGAGTAGACTAGCGTATACCTTCTCGACCCATACAGATGGGCGATGGATGATCCCATATCCATTGGTGTTTGACATCAGAGATGATATACGGGTGCTCAGTGGAGACTGGGTACACTGGACGGACTCGCCGAAAACTCCCAGATGGTATTATACCTTACGTCAGATGGCAGTTCTCTGGTGACACTGGTACAGAGTAGTCTGTTGACCCGAGATCGTCATAGAGTCTTGTGTGGTTCCCACTGTGCTTTGATTTCCACCTTACCACATCCAAGAGGGCGTGCAAAACGGTGGTTTTTGGGTACAGTCCCGAGTCACATGGAGGCAATGAGCGATAGGAGGGGATTCGTCTCTCCCGGTATAGGGAGTTGATGTTGCGCTGTGTTCGATTGGCTATAACCGGAAATCCCTGGCCAGGGTTGCTGAGATTTACTGGTGAGTGTTACCTGTAGTTTCTCGAACTGTTATAGACCTCATATCGACACGACTTATCGAGCTATTGGGGTCTGACGTTTACCACCCCTAGGGGAGATATGCGACATTTCAGACGATCAGACCGGACTGTACGGTAAGTGTTACTGGTTGGATTCACAGGAGTGTGAGCGGGCTTGCTCGTCGATCTTCTGATCGCTCAATACCCGGGCGGCCGTTATGTTTAGCAGACCGCTTGCGGCTTGTGGGTGTTTGATATGATCATCATCTGCTGCCGGCGTATTGACGAGTCTTTAGAGTCCTACACAGAGGTTTCCTGGCTCAAGCGAAACGAAATAGGAGCGCATATGAGATATGTGAGGGACCGAGAATAATGCGTTTATGTGATACCGTGTTCCATTCTCGCGATGAATGTATCGATTGGTTGTATGCGATATAACCTAGTTATCGAATCAAGTATTGATTCGATAAGCCGATACATAGGATACTAGTCGGTTATATGCGATATGACCGGATCGTTAAATCAAGTGTTGATTTAATGATTCAATGTATAATTATATATTAGATATATTACTTTGCATTAACTAGTATTGGTTCACTTTAAAGGATTTTCTCACTTGGATGTACAAGTTGTATATGTGATATACTCTTTGTGCATATTATTGTATCATGTTTGATGATACATGTTTACTTGGTTAAGTGTAAAGAATTAAACCATGGTTAAACTTATGATTAGGGTTTTATTTCCTTTTCTCATTTATTTATCTATTTATTCATTTTGGAAATAAATAAAAAGCATAAAGAGAAAATGGTGGCTAATTTTTTTTCATATTGAAGCTTCATGAAGCTTTGACCAAGTGACCATTTTTGTCTCATGCTTAACCCTAACCATTCCTTTCAACCATGATTAACTCTCTACACATTACCATGGTTAATATTATGATAAGAATGGTTTTATTATTCTTTTTCAAAGAACTTATCATAATATTATCATCATCATCTTCTTCTTCTTCAAGAAGAAAACCTAGACTTCATCAATGGTGATTGATGAAATAGAGTGAGAAATCCAATTCTAAAGTCTACCCACTTCCTATTTCTTCATCCTCTACCTCTTGCCAAGTAGTATAGGGTGTTTCCTTCACAAGTTTTCTTGACTTGGTGAAGGTGGAGCTTGATCTAGTGATGCCTCGACGTAGATCATCTTCGGCATCGTCGTCGATGACCTAGCCCGCTTTTTCTCCGATGACGCCGATGCAAGAGTCATGGTTCGATTTGGACAGCGGAGAGGACTTCATCGCGGAGCTATGGAGGTGGAGAAACGGATCTACAAAGGTTGTATGTTCGTTTACTTTTAGTTAAGATGTTAACTAGCTCGTTTTGTCGCCTAAAAATCTAGCCAACGATCTTGTTAGGGTTTCTCGGCACCGTTAAAATTTGAAATTGGCATGGTTGATTCCTTGTGAGACCTCTTTAGTGTGCCTAGGAACCTTTCAATATCTACTCACCTTGCTCTCGCTTGCCGTTGCCGACGTCGTCACGCACTTACTTGTTGTCTCGAAGTCCTTATGGAGGTACCTGTAGGGTTACTAGGCACTCTAACAAGGGTTAAGTAAGCATCAAACATGCCCGATTAAAATTTTAGCCGTGCCTAACAACCCTAAACAAGATCTTTGCTAGAAAATTAGGGTTTCACATGCTAGTAAATCACATTTACCACTAAGTGAATACGAAATACAACCTTTGTAGATCGGTCCATCAATTTATTAGCTCCTTGTTGAAGTCCCTTCGCTGCGATCGTGGTTCTCCCGGACTCTTGCATGGCTTCACGAGGCGAAAGAAGCGTCCTTGCTTGATGTCTTCGAGGCCGAAGATGATCTACGTCGAGGGAATATTAACTCAAGCTACTACTTCACCAACTAGAGAATTAGTGAAGCAAACACCCTATAATAAAGTGCTAGTCTAGTAGAGGATGGAGATATAGGAAATGGGTTCTCTTTAGAATTTTATTTCTCACAATCTTTCTTACTTTGGATCAAACCCTAACAAGCTTTTCTTTTGAACAAAGAAGAAAAGATGAACAAAAGAAAGAGATGAGGATAATGATCAAGTAAGAAAGCTAACTAAGGTGAGTGAGTATCATATACTAACTCATGTAGAGACATAACCATGGCTAATCCAAAATGGTTAGGTTAATAAAAATCTAAGGTAAAACAATGTTAGTGGACTTTATCAAAACATTCACAAGCTTCCACAAGCTTCATGCTTGTGACAAAATATCCACTAATTTGTAATTACCTTAAATAATTATTAACCACCATTTAAAATAGAATGGTGTATGTCTTGTACACCCATGTCAAGTGTATCATCAACCATGATACAAAAAGAAAAACACATTTTAATATATATCACATATATATTAAAGTGTGCACAAGTGAGAAAAATCCTTAAGTGAACAAGTGTTAGTAAATGTAAACTAGTATATCTAATATACTATTATACACTAAATTATTAAATCAACACTTGACTTAATAATACGGTCATATCTCATATAACCGACTAACATCCATTGTATCGACTTATCGAATCAATACTTGATTCGATAACCCGGCTATATCATATATAACCGACTGAAACATAAAGTCGCGAGAATAGAATACGGTATCACATACATGCATTATTCTCGGTCCCTCACATATCACATACGTGGTCCTATTTCGTTTTGCCTGAGCCAGTAAAACCTCTATATAGGAATCTAAAGACTCGTCAATACGCTGGCAGTAGGTTATGATCATATCAAGCACCCACAAGCCGTCAGCGGTACTAGCTGGACGTAACGGCTATCCGGGTATTGAGCGATAAGAAGATCAGCAAGGAAGCCCGCTCCAACTCCTGTAAAAGCCTGCCGGTAACACTTCCCGTACAGTCCGGTCTCCTCGTCTGATATGTCGCATATCAAGTCTAGGGGTGGTAAACGTCAGACCCCAATAACCGATAAGTCATGCCGATGTGAGGCTCATAACGGGTCGAGAAACTACTGGTAACACTTACCAGTAAATCTCTAACTCAGCCCTGGCCAGGGACTTCCCTGTTATGGCCAATCGAGCACAGCGCAACATCAACCCCCAATACTGGGAGAGACGAAACCCCTCCTATCGCTCATTGCCTCCAAGTGACAAGGGACTGTACCCAAAAACCACCATTTCGCATGCCCTCATGGACGTGGTAAGGTGGAAATCAAAGCACAGTGGGAATCATACAAGACTCTATGACGATCTCGGGTCTACAGACTAACTTGCACAAGTGTCACCAGAGAACTGCCATCTGACGTGAGGTATAATACCATCTGGGAGTTCTCGGCGAGTCCGTCCAGTGTACCCAGTCTCCACTGAGCACCCGTATACCATCTCTGATGTCAAACACCAATGGATATAGGATCATCCATCGCCCATCTTATGGGTCGAGAAGAGTATACGCTAGTCTACACTGGTATATCGATGCCCTGTCTCGATACACCCGCGACTAGGAACATTAAAGGATGTACTTATGGACTACACTGTCCCCACTAGTATGATCTGCATCATAGTCCAGGTAGTCAAGTACATATCCTAAGGGCTTTACAAACATGTAACTATAAGACAGTATCAAGAGACAAGTATACATGTTAAGATAAAGAGCAACCAGATAGCATACTATCATATCGAGCAAGAAAGTCCTCTCTGTATATGACCAAGCATCCAATATAATATACATCATCTGTATAATTCTGGCCTCTAGGGCATACATACAACTAACAATCTCCCACTTCCACTAGGGCCAGCTGCTGTAGTATCGCAAACATAGCATCCTGAAGAGTCTCTCAAACTGTATCTGGGGAATGGCCTTCGTGAGTGGATCCGTAGTGTTGTTCTTCGTGTCAACCCTCCTGACCTCGATCTCCCGGCGATCAACTATCTCCCGGATCAGGTGATACCGCCTCAGAATATGCCTGGATCGCTGATGGGACCTGGGTTCCTTGGCCAAAGCCACCGCTCCATTGTTATCGTAATACAAAGGTATTGGATGCTCAATGGATGGAACAACTCCAAATTCAGTTATGAACTTCTTGATCCAGACAGCCTCTTTGGCAGCATCGTTGGCAGCGATGTATTCTGCCTCCATCGTCGAGTCTGCCACGGTTTCCTGCTTGGAACTCTTCTAGCTAACCGCCCCTCCATAGAGGGTAAAGACAAATCCCGAGTGCGACTTAGAGTCGTCCTTATCACTCTGGAAGCTCGAATTGGTAAAGGACTCCACTTGGAGTTCTCCGTTACCATACACCAAGAGCATCTCTTTAGTCCTTCGCAAGTACTTGAGAATGCTCTTCACAGCTGTCCAGTGACTCTCTCCAAGATCAGCTTGATACCTACTCACTACATTTAGTGAGTATGCTACATCGGGTCTGGTACATAACATCGCGTACATGATAGAGCCTACAGCCGAAACATAGGGTATCCCTTGCATGCGAGCTCTCTCCAAATCAGTCTTGGGAGACAACTCTTTGGAGAGAGTGAGTCCAGAGATCGTGGGTAAAAACCCACGTTTGGACTCTTCCATACTAAACCTTTTTAGTATGGTGTCAATGTATCTGGATTGGGACAATGCCAATATCCTTTTAGATCTATCTCTATAGATCATAATTCCCAATATGCAGGATGCATCACCAAGATCTTTCATTGAGAATCTTTATGATAAGAAGAGCTTGACCGATTGCAGCATAGGAATGTCATTTCCTATTAAGAGTATGTCGTCCACGTACAATACGAGGAAGACAACCTTACTCTCTGCCACCTTCTTGTAGATACAAGGTTCATCTACGTTTTTGACGAAATCAAACTCTTTGATAACGACTTCAAAGCAGATGTTCCAACTCCGCGATGCTTGCTTTAATCCATAAATGGATTTAAGCAGCTTGCACACCTTCCCGCTGCTCCAACTATCTACGAAGCCCTCTGGCTGAGTCATGTACACGCACTCTTCTAAATCACCGTTTAGAAAGGCGGTCTTAACATCTATTTTCCAGATTTCGTAGTCATGATATGCAGCGATGGCAAGTATGATCCGGATGGATTTAAGCATAGCCACTGGAGAAAAGGTTTCGTCATAGTCCACACCTGGTCTTTGACGAAAACCCTTTGCAACAAGTCTAGCTTTGAAAGTCTCCACTTTCCCATCTACACCAAGTTTTTTCTTGAAGATCCATTTTCTCCCAATGGGTTTTACCCCTTCAGGAGCAACTTCCAAAGTCCATACTTTGTTGGTGTACATGGATTCCATCTCGGACCGCATTGCATCCAGCCATTTCACTGAGTCCCCACTCGTGATGGCCTGCCCGAAGCTAGTTGGGTCATCATCAACCATGATGCAATCCTCGCTCCCACCATCCATGAGAAAACCGTAGTATCTCTCAGGTGGGTGAGGTATCCTACTAGATCGGCGGAGAGGCTGAGGTTCGTTGGGACTTACCGATTCCTCCGGTTCAACCAAATCTTCTGTCGTAGTCTGTATTGCTGGAACCTCTTCCAGTTCTACCTCCTTGCTACTAATCTCTTTTTCAAGAAATTCCTTTTCTAAAAAGGTGGCATGTCGAGAAACAAACACCTTTTGTTCCTCGGTGTGGTAGAAGATATACCCGTGCGAATGTTTGCGATATCCAATAAACTTACACAGAATGGACCTTGCTGCGAGTTTGTCCGGATTTTGCGTTTTTACATAGGCCGGACAACCCCATATCTTAACATAATTAAGACATGGTCTCTTTCCTTTCCATATCTCATATGGAGTGGTTGGCACAGATTTGGTGGGACCCATATTCAATAGGTCTGCAGCTGTTTCCAGTACATACCCCCAGAAGGAAATAGGTAACTCAGCTGTGCTCATCATAGAGCGCACCATATCTAATAGGGTGCGGTTCCTCCGTTTTGATACACTGTTGTGCTGTGGTGTATATGGAGGGGTTAGCTAAGAGAGAATCCCAATCACTTTTAGGAAGTCCAGGAATTCATTGCTCAAGTATTCACCTCCTCGATCAGATCGAAGGATTTTAATACTTTTTCCGGTTTGGTTCTCGACTTCTTGTTTATATTCTCTAAATTTCTTAAAAGCTTATGATTTATATTTCATCAGGAACACATATCCGAATCTAGAGAGATCGTTAGTGAATTTAATGAAGTACGCAGAACCATTCCTGGCATGTGTAGACATGGGGCCGCATACATCACTATGTACCAGTCCCAAGAGTTCCGTAACTCTCTTTCCGTGTCCTGTAAACGGAGTTTTGGTCATCTTGCCTTTGAGACATGACTGGCAAGTGTCATAAGATGAAAATTCAAACGGATTCAAATATCCATCCTTACGCAACTTAGCTAGTCGTGTCGCATTGATGTGACCCAGTCTACAATGCCATAAGAAGGATTCGTTCATTTCTGAACTCTTCCTCTTGTGTGTGTTTGTTATGCTCAGAACTGTTGATTGATTTAGAACATAAATGCCATTGCACAACGTACCTGATCCAACCAACTTTTGGTTAAGGAAAATGTTCATAACATTATCCTGTAATACAAAATTATATCCCTCTTTACTCAACAAAGAAACTTATATAATGTTGCATATCAGGTTCGGCATGAAATAGCATTCGTTCAGAATCAATGTATTACCAGTTGGCAATACAAGGTGATATTGCCCGACGGTTTTGTTAGTTATATGTATGCCCTAGAGGCCATTACTGTACATTGGATGTAGATTGTAGTGGATGCTGGGACATGTATAGGTAGGACTTTCTTGCTCGACATGATAGTACGCTATCTGGTTGCTCTTTATCTTAACATGTATACTTTCTGTCCCTCTGTTACATGTTGATAAAGCCCTTAGGATGTGTACTCGACTTCCAGGACTATGATGCAGATCATACTAGTGGGGCCTGGGTAGTCCATGAGTACATCCTTCAATGTTCCTAGTCGTGGGAATATCGAGACGGGGCATCGATATTCCAGAGTAGACTAGCGTATATCTTCTCGACCCATGTGATGGACGATGGACGATCCCATATCCATTGGTGTTTGACATCAGAGATGGTATGCGGGTGCTCAGTGCAGACTGGTTACACTGAACAGACTCGCCGAGAACTCCCTGATGGTATTATACCTCACGTCAGATGGCAGTTCTCTGGTGACACTGGTACAGCTTAGTCTGTTGACCTGAGATCGTCATAGAGTCTAGTGTGTCTCCCACTGTGCTTTGATTTCCACCCTACCACGGCTCTACTGAGTCGTGCAAACAGGTGGTTTTTGGGTACAGTCCCGATTCACATGGAGGCAATGAGCGATAGGAGGGCATTCGTCTCTCCCGGTATTGGGGGTTGATGTTGCGCTATGCTCGACTGGCCATAACAGGAAATCCCTGGACAGGGTTGCAGGGATATACTGGTAAGGGTTATCAGTAGTTTCACGATTGTTATGGACCTTACGTCGGCATGACTTATCGAGCTATTGGGGTCTGACGTTTACCACCCCTACGCGAGATATGCGACATATCAGACGAACAGACCGGACTGTACGGTAAGTGTTACTGGTTGGATTCACAGGAGTGTGAGCGGGCTTGCTCGTCGATCTTCTGATCGCTCAATACCCGGGTGGCCGTTACGTTTAGCAGACCGCTTGCGGCTTGTAGGTGTTTGATATGATCATCACCTGCTGCCGGCGTATTGACGAGTCTTTAGAGTCCTACACAGAGGTTTCCTTGCTCAAGCGAAACGAAATAAGAGCGCATATGAAATACGTGCGGGACCGAGAATAATGCGTGTATGTGATATCGTATTCTATTCTCGCGATGAATGTATCGATTTGTTGTATGCGATATAACCTAGTTATCGAATTAAGGATTGATTCGATAAGACGTTACATTGGATATTAGTCGGTTATATGCGATATGACCGGATCGTTAAATCAAGTATTGATTTAATGATTTAATGCATAATTATATATTTGATATAATAATTTGCATTAACTAGTATTTGTTCACTTTAAATGGATTTTCTCACTTGAAGTACACAAGTTGTATATGTGATATACTTTTGTGCACTTGTTTGTATCATGTTTGATGATACATGCTAACTTGAGTTTGTGTGTATGATTAAACCATGGTTATATGAATGGTTAGGGTTTTGTTTATTTATCTATCTTTTCTTTTTTGCAAAATAAGTCATGGTGGCTTTCTTTGTTTGCTTGTTGAAGCTTCATGAAGCTTTGAACAAGTCCACCTTTTTTGTCTCATGCTTAACCCTAACCATTCAACCTAACCATAGTCTATTCTCTACACCTAACCATGGTTGCTAAATGATAAGTATTCATTTTATTTTCTATTTTTGAATATACTTATCATATTCTCTTCTTCTTCTTCTTCTTCTTCTTCTTCTTCAACAAGAAGAAAAACTTGCCTCCATCAATGGCAACTTGAGAAAAAGAGTGAGAAATCCAATTCTAAAGTGAACCCACTTCCTACTTGTTCATCCTCTACCACTTGCCAAGTAGTATAGGGTGTTTTCTTCACAGGTTTCATGACTTGGTGAAGTTGGAGTTTGATCTTGAGTTGCCTCGACGTAGATCATCTTCGGCATCGAAGTCGACGACCTAGCCCGCCCATTTCTCCGATGAAGCCGATGCTAGAGTCCGGGATCCGATATGGACAGCGGAGGGACGTCATCACGGAGCCTAGGAGGTGGAGGACCGGATCTACAAAGGTTGTAGCCTCTTTCCTTTAAGTTAAAGTTGTTTATTTGCATTGCATCGCCTATACATCTAGTTAACGATCCGTATTAGGGTTTGTAGGCACATGAAAAATTTGAATTGGCCATGTTTGATCACTTGTAAGACCTCATTAGTGTACCTAGGAACCCTACAGTGGTATCAGAGCCTAGCTAGAGCCTTAGGCGATGCGTAGACGGAGTTAGAAGTCCGATCGAACCGAAACCCTAATTCAAAACGGCTCTCTGTACATTTTTTAAAAACTGGGTTTTTTCCAGATTAAAAATTCTTAAAAAATTCAGCAGGAAGGTATAAGAATTATGGTGCAAAACGAGCCCCTGAATTATCTAAAACGCCGCGGAACAGCGGCAGAAGCATGGCTTCTGCGGCGGTTCCGCGGCCGTATGGTCACATTGCCCAATAATTTTTGCACGGTAATTCCTATATTTTGGTTCTGGATTTTCTGGGATGTTTTAATATTTATTCAAGAGTTGAATATTCTGGGTTGTATTGGGAGTTCGTAAATTCGATCGGATTATCAAACTTTGTCTATGTGTTTTTCCGGGTAATTTTAGAATATGTTAAAAAGTTCGACCAGATATAAATACCCACTTTTTCCCCTGTCGGGAAATTTCCAATTGTTGGATTTTTCCAAAGTTTAATGACGTTCCAAGTAGTGCAAGTAACGCGATGGTCCCTCTAGAAGACAACAAACCTTAACTCGATTATGTGACCGTCTTGAACTGCCCTTTGAACCTTAGGGTTTGGGGAAGTACGGCGTGCCACATGTGAGGCGTTGGCTTGACCCTTCTACGGTTGGACCGTCGGTACTGAGGCATGAACTGAATGTTTTTAAACTTATATCATGTGTTGAGCTGTATCGGGAAAACTTGGGTGTTCGATTGTTTGATCGGAAAGTTTAACATTTTCTATTTATCCGGAATATGATACAATAATTGGAATTCACAAATAGTTATGAGATAACTAAATGAATGTTATAAACATAGCAGTTTAGTCTCATTTGATCGGTTGCCACGGAATTTTGATTCGATCAAAAGTCCGTCGCAATCACGTAGTGTACGCGGATACTCGCCGGGTAAACTTAATAGACAGCCTCACCCTATAGCCCCGACCAAGTGACTGTAGGAGAACCCCGTCGCCGAAAGGATCCGTTCGGGTGCTCGCGGCAGCGGTGTTCCGCCTTAGTGCACTTCGTCGACGGTATTGGGGGTGCGGCCGTCTACTAAAGTTTGCGACGAGCATTTGATCAGAATGTCGGGAATCCTGTTGAATTGCCCGACTTTATATTGAAAAGTGTTTTCGATTTTGAGACTAAAATGCGGGGTTTATAATTGTTAGGCATGCGATGTCTAAGTATTTCTTTTGATTAGGCATGTGATGTCTAAAGAGGTTGCGGATTCCAACTGTTGTAGTTTTACACTTTCTTTTCTGTGACCGTAAGTGTAATATATGATATCGCCGGTTTCGTTGCTATATGTCAACGACAATTGGGATGCGCATATTTACTTACGTTGATGACATGTGATGTTATGTGTTGCTGGATATGTTATATTGGATCGTCGTGTTTGAATAGCCGGGGGTTTTTATGTGAGATGAGTGTTTTTCCTTTTCATTCATGTAAAAACTTGTATGTAATATTGTTTTATTGGGGCACTTCCAGGTTGCGGATGATGTCACCTTTTGTATATTATTTACTTTTCCGCACTAGGATAAACCCAAGGAGGAGGGAACAAGTAACCGGGTTCTAGGGTCCAGTGGGAGACCAACTCGAGGAGTCGAGTCCGGGTCTCCTAACCCTAGAATTGGTAGGGTTGCTTGCCGCTCTCGTAGGGGTCTAGGGGTGTGGGATTGGCTATTCATCATGACCGTGGAATCCGTGTTTTATACTGGCTCGTATTGAAAACACGGACGTCCTAGTATATCCAATATTTCATATGATATTTTCTGCTGCGTTATCTGTGATGTGATCATGTGATATGTTCAGATAGATATTATATATAGTATATATGATATATTATATAGACGTTGCTTATGTTTTACACCCGCACTAGCCTTGCCTCGCTCTGGCGTTAGTTACCTAACCTAACGGTGCAGACGGGACATCGAGGCGAATGCGGATGGCATAAGCGTACGTTATATTTATCTGCGATGTTTAGGTGGACTTAAATGATGGGACATTCATTAATGAGATTAATGAAAGAAAATAAACCTAATTGATGTTGTGGAATCGAATTTCAAAATAAAACAGGTAGCTACAGTTCTTGCTTTGCATCGTGGTGTTCATTGTAGAACATCCTGCACCTTATTCGATGAGGAAAGGACCGAGATCCCTTCACCCGGAGTGACTCCTTTAGCAATAACTGGCAGATGCTACACACTCGGTTTGTCTTTTGATTGCTTCTATAGTTTTTGCTTTGCACAGTGATATATATGATATATCCCGCACCTCATTCGACAAGGAAAGGGCCGACGATCCCTTCACCGAGAGTGACCCCTTTAGCAAAACTAGAAAAGCCTCAAAAACATTCCATTTAAAAACCATTTGATTCCGCGACGAGATCAAGATCAAAGCGTTAAAGGTTTTCTTAAAAACCATTCACAGCCCTCCGTCTTTTTAGGAAGTAGTGTACTTAGTATTCGTGCTACGTTTGTCGACCATAGCCGAGGCGTAGTGTGCGGTAGCTAAGTGATGTCTTCCTACACAGCATATGATGCGATTAGTTAGGACAGTCATGTGGCTTTGTTGACCTTAGCCAAGGGTCATGTGGGTGGGTCTAATTAATCACGAAATGACGGGTAGAACTTGACTAGTACCTATGATTTGTTGACCTTAGCCAAGGTCATAGGTGCTAGGGGTAAAAACCATTATCGGGAGTTTCAAGTGTTGAAATTTGCAATGAGATTGCATACCTTCTATATGATAGTTGGATCCCGATACCTACTGCGAGTAATTGTTACTCCTGGGAGAGTTTTGCACTTTGCAATTAGCCGATCAAGTAGGTGTCTAGAAAGGTGTCAACGGGGTTACTCCTCTGGGAAAACGAGGTTTACTGTAATTAGGTCCGTGGGAAAGCACGGGGAACCTCCCTCAAAGTACCGACACTGGCCTGGCTGAAAGAATGGCGAACTTGTAGAGTGTAATTAATCCCGGCTAGTCTTTCATTTTAAGGTTTGAAGGAAGATTTGATAAAAACAGTGGGAGCCATCCTGATTAGATAAAATAAATAACCAATCTAATCTTGCAAGAGCGCACGTAGAGTGTTTTCTTCTCTCTCTCTCCAGGTAGCGACCATATCACGCCTTAATCAAGATAATAATATGGATGTATTGACCGAACCCGCTTGTTATTCTGAGCTGGGGAACGTTGGTCCCGCTCCAACTTATAATTGTTATAAGACAGAGCAGGAAATAGGGGAATACCAGAATTCCTATGCCGCCCAAACGAAGACAGTGCATATGATGCATCTCCTTCGGGTGTGTTCATTATACAGAACGGTTTCTCAGTATCCTCTGCATCCTGGGTATCTGATACCGGATCAGGATCCCAGATATGTAATCTGTTACAAAGGGCAACAGAAAGGCAGAGAACTGAGAACGGCTGAGAAGTTTCATGAGACAGAAAACGGGGCAAGTGTTGCAGCCAAGTCTGTTGGTCACTGTCACCCTGTATTACCAATACATTGATTCTGAACGAATGTTATTAGATACCGAACCTGATATACAAAATCATATCAGTCTCTTTATAAGTAAAGAAATGATAAAATTTTGTATTGTTGGATAATGTTTTGAACATTTCCTATATCAAAAGTTGATCGGTTCAGGCACGTTTTCTAAAAACATTGATGTTCTAAATCAAACTACAGTTCCTGGTATACAGAACACACACAAGAGGAAGAGTTCAGAAATGAACGATTCCTTCTTGAGGCATTGTAGACTAGGTTATATCAATGCGACCCGACTGGCTGAAGTTACTTTTTAGATGCATAATTAAATCAGTTTGAATTTACATCTTATGAAACGTGCCAGTCATGTCACAAAGATTAGATGACCATAGCTCTGCTTATTGGAAACAGAGAAACAGTTAATGAACTCTTGGGACTGATACATGATGATGTATGTAAGGTCTCTTGTCTACAAATGCCAGGACTGGTTCTTTATACTTCATTACGTTCTCTGATAATCTCTCAAGACTCAGACATATGTTCCTGTTGAAAAACAAGTCCGAACCTTTTGAGATATTCACAGAATATAAGTTAGAAGTAGAGAACCAAAATACGGGTATAAGTATTATGTCCTATGATAAGATCAAGGAGGAGAATACTTGTGCATGGCATTCCTGGACCATTCTAAAGGAGAATGAGATTCTCTCTCAGTGTTACTCCTCTGAATGCACCACAGCACATCGGTGTATCAGGGCGGAGCAATGAGCACCCTATATGATATGGTGTGCTCTATGATGAGTATTACTGAGTTACCTGTTTCTTTAAGGGGGTTATGCACTTAAGAAGCTGCATACCTATTGAATTAGGTTCGAATCAGATCGCTGCCTACCACTCCATATAAGATATGGTATGGGAAGAGCCTATCTCTTAAGTTAGTTAAGATTTGGGGTTGTCCGGCCTATGTCTAAAGCAAAATCTGGACAAGATCGAGGCAAGGTCAGTTCTGTAGAACTGGAAAGGTTCCAGCTATACAAAACTGCAGCTGATGATTTGACAGAACCAAAGGATTCAATAGTTCCCGACGAACCTCAGCCTCTCCGCCGATCTGGTAGGGTTCCTCATCCGCCTGAGAGATACCTTGGTTTCTCGATGATAGTGGGAGCGAGGAATGCATCATGAGATGATGACCCAACTAGTTTCGAGCTGGCCATCGAGGGTAGGGACTCTGTAAGAATGGCTGGATGCTTAGCGATCTAAGATGGAATCCATGTACACCAACAAAGTATGGACTTTGGGTGCTATATCTGAAGGGTTAAATTCCCATCAGGAGCAAGTATATCTTGAGAAGATTACTTGGTGTAGATGGAAAAGTTGAGACTTTCAAAGCTAGACTTGTTAAAGGTTTTAGTCATCAACCAGGTGTGGATAATGATGAAACCTTTTCTAGGGACTATGCTTAAGTCCATCCAGATCCTACTTGCCATTGCTACATACCATGACTACGATATCTGGTGGTTGGGTGCCATGACTACTTTTCTAAATAATGATTTAGAAGAGAACGTCTATAAGAACACAGCCAGAGGGCTTCGTAAACAGTGGGAGCAGCGGAAACGTGTGCAAGTTGCTTTACATGATAAAGCAAGCATCGCGGAGTTGGAACGTCTGTTTTGATATGGTAGTCAAAGAGTTTGACTTCATCAAAAATAGTAAACGAACCTTGTATATACAAAAAGAAAGTAGAGAGTAAGGTGGTCATCCTCGTATTGTACGTAGACAACATACTCTTGATAGGAAAAGAGTTTCTTATACTACGATCGGTCAATCTCCTCTTATCACAAGGATTCTCCAAATAGGATAAAGGTAATACCTCCTCGATCCTGGGGAGAATCACTGGAAGTGTTCCAGGGTGATGAGGACGACTGAATGTCAATCACAGGCATTGTCTTCACCCTCGGTAAAGGGACGGTATGTTGGAAGAGTTCCTAGGTAGATACCGTGGCAAACTAGACGATAAAGACTGGTAACATCACTATTAAAGATACTACCAAAGAGGCAGTTTGGGTGTATATTGGTTCATAAGATGAACTAGGTTCCTACCATTGTATGACAATGGAAGTGTGGTTTTGGCCAAGGAACCATGTTCCCATCAGTGACCCAGACATATTCTGAGGCAGCATCACCTGATCATGGAGATAGATGATCTCCAGGGTGATCGAGGTTAGGAGAGGAGACTCAGAGGACAACACGGCGGATCCACTCACAAAGGCCTTTTGCCAAAGAGAGACTTTTATGGGATGGTTAAGTATGTGATACTGCAACCACTGCTACAGATGGCCCTAGTGCAACTGGGAGATTGTTAGTTATATGTATGCCCTAGAGGCCATTACTGTACATTGGATGTATATTGTAGTGGATGCTGGGACATGTATAGGTAGGACTTTCTTGCTCGACATAATAGTACGCTATCTGGTTGCTCTTTATCTTAACATGTATACTTTCTGTCTCTCTGTTACATGTTGATAAAGCCCTTAGGATGTGTACTCGACTTCCAGGACTATGATGCAGATCATACTAGTGGGGCCTGGGTAGTCCATGAGTGTTAGTTATATGTATGCCCTAGAGGCCATTACTATACATAGGATGTATATTGTAGTGGATGCTGGGACATATATAGTAAGGACTTTCTTGCTCGACATGATAGTATGTTATCTGGTTGATTTTACCTTAACGTATACACTGATTGTCTCTCTATTACATGTTGGTAAAGCCCTTAGGATGTGTACTTAACTACCTGGACTATGATGCGGATCATACTAGTGGGGACATGGTAGTCCATAAGTACATCCTTCAAAGTCCCTAGTCGAGGGTGTATCGAGACGGGGCATCGATATACCAGAGTAGACTAGCGTGTACCTTCTCGACCCATACAGATGGGCGATGGATGATCCCATATCCATTGGTGTTTGACATCAGAGATGATATACGGGTGCGCAGTAGAGACTGGGTACACTGGACGGACTCGCCGAGAACTCCCAGATGGTATTTTACCTCACGTCAGATGGCAGTTCTCTGGTGACACTGGTACAGAGTAGTCTGTTGACCCGAGATCGTCATAGAGTCTTGTGTGGTTCCCACTGCGCTTTGATTTCCATCTTACCACGTCCAAGAGGGTGTGCAAAACGGTGGTTTTTGGGTACAGTCCCGAGTCACATGGAGGCAATGAGCGATAGGAGGGGATTCGTCTCTCCCGGTATAGGGGGTTGATGTTGCGCTGTGTTCGATTGGCTATAACAGGAAATCCCTGGCCAGGGTTGCTGAGATTTACTGGTAAGTGTTACCAGTAGTTTCTCGAATTGTTATAGACCTCATATCGACACGACTTATTGAGCTATTGGGGTCTGACGTTTACCACCCCTAGGCAAGATATGCGACTTATCAGACGATCAGACCGGACTGTACGGTAGTGTTACTGGTTGGATTCACTGGAGTGTGAGCGGGCTTGCTCGTCGATCTTCAGATCGCTCAATACCCGGGTGGCCGTTACGTTTAGCAGACCGCTTACGGCTTGTGGGTGTTTGATATGATCATCACCTGCTGCCGGCGTATTGACGAGTCTTTAGAGTCCTACACAGAGGTTTCCTGGCTCAAGCGAAACGAAATAGGAGCACGTATGAGATATGTGCGGGACCGAGAATAATGCGTGTATGTGATACCGTATTCTATTCTCGTGATGAATGTATCGATTGGTTGTATGCGATATGACCTAGTTATCGAATCAAGTATTGATTCGATAAGCCGATACATAGGATACTAGTCGGTTATATGCGATATGACCGGATCGTTAAATCAAGTGTTGATTTAATGATTTAATGTAGAATTATATATTTGATATATTACTTTGCATTAACAAGTATTGGTTCACTTTAAATGGATTTTCTCGCTCGGATGTGCACATTGTATATGTGATATACTTTTTGTGCACTTGCTTGTATCATGTTTGATGATACATACTCACTAGGGTTTGTGTGAAGATTAAACCATGGTTGTATATAGGTTAGGGTTATGGTTTTCTTATTTATTTATTTATTCATTTATTCTCATTGGAAAATATTATGCATAAAGAGAAAATGGTGGCTTTCTTTGTTTGTACATTGAAGCTTCATGAAGCTTTGACCTTGTGACCATTTTGTCTTGATTCTTAACCCTAACCCTTGATTCTAACTATGGTTTATTCTCTATAACAAACTATGGTTGGCTTATGATAAGTATTCATATTATATTCCTTTTAAAAAGGGATAATTGAACACTTATCATCTTCTTCCTCTTCTTCTTCTTCATGAAGAAACCTTACTTCAACAATGGCAACTTGAGTATTTGAGTGAGAAATCCAATTCTAATGTGAACCCAACTCCTATTTCTTCATCCTCTACCTCTTGCCAAGTAGTATAGAGTGTTTCCTTCACAAGTTTTCATGGCTTGGTGAAGGTGGAGCTTGATCTAGCGATGCCTCGACGTAGATCATCTTCGGCATGGACATCGACGACCTAGCTCGCCTATTCTCCGATGAAGCCGACGCTAGAGCCCGGGATTTGTTTTGGACAGCGAGAGGACTTCATTGCGGAGCTATGGAGGTGGAGCACCGGATCTACAAAGGTTGTATTTCCGATTCTTATAGTTAAGTGTTAACTAGTTTACTTTTCGCCTAGTTTTCTAGCCAACGATCCGTTCTAGGGTTTCTCGGCACCGTTTAAATTTGAAATTGGCATGTTCGATGCCTTGTGAGACCTCATTAGGGTGCCTAGGAACCCTACAGTGGTATCAGAGCCTAGCTAGAGCCTTTGGCGAAGTCTAGACGAAGTTTGGAATCCGAACGAACCGAAACCCTAACTCCATAGATGCTCTCTGTACTTTTTTTTAAAAATGGGTTTTTTCAATATTAAAAATATGCAGAAAAATCAGCAGGTGTTTTTAAGAATTACTGTGCAATTCGATCGGCTAAATCGTTTAAAGTGCGGCGGAACCGCGGCATGAGCAGTGCTCATGTGGCGGTTCCGCGGCTAAGTAGCCACGTCATCTTGTGTAATCTGCACAGTAATTCCTAATTCTTAATGCTGTATTTTCTGGGATATTTTAACATTTACTCCACAGTTGAGCATTCTGGGTTTGATTTGGGGATTCGGTGTTTTGATCGGAGTATCAAATTTTGTCTGTGTGGCTTTCCGGATAAATTTTAGAATATGTTAAAAAGTTCGACCGGATATAAATACCCAATTTTTCCCCTGTCGGGAAATTTCCAAGTGTTGGATTTTTCCGTAGTTTAAAGACGTTCTAAGTAGTGCAAGTAACTCGATGGACCCTCTAGAAGACAACAAACCTTAACTCGATTATGTGACCGTCTTGAACTGCCCTTTGAACCTTAGGGTTTGGGGCAGTACGGCGTGCCACATGTGAGGCGTTGGCTTGACCCTTCTACGGCTGGACCGTTGGTACTGAGGCACGAACTGAATGTTTTTAGACTTGTTTCATGTGTTGACCTGTATCGGGAAAACTTGGGTGTTCGAATGTTCGATCGAAAAGTTTAACATTTTCTATTTTATCTGGAATGGGATACAATAATTGGAATTCACAAACAGTTATGTGATAACTAAATGAATGTTATAAACATAGCAGTTTAGTCTCACTTGATCGGTTGCCACGGAATTTTGATGAGATCAAAAGTCCGTCGCAATCACGTAGCGTACGCGGATACTCGCCGGGTAAACTTAATAGACAGCCTCACTCCATAGCCCCGACCAAGTGACTGTAGGAGAACCCCGTCGCCGAAAGCATCCGTCCGGGTGCTCGCGGTAGCGGTGTTCCGCCTTGGTGCACTTCGTCGACGGTATCGGGGGTGCGGCCGTCTACTGAAGTTTGCGACGAGCATTCGATCAGGATGTCGGGAATCTTGTTGAATTGCCCGACTTGAATATTGAAAAGTGTTTTCGATTTTGAGACTAAAATGCGGGGTTTATAATTGTTTGGCAAGCGATGTCTAAGTAATTCATTTGGTCAGGCATGCGATGTCTGAGGTGGTTGCGGATTCCAACTGTTGTAGTTTTACACTTTCTTTTCTGTGACCGTAAGTGTAATATGTAATATCGCCGGTTTCGTTGCTATATGTCAACGACAATTGGGATGGACATATTTACTTACGTTGATGACGTGTGATGTTATGTGTTGCTGGATATGTTATATTGGATCGTCGTGTTTGAATAGCCGGGGGGGTTTTTATGTGAGATGAGTGTTTTTCGTTTTCATTCATGTAAAAACTTGTATGTAATATTCTTTTATTTGGGGCACTTCCAGGTTGCGGAAGATGTCTCCGTTTGTATATTATTTACTTTTCCGCACTAGGATAGACCCAAGGAGGGGAGCACAAGTAACCGGGTTCTGGAGTCCAGTGGGAGACCAACTCGAGGAGTCGAGTCCGGGACTCCTAACTCTAGAATTGGTAGGGTTACTTGCCGCTCTCGTAGGGGTCTAGGGGTGTGGGTTTGGCTATTCATCACGACCGTGGAATCCGTGTTTTATACTGGCTCGTATTGAAAACACGGACGTCCTAGTATATCCAATATTTCATATGTTTCTTCTGCTGCGATATCTGTGATGTGATCATGTGATGTTCTGTGATAGATACAGTATATAGTATATATGATATATTATATAGATGTTACTTATATTTTACACCCGCGCTAGCCCTGCCCCGCTCTGCCGTTAGTTACCTAACCTAACGGTGCATGAGGGGGACATCGAGGCGAAAGCGGATGGCATAAGTGTACGTCGTATTTATCTGTGATGTTTAGGTACTTAAATGATGGGACTTCATTAATGTGATTAATGAAATAAAAGAAACCTAAGATGTTGTAGAATCGAATTTCAAAATAAAACAGGTAGCTACAGTTCTTGCTTTGCATAGCGGTATATGTGATATATCCTGCACCTTATTCGATGAGGAAAGGACCGAGATCCCTTCACCGGGAGTGACTCCTTTAGCAATAACTGGCAGATGCTACACACTCGGTTTGTCTTTTGATAGCTTTTAAGTGTTTTTGCTTTGCACAGTGATATATATGATATATCCCGCACCTCATTCGACGAGGAAAGGACCAACGATCCCTTCACCGGGAGTGACTCCTTTAGCAAAACTAGAAAAGCCTCAAAAGCACTCCATTTTAAAATCATTTGATTCTACAACGATATCAAGTTCATTACGCAATAGGTTTTCAGAAAAACCTGTCGTAGCCCTCCGTCATTTCAGATAAATGGTAGTTAGTATTCGTGCTACGTTTGTTGGCCTGCGTCAAGGCGTAGTGTGCGGTAGCTAACTAGTATTTATCTGCTTATGCATATGATGCAGATTGGATTAGGGTAGTCGTGCGACTTTGTTGGCCTGCGTCAAGGGTCGTGCGGGTGGGTTTAATTCAATCAGGAAATGACGGGTTGAACTTGACTAGCGCACTATAGTTTGTTGGCCTGCGTCAAGGTCATAGGACGCTAGGGGAAAAATTATCGGGAATTTCAAGTGTTGAAATTTGCAATGAGATTGCATACCTTCTATGAGCTAGTTGGATCCCGATACCCGCTGCGAGTAAGAGTTACTCCTGGGAGAGTTTTATACATTACAATTAGCCGATCAAGTAGGTGTCTAGAAAGGTGTTAACGAGGTTACGCCTCTGGGAAAACGAGGTTTACATTAATTAGGTTCGTGCGAAAGCACGGGGGACCTCCCTCAAAGTACCGACACTGGCCTGGCTGAAAGATTGGCGAACTTGTAGTGTGTAATTAATCCCGGCTAGTCTTTCCTTTTAGGGTTTGAAGGAAGATTTGATAAAAAGCAGTGGGAGCCATCCTGATTAGATAAAATAATAACCAATCTATTCTTGCAAGAGCGCACACTGAGTGTTTTCTTCTCTCTCTCTCCTGGTAGCGACCATATCACGCCTTAATCAAGATAATAATACGGAATATTGACCGAACGCGCTTGTTATACTGAGCTGGGGAACGTTGGTCCCGCTCCAACTTATAATTGTTATAAGACAGAGCAGGAAATTGGGGATTACCAGAATTCCCGTGCCGCCCAAACGAAGAGAGTGCATGCTGATGCATCATCTTCGGGTGTGTTCATTATACAGAACTGTTTCTCAGTATCCTCCGAATCCTGGGTATATGATACCGGATCAGGATCCCAGATATGTAATATGTTACATAGGGCTACAAAAGGGTAAAAAAACTGAGAACGGGTGATAAGTTTCATGAGGCAGAAAACGGGCAAGTGTTGCAGCCAAGTCTGTTGGTCACTGTCACCCTGTATTGTAATACATTGATTCTGAACTAATGTTATTAGATACCGAACCTGATATACCAAATCATATCACTCTCTTTGTTAGAAAAGAACGGATATAATTTTGTATTGTTGGATAATGTTTTGAACATTTCCTATATCAAAAGTTGATCGGTTCAGGCACGTTATCTGAAAGCATTGATGTTCTAAATCAAACTACAGTTCTTAGTATACGGAACACACGGAAGAAGAAAAGTTCAGAAATGAACGAATCCTTCTTAAGGTATTGTAGACTAGGTCGGATCAATGTGACCCGACTAGCTAGAGTTACATAAAAATGCATATTTAAATTAGTTTGAATTTACATCTTGTGGAACTCGCCAATCATGTCACAAAGATAAAATGACCATAGCTCTGTTTACTGGAAACAGAGAAAGAGTTAGTAAACTCTTGGGATGATACATGTTGATGTATGTAAGGTCCCCTGTCTACACATGCGAAGACCGGTTCTTAATACTTCATTACATTCTCTGATAATCTCTCAAGATTCAGATATATGTTCCTGTTGAAACACATGTCAGAACCTTTTGAGATATTCACAGAATATAAGTTAGAAGTAGATAACCAATACGGGTATAAGTATTATGTCCTTTGATGAGATCAAGGAGGAGAATACTTGAGCACGAAAATCCTGGATTATTCTAAAGGAGAATGAGATTCTCTCTCAGCATTACTCCTCTGATTACACCATAGCACGATGGTATATCGGGGTGGAGCAATTATACCCTATGTGATAAGGTGTGCTCTATGATGAGTACTACTGCGTTACCTATTTTCTTTTTGGGAGTTATGCACTTGAGAAGATGCATACCTATTGAATAGGGTTCGAATCAAATCAGTTGCCTACCACTTCATATGTGATATGGAAAGGGAAGAGCCCATATCTTAAGTTAGTTAAGATTTGGGGTTGACCGGTCTATGTCTAAAAGCAAAATCCGGACAAGCTCGAGGCAAGGCCTGTAATGTACAACTGGAAAGGTTCCCGCTATACAAACAACAGCAGATGATTTGGTAGAACCAAAGGATTCAGTAGATTCCAATGAACCTCAGCCTCTCCACCGATCTAGTAGGGTTCCTCACCCACCTGAGAGATACTTCGGTTTCTCTATGACAGTGGGAGCGAGGATTGCATCATGAGATGATGACCCAACTAGTTTCGAGTAGGCCATCGAGAGTGAAGACTCTGTAAGAATGGCTGGATGATTAGTGATCTGAGATGGAATCCTTATACACCAACAAAGTATGGACTTTGGTTGCTATATCTGAAGGGTTAAATCCCCATCAGGAGCAAGTATATCTTGAGAAGATTACTTGGTGTAGATGGAAAAGTTGAGACTTTCAAGGCTAGACTAGTTAAAGGTTTTCGTCATCGACCAGGCGTGGATAATGATGAAACCTTTTTCCAGTATCTAAGCTTAAGTCCATCCAGATCCTACTTGCCACGGCTTCATACCATGATTACGATATCTGGCGGTTGGGTGCCATGACTGCTTTTCTAAATGATGTTTTAGAAGAGAGAGTCTATAAGTACACAGCCAGAGGGCTTCGTAGACAGTGGGAGCAGCGGAAACGTGTGCAAGATGCTTTATAGGATTAAAGCAGGCATCGCGGAGTTGGAACATCTGTTTTGATGAAATAGTCAAAGAGTTTGACATCATCAAAATGGTAGATGAACCTTGTATATACAAAAAGGTAGTAGGGAGTATGGTGATGATCCTTGTAGAGTACGTGGATGACATACTCTTGATAGGGAAAAAGTTTCCTATGCTACGCTCGATCAATGTCCGCTTATCACAATGATTCTCCATATAGGATCAAAGTGATACCTCCTAAATCCTGGATTTTAGATCTATGAAATAGATCTAAATGGATGTTAGGATTCTCACTAGTTGTAGTGAGATGGTATCAATTGATCCTGGGGAAAATCACTGGAAGTGTTCCAGGGTGATAAAGACGACTGAATGTCAGTCACAGGCATTGTCTATACCCTCAGTAAAGGGACGGTATGTTGGAAGAGTTCCAAGCTAGATACCGTGGCATACTAGACGATAAAGGCAGGATACATCGCTACTTAAGATGCTACCGAAGAGGCTGTTTGGGTGTATATTGGTTCATGAGATGAACTACGTTCCTACCATTGTGAGACAATGGAGTTGTGGCTTATGCCGAGGAACGCCGGTCCCATCAGTGATCCAGACATATTCAAAGGCGGTATCACCTGATCATGAAGATGGTTGATCTCCAGGGGATCGAGGTCAGGAGAGTAGACTCAGAGGACAACACAGCGGATCCACTCACAAAGGCCTGTTCCCAGAGAGAGACTTTTATGGGATGGTTGAGTATGAGATACTTCAAACCACTGCTACAGATGGCCCTAGTGCAAGTGGGAGATTGTTAGTTATATGTATGCCCTAGAGGCCATTACTATACATAGGATGTATATTGTAGTGGATGCTGGGACATATATAGTGAGGACTTTCTTGCTCGACATGATAGTATGCTATCTGGTTGATCTTTACCTTAACGTGTACACTGATTGTCTCTCTATTACATGTTGGTAAAGCCCTTAGGATGTGTACTTAACTACCTGGACTATGATGCGGATCATACTAGTGGGGACATGGTAGTCCATAAGTACATCCTTCAAAGTCCCTAGTCGAGGGTGTATCGAGACGGGGCATCGATATACCAGAGTAGACAAGCGTGTACCTTCTCGACCCATACAGATGGGCGATGGATGATCCCATATCCATTGGTGTTTGACATCAGAGATGATATACGGGTGCTCAGTAGAGACTGGGTACACTGGACGGACTCGCCGAGAACTCCCAGATGGTATTATACCTCACGTCAGATGGCAATTCTCTGGTGACACTGGTACAGAGTAGTCTGTTGACCCAAGATCGTCATAGAGTCTTGTGTGGTTCCCACTGTGCTTTGATTTCCATCTTACCACGTCCAAGAGGGTGTGCAAAACGGTGGTTTTTGGGTACAGTCCCGAGTCACATGGAGGCAATGAGCGATAGGAGGGGATTCGTCTCTCCCGGTATTGGGGGTTGATGTTGCGCTGTGTTCGATTGGCTATAACAGGAAATCCCTGGCCAGGGTTGCTGAGATTTACTGGTAAGTGTTACCAGTAGTTTCTCGAATTGTTATAGACCTCATATCGACACGACTTATTGAGCAATTGGGGTCTGACGTTTACCACCCATAGGCAAGATATGCGACATATCAGACGATCAGACCGGACTGTACGGTAGTGTTACTGGTTGGATTCACTGGAGTGTGAGCGGGCTTGCTCGTCGATCTTCAGATCGCTCAATACCCGGGTGGCCCTTACGTTTAGCAGACCGCTTGCGGCTTGTGGGTGTTTGATATGATCATCACCTGCTGCCGGCGTATTGACGAGTCTTTAGAGTCCTACACAGAGGTTTCCTGGCTCAAGCGAAACGAAATAGGAGCACGTATGAGATATGTGCGGGACCGAGAATAATGCGTGTATGTGATACCGTATTCTATTCTCGCGATGAATGTATCGATTGGTTGTATGCGATATGACCTAGTTATCGAATCAAGTATTGATTCGATAAGCCGATACATAGGATACTAGTCGGTTATATGCGATATGACCGGATCGTTAAATCAAGTGTTGATTTAATGATTTAATGTAGAATTATATATTTGATATATTACTTTGCATTAACTAGTATTGGTTCACTTTAAATGGATTTTCTCGCTCGGATGTGCACATTGTATATGTGATATACTTTTTGTGCACTTGCTTGTATCATGTTTGATGATACATACTCACTAGGGTTTGTGTGAAGATTAAACCATGGTTGTATATAGGTTAGGGTTATGGTTTTCTTATTTATTTATTTATTCATTTATTCTCATTGGAAAATATTATGCATAAAGAGAAAATGGCGGCTTTCTTTGTTTGTACATTGAAGCTTCATGAAGCTTTGACCTTGTGACCATTTTGTCTTGATGCTTAACCCTAACCCTTGATTCTAACTATGGTTTATTCTCTACAACAAACTATGGTTGGCTTATGATAAGTATTCATATTATATTCCTTTTAAAAAGGGATAATTGAACACTTATCATCTTCTTCCTCCTCTTCTTCTTCATGAAGAATCCTTACTTCAACAATGGCAACTTGAGTATTTGAGTGAGAAATCCAATTCTAAAGTGAACCTAACTCCTATTTCTTCATCCTCTACCTCTTGCCAAGTAGTATAGGGTGTTTCCTTCACAAGTTTTCATGGCTTGGTGAAGGTGGAGCTTGATCTAGCGATGCCTCGACGTAGATCATCTTCGGCATGGACATCGACGACCTAGCTCGCCTATTCTCCGATGAAGCCGATGCTAGAGCCCGGGATTTGTTTTGGACAGCGAGAGGACTTCATTGCGGAGCTATGGAGGTGGAGCACCGGATCTACAAAGGTTGTATTTCCGATTCTTATAGTTAAGTGTTAACTAGTTTACTTTTCGCCTAGTTTTCTAGCCAACGATCCGTTCTAGGGTTTCTCGGCACCGTTTAAATTTGAAATTGGCATGTTCGATGCCTTGTGAGACCTCATTAGGGTGCCTAGGAACGCTACAATGAGTACATCCTTCAATGTTCCTAGTCGTGGGAATATCGAGACGGGGCATCGATATTCCAGAGTAGACTAGCGTATATCTTCTCAACCCATGTGATGGGCGATGGATGATCCCATATCCATTGGCGTTTGACATCAGAGATGGTATGCGGGTGCTCAGTGCAGACTGGGTACACTGAACGGACTCGCCGAGAACTCCCAGATGGTATTATACCTCACGTCAGATGGCAGTTCTCTGGTGACACTGGTACAGCTTAGTCTGTTGACCCGAGATCGTCATAGAGTCTTGTGTGTCTCCCACTGTGCTTTGATTTCCACCCTACCACGGCTCTACTGAGGCGAGCAAACAGGTGGTTTTTGGGTACAGTCCCGATTCACATGGCGGCAATGAGCGATAGGAAGGGATTCGTCTCTCCCGGTATTGGAGGTTGATGTTGCGCTATGCTCGACTGGCCATAACAGGAAATCCCTGGCCAGGGTTGCAGAGATATACTGGTAAGGGTTATCAGTAGTTTCACGATTGTTATGGACCTTATGTCGGCATGACTTATCGAGCTATTGGGGTCTGACGTTTACCACCCCTACGCGAGATATGCGACATATCAGACAAACAGACCGGATTGTATGGTAAGTGTTACTGGTTGGATTCACAGGAGTGTGAGCGGGCTTGCTCGTCGATCTTCTGATCGCTCAATACCCGGGTGGCCGTAACGTTTAGCAGACTGCTTGCGGCTTCTGGGTGTTTGATATGATCATCACCTGCTGCCGGCGTATTGACAAGTCTTTAGAGTCCTACACAGAGGTTTCCTGGCTCAAGCGAAACGAAATAGGAGCGCATATGAGATACGTGCGGGCCGAGAGTAATGCGTGTATGTGATATCGTATTCTATTGTCGTGATGAATGTATCGATTGGTTGTATGCGATATAACCTAGTTATCGAATCAAGGATTGATTCGATAAGCCGATACATTGGATATTAGTCGGTTATATGCGATATGACCGGATCGTTAAATCAAGTATTGATTTAATGATTTAATGCATAATTATATATTTGATATAATAATTTGCATTAACTAGTATTTGTTCACTTTAAATGGATTTTCTCACTTGAAGTACACAAGTTGTATATGTGATATACTTTTGTGCACTTGTTTGTATCATGTTTGATGATACATGCTAACATGAGTTTGTGTGTATGATTAAACCATGGTTATATGAATGGTTAGGGTTTTGTTTATTTATCTATTCATTTATCTATTTATTATTTTTTGCAAAATAAGTCATGGTGGCTTTCTTTGTTTGCTTGTTGAAGCTTCATGAAGCTTTGAACAAGTCCACCTTTTCTGTCCCATGCTTAACCCTAACCATTCAACCTAACCATAGTCTATTCTCTACACTTAACCATGGTTGCTAAATGATAAGTATTCATTTTATTTTCTATTTTTGAATATACTTATCATATTCTCTTCTTCTTCTTCTTCTTCAACAAGAAGAAAAACTTGCCTCCATCAATGGCAACTTGAGAAAAAGAGTGAGAAATCCAATTCTAAAGTGAACCCACTTTCTATTTCTTCATCCTCTACCACTTGCCAAGTAGTATAGGGTGTTTTCTTCACAAGTTTCATGACTTGGTGAAGTTGGAGTTTGATCTTGAGTTGCCTCGACGTAGATCATCTTCGGCATCGAAGTCGACGACCTAGCCCGCCTATTTCTCCGATGAAGCCGATGCTAGAGTCCGGGATCCGATATGGACAGCGGAGGGATGTCATCACGGAGCCTAGGAGGTGGAGGACCGGATCTACAAAGGTTGTAGCCTCTTTCCTTTAAGTTAAAGTTGTTTATTTGCATTGCATCGCCTATACATCTAGTTAACGATTCGTATTAGGGTTTGTAGGCACATGAAAAATTTGAATTGGCCATGTTTGATCACTTGTAAGACCTCATTAGTGTGCCTAGGAACCCTACAGGTTTTAGCTGCAACAATTGCACCATTTCCAACCCTTATGTCTTTATCACCTTCTCCAAGTTCTCTACCTTTCCTAAGCCCTTGTAACTGATTGTAAGTCCATATCACACACCCCACGAACTTACGGGGAGGCGGAATATATGAAAAACGATTATCAAAGCTTCGTAACACGGACTTGAGCGCATGAATAGTTATCTAAACCATTGGTAGCTAACTACTAGAGGTTTAACTACTCGGATACGAAGTTATACCTCACGTTACTTGTCCTTCGGGTCTTCATCGCGGTCCTCCACTCCTCATAGGCTCCTTGGAATATCGGCACCTCAATGGCCTCCTCGAATCAAAGACGATCCACCCGAAAGCTCCTACGCCAAGCTTAATCTCAAACTTGAGATAACTAGGTTGCTTAAAGTGCTAATCTAAGCTACCTAGGGGATATAGAGTGAGGTTATGGATGTATTAGTCTAGCTAACCCTTGATCTCAACTCATGAAAGGTTAGGGTTAGGGTTTGAAGAAATGAGAGAGCTTGAGGAGAGAGATGGTGAAGATCATCAATGAAATGAGATAATGATCTATCATAATATATATGAAGCATTATTATTTATCCAAAAATGAAATAATAGAATTAACAACCATGCTTCATAAATATCTATGAGTGATTCATCTCCATGAGTCATTAAGCATTTATGATGCATTAATAACATGGATGAATCACACAAATGAGTCACTAATCTCATTTAATGCAATGCCACCTTACCCCCCCCCCCAAGTCACCACTCTTCTAGAAGCTTCCCGACAAATTACGAGAATGCCCCTCCAATCCGTGAAAACACGGAAAAACTTTAGACTGTATAAATCCTATAACCTGATAATAGAATCTGGCTTAAAACAAAGCCTGCTAGTAAAAACTGTCCGAAAAGTCGTACGTGCGTAAACATACGTACGCGTCCGAACCCTTGTCGTAAAACCATACGACCTCTATATCGTTTCGCCTGGAGCAGGGAAACTCTCTGTGTGGGACTCTAAAGACTCGACACTACGCTGGCAGTGGGTTTAACTACAGACCGCAAGCAGCACTAGCTGTACGTAACGGTCCTCAGGTAGATGTTGATAAGAAGGCCGATGAGGAAAATCATCCGAACTATTACTGAGCCTGATGTGATAATCTCTGTACAGTCCGGTCTGTTCGTCTACGGCTATCGCATATCAAGCCTAGGAGCGGCAAGCGTCAGTCCCTTAATAGCTGTATAAGTCGTGTCGGAGCGAAGCCCATTACACCCTGAGAAGCTACGGGAACCTACCAGTATATCTCGCTTGCCCTGGCCATGGACTTTGCGTAATGGCTCTCTGATACAGCGCGATATCAACTCCCAATACCAGGAGAGACGAATCCTATCTAACCGCCACTACCTCCAAGTGCTCGGGACTGCACCCAACTGCTACCTGTTTGCACGACTCCTTTGAGCCGTGGTAGGGTAGCAATCTAAGAACAGTAGGACACACTCGAGGCGAAGTAGCAGTGTCAAGTCTGCGGACTATGCTGTACTCATTTCATTTCGGAACTGTTAACTGACGATGGGTATAATACTAACCAATCAGTTCCCCTCCGAGTCCTGTCCGGTGTACCCGTAACCTAACGAGCACCTGTATACTATCTCCAGTACGATGTACTGATGGCTGTGGGACAGACCATCTCCCCAACTGGGATGAGAAGCGTACACACTTAGTCTACTCCGGAATATCGATGCCCTATCTCGATAATCCAACGACCAGGGACCTGTATAGGATGTTGCTTACAGACTATCCAGCCCCCACTAATGTGACTGCCATCACAACGCTGGTAATCAAGCAAAGATCCTATAGGCTCTACTAATATGTATAAGTGATACGTTATAAGAAATATATACACATATTAAAGTAGATACAAACCAAGTAGCATACTACCATTTTTAGCAAGACTGTATATACAACTGTGAATATCCCAAGCTTCCATTAAGTAATATACAATCTAATATGATACAATAATGGCCCCTAGGGCATATACACTAACAATCTCCCACTTGCACTAGGGCCATGAGCTGGCATATCGTAGACCTATCATCTCGAATAGCCTCTCGAACTGCGTCTGAGGAATGGCCTTCGTGAATGGATCAGCAATGTTATTCTCCGTCTCTATTCTTTTCACCTTGATCTCCCGGCGATCTACGATCTCCCTGATCAGGTGATACCGCCTTAAGATATGTCTGGACTTCTGATGGGACCTAGGTTCCTTCGCTAAAGCTATAGCGCCGTTGTTGTCACAATACAGAGGTATTGGACCAACACTGGAAGGAACCAGCTGAAGTTCTTTAAGGAACTTCTTCATCCAGACAACTTCTTTTGCGGCATCGCAAGCAGCTATGTACTCCGCTTCCATTGTTGAGTCAGCAACGGTCTCCTGTTTGGAACTCTTCCAACAGACCGCCCCTCCATTGAGGGTAAAGACATAACCCGACATGGACTTGGAGTCATCTTTGTCACTCTGGAAGCCTGAGTCGGCAAAGGCCTCCATCTGGAGGTCTTTTCCGCCATATACCAAGAACATCTCCTTAGTCCTCCTCACGTACTTTAGAATGTTCTTTACTGCAATCCAGTGCTTCTCCCCTGGGTTTGCTTTATACCGGCTTACTATGCTCAATGCGTATGCTACATCTGGTCTGGTACATAACATCGCATACATTATAGAGCCTACCGCAGAAGCGTAGGGTATAATCGATATGCGATCCCTATCCAAATCAGTCTTGGGAGACATCTCTTTGGAGAGGGTGATTCCGTGACAAGCCGGTAGGTTACATCATTTAGAATCATCCATACTGAATCTCTTCACTATGGTGTCTATGTACCTAGACTGTGAAAGTCCCAATATCCTCTTTGATCTATCACGATAGATTCGGATCCCCAGAATGTAGGTGGCATCTCCCAGGTCTTTCATGGAGAATTTATGTGACAAGAATCTTTTGACTGACTGTAAAATAGGAATATCATTTCCTATTAGGAGAATGTCATCCACGTACAAGACGAGGAATACTACAGCTCTCCCTACAATCTTACTGTATATGCATGGTTCATCTGGATTTTTGATAAAGTTGAATTCTTTGACAGCATCTTCAAAACAGATGTTCCAACTCCGCGATGCCTGCTTTAGTCCATAAATGGACTTAAGCAATTTGCATACTTTACCGCTTCTCCCACTCTAAATGAATCCCTCTGGCTGATCCATATAGACGCTTTCTTCCAAATTACCATTTAGAAAGGCCGTCTTTACGTCCATCTGCCAGATCTCATAATCGTGGAAGGCAGCAATAGCAAGAAGGACCCGAATGGATTTAAGCATAGCTACTGGAGAAAAGGTTTCGTCATAGTCCAAACCAGGTCTTTGACGGTAACCCTTTGCAACCAGTCTAGCCTTGTATGTTTCAACCTGTCTATCTACACCAATCTTCTTTTTGAAGATCCATTTGCATCCTACGGGTTTTACCCCATCTGGAGCAATGTCCAAAGTCCATACTTTGTTAGTGTACATGGACTCCATTTCGGTCCTCATTGCATCCAGCCATTTTACTGAGTCACCACTCTGAATGGCTTGCTGGAAGCTAGTAGGCTCATCATAGTCAATAGTGCAATCCTCTCTATCCCCGTCTATGAGAAAACCGTAGTATCTCTCGGGCGGATGAGATTGCCTACTACTCCTGCGGAGTGGCGTCGGGATGTCCAGTTCTCCAGAACCTTCTTATTCTACCAAGGTTTCAGTAATAGCTTGTGGTTCGGGAATTTCTTCCAGTTCTATTGCGTCCACACTCTTCTGATTTTCTAAAAACTCGGTTTCCAAGAAGCAAGCATGAAGAGAAACAAAGATCTTTTGTTCCTCTGCGTAATAGAAATAATTTCCCTTTGAGTTCTTTGGATATCCCACAAATTTGCATTTTACTGAGCGTGCCTCGAGCCTGTCCGCATGCTGCTTCTTTACAAAAGCTGGACATCCCCATGTCTTAAGATACTTAAGACAAGGTTTCTTCCCACTCCACATCTGATATGGTGTGGTAGGCACAGTCTTGGTTGGAACTCGGTTCATAAGATATGCAGCTGATTCCAGTGCATATCCCCAGAATGATCGTGGTAACTCAGCTTTACTCATCATGGAACGAACCATATCCAATAGGGTTCGATTCCTTCTTTCTGATACACCGTTGTGTTGTGGTGTGTATGGAGGAGTAAGCTGAGAGAGAATTCCATTCTCTTTTAAGTAACCCGGGAACTCGGCACTTAAGTATTCACCACCTCAATCAGACCTTAGTGTCTTGATACTTTTGCCAGTTTGTTTTTCGACTTCATTCTTGTATTCTTGGAATTTCTCAAAGGCCTCGGATTTATGCTTCATTAAGAAGATATATCCATACCTAGAGAAATCATCCGTAAAAGTAATGAAGTAGGAATAACCACCTCGCGCATGTGTAGACATTGGACCGCACACGTCACTGTGTACGAGTCCTAAGAGCTTGCTTGCTCTTACTCCTGTCCAGTAAATGGAGTTTTGGTCATCTTTCCTATGGGACAAGATTCACAAGTAGCATAAGATTGATATTCGAACGGATTCAAATATCCTTCTCTATGTAACTTAGTCAACCTTCTCTCATTGATGTGACCTTGTCTACAATGCGCCTGATTTAATTCCGGAGACTTTCTTTTAAGTTTGTTCTGGACACTGAAAATCTGAGCTTGATTCAATACGTATATCCCATTTTTTAATGTACCTGACCCAATCATAACTTGATTTAGGTGGATGTGAACCACATCGCTTATAAAAGTAAAATCATATCCTTCTTTAGAAAGTAAGGATACAGATATGATATTACAAGTTGTACCTGGTACATAAAAACAGTTACGCAGAATCAATATCTGCCCAGTTGTCAGTCCAAGATGATATTCCCCTACGGATTCAGCATTCATGCTCATTCCGTTAGCAACCATGAGGGTCATGTCACCTATCCTGATAACCCTACGGTTTCTCAGAGCCTGTAAAGAATTACAGATATGAGTTCCTGACCCGGTATCCAATACCCAGGAAGTAGGGTTAACTGACATACAGTTCTCTATCACAAACACACCCGAAGCTGAAGCCACAACATGCTTCGAATCCTGGCTACTGGCTTTGCTAGCCCTGTAATCATTCTGCCAATGTTCATTCCTGTAACAATAGGAACGTCCCTCTTTTACTATATCCAGTCCCGAAACTTTTGCCCTTCTCTTTCCTTCTACTTCCCTGGTTTCCTTCAGGGTAGAAGGTAGAGACTGTAGAATCAAGTCAGTATCTGACTCGGTTCCCAATGCGGTCTCCAGGTCCTGGATCTCATCAATATAGCTAGTCATTGTAAGGACGTTGTCCCCTACAGATGGCCCGTCAGCCAACCTCGCTTGAATTAATTCGTTCAAGGTTTCATATCTAGTGATATGAGATTGCTCTCCATATGAATCTTTGCTATGGAGAAAAATGGAAACTAAGTCCATCTTCTCGTGCTGTTTCCGGTATATACCATCAACTGAAGCTAATACGAGGCACTTAGCTTTCACTTTATGTTTTTCTCTTGTCTGACGGATATCCATATCCGCGACAGTGGAAACTGGACCTGGGACGGCGGGATCTTGAGTAGTAATAGGGTGGTCCAGCTTGTCATAGGCAATGGACATCTGGACAGACCTTTGCAGTCATATAAGTCAGATTCAGTCAATTTGTTATCTAGATGTAACCTATGTGTGGTCACAAGGTTGCTGCAAATAAGAGAGAGAGAAGAAAACATTTTAGCATGATGTTGTTGCAAGTTTTAGATTGGTTTTAAGTTTATCTAAACAGGATGACTCCCACTGTTTCTCGAATCCTTCCTCAAACCATAAAAGAAGAATTAGTCAGGACAATTCTCATCGTACAATACTTGCTTAACCGTTCAGCCAGGCCAGTGTCGATACTTCGAGGGAGGTTTTCCAACGCTTTCGCGAAGTTCCTTAATTAAACAACCTCTTTTCTCTGGGGGCGTAGCCCCGCTGAAACTTTTCTTGACACCTACTTGGTTCATAGCATTGATCGTTAAGTGACGAATCTCCTGATAAGTAGCATGTACTCACAGTAGGATCGGGATCCAAAATATCATCGTATGATAATGTTGAAGGAATCCTACCAATATTCATCAAACTCCAAAATGGTATGCTCTCTCTGCAAATTTCAGTTTCTTTAGAAATTCCCGATATGGATTTTTGCCCCATGCTCTTATGACCTTGACTTTGGCCAACAAATCATAAGTCACATGTCAAGTTCTACTCGTCAATATCCAGGTTAATTTGAACCCGTCATACATACCCTTGACTTTGGCCAACAAAGCAGTACGACTGTCCCAAACCAACGCATCTATCAATGCTGCATACGAATATTCAATAGCTACCAAACACTATGCCTTGGCTTTGGCCAACAAACACAGCTTGAATACTATTGACTATCCATATGAAATGACGGAGGGCTACGACTGGTTTTGGCAAAACCGTGAACGTAGTGAACTTGATATAATCGAAGGAACCTGATACTTTTTAAAAGGAGTGGTTAAAGCTCCGCAATTAAAAAATTCTGATCTTTTAAAAATAACCGAGTGGTTTCTTTTAAATTTGTTCCAACGACTTAACTTTGGTTTATTTTCTTTGCATTTTAATAATGCGTCCCATCATTTATCCTATCATTGCAGAAAATAACGAAAATACCACGTCCTCTTATGCCATCCGCATTCGCCACTGGGTCCCATCATCACCCGTTAGGTTACTTAACTAACGACAGAGCGGGGGCTGGGCTAGTGCGGGTGTAAAATATAAGTGACGTCTAATAGCTATCATATATAGATATTGTACATTCGTCAGACGCAATAATAAGCATTCTAGATCACAGATGAACTTTATTGGATTTACTAGCAATCCGCATTTGCTTTGAGCCTGCAATAAAAGACGGATTACACAGTTGTGATGAATAGCCATTACCCCACCCTAGACCCCTACGGGTACGGCAAATTACCCGCCAAGTACCCGAAGTGAAGCGGTCTCCCTCAACAAAGTGAGTAGGCCACTAAACACTTCAAAGTACCCGGTAGTTTGTGTACCCCGCCTTGGGTCTATCCTAGGAGCAAAAAATAGTAAAAAGAAATAATACAACGGTGGCTACAACCGCAACCTGGATGTGCCCCGCAAAAGAATATTACATCATATTACATTTACATCGAATATATGAATATTAAACCCATCTCATACCCCGGCTAATCATCACAACAGTCCAACACAGTTCATATACACAAACAGTAAACATTACAGAAATGTGCAACCCCTTGCTAACCGACATACAAGCAGTTAGGGGAGGTTTACGAACACATTAAACATTACAGATAAAAACCCAATTAGCAAATATCTTAGAACATCGATCGAATACTATATTCTGTGTCTACCCCAAAAGCAAGCCTGCACAGAAGTAACCTGGGCAGAAACAGAATATACAAGAAAACAGAACACCAAAATATATGAATTTTAGAGCAAATCGGAGTCAACTCAGGGTTGACTCCGCCGCGGATCCGCGGCAAAAGCACACTATTGCCGCGGTTCCACGGCCATCAAGACGAGTTACAACTCCGTATTTTCCCAGGATTCTTATATTTACCTACTGTAAGTTTTAAGGCATATCAAATAATTTTTCAGACATGTTTAAAATTAACAGAACTGTTAGGGTTTCGAATTTTGCTTTCGTGTTTTTCTGTCGATCGAACTTCTAATTAGTTGCTAACAAGCTAGTAATGGTTTAGTTGGCTCTGATACCACTGTAAGTCCATGTCACGCACCCCACGAACTTCCGGGGAGGCGGAATATATGAAAAACGATTATCAAAGCTTCGTAACACGGACTTGAGCGCATGAATCGTTATCTAAACCATTGCTAACTAACTACTAGAGGTTGAACTACTCGGATACGAAGTGATACCTCACGTTACTTGTCATTCGGGTCTTCATCGCGGTCCTCCACTCCTCGTAGGCTCCTTGGAACATTGGCACCTCAATGGCCTCCTCGAATCAAAGACGATCCACCCGAAAGCTCCTACGCCAAGCTTAATCTCAAACTTGAGATAACTAGGTTACTTAAAGTGCTAATCTAAGCTACCTAGGGGATATAGAGTGAGGTTATGGATGTATTAGTCTAGCTAACCCTTGATCTCAACTCATGAGAGGTTAGGGTTAGGGTTTGAAGAAATGAGAGAGCTTGAGGAGAGAGAAGGTGAAGATCATGAATGAAATGAGATAATGATCTATCATAATATATATGAAGCATTATTATTTATCCAAAAATGAAATAATAGAATTAACAACCATGCTTCATAAATATCTATGAGTGATTCATCTCCATGAGTCATTAAGCATTTATGATGCATTAATGAGATGGATGAATCACACAAATGAGTCACTAATCTCATTTAATGCAATGCCACCTTACCCCGCGAAGTCACCACTCTTCTAGAAGCTTCCCGACAAATTACGAGAACGCCCCTCCAATCCGTGAAAACACGGAAAAACTTTAGACTGTATAAATCCTATAACCTGATACTAAAATCTGGCTTAAACCAAAGCCTTCTAGTAAAAACTGCCCGAAAAGTCGTACATGCGTAAACACACGTACGCGTCCGAACCCTTGTCGTAAAACCATACGACCTCTATATCGTTTCGCCTGGAGCAGGGAAACTCTCTGTGTGGGACTCTAAAGACTCGACACTACGCTGGCAGTGGGTTTAACCACAGACCGCAAGCGGCACAAGCTGTACGTAATGGTCCCCAGGTAGATGTCGATAAGAAGGACGATGAGGAAAATCATCCGAACTCCCACTGAGCCTGATATGACAATCTCCGTACAGTCCGGTCTGTTCGTCTAAGACTATCGCATATCAAGCCTATGGGGCGGAAAGCGTCATTCCCCTAATAGTTGTATAAGTCGTGTCGGAGCGAAGCCCATTACACCCTGAGAAACTACTGGAACCTACCAGTATATCTCGCTTGCCCTGGCCAGGGACTTTGCGTAATGGCTCTCTGACACAGCGCGATATCAACTCCTAATACCAGGAGAGACGAATCCTATCTAACCGCCACTGCCTCCAAGTGCTCGGGACTGCACCCAACTGCTACCTGTTTGCATGACTCCTTTGATCCGTAGTAGGGTAGCAATCTAAGAACAGTGGGACACACTCGAGGCGAAGTAGCAGTGTCAAGTCTACGGACTATGCTGTACTCATGTCACCTGGGAACTGTTAACTGACGATGGGTATAATACCAACCAATCAGTTCCCCTGCGAGTCCTGTCCGGTGTACCCGTAACATAACGAGCACCTGTATACTATCTCCAGTATGACGTACTGATGGCTGTGGGACAGACCATCTCCCCAACTGGGATGAGAAGCGTACACACTTAGTCTACTCCGGAATATCGATGACTTATCTCGATAATCCAACGACCAGGGACCTGTATAGGATGTTGCTTACAGACTACCCAGCCCCCACTAGTGTGACTGCCATCACAACGCTGGTAATCAAGCAAAGATCCTATAGGCTCTACTAATATGTATAAGTGATACGTTACAAGAAACATATGCACATATTAAAGTAGATACAAACCAAGTAGCATACTACCATTTTTAGCAAGACTGTATATACAACTGTGAATATCCCAAGCTTCCATTAAGTAATATACAATCTAGTATGATACAACAATGGCCCCTAGGGCATATACACTAACACTGATTACATATATGGGATCCTGACCTAGTATCTAATACCCAGGACGTAGAGCAATGGAGAAACAGTTCTCTGTAACGAACACACCCGAAGAAAATGCATCAATATGTACTTTCTTCATTCGGGTGGCATGGAAATCCTGGTATTCCCCTATATCATGTTCAGTCCTATAACTCTTATAAGAAAGAACGGAACCAACGTTCCCCAGCATAGTATAACATGCGGGTTCGGTCAATACAACCTTATTATTATCTTTATTAAGGCATGATATGGTCTCTACCTGGAGAGAGAGAGAAGAAAACACTTTAGCGTATGCTCTTACAAGATCAGATTGGTTATTATTTTATCTAATCAGGATGGCTCCCACTGTTTTTATCAAATCTTCCTTCAACCCCAGAAAGGAAAGACTAACCGGGATTAATTACACCATACAATTTCGCCAATCTTTCAGCCAGGCCAGTGTCGGTACTTTGCGGGAGGTTCCCCGTGCTTTCGCACGGACCTAATTAAAGTAAACCTCATTTTCCCAGAGGCGTAACTCCGTTGACACCTTTCTAGACACCTACTTGATCGGCTAATTGTCCTGTGTAAAACTCTCCCAGGAGTAACAATTACTCGCAGTGGGTATAGGGATCCAACTATCTCATAGTAGGTATGCAATCTCATTGCAAATTTCAACACTTGAAATTCCCGATAATATTTTGCCCCTAACCCCTATGACCTTGACAAAGGCCAACAAATCATAGGATGCTAGTTAAGTTCAACCCGTCATTTCTTGATTGAATCAAACCCACCCGCACGACCCTTGACAAAGGCCAACAAGGTCATACGACTACCCCAAAACAATTTGCATCATATGCATAAGAAGATAAGCACCATTCAGTTACCGCACACTACGCCTTGACAAAGGCCAACAAACGCAGCACGAATACTAAACAGTTCCTATCTGAAATGACGGAGGGCAACGATAGGTTTTCCTGAAAACCTATTGCGTAATGAACTTGATATCGTTGTAGAATCAAGTGAAATTTTGAAATGGAGTGATTTTGAGACTTTCATTAGTTTTACTAAAGAGGTCACTCCCGGTGAAGGGATCTCGGCTCTTTCCTCATCGAATAAGGTGCAGGACATATCATATACATCACTATGCAAAGCAAAACTCTAAAAGCAATCAAAAGATAAACCGAGTTTTGTAGTATCTGCCAATTTTTCTAAAGAGATCACTCCCGTTGAACGGATCTCGGCTCTTTCCTTATCGAATAAGGTGCAGTATATATCATATATATCGCTATGCAAAGCAAAACTGTAGCTACCCTTTTTGAAAAATTTGATTCTACAACATCTTTTAGGTTTCTTTTCTTTCATTAATCACGTTAATGAAGCCCCATCATTTAAGTCACCTAAACATCACAGATAAATACGACGTACACTTATGTCATCCGCATTCGCCTTGATGTCCCCTCATGCACCGTTAGGTTAGGTAACTAACGGCAGAGCAGGGCAGGGCTAGCGCGGGTGTAAAACATAAGTAACGTCTATATAATATATCATATATACTATATACAGTATTTATCACAACATATCAAATGATCACATCACAGATATCGCAGCAGAAGAAACATATGAAACATTGGATGTACTAGGACGTCCGTGTTTTATTTTGAGGCTCTATAAAACACGGATTCCACGGTCGCCATGAATAGTCAAACCCACACCCCTAGACCCCTACGAGAGTGGCAAGCAACCCTTCCAATTATAGAGTTAGGAGACCCAGACTCGACTCCTTGAGTTGGTCTCCCACTGGACTCTAGAACCCGGTTCCTTGTGCTCTCCTCCTTGGGTCTATCCTATTGCGGAAAGGTAAATAATATACAAATGGTGACATCAACCTCATCCCGGAAGTGCCCCAATAAAAGAATATTATATACATTTAATTTTACATGAATGAAAATAAAAACCCTCATCTCACATAAAACCCCCCGGCTATTCAGAACGCGACGATCCAATATAACATATCCAGCAACACATAACATCACATGTCATCAACGTAAGTAAATATGCGCATCACAATTGTCGTTGACATATAGCAACGAAACCGGTGATATCACATATTACACTTACGGTCGCAGAAAAGAAAGTGTAAAACTACAACATTTGGAATCCACAATCTCTTTAGACATCGTAAATCCGAAATATCATATATTTCGCATTTCATGCCTAACTATATGAATTACACGTATTGTATCACATTCCAGATAAATAGACAGTATTAAACTTTCCGATCGAATAATCAAATACCCAAGATTTCCTTAATAGCTCAACACTTGAGCGAAGTTCAAAAATTCCAGAATCGATACCACAGTACCAATGATCCAGCCGTAGAAGTGTCAAGCCAACGCCTCACATGTGGCACGCCGTACTGCGCCAAACCTTAAGGTTCAAATGGCAGTTCAAGACGGTCACATAATCGAGTTAAGGTTTGTTGTCTTCTAGAGGGTCCATCGCATTACTTGCACGTTTTTCCGAAAGATGTAAACCCGAGAAAAATTCAACACTTGAATGTTTTTCGTGCCGGGAAAAATTGAGTTAATGATATCCGTTCGAACATTTTAATACTTTCTAAATTATCCGGAATAACAAAACAAAATTAAATTCTCCGATCGAATCGAAGATTACGAAATAAACCCCAAAATACTCAACACTTGAGTCAGAATAAAAATACCCAGAAAGATGCAGGAATGGTATTGGATATTACTGCATAAAGAACCGTCCCCAATACTCCTTTTCTGCCGCGGAACCACCGCGAAGGGTGGCTTAGTGCCGCGGTTCCGCGGCCACATGGAGGATTTGAGGGCTCATTTTTCATGGTAACCCTTAGAATTACCTGCTGATTTTTTTAGGTATTTTTAATTCAGAAAAAACCCAGTTTTTAGAAAATGTACAGAGAGGGGGTTATCTTAACGTTTCTGGGTTCGATCGGGGTTTTAACTTCGTTAACACATCGCCTAATGCTCTAGCTAGGCTCTGTTAGTGTTTATGCCCTAGAAGGCCATTACTGTATCATACTAGTTTGTATATTACTTAATGGAAGCTTGGGATATTCACATGTATATAACAGTCTTGCTAAACATGGTAGTATGCTACTTGGTTTTTCTATCTTAATATGTGAGTGTACGTATTGATAGAGCTCTTAGGATCTTGCTTGTCTACCAGCGTTGTGATGGCAGTCACACTAGTGGGGGCTGGGTAGTCTACAAGCACATCCTTATTCAGGTCCCTGGTCGTTGGATTATCGAGACAGAGCATCGATACTCCGGAGTAGACTAGTGTGTACGCTTCTCATCCCAGTTGGGGAAATGGTCTGTCCCACAGCCGTCAGTACGTCGTACTGGAGATAGTATGCAGGTGCTCGTTAGGTTACGGGTACACCGGACAGGACTCACGGGGAACTGTTGGTTGGTTTGATACCAGTCGTCAGTGAGCAGTTCCCAGGTGACATGAGTACAGCATAGTCCGCAGACTTGACACTGCTACTTCGCTTCGAGTGTGTCCCACTGTTCTTTAGATTGCTACCCTACCACGGCTCAAAGGAGTCGTGCAAACAGGTAGCAGTTGGGTGCAGTCCCGAGCACTTGGAGGCAGTGGCGGTTAGACAGGATTCGTCCCTCCCGGTATTGGGATTAGATATCGTGCTGTGTCAGAGAGCCATTACTCAAAGTCCCTGGCCAGGGCAAGCGAGATTTGCTGGTAGGTTCCAGTAGTTTCTTAGGGTGTAATGGGCTTCCCTCCGACACGACTTATACCGCTATTAGGGGACTGACGCTTGCCGCCCCCCTAGGCCCGATATGCGATAGTCTTGGACGAACGGACCGGACTGTATGGAAATTGTCACATCAGACTCAGTAGGAGTTCGGATGGGTTTCCTCATCGGCCTTCTTATCGACAACTACCTGGGGACCGTTACGTACAGCTAGTGCCGCTTGCGGTCTGTGGTTAAACCCACTGCCAGCGTAGTAGTCGAGTCTCTAGAGTCCCACACAGAGAGTTTCCTACTCCAGGCGAAACGATATAGAGGTCGCATGGTTTTGCGACAAAGGGTTCGGACGCATACGTGCGTTTACGCGCGTACGAATTTCGGACAGTTTTTACCAGTCGGGTTTGGTTTAAGCCAGTTACTGGTATCCGGTTATTGGATTTATACAGTCTAAAGTTTTTCCGTATTTTTACGGATCGGAGGGGCGTTCTCGTAATTGTGCGAGAAGCTTCTAGAAGATGGTGACTAAGGAGGGTTATGTGTCATTTGCATTAAATGAGTTTAGTGAGTCATGAGGGTGATTCATGCATATCATTAATGCATGATAAATGCTTAGTGAGTCATGATAATGAATCACCATTAGATATTTATGAAGCAAGCTTATTCATCATTTTCTTTCTTTTCTTGTTAAAAGATAATGTTTCATATATATTATGATAACTTACTATTCTCATCATAATTCATTCTCACATTCTCTCTCCTCAAGCTCTCCATATTCAAAGACTAATCCTCCCTTCTCATGAGTTGAGTACAAGGGTTAGTAAGACTAATCAATCCATAACCATCACTCTATTTCATTCTAGCTTCTTTGATTAGCAATCCAAGAAGGTTAGTTGCCTCAAGATTAGAGGTTTAGCTTGGAGTTTTGCTCTCGGGTGGATCGTCTACTACCTAGAGAAGGCCGAGGAGGACGAGGAGATCGTAAAGACGAAGGACTTGGTTCGATAGGTATAATCCCTAAGCATAGTAGTTTAGAACAACTATATGTTTGGTTAGTTATCGTTTAGCTTCGATTCAAGCGGTTAGTCGATGTTCGTTCACTAAACAAGATCGTTTTTGAAAATTCCGCCTCCCCACAAGTTCTGGGGTGTAGCACATCGACTTACAGTGGTATCAGAGCCTCGCTAAACAATAAATAACTTAATTGCAAATTTGTACGAATTTCGAACGGAAAAACGAAGCCGGAAAACCCTAAAACTGTCAAGTTTCTGTCGAGTTTAAAATGAAGTCCAAAAATTTTTCAGGTAAGTTCAGAAAGCTTGAAAAGGGTCCAGAAGAACACCCATGAAATTTGAGACCATGATTCGGCTAAAGCGCCGCGGAAGCGCAGCGGATCCCACCGATCCGCCGCGGTTCCGCGGCCGAGTTGCCGAGTCATGGACTCATCTTTCATGTGTGGGTCCTCTCTGGTATTTGGGGTTTTCTGGAATATTTTAATTTTGCTCAGGTTTCCAGTTTACAGAGCAGTTTTTGGAGCAATATTAATGTTGTTTAATCGATCGAAATTGTACAGTATTTGCATGTTGGATTATATCTGTGATTGATAAATGTGTTCGTAAACCTCCCCTAACTGCTAGTATGTCGGTTGGCAGGGGGTTGCACATTTCTGTAATGGTTATATCTGTTTGTGCATATGAACTGTATTGGACTGTTGTGGTGTATAGCCGGGGTTTAGCAATGGGTTATTGTTTAATTCAATTGTTGTAAATGTAATTTGTTGTAATATTATTTTTGCGGGGCACATCCAGGTTGCGGTTGTAGCCACCGTTGTATTATTTCATTTTACTGTTTTTGCTCCTAGAACTGACCCAAGGTGGGGTAAACAAACTGCCGGGCGGGTAGTTTGCCGTACCCGTAGGGGTCGAGGGTGGGGTAATGGCTATTCATCACAACTGTGTAATCTGTCTTTTCTTGCAGGCTCAAAAGAAATACAGATTGCTTGCAAATCCAATATTGTTTATCTGTGTTCTGGAATGTATATCATTGCGTCAGACGAATGTAAAATATCTATATTTATGATAGCTATTTAGACGTCAATTATGTTTTACACCCGCGCTAGCCCAGCCCCCGCTCTGTCGTTAGTTAAGTAACCTAACGGGTGATGACGGGACCCCGTGGCGAATGCGGATGGCATAAGAGGACGTTGTATTTTCGTTGTTTTCTGCAATGATAGGTTAATGATGGGACGCATTATCTATAATGCAAAGAAAAACAAACCAAAGTTTAAATCGTTGGAACAGTTTAAAAGAAACCACTCGGTTAATTTTAAAAACAGATATTTTTAAATGCGGAGCTTTAACCACTCCTTTTAAAAAGCTATCAGGTTCCTTCGGTTATATCAAGTTCACTACGTTCACGGTTTCGCCAAAACCAGTCGTAGCCCTCCGTCATTTCATCTGGGTATTCAGTAGTATTCAAGCTATGTATTTTGACCAACGCCAAGGCATAGTGTTTGGTAGCTGCTGGGTATTCATTTGTTGCATAGATAGATGAGTTAGTTTGGGACAGTCGTATGATCATTTTGGCCAACGTCAAGGATATGTACGGATGGGTTCAAATTAACAAGATAATGATAGGCAGAACTTGACATGTGACTTATGATATTTTGACCAACGCCAAGGTCATAAGAGCATGGGGCAAAAATATATATCGGGAATTTCTAAAGAAACTGAAATTTGCAAAGAGATGCATACCATTTGGAGTTTGATGAATGTTGGTAGGATTCCTTCAACATTATCATACGATGATATTTGGATCCCGATCCTACTGTGAGTATATGCTACTTATCAGGATATTCGTCACTTAACGATCAATGCTATAAACCTAGTAGGTGTCCAGAAAGGTGTCAGCGGGGTTACGCCCCCAGAGAAAAGAGGTTATTTAATTAAGGAACTTCGCGAAAGCGTTGGAAAACCTCCGTCGAAGTATCGACACTGGCCTGGCTGAACGGTTAAGCAAGTATTGTACGGTGAGAATAGTCCTGGCTAATTCTTCTTTTATGGTTTGAGGAAGGATTCGAGAAACAGTGGGAGCCATCCAGTTTAGATAAACTAAAAACCACTCTAAACTTGCAAGAGCATCATGCTAAAGAGTTTTCTTCTCTCTCTCCTAATTGCAGCGACCCTGAAAATGACTGGACTTAAGTTACTTTTAGAAAAAAATATACTGACAGGGCCAAACTATAAAGATTGGCTGCGGAATGTCAAAATGGCTTTGACCTATGACAAATTGGGGTACGTCCTCACCGCTACGGCACCTGCTGTCCCTGGTCCCAAATCCAGCAATGCGGATAAGGAAATCCGCAAAACCTGGGATTTAGATTGCGCGAGAGCCAAGTGCATCGTGCTTGCCTCTATGAACAATGAACATCAGAGGAGGCACGAGGATATGTCCCTAGATGGCATATTTCTCCATACAAAGGAACTTTATGGAGAGCAATCTCGTATAGCAAGATACGAGACCTCTAAGAACTTGTTTCGAGCGAGGTTGGCTGTCGGGTCATCGGTAGGTGAACATGTCCTACAGATGATCGGCTATATTGAAGAGCTCGCAGACCTTGGGACGACTTTGGATAATGAGCTCTATACAGACCTTATTCTCCAGTCCATTCCTCCCACCTACGCCCAGTTTATCCTCAACTTCAACCTTCAAGGAAAAGAAGTTGAACTTGCGGAACTCCTGAACATGTTAAGGAGTGCAGAGGGCACCTTGCAGAAGGCAAGGGAAACACTCGCTATGTTTGTTGGCGGTGCATCTTCTTCCGGGTCCAAGGCTAGGGCCAAAGGAAGGAAGAAGAAGGCCGCACCCAAACCTAGAGGAGGTGTTAGTAAGGTGGGAAAGAAGGGAAAGAAAAAGCTTGCAGCACCGGTAGTTGGCCAGGATGAGTGCTTCCATTGTCACAGGAAAGGGCACTGGAAGAAGGATTGCAAGGCGTGGAACGCCAAGAACCAGGAACCGAAGCAAGCTGTGGCTTCGACTTCAGGTGTGTTTGTAATTGAGAATTGTCTGTCGATCAACTCTACTTCCTGGGTATTGGATACCGGATCAGGATCTCATATTTGCAATTCATTGCAGGCACTGAGAAACCGTAGAGTGCTGAAGGAAGGTGATATGATCCTCAGGGTTGCTAACGGAGCTAGCGTGGGAGCTGCGTCCGTCGGGAATTATCACCTAGGATTGACGAGTGGACATATTTTGGTTTTACATAACTGTTATTTTGTACCAAGCTTAACGTGTAATATCATATCAGTTTCCTTGTTATCAAATAAAGGTTATGATTTCACGTTTGTAAGAGATGTTGTTAACATCCACCTTAATCATGGTTTGATTGGGTCCGGTACTCTAAATAACGGCATATATGTGTTAAACCAACTCCAAATTTTCAATGTCCAGAACACACTAAAAAGAAAGTCTCCAGATTTAAATAAAGCTTTCTTATGGCATTGTAGACTGGGTCACATCAATGAGAGAAGGTTGACTAAGTTGCATAGAGAAGGATATTTAGACTCGTTCGAATGTCAATCTTATGACACTTGTCAATCTTGTCTCAAAGGAAAGATGACAAAGACTCCATTTACTGGACAAGGAGTAAGAGCGAGCGAGCTCTTAGGACTCATACACAGCGATGTATGCGGTCCAATGTCTACACATGCGAGAGGTGGTTTTTCCTATTTCATTACTTTCACGGATGATTACTCAAGATACGGATTCATTTATCTGATGAAACATAAATCCGAGGCTTTTGAGAAATTCCAAGAGTATAAGAATGAAGTAGAAAACCAAACCGGCAAAAGTATCAAGACACTTAGATCTGATCGAGGTGGTGAATACTTGAGTGCCGAGTTCCTCGGTTACCTAAAAGAGAAAGGAATTCTCTCTCAGCTTACTCCTCCGTACACTCCACAGCATAACGGTGTATCGGAGAGACGGAATCGAACCCTATTGGATATGGTACGATCCATGATGAGTAATGCTGAGTTACCGCGATCTTTCTGGGGTTATGCGCTAGAATCAGCGGCATATCTTTTGAACCAGGTTCCAACCAAGACTGTGCCTACCACACCATATCAGATGTGGAGTGGGAAGAAACCCTGTCTAAAACATTTTAGGACATGGGGGTGTCCAGCTTTTGTAAAAAAGCAGCATGTGGACAAGCTCGAGGCACGCTCAGTACTGTGTAAGCTTGTGGGATATCCAAAGAACTCCAAGGGATATTATTTCTATTACGCAGAGGAACAAAAGGTTTTTGTTTCTCGTCATGCCCACTTCTTAGAAACTGAATTTTTAGAAAATCAGAAGAGTGGGAGCGCAGTAGAACTGGATGAAATTCCAGAACCACAAGCTGTTACTGAAAGTTTGGTAGAACCAGAGGTTCAAGAAGAACAGAACATTCCCGCACCCCTCCGCAGGAGTAGTAGGCCGTCTCATCCGCCTGAGAGATAATACGGTTTTCTCATAGACGGGGATAGAGAGGATTGCATCATAGATGATGATGAACCTACTGACTTCCAGCAGGCCATCCAGAGCGGCGACTCGGTACGATGGCTAGATGCAATGCGGACCGAAATGGAGTCCATGTACACCAACAAAGTATGGAATTTGGACTTTGCTCCAGATGGGGTAAAACCCATAGGATGCAAATGGATCTTCAAGAAAAAGATTGGTGTAGATGGACAGGTAGAAACCTATAAGGCTAGACTTGTTGCAAAGGGTTTTCGTCAAAGACCTGGTTTGGACTATGACGAAACTTTTTCTCCAGTGGCTATGCTCAAATCCATTCGGGTCCTTCTTGCTATTGCTGCCTTCCATGATTATGAAATCTGGTAGATGGACGTAAAGACAGCTTTTCTGAATGGAAATTTAGAAGAGAGCGTCTATATGGATCAGCCAGAGGGTTTCAATCAGAGTGGGAGCAGCGGGAAAGTATGCAAGCTGCTTAAGTCCATTTATGGACTAAAGCAGGCATCGCGGAGTTGGAACATCTGTTTTGATGAGACAGTCAAAGAATATGACTTTATCAAAAATCCAGATGAACCGTGCATATATAGTAAAGTTGTAGCAAGAAGTGTCGTGTTCCTCGTCTTGTACGTGGATGACATTCTATTAATAGGAAATGACATTCCTATGCTACAATCTGTCAAAGGATTCTTGTCACACAGGTTCTCCATGAAAGACCTGGGTGATGCCTCTTACATTCTGGGGATCCGGATCTATCGTGATAGATCCAAGAGGATGTTGGGACTTTCGCAGTCCAGGTATATCGACACTGTACTGAAAAGATTCAGTATGGAAGATTCTAAGCGCGGTAATCTACCGGCTTGTCACGGAATCACCCTCTCCAAAGAGATGTCTCCCAAGACTGATTTGGAAAGGGAACGCATGTCTATTATACCCTACGCTTCTGCGGTAGGCTCTATAATGTATGCGATGTTGTGTACCAGACCAGATGTTGCTTACGCACTGAGCGTGGTAAGCCGGTATCAGTCAGACCCAGGGGAGAAACACTGGATAGCAGTAAAGAACATTCTCAAGTACCTGAGGAGGACTAAGGAGATGTTTTTGGTTTACGGAACAAAAGAACTCAGGTTGGAGGCCTTTGCTAATTCCGGCTTCCAGAGTGATAAGGACGATTCCAAGTCCATGTCGGGATATGTCTTTACCCTCAATGGAGGGGCGGTGTGCTGGAAGAGCTCCAAGCAGGACACCGTTGCTGACTCGACGATGGAAGCGGAGTATATAGCTGCTTGCGATGCCGCAAAAGAAGCAGTCTGGATGAAGAAGTTCCTAACAGAACTTCAGGTGGTTCCTACCATAGTTGATCCAATACCTCTGTATTGCGACAACAACGGAGCTATAGCTTTAGCGAAGGAACCAAGGTCCCATCAGAAGTCCAGACACATCTTAAGGCGGTATCACCTGATCAGGGAGATCATTAATCGTCAGGAGATCGAGGTTCGGAGAGTTGCTTCTGAAGAGAACATTGCTGATCCATTCACGAAGGCCCTTCCTCAGATTCAGTTCGAGAGGCTAATCGAGATCATTGGTCTACGATATGCCAGTACATGGCCCTAGTGCAAGTGGGAGATTGTTAGTGTTTATGCCCTAGAAGGCCATTACTGTATCATACTAGTTTGTATATTACTTAATGGAAGCTTGGGATATTCACATGTATATAACAGTCTTGCTAAACATGGTAGTATGCTACTTGGTTTTTCTATCTTAATATGTGAGTGTACGTATTGATAGAGCTCTTAGGATCTTGCTTGTCTACCAGCGTTGTGATGGCAGTCACACTAGTGGGGGCTGGATAGTCTACAAGCACATCCTTATTCAGGTCCCTGGTCGTTGGATTATCGAGACAGAGCATCGATACTCTGGAGTAGACTAGTGTGTACGCTTCTCATCCCAGTTGGGGAAATGGTTTGTCCCACAGCCGTCAGTACGTCGTACTGGAGATAGTATGCAGGTGCTCGTTAGGTTACGGGTACACCGGACAGGACTCACGGGGAACTGTTGGTTGGTTTGATACCAGTCGTCAGTGAGCAGTTCCCAGGTGGCATGAGTACAGCATAGTCCGCAGACTTGACACTGCTACTTCGCCTCGAGTGTGTCCCACTGTTCTTAGATTGCTACCCTACCACGGCTCAAAGGAGTCGTGCAAACAGGTAGCAGTTGGGTGCAGTCCCGAGCACTTGGAGGCAGTGGCGGTTAGACAGGATTCGTCCCTCCCGGTATTGGGAGTAGATATCGTGCTGTGTCAGAGAGCCATTACGCAAAGTCCCTGGCCAGGCCAAGCGAGATTTGCTGGTAGGTTCCAGTAGTTTCTCAGGGTGTAATGGGCTTCCCTCCGACACGACTTATACCGCTATTAGGGGACTGACGCTTGCCGCCCCCTAGGCCCGATATGCGATAGTCTTGGACGAACGGACCGGACTGTATGGAGATTGTCACATCAGACTCAGTAGGAGTTCGGATGGGTTTCCTCATCGGCCTTCTTATCGACAACTACCTGGGGACCGTTACGTACAGCTAGTGCCGCTTGCGGTCTGTGGTTAAACCCACTGCCAGCGTAGTAGTCGAGTCTCTAGAGTCCCACACAGAGAGTTTCCTACTCCAGGCGAAACGATATAGAGGTCGCATGGTTTTGCGACAAAGGGTTCGGACGCATACGTGCGTTTACGCGCGTACGACTTTCGGACAGTTTTTACCAGTCGGCTTTGGTTTAAGCCAGTTACTGGTATTCGGTTATTGGATTTATACAGTCTAAATTTTTTCCGTATTTTTACGGATCGGAGGGGCGTTCTCGTAATTGTGCGAGAAGCTTCTAGAAGATGGTGACTAAGGAGGGTTATGTGTCATTTGCATTAAATGAGTTTAGTGAGTCATGAGGGTGATTCATGCATATCATTAATGCATGATAAATGGTTAGTGAGTCATGATAATGAATCACCATTAGATATTTATGAAGCAAGCTTATTCATCATTTTCTTTCTTTTCTTGTTAAAAGATAATGCTTCATATATATTATGATAAATTACTATTCTCATCATAATTCATTCTCACATTCTCTCTCCTCAAGCTCTCCATCTTCAAAGACTAATCCTCCCTTCTCATGAGTTGAGTACAAGGGTTAGTAAGACTAATCAATCCATAACCATCACTCTATTTCATTCTAGCTTCTTTGATTAGCAATCCAAGAAGGTTAGTTGCCTCAAGTTTAGAGGTTTAGCTTGGAGTTTTGCTCTCGGGTGGACCGTCTACTACCTAGAGAAGGCCGAGGAGGACGAGGAGATCGTAAAGACGAAGGACTTGGTTCGATAGGTATAATCCCTAAGCATAGTAGTTTAGAACAACTATATGTTTGGTAAGTTATCGTTTAGCTTCGATTCAAGCGGTTAGTCGATGTTCGTTCACTAAACAAGATCGATTTTGAAAATTCCGCCTCCCCACAAGTTCTGGGGTGTAGCACATCGACTTACAGGCTCTGATACCACTGTAGGGTTATTAGGCACTCTAACAAGGGTTAAGGAAATATCAAACATGCCCAATTAAAATTTTAGCCGTGCCTAACAACCCTAAACAAGATCTTTGCTAGAAAATTAGGGTTTCACAGGCTAGTAAATCACATTTACCACTAAGTGAATACGAAATACAACCTTTCTAGATCGGTCCTGCACTTCATTAGCTCCTTGTTGAAGTCCCTTTGCTGCGATCATGGTTCTCCCGGACTCTTGCAAGGCTTCACGAGGCGAAAGACGCGTCCTTGCTTGAAGTCTTCGAGGCCGAAGATGATCTACGTCAAAGGAATATCAACTCAAACTACTACTTCACTAACTACAGAATTAGTGAAGCAAACACCTAATACTAAAGTGCTAGTCTAGTAGAGGATGAAGAAATAGGAAGTGGGTTTGTCACGACCCGAAAGTACGGAACGTGACCAGCACTTAGATTACGAAGCGTCTAGAGGTGCAACGCAATCTAAGTAAGCCGAAGCCCAGAAATCTAAACCATATAAAAGAATAAGAAGTAAAGGAAAACATGAAGAAAACAAGTTTAAAAGCATCATCCAATTTTCTCAAAAATTTCGGCAGAGTCTCCTTTGTAAAAACTAGCCCCAAACGGGTACAACAAGTATAAATACATATAAACAATAAAATGCATCCCCAAACGGGATCTAGCTCTACGCCAAAAGGCGGAAACAACCACACCAATGCACAATAGTATACAACGCCAAAGAGCGAGGCTCAAAACTTAAAAGAACACAAATCCACCAGATAACACAATAATACAAGCGCGATTCTAAGGTCGAAATAAATAACTGGTCCAGTAACTATAAAGTAATACAAGTTTGGTTGATGGAGCTTTCTAGATACAAATGAAATAATAAAAGTACAATGGCGGTCCAGATACAAGTGAACCAACCTATCGTGCAAATCACCCTGAGTGAAAAGATATGCCAGCAAGCTGCCAGGAAAACCTGTACATCGAACCTGTAATAAAATTTGGCACAACGGGGGTGAGTTGCCAACTCGTGAGTAGAAGAGATCTGCGAAAAGAAATCGAATGCACGACGCTATCCTAGGTCATAAAAATATACTAATATACTACTAGTCATCAAGTAAGACAGGATAATAAGCTACGTGTAAGTGCAAAAGTTCCGTGCTCGTGTCAGTGCCACATATAGTACTATGTCATGTGAATGAGTATGCATGCACCATGAATGTAAAATAACCAATCCTAAAATCTAGATATATCTGTATAAGAAATCTTTAGCTTTTATCATGGTAAAATGTGTATAGAAATCTGAAATATCAACGATGAAATCCATGGAAATCCGTGTCAAGCATCGACACAAAACATGTAAATCTCAAGTCTCAATACCTCATAATCTCAATGTCTCATAGTCTCAATATGTCGGGCTCCGTCAGTCCGGATCGGCCAATATCATCAAATCTCACGACAACGGTCGGTATCCTCCGGATATCCGCCGCGCCAGACATCACCGGTAGGTACTCTTCCCCTGCCAGGCTCATCGTCTACAACTCGATCTTCTTGCCCCGGGGTACCATACCGGGCCCACCATGTACCCGAGACGGTTCATCCACTCCTCGAATCGGGTCTCAAAATCCAACAGAAAACATGAAATCTCATGGTGGACGACACATACATCACGAGAAAACAGCATATTATATTTTAAAAAGAGAGGAAGAGAGAAAGAGAAGTTTTTATATATTGTTGCGGTTTTCCCCAAAATCCAGAAATCTCATAGAAATCCAAAATCCCAAAATCATGAGTAAGTATATGATAAGTGTCGGCATATGCCCCATAATACTGTATGATAACATGAAAAAGTGAATGCATGAAATGTCTAAGTAATAAATGCCAAGTCTATACTAACACCAGAGAGTAATCACAATATTATATCGATCTAGCTGTTTGCTGATTCTATCAAACAAAGATAATATGATCTAAAGTGTACGTGACATAGCAATTACCGATGATGATGTGTGTGAGCCGGCAAATAAGTGTGCGTGGAATATGCACATCATCGGTAATGGTGCTGGTGTCCTAACAGGCAAAGTTTTATTCCGATTATAGGAACATATGTATGAACATGCACCATAATGATTACGGCCTGAATGTAAGACAGATGTGCAACAACTACTCATTTGATATACAAGTATAACTATAACTATATGATTCGAGCCTAAACTAGTGTCCATCTAACCTCCTAAGGAACTAAACCTAAGAAACTAGTCAACAAGAACTAAGAGTCCAGCTAAGGTCTGAATCCATATCTCTAATAGTCGGCGATCCAGCCTCAATAGCGTCACGTACGTAGTACGGCTTCTTCGAATCAAGAGTGCGGATCAATCATCACATCTATGCCTCGTACGGTAAAATCCATCGTACGGCATCCCAATATCGGGGTTCGGGTCAAGTATCACCTACGTGTCTCATCATTCGTATAATACCATCATCAAATCATGTCATGATCAAGGTACTGTACTGTAATCGCATACACCAATCATATATCATTGCCAGCATAAATATACATCGTTAATTTATCCTCAGAAATATCATGCCACATGTATCATATTATGATTAGGTCACACTTATATCATATCGTAATCAAGTCACACATATATCAAATCAGAATTTCAGGCACAGGTTACGGACCGGCTTCTATTTTAGAGTCACATATACTTCAATATCATCACCACCCTTTATTATTGTTCAAGTATACAAATCCATTATCTCATTTTCTAATGATCCGCTAACATCATAACACGACTGTATAGCCAAGAATCACGGCATCAGCCTAGTTATATTGATTCATCCACGTGTATCATGTCATATCCTTGTATGACATATACGTATTGTGTATATATATATATACCTACACCTAGTCTTATATATATATATATATATATATACACATACACGTATACACCATGTCGAATCTCAGTGTGTGCGTGTGTGTGTATCTACCTGAAACCTACGAATCTCCTCCAAGATATTCATCCTTGGGTAAGGTCTTTCTACATCAATCCAGTCCAACCTAAGATCACTACTAGGGTCCTACTCACCGAAATTCTAAGGTCACGTCCGGCTTCCTAATGACAATAAGTACTTAATCCTATTCTACGCTTGCGGGGGTGCTAAACGTCATCCACCCCACTTCCCCCCGTAGATATACATCTACTCACCTGATCCTTGTCTGCCGAAGACGGTGTCGCCATCCTCTTCTTCTTCCCCTGCAGTCCACGTGAGGGGTACCTATGCGCAAACACATATAATATCGTAAACTGAATCACGGACAACATCAAAACGACACACGAAACGCGCATAGGCTAAAACCTATGTCCCGCTCATGCAAAAGAACCAAATATCGCTCGATATCGGCGTACAAACGCCGATTGATCGAGATAAGTATCAACAAACAACTCATAGTTTTAAAACTCATTACTTATAATATAAAACATGATTTAATTCATCGAAACCCTAAAAATCGATCAAATCGTCCGATTTCGAAAAAACCCGAAAACGCCAATTTACCGTTTTACTTCAAAGCTTACTGTTTAATTGAAACTAATGGTCATAATACTCATTAATTAACCTAACTAGATTATAGAAACCATTACCATATTTTTAATACCCTAATTTATATTAGTCTGAAAATTCTAGTTTGCAAACTTGCCCGATTTCGATACTTTTAAGCAAAATTTCACAATATCACAACTAAACATGATTTTACATGAATTAACTTACTAAACTACAATTCATGATGATAATAATATAATGAAACCATAAATTAGATTTTAAATCTCATTTATTTAAGAATTTCTAAAATCTAGTTAGCAAAATAGCATTTTTCTCACAATTTATCAATTATCAATAAAAACTAGTAACCAAATTGAGTTTTTCATTCCACCAACAAGTTAATATTCTCTTTAAAACCACACTCTAGTGTTATAAACATTAATTGAAATTTTATCTCAGCAATAAATATAGCATACATAAATCCAGTTTGCAAATTTACTTAATTTAAACAATTTGAATGAACAAATTACAATATATCAACCATGCATGATTTTCGATTTCTAAAAGTGTTAAACTAGTTATTATAACCCTAATTAATTAATAAAACCTTAACTTGAATTTACAAATCCTAACTTGAATTTTAAAAACTTGTAAATAGAATTAATTTATTAAATCTAATTATGCTTAAATGAAACATCTAATAGTAATAAATCAAAAGAAGAAGATTTATACTTCCACAACATGAAATCCAAACATGAAAATATGCCTCCAAAATGAATGCTTTCCAACTCCAAAATCCATATAAAGATGAGCAAACAATAGAGGGTAGGAATTTATTACGATTTTGTGGATTTTTTATTGAATTTTTGATGAATTTTGATGATTTTTAATGCAAAAATGATGGGGGGAAAATTTTGGGGCTGCCCATGGAGGTGAGGCCGGCCATGAGGTGAGGAAAAGAGAGGAGAGTGAGAAAAAGTGAAGAAAAGTGTAGAAGGTTTCAGAAAAATATCACACAATTAAGTCTTTTCAAGAATTTATTTAAAAATTCTTTATTTTCTTCACTCAATTTGACCTAGAATGGTCTAGAACCATTGTAAAATTTTGAAAATAAATTTTGCATGAAACACACTTGATTCTAAGATGCAATGGTTCATTTTTGCAAATTTAACCCATTCAAATTTGTAATTTACACTAATTTAGTGTAAAAATAAAGTTTATGTTAATATTTAAAATAATTAATTTAAGAAAAATATTTAATTAAACTAAAAATTTATAAGTGGCTAAATAAACACCATTTACTAGTAATAACATAATTAAAATAGGTATTTTTAAATTTATAGTGAAAAATAATTACGGTTTAGTTTTATGAAAACTACGTTTTACTTTACCGAAAATTATAAAATTCGCTTAAACGATTTTATTTATTTAATTAATTATTTAATTATTTTTAAAATGTTACAATCTTCCCCCCTTTTAAGAAATTCGGTCTCCGAATTTAAATTAAAACTCCCCCCAATTACTAAAACATTCAGCCAAAACACTCAAATCGTCGGGGCTCCGAAATCATCAATACATAACTAAAATCAACTCCGTCAAGCATAACACAATCATCGGAGTTATGACGAAAATAAAATACCAAAACCCAATACAAAAACCAACATAATATACATCAAAACTACAACTTATATATTGTGCGCATCATAATAAAATCGTCCAAACATCTGGATAAAGAAGCATGCAAGAACCCCTTTTGAAAATCGCCGTGTGATGCACGTGCCACGGCATAAGTAGCGGACGTTTATTTTTAAAAAAAATTAGCTATATATATATATCTTTTATTTAACATACACGTCCCGTCTGTTTACCAAATCAATAGTAATGATTATAAAAACATACTGATCAAACTGAAATCAATCCCAATCACATCATAAAAATATCATGTGCGTTCGGTGCACATTGAAATCGAAAACAAATACAGATGCCACGAATTCACACAAAAACAAAACTGAGTGCAACAGGTGTGCACCAAAAACATCTGTCAAGTGCAACGGGCGTGCACGACTCTAATATCAGGTGCATCTAATCTGCACAAAACCACGATTTAGTGCATCTGGTGTGCACAAATCGTATCAGGTGCACCGAATGTATGCAAGAATCTCAATCAGGTGCACATGGTGCACGAAAACATACACCGAATATCAAAATCGAAATCACAGTACGAAAATGCATGAAAACTTGGTCGAAGCATATGTCAAAATCATGTGTAACCCATATGCACGAAATCAAATCAAAATCTCAAAATGTATAAAACCAAATCGAGTGTACTGGGTATGTACAAAACAACATCAATACAACTGATATATGAAGCACGAATAGAATGTAATGAATGCACACATAAGAAATACCAATCGTAGAACAAAATCCTCAAAATACCAAAAAAAAAAAATCCAATCAACGGAAATATGAAATTCAAATCACCAAATCACAATCGTAAACACTATCGTCAATGTGCGCCTCTTTTCCCCTTTCCTCTGGTGTCGACTGCTTCGAACTTGTCTCTTCATTGGTGTGCTGACTGCGCTACTAACGGCAATACTCATCTAAAGTCTCCCACGTAGTCGATCCCTTCACCTGATATCCGGACTACATTAAACTTTTCGATCGATCCATCAAAATCCCATAATTCCCCAAGAGATCAACACCCAAGTACAGTTTAAAAATATCCGGTACATACCCCAGCATCGATGGTCCAGCCGTAGAAGGGCAAACCCAATCCTCACTAATGGCACCGCGGAACTGCCGTAAACCCTAAGGTTCAAGGGTGTTCTCGTGGTCATTATGTCGAGTTAGGGTTTCATTCTTCTAGAGGGTCCATCGAAATACCTGCATGTTCATCCGAATACTTTAAACTTGGGAAAATGGGTTTCTGACAATCGTTCGAATCCTTTAACTTTGTCTGGACGGCATGTGAATACCCTTCTCCCGCACGCTCAACAATGCTTCAATCCTCAAGAATAACCGATACCCTAATGGTTATCGCATTCGAGCCACAGCTCCTTCTGCCCGTGCGCCCGTGGTAACAGAAACCACCCTCCGATATCGACGAAGATAGATCAAAGGAACGAATGAAATGCGGTGCAAACAAATGTACATCCTAAGTCTACTTAAGAAGAGTAGCGTATCGTAAGTATGCTGCGGATCATACCCACGGTACGTCACTCTACCTAAGTCGCCTACTCCATCAACCAAGGGTCACCCTAGACATATACAAGGTTAAACCTAGCGCTCTGATATCAACTTTGTCACGACCCGAAAGTACGGAACATGACCGGCACTTAGATTACGAAGCGTCTAGAGGCACAACGCAATCTAAGTAAGCCGAAGCCCAGAAATCTAAACCATATAAAAGAAGAAGAAGTAAAGGAAAACATGAAGAAAACAAGTTTAAAAGCATCATCCAATTTTCTCAAAAATTTCGGAAGAGTCACCTTTGTAAAAACTGGCCCCAAACGGGTACAACAAGTATAAATACATATAAACAATAAAAAGCATCCCCAAACGGGATCTAGCTCTACGCCAAAAGGCGGAAACAACCACACCAATGCACAATAGTATACAACGCCAAAGGGCGAGGCTCAAAACTTAAAAGAACACAAATCCACCAGATAACACAATAATAAAAGCACGACTCTAAGGTCGAAATAAATAACTGGTCCAGTAACTATCAAGTAATACAAGTTTTGTTGATGGAGCTTTCTAGATACAAATGAAATAATAAAAGTACAATGGCGCTCCAGATACAAGTGAACCAACCAACCGTGCAAATCACCCTGAGTGAAAAGATGTGCCAGCAAGCTGCCAGGAAAACCTGTACATCGAACCTGTAATAAAATTTGGCACAACGGTGGTGAGTTGCCAACTCGTGAGTAGAAGATATCTGCGAAAAGAAATCGAATGCACGACGCTATCCTAGGTCATAATAATATAATAATATACTACTAGTCATCAAGTAAGACAGGATAATAAGCTACGTGTAAGTGCAAAAGCTCCGTGCTCGTGTTAGTGCCACATATAGTACTATGTCATGTGAATGAGTATGCATGCACCATGAATGTAAAATAACCAATCCTGAAATCTAGATATATCTGTATAAGAAATCTTTAGCTTTTATCATGGTAAAATGTGTATAGAAATCTGAAATATCAACGATGAAATCCATGGAAATCCGTGACAAGCATCGACACAAAACATGTAAATCTCAAGTCTCAATACCTCATAATCTCAATGTCTTATAGTCAAAATATCTTGGGCTCCGTCAGTCCGGATCGACCCATATCATCAAATATCACGACAACGGTCGGTATCCTCCGGATATCCGCCGTGCCAGACATCACCGGTAGGTAGTCTTCCTATGCCAGGCTCATCGTCTACAACTCGAGCTTCTTGCCCCGGAGTACCATACCGGACCCACCATGTACCCGAGACGGTTCATCGACTCCTCGAAATCCAACAGAAAACAAGAAATCTCATGGTGGACGACACATACATCACGAGAAAACCGCATATTATATTTTAAAAAGAGAGGAAGAGAGAGAGGGAGGTTTTTATATATTCTTGCGGTTTTCCCCAAAATCCAGAAATCTCATAGAAATCTAAAATTCCAAAATCATGAGTAAGTATATGATAAGTGTCGGCATATGCCCCATAATACTGTATGATAACCTGAAAATGTGAATGCATGAAATATCTAAGTAATAAATGCCATATCTATACTAACACCAGAGAGTAATCACAATATTATATCGATCTAGCTGTTTGTTGATTCTATCAATAAAAGATAATATGATCTCAAGTGTACGTGACATAGCAATTACCGATGATGATATGTGTGAGCCGGCAAAAAAGTGTGCGTGGAATATGCGCATCATCGGTAATGGTGGTTGTGTCCTAACAGGCAAATTTTTATTCTGATTATAGGAACATATGTATGAACATGCACCATAATGATTACGGCCTGAATGTAAGACAGATGTGCAACAACTACTCATTTGATATACAAGTATAACTACAACTATATGACTCGAGCCTAAACTAGTGTGCATCTAACCTCCTAAGGAACTAAACCTAAGAAACTAGTCAATAAGAAATAAGAGTCCACCTAAGGTCTGAATCCATATCTCTAATAGTCGGCGATCCAGCCTCAATAGCGTCACGTACGTAGTACGGCTTCCTCGAATCAAGAGTGCAGATCAATCATCACATCTATGCCTCGTACGGTAAAATCCATCGTACGGCATCCCAATATCGGGGTTCGGGTCAAGTATCACCTATGTGTCTCATCATTCGTATAATACCATCATCAAATCATGTCATGATCAAGGTACTGTACTGTAATCGCATACATCAATCATATATCATTGCCAGCATAAATATACATCGTTAATTTATCCTCAGAAATATCATGCCACATATATCATATTATGATTAGGTCACACTTATATCATATCGTAATCAAGTCACACATATATCATATCAGAATTTCAGGCACAGGTTACGGTCCGGGTTCTATTTTTGAGTCCCATATACTTCAATATCATCACCACCCTTTATTATTGTTCAAGTATACAAATCCATTATCTCAATTTCTAATGATCCGCTAACATCATAACACGACTGTATAGCCAAGAATCACGGCATCAGCCCAATTATATTGTTTCATCCACGTGTATCATATCATATCCTTGTATCACAAATACGTATTGTGTATATATATATATATATACCTACACCTAGTCCTATATATATATATATATATATACAAACATGTATACACCACGTCGAGTCTCAGTGTGTGCGTGTGTGTGTATCTACCTGAAACCTACGAATCTTCTCCAAGATATTCATCCTCGGGTAAGGTCTTTCTACATCAATCAAGTCCAACCTAAGGTCACTACTAGGGTCCTACTCACCGAAATTCTAAGGTCATGTCTGGCTTCCTAATGGCAATAAGTACTTATTCCTATTCTACGCTTGCGGGGGTGCTAAACGTCATCCACCTGTAGGGTTCCTAGGCACACTAGTGAAGGTTCATAAAGCATCAAACATGCCCAAATAAAATTTTACATGTGCCGAACAACCCAAAGACGGGATCTTTGCTAGATTATTAGGGTTTAGCATGTAAGATAACATCTTTAAAGCTAAGTGTGAGGGATTACAACCTTTGTAGTCCGCTCCTTCGCTTCACAAGCTCCGAGTAGAAGTCCCTTCCCCGCGATCCACGATCTCCCGGACTCAAGAGAGGCTCCACGACTCGAACGATCCATTCTAGCTTGAAGTGTTCCGATTCTCCGATGATCTACGTCGAAGTTGCTATAAACCAAGCTTTCTCACTCTAAAGAGATGAACACCCTAATCTAATGGGCTAGATTAGATGAGGATGATGGAGTAGTATTTATGCTATCTTTTTATTTCACTTTCTAACAATAAATCATCATATAAGGAATTTATAGTGAGCTCTCTCTTTCAAAAACCAAAGAGAGAAGAAGATGAAGAATGAAAGAATAAATCCTTTTGTGATGAATAGAAGTCTAGTGTATATGATTGATTATAGAACCATGGTCAAGGATGATAGAATAAAACTTATAGAGAATAAACTAGAGTTAGGGTTTGGTTAGGTTAAGGATAAGTATCAACCATAATATCTTAACCAAGACAAAATAGAATCCTTCTAGAATGAACTTGAAAGAGCTAACCCTAATCAAACCCTAATCCCTTTTTATCATCCTTAAACATGTTTTATAATAAATCATATCATGTCACAATAATATATATCACATATATATTATATATTTGCAACAATAGAAAATAATACAATTAACATATATCGCATATATATCAATGCATTAATCCGGTGAGAAAATGAAATAATAAAGCGAGCCAATATTAGATAATGTAATACAATATATCATATATATCATTATACATTAAATCATCGAATCAACACTTGATCCGACGATCCGGCTATATCAAATATAACCGACTAATATATCATGTACCGATTCATCGAATCAACACTTGATCCGATGTCCCGATTCATATCTAAATATCGTAAGAATATAATACGGTATCTCATATCGTATTATCCTCGGTCCTGCACATATCACATATGTGCCTCTACTCCGTTTTGCCTGAGCCAAGAAATCTCTGTGTAGGACTCTAAAGAATCGTCAATACGCCGGTAGTAAGTGATGATCATATCAAACACCCACAAGCTGCAAGCGGTCAGCTAAACGGAACAGCCACCCAGGTATTGAGCGATCAGAAGATCAACAAGCTAGCCTGTTCGTTCTCTTGTGAATCCAATCAGTAACACTCTCGTACAGTCCGGTCTGTTCGTCTGATATGTCGCATATCAAGTCTATGGGTGGTATACGTCAGACCCTAGTAACCGATAAATCGTGTCGATGTGAGGCTCATAACAGGTCGAGAAACTACTGGTAACACTTACCAGTATATCTCTATATCAGCCCAGGCTAGGGACTTCCAGTTATAGCCAATCAAACACTGCACGACATCAACTCCCTATACCGGGATAGACGAATCCCCTCCTATCGCTCATTGCCTCCATGTGATTCGGGACTGTACCCAAAAGCCACCGTTTTGCACGCCCTCTTGGACGTGGTAAGGTGGAAATCAAAGCACAGTGGGAATCATACAAGACTCTATGACGATCTCGGGTCTACAGACTACCCTGTACCAGTGTCACCAGAGAACTGCCATCTGACGTGTGGTATATCACCAACTGGGAGTTCTCGGCGAGTCCGTCCAGTGTACCCAGTCTCCACTGAGCACTCGTACACCATCCTTGATTTCAAACACCGATGGATATGGGATCATCCATCGCCCATCATATGGGTCAAGATGCGTATACGCTAGTCTACTCTGGTGTATCGATGCCCTGTCTCGATATACCTTCGACTAGGAACATTTATAGGATGTAGTCATCGACAACCGTGGCCCCACTAGTATGATCTCAACATAATCCCAGTAGTCGAGTACAGATCCTAAGGGCTTTATCAACATGTGAGAGAAAAACCGTAAACCAATGCAAGTCAACATGTTAAGATAAAGTGAAACCAAATAGCATACTATAATGAAGAGCATGAAATTCCTCTCTGTATATATCTAAGCATCCATTATAATATACATCAAATGTACAACAATGGCCTCTAGGGCATATACATAACTAACAATCTCCCACTTGCACTAAGGCCAGCTGCTGTAGTATCTCATACCTAGCATCCCGATTAATCTCTCAAACTGTATCTGGGGAATGGCCTTCGTGAGTGGATCCGCAGTGTTGTCCTTCGTATCTACTCTCCTGACCTCGATCTCCCGGCGTTCAACAATCTCCCTGATCAGGTGATACCGCCTCAGAATATGTCTAGACTTCTGATGGGATCTGGGTTCCTTGGCCAAAGCCACAGCTCCATTGTTATCGCAATACAGAGGTATTGGATGTTCAATGGATGGAACCACACCAAGTTCAGTGATGAACTTCTTCATCCAGACAGCCTCTTTGGCAGCATCGTTGGCAGCGATGTATTCAGCCTCCATCGTCGAGTCTGCAACGGTATCCTGTTTGGAACTCTTCCAACATACCGCCCCTCCATTGAGGGAAAAGACAAATCCCGAGTGCGACTTAGAGTCGTCCTTATCACTTTGGAAGCTGGAATCGGTAATGGACTCCACCCGGAGTTCTCCGTTACCATACACCAAGAACATATCTTTAGTCCTTCGCAAGTACTTGAGAATGTTCTTCACAGCTGTCCAGTGACTCTCTCCAGGATCTGCTTGATACCGACTCACTACACTTAGTGAGTATGCTACATCGGGTCTGGTACATAGCATCGCATACATGATAGAGCCTACTGCCGAAGCATAGGGTATCCCTTGCATGCGAGCTCTCTCCAAATCAGTCTTGGGAGACATCTCTTTGGAGAGAGTGAGTCTAGAGATCATGGGTTGTTTCCTAAGCTTGGATTCTTCCATACTAAACCTCTTTAGTATGGTGTCAATGTACCTGGATTAGGACAATCCCAATATCCGTTTGGATCTATCTCTATAGATCCTTATCCCCAATATGCATGAGGCATCACCTAGATCTTTCATTGAGAATCTTTGTGATAAGAAGAGCTTGACTGATTGCAGCATAGGAATATCATTTCCTATCAAGAGTATGTCATCCACGTACAATACGAGGAAGACAACCTTACTCTCTGCTACCTTCTTATAGATACAAGGTTCATCTTTGTTTTTGATGAAGTCAAACTCTTTGACTACTATATCAAAACAGATGTTCCAACTCCGCGATGCTTGCTTTAACCCATAAATAGATTTAAGCAGTTTGCACATCTTTCCGCTACTCCCACTATCTACGAAGCCCTCTGGCTGAGTCATGTACACGCACTCTTCTAAATCACCATTCAGAAAGGCGGTCTTAACATCCATTTGCCAGATTTCGTAGTCATGGTATGCAGCAATGGCAAGTAAGATCCGGATGGACTTAAGCATAGCCACTGGAGAACAGGTTTCGTCATAATCCACACCTGGTCGTTGACGAAATCCCTTTGCTACAAGTCTAGCTTTGAAAGTCTCAACTTTTCCATCTACACCAAATTTCTTTTTAAAAATCCACTTGCTCCCAATGGGTTTTACCCCTTCAGGAGCATTTTCCAAAATCCATACTTTATTGGTGTACATGGATTCCATCTCAGATCGCATTGCATCCAGCCATTTCACAGAGTCACCACTCGTGATGGCCTGCTCGAAACTAGTTGGGTCATCATCTTCCATGATGCAATCCTCGCTTCCACCATCAATGAGAAAACCGTAGTATCTCTCAGGTGGACGAGAAACCCTACTAGATCGGCGGAGAGGCTGGGGTTCGTCGGGTACTACTGAATCCTCTGGTTCTACTAAATCTTCAGTTGCAATTTGTGTTTCTGGAAGCTCTTCTAGCTCTACCTCTTTGCCACTAATTTCCTTTGCAAGAAATTCCTTTTCCAAAAAGGTGGCATGCTGAGCAACAAACACTTTTTGTTCCTCAGCGTGGTAGAAAAAATATCCTTGAGATTTCTTTGGATATCCCACAAATTTGCAAAGAACTGATCGTGCCTCGAGTTTGTCCGGATTTTGTCTTTTGACATAGGCCGGACAACCCCATATCTTAACTCGTTTAAAATATGGTCTCTTCCCACTCTATATCTCATATGATGTGGTAGGTACAGATTTAGACGGAACTAGATTCAATATGTATATGGCTGTTTCAAGCGCATACCCCCAGAAGAAAATAGGTAACTCAGCTTCGCTCATCATAGATCGCACCATACCTAATAGGGTCCGATTCCTTCGTTCCGATACACCGTTGTGCTGTGGTGTATAAGGAGGAGTAAGCTAAGAGAGAATCCCATTCTCTTTTAGATAATCTAGGAACTCATTGCTTAAGTATTCTCCTCCTCGATCAGATTGAAGGATCTTAATACTTTTGCCCGTTTGTTTTTCTTCTTCGTGCTTATATTCTCTGAATTTCTCAAAAGCTTCAGACTTGTGTTTCAACAGGAACACATGCCCGTATCTAGAGAGATCGTCAGTGAATGTAATGAAGTAGGAAGAACCGTTCCTGGCATGCGTAGACATGGGACCGCATACATCACTATGTACCAGTCCTAAGAGTTCGGTAACTCTTTCTCCATGTCCACTAAACGGAGCTTTGGTCATTTTTCCTTTGAGACATGAATGGCAAGTATCATAAGATGAAAATTCGAATGAATTCAAATATCCATTTTTACATAACTTAGCTAGCCGTGTCTCATTGATATGGCCAAGTCTACAATGCCACAAGAAGGATTCGTTCATTTCTGAACTTTTCCTCTTGTGTGTGTTTTGTATATTGAGGACTGTATTCTGATTTAGAATGAATATGCCATTATGTAACGAGCCTGATGCAATCAACTTTTGATCTAGGAATATGTTCATAACATTATCCTTTACTACAAAATTATATCCTTCTTTACTTAATAAAGAGACTGATATAATGTTGCACATCATGTTCGGAATATAATAGCACTCATTTAGAATCAGTGTATTACGACTTGGCAATACAAGGTGATATTCGCCAGCTGCTTTGGCTGCAACATTTGCACCTTTCCCTACTTGAACGGAATGATCACCTTTTCCCAGTTCTCTACCTTTACGTAGCCCATGTAACAATTTACATATGTGGGATCATGATCCGGTATCTAATACCCAGGACGTAGGGTGAAATGAGAAACAGTTCTCAATAACTAACACACTTGAAGAAAATGCATCAACATGCATGTTCTTTTGGGCGGCTTGAGAATCTAGATATTCTTCTATTCCCTGTTCAGTCTTATAACTCTTATAAGAAAGAACGGGTCCAACGTTCCCCTGCTCAGTATAATAAGCGGGTTCAGACAATACATCCATACTATTATCTTGATTATCGCCTGACATGGTCGCTACCTGGAGAGAGAGAGAAGAAAACACTTTAGCGTATGCTCTTGCAAGATTAGATTGGTTATTATCTTATCTAATCAGGATGTCTCCCACTGTTTTTATCAAATCTACCTTCAAACCCTAAAAGGTAAGATTAGCCGGGATTAATTACACCCTACAATTTCGTCAATCTTTCAGCCAGATCAGTGTCGGTACTTTGAGGGACGTTCCCCATGCTTTCGCACGGACCTAATTAAAGTAAACCTCGTTTTCCCAGAGGCGTAACCCCGTTAACACTTTTCTAGACACCTACTTGATCGACTAATTGTCCTGTGTAAAACTCTCCCAGGAGTAACTCTTACTCGCAGTGGGTATCGGGATCCAACTATCTCATAAAAGGTATGCAATCTCATTGCAAATTTCAACACTTGAAATTCCTGATAATATTTTGCCCCTAGCGATCTATGACCTTGACTAAGTCAACAAACCATAAATCGCAAGTCAAGTTCAACCCGTACATTTCTCGATTGAATTAAACTCACCCGTACGACCCTTGACTGAATCAACAAGGCCATGCGAATACCCTAATCCAATCACATCTCATGTTTTAGCAGATAAACACTACTTAGCTACCGTACACTACGCCTTGACTAAGTCAACAAACATAGCACGAATACTAAATAATATCTATCTGAAATGACGGAGGGCTACACAGGTTTTTTCAGAAAAACCATGAGCGTAATGAACTTGATATCGTCGTAGAATCATCTGAAATTTTGAAATGGAGTGTTTTTTAGGGTTTCATTAGTTTTGCTAAAGAGGTCACTCCCGGTGAAGGGATCTCGGCTCTTTCCTCATCGAATAAGGTGCAGGACATATCATATATATCACTGTGCAAAGCAAAACTCTAAAAGCAATCAAAAGACAAACCGAGTTTTGTAGCATCTGCAAGTTTCGCTAAAGAAGTCACTCCCGGTGAAGGGATCTCGGCTCTTTCCTCATCGAATAAGGTGTAGGGTATATCATATATACCACTATGCAAAGAAAAACTGTAGTTACCCTTTTATAAAGTTTCGATTCGACAACATTTTTTAGGTTTCTTTTTCTTTTTATTAATCTCATTAATAAAAATCCCATCAGCTTATGCTTCCTAAGCATCACAGATAAATACGACGTACACTTATGCCATCCGCATTTGCCTCGATGTCCCCTCGTGCACCGTTAGGTTAGGTAACTAACGACAGAGCAGGGCAGGGCTAGTGCGGGTGTAAAACATAAGTAACGTCTATATAATATATCATATATACTACATACTGTATCCATCACAACATATCAAATGATCACATCACAGATATCGCAGCAGAAACATATATATAATGTGGGATATACTAGGACGTCCGTATTTAGTATTTAGCCAACAATAGAAAATACGGATTCCATAGTCGCGATGAATAGCCAAGCCCACACCCTGGACCCCTACGAGAGCGGCAAGCGACCCTACCAATTCTGGAGTTTAGGAGACCCGGTCTCGACTCCTCGAGATGGCCTCCCACTGAACCCCAGAACCCGGTCATCTGTGCTCCCCTCCTTGGGTCCATCCTAATGCGGAAAAGTAAATAATATACAACACTGGTGGCATCAACCTCAACCTGGAAGTGCCCCAAATAAAAGAATATTACAATACATTTGAATTTACATGAATGAAAATATAAAACTCTCATCTCACATAAAACCCCCGGCTATTCAATCGCGACAATCCTGCACATCATATCTCAGCAACACATAATATCTCATATCATCAACGTAAGTAAGATGCATACACCGATCGTCGTCGATGTATAGCAATGAAAACCGGCAATACAACTACATACTACACTTACGGTCACATAAAAGAAATTGTAAAACTACAATATTTGGAATCCACAATCACTTTAGACATCGTAAATCCGAAATATCACATACTTCGCATTTCATGCCTAACACAATGAATTCCACATATTGTATCACATTCCAGATAAATAGACAGTATTAAACTTTTCGAACAGATAATCAAATACCCAAAACTTCCTAAAGTGCTCAACACTTGAGTAGAGTTCAAATAATCCCAGAATATGTCACAGTACCAGTGATCCAGCGGTAGAAGGGTCAAGCCAACGCCTCACATGTGGCACGCCGTACTGCCCCAAACCCGAAGGTTCAAAAGGCAGTTCAAGACGGTCACATAATCGAGTTAAGGTTTGTTGTCTTCTAGAGGGTCCACCGCTTAACTTGTACACATTTGCGAAAGATTTAAACTCGAGAAAAGATTCAATACTTGAAAAAAAAAATTGTATCGGGAAAAATTGAGTAAATGATATCCGTTCGAACTTTTTAACAGTTTCTAAATATCCGGAAAAAAAATAACGAATTTAAAATTCCCGATCGAATCGTCGATTACAAAATAAACCCCAGAATACTCAACACTTGAGTCAGATTAAAAATACCCATAAAATATTAAATACAGATACAAGAATTACTGTGCACAAAACCGTACCTAATACTCTTATACTGCCGCGGAACCGCCGCCAACGGTGGGTCATTGCCGCGGTTCCGCGGCCATGTTGTCGAATTGGAGGCACGAATTTCACCATAATTCTTATATTTTCCTGCCGTATTTTTTAGGTATTTTTAATTCTGGAAAAACCCATATTTTAAAAAATGTAAAGAGAGGGGTTTGAAATTCCGTATTCGAGTTCGATCGGGGATTTGACTTCGTTAACACATCGCCTAATGCTCTAGCTAGGCTCTGATACCACTGTAGGGTTCCTAGGCACACTAGTGAAGGTTCATAAAGCATCAAACATGCCCAAATAAAATTTTACATGTGCCGAACAACCCAAAGACGGGATCTTTGCTAGATTATTAGGGTTTAGCATGCAAGATAACATCTTTAAAGCTAAGTGTGAGGGATTACAACCTTTGTAGTCCGCTCCTTCGCTTCACAAGCTCCGAGTAGAAGTCCCTTCGCCGCGATCCACGATCTCCCGGACTCAAAAGAGGCTCCACGACTCGAACGATCCATTCTAGCTTGAAGTGTTCCGATTCTCCGATGATCTACGTCGAAGTTGCTATAACCCAAGCTTTCTCACTCTAAGGAGATGAACACCCTAATCTAATGGGCTAGATTAGATGAGGATGATGGAGTAGTATTTATGCTATCTTTTAATTTCACTTTCTCACAATAAATCATCACATAAGGAATTTCTAGTGAGCTCTCTCTTTCAAAAACCAAAGAGAGAAGAAGATGAAGAATGAAAGAATAAATCCTTTTGTGATGAATAGAAGTCTAGTGTATATGAATGATTATAGAACCATGGTCAAGGATGATAGGATAAAACTTGTAGAGAATAAACTAGAGTTAGGGTTTGGTAGGGTTAAGGATAAGTATCAACCATAATATCTTAACCAAGACAAAATAGAATCCTTCTAGAATGAACTTGAAAGAGCTAACCCTAATCAAACCCTAATCCCTTTTTATCATCCTTAAACATGTTTTATAATAAATCATATCATGTCACAATAATATATATCACATATATATTATATATTTGCAACAATAGAAAATAATACAATTAACATATATCGCATATATATTAATGCATTAATCCGGTGAGAAAATGAAATAATAAAGCGAGACAATATTAGATAATGTAATACAATATATCATATATATCATTATACATTAAATCATCGAATCAACACTTGATCCGACGATCCGGCTATATCGAATATAACCGACTAATATATCATGTACCGATTCATCGAATCAACACTTGATCCGATGTCCCGATTCATATCTAAATATCGCGAGAATATAATACGGTATCTCATATCGCATTATCCTCGGTCCTGCACATATCACATATGTGCCTCTACTCCGTTTTGCCTGAGCCAAGAAACCTCTGTGTAGGACTCTAAAGAATCGTCACTACGCCGGTAGCAGGTGATGATCATATCAAACACCCACAAGCTGCAAGCGGTCAGCTAAACGTAACAGCCACCCAGGTATTGAGCGATCAGAAGATCAACAAGCTAGCTTTTCCGTTCTCCAATGAATCCAATCAGTAACATTCCCGTACAGTCCGGTCTGTTCGTCTTATATGTCGCATATCAAGTCTAGGGGTGGTATACGTCAGACCCCAGTAACCGATAAGTCGTGTCGATGTGAGGCTCATAACAGGTCGAGAAACTACTGGTAACACTTACCAGTATATCTCTATATCAGCCCTGGCCAGGGACTTCAAGTTATAGCCAATCGAACACTGCACAACATCAACTCACTATACCGGGAGAGACGAATCCTCTCTTATCGCTCATTGCCTCCATGTGATTCGGGACTGTACCCAAAAGCCACCGTTTTGCACGCCCTCTTGGACGTGGTAAGGTGGAAATCAAAGCACAGTGGGAATCATACAAGACTCTATGACGATCTCGGGTCTGCAGACTACCCTGTACCAGTGTCACCAGAGAACTGCCATCTGAAGTGTGGTATATCACCAACTGGGAGTTCTCGGCGAGTCCGTCCAGTGTACCCAGTCTCCACTGAGCACCCGTACACCATCCTTGATGTCAAACACAGATGGATATGGGATCATCCATCGCCCATCATATGGGTCAAGATGCGTATACGCTAGTCTACTCTGGTGTATCGATGCCCTGTCTCGATATACCCTCGACTAGGAACATTTATAGGATGTAGTCATCGACTACCGTGGCCCCACTAGTATGATCTCATCATAATCCCAGTAGTCGAGTACAGATCCTAAGGGATTTATCAACATGTGAGAGAAAAACCTTAAACCAATGCAAGTCAACATGTTAAGATAAAGTGAAACCAAATAGCATACTATCAAGACAAGCAAGAAAGTCCTCTCTGTATATATCCAAGCATCCATTATAATATACATCAAATGTACAACAATGGCCTCTAGGGCATATACATAACTAACACCACCCGACTCCCCCCGTAGATATACATCTACTCACCTGGTCATTGTCTGCCGAAGACGGTGTCGCCATCCTCTTCTTCCTCGCCCGCAGTGTAAGTGCACGGCGGCGCCCCGGCCGTCGGAACGAGACCAAAATGCGGAAGCGATGCTTAACTTTAAACTTTTGGACCGGCACCACCGCGCACAAAAATCCCGGATCGAGCCATTAAACTAATTCTAGCTAATTAAAGAACGGGTAGAGAGATATACCGAGCGATCCGTGTCCTTCGGTCTTCTCTTCGTCGTCCCGATCTCCCGCGGAATGTCCGGTCTCCACCTCCTCGCCGAAAGGGCACCACATCGCCGGCTTCTTTTACGGGCTCCCACCTCTGGACCGAGGCAACTCGGGCACGAAGTTGGCGAGTCGACGTGCCCAAGATTTGCTGTAGAATAAGTGTAGGATGGTATGTCCTATGGGGGTTTTAGGAAGTTGCCTTTTGGTGGAGGAAATGAGATGTGGAATTTTTGTGGTGAACTTGGGGATTTTTAGCAAGCATGAAAAGAAAAATCCCCACTACAAAAATTAGGACACCCTCTAGAGGAAGTGGCCGGCCTTGGCATGGTCAAGAGAGTGAGAAGAGAGTGTATGTATCAAAAATGAGAGAGCCCCCATAATGCAAGAGAGAGGAAAAGGTCATAATGAAACATGATCACAAACTAAAACCAACACTCCATCAACCAATCATCTCACCACAAAGTCAAGCAATCATGATGCCATGGAGTCAATGAAAGTGCACCATCATGATGCAATAATATGCAAAGACAACCCTCCAAAATGCTTATTTGCACAAATGCAAATAAGCCCTCCTCCACCTTTTTTCGGCCAATGAAAGATACAAAGAAAAATGGCCGAAACGGAAAGCAAACTGGCAACTTCAGAAAACTGATCCCGTAATAAATTACAGGAAAACCCCACTACTGTATATACATACCCGCATTTGTATTCGGACCGAATACAAATGCAATGAGACAAAATCTACACTGTACTATACTAGGATCCGGCATAAACCAAAGCCCGCTAGTATTATCCGTCCGATCATGATCCGTGCAATACCGCATGTATCTGATCGAACCCTGCCATATCTCCATACGGCCTCTAGAGCGTTTCGCCCGAAACTTGAGAAAACGGTCTGTGGGGGACTCTAAAGACTCGTCAATACTTTGGTTGTGGATTTAACCACTAGCACGTCAGAGGTATTAGCCTATACGTAACGGGCTACCAGGTATTGACCAAAAGGGACGTCGATGAGCGAACTCATCCGGACACCCTACTGAGCCTGTCAGTGACAATATCCGTACAGTCCGGTCCGTTCGTCTATGAGCATCGCATGGCGGGCCTAGAGGGTTGGTAAAAGTCAGACCCCCAAAAGCGGTACAAGTCGTGTCGGAGTGTAGCCCAGAACACCCTGAGATACTACTGGAATACCTACCAGTAAATCTCCTGCCTTGGCCAAGGACTTCGTGTAATTCCTCTCCTAGAAACAGCACGACCTCACCCCCAATACCGGGAGAGACGAACCCCTGAAGATCCACTCACTGCCTCCATGTGGCTCGGGACTGTACCCAACTAAAACCTGTTTGCATGTCTCCTTTGAGCGTGGTAGGGTAGTAATCAAAGTACAGTGGGAACTCACACGAAACAAATGACGATCCTCAGGTCGACGAACTAACCTGTACACATGTCACCAGGGAACTGCTATCTGACGTCAGGTATAAGACCAACTAGCATGTTCCCGGCGAGTCCTGTCCGGTGTACTCATAACCTAATGAGCACCTGTATACATCTTAGGTGAACCAAATGACACCAGTGGCTTGTGAGACTGGCCACTGCCCCTCGTCGGGGTCTCGACTGTATACACTAGTCTACTCTGGAGTATCGATGCCCTGTCTCGAAACTCCCACGACTAGGGACCTTTTAAGGATGTGCTTATAGACTACCAGCTCCCACGTATATGATCGCCCTCATACTGCTGGCAGTCAAGCAAGAATCCTAGGGGCTCTATCAACGTGCAATAGCGACCGGTCAGGTCACCTAAAGCAGTACACGATGATAAAGATAAACCAGATAGCATACTATCATCTTGAGTAAGACTGTCCTACCGGAATAGGTCATCCCTCAATCATTGCAATCACGTGCCTGTGATCCAATAATTGACTCTGAGGGCACTATCTCCAACAATCTCCCACATGCACTCAAGGCTAATTATTGCGATGTCGCATACTCACAGCCCGTGTGATACCGAACACCCTACTCCTCTACTAGTCAGTCTCACAAAACCCGTTTGCGAAACTATTGCGTTCGAGGAATAGCCTCAGTGAGTGGATCCGCTTCGATATTTCTTTCTATGTCTCTCTAAATCTCAAGTTCGCGGAGAAACCCATCTACCGAAATGAGCAATACCTGTCTTAGAATGTATCTGGATGTCTGATTGGACCTAGTTCATAAATGAACTCCAAATCCAAACTTCTTAGACTGTATCGACAGCTGAAATTAATCAGTATCCCGCGTAATACCTCCCTCAGTGTCTGCTTGGATCATCTGTCCAAAACACTGCTCCTCGTCAAAGGGAAAACTATAACTCTGACGGCCATCCTTTCGTCCAGGTCACCTTGGAAGCCTGGAATGATAAGTGTCTCCTGAATGAGGCTGTCGTTATCATATCCCTAGAACATTCAATTATGTTCTAAAACTGCTTCCGATTGTTTCTCCAGGATAGGATCAATATCAACTTATTGCATCTACTGCAAGAACAACATCTGGTGTGGTACTTGACATCTCATGATTGACTCAATTGCCTAAGCAAGTGATCTGCCAATCATGCACATCCCTCTCCCCTTTAGTCTGTAAGACACCTTTAGAGAGGGTGACTCCATCACCTGCAGGTACATGCCAGGAGTCGTCCATTCTAAAAACTCTTAGAATGCTGTCTAAGTACCCTGATTAGGAAACCACCCAAATATAGATCCATAGATCTAGTAACCAGAATGTCTTGATATTATATCCAAGTCCCATGTGAAGAAACCACTGTATGACAACCAAAGTATAACCGATCGTAGTATAGGAATATCACTTCCTACTCTGTGTATGTCATCCAAATACCAGGACATCACACCCTACTACCTCCTTAACAGATCCATCCTCTATTCTGATGAAGCCAAACCTACGACTGTCACATCAGAAATTGATGATCTATCTCCGCTATATCTGCTTTAGTCTATAAATAGACATAAGCCACCCGTCCACCAATGCTTCCGCTGCTCCACTGACTACGACAACCCTCTGGCAGAGTCATATAGACGTACACTTCTAAAGCTAGTTTAGAAAGACGCTATACTCATCCTCCTGCCGGGTCTCACATTCTGGAACAACAACAATGGCAAGTCTGGGTAAACAAGAACCTCCTTGTCACCGTCCTTGAGGCTACCGGAGTACCTCTCGGGTGCCTGAGGTTACCCACCGTATCCGCGGAATGGCCAATGGAATGTCAAACAAGATTGAATTTTTAGGTTCTTATTAAATCTTTAGTAGTCGTTTGCGGTTCTTGAATCACTTCCAGTTCTACCATACTCCCACTACTGTTTTCTGAAAAAATCCATTTTTATTAAAACTGTGGCGAGTCAAGAACAATATCACTATTGATCTTCCAGATGGTAGAAAGTCAACCCTCGTCATAGCCTGGGTCAACCCACAAACAGCCATTACAGAAACGTGCCTTGAGTTATCCAGAGTCTGGTTTTAAGCATAAGCCGGACAACTCCCCGTACCTTAACATCGTTAAGATATGAACTGTTCTATATCCAATATAGAAACAGAGACACTTATTTAATTGAACCAGATTCAAATCACGCAGCTGTCTCCAATGCATGTCAACTAAATGGAGAGAGGCCGATCAGCGTTACTCAACTTAGGAATGATTCCAATTATGAGTAACCTGAAAGAGAAGCAAGTTCTCTTAATCATTACTATCAACTGAATACCATACACAAGTATCTTCATCTTCGATCACCTTGAAGAATCCCGATACTTGCTATACCTGGTTCTCTACCTTACTCTTATACCTATAACTTCTCAAAACTTGGACCTTGCGTTTCTACGAAACACATGTCTAAGACCCAGAGAAGTTACAAGTAAACAGAATCTAGTACGAGTACCAACCCCTCTGTCCTAATTGACGCTGGACAACATACAATACTCTGTATAAGTCCCTTGAGTCTGATAACTCAATCCCTGTGTGTCGTAGGTTGAAAACTGTACCTATGGTTAAGAAGAATTACACCGCTGTTTAATGCTCCTTACCTAACTATCCACTGATATAGGTAAATGTCATGGACATAATTTCAAAAAGGTATATCTCACTCTATAAAATAGACGTACAGATGTATCAATTTGAAATTGGTGCAAAACAGCGGATATTCAAAACCAAATATTTCCCGTCCGGCAAACAATCCAGGTGACTTCCTCAAATATCACCGATTACAACGAATCCTGATATAATGAGGATGATCACCAAATTCCCAATAACTTACTCCCACTCATCATCTGTAAAACCATACAGATGTGAGAATCAAACCTGGTAAATACATACCCTGGAACAAGTGTCTAATTAGGAAATCAGTTTTCTTTTAACAGTACACAGGGAAACTGAAACATTGAAATGTTTTGATGGGGTAATATGGTATTCCTAGTAATGCCTCTTCCATTATCCAGATTCACAACTGTAACCGTATATTTCTTTGCCATCTCTCCAAATCCCTTCATATGTCTTTAGTCATTACCTTCTGTACACCCTCTTAGGATAAATGGTTTTCTTCCTTCCCTACCGTTCGGCACCAGCTTATGGTTTGGAAGAAGACTATCCAATAAGCACAATGGGTGTACTGTCCTAATCCTAGGAACACTCGCAATGCGAGAGAAGGTGAAGATAAAAGACACCTGAATAAACCTTATTCCTATTTCTCCTGAACCAGAATCCATCCCCGAACTGGAACAAGTTCCTTTCGAGTTCGTATATAACCATACGATGGAGTATCCAATAAACAGCGGATCTTCGTAGTGATACGGAGTGTCCTGGAGAAATACAAAGGTGAAGTGGGAGTGGTAATGAAATACTTGGTTTGGTAGTGAATAGCAGTCGCAATTTACTTTGCCCTCCTTCTAATCCCTTTCTTTGTCTTTACATAATACCTTCTGTACACCATCGTTAGGCTAATTAGTTTTCTTTATTCCCCACCGGTCGGCACCTGCCTATGGTTTGGAAGAAGACTATCCAATTTGCGTAATAGGTGTACTATCCCCTAATCTAAGGGGCACTCGCAACCTGATAGAAGGTAAAAGGAAAAGACAACTGAATAATCCTATCCGTTTTCTCTAGAACCGGAAACCATCCTCGAAAAAATTCCTTCGAGTTCGTATATAACCATACGATGGTTTTGTCCAATGGAAGTGGACGTTCGTAGTAACACGGGGTGTCCTGGAGAAAAGGGTAAAAGTAGGAGTGGCAATGAGGTTTGCAACTCTGACAATCCAAAAGCCAGTGTTTAAGAAGGTTCGGTTAATTTGGTCACTTTATCATAGTGTATGGTCGGGTCAATGGTCGCTGCCAAAGAGAGAGAGAAAAGAAACACTCAGCGTGCACTCTAACCTAGATTAGAATGGTTACCAATTTATCTAATCTGGAAACCACCCACTGTACCGTCAAATTCTCCTCCAAACCTGAAAGAAGAATTAGTCGGGATCACCCGAGGAGTAAACCAACTCATCAATGGGAATCGGGATCCAACTATCATCACATGATAACGTGACGGAATCCGCTCACGTTATCACACTCCAGAAGGTATGCGCTTATCTGGCAAGTTTCAGTTTCTTTAGAAACTCCCGATATGGATTTTTGCCCCATGCTCTTATGACCTTGACTTTGGCCAACAAATCATAAGTCACATGTCAAGTTCTACCCATCATTCTCCATGTTAATTTGAGCCCACCCGCACAAGCCCTTGATTTTGGCCAAAAAGGCTATATGACTGCCCCAAACCAACGCATCTATCTATGCTGCATGAATACCCAATAGCTACCAATCACTATACCTTGAGTTTGGCCAACAAACATAGCTTGAATACTTATTGACTATCCATGTGAAACGACGGAGGGCTACGAATGGTTTCTGGTGAAAACCTTTAACGTAATGAACTTGATATCGTTGAAGGAACCGGATAGCTTTTAAAAATATAGTGACGAAAACTTTTGCTAAAAAGGTCACTCCCGGTGAAGGGATCTCGGCTCTTTCCCCGTAGAATGAGGTGCAGGATATTCCAACTGAATACCACGATGCAAAGAAAAAGTAATCGGCTATAGTGAAGTTATTGCCCTGACGCAAACTTCTGTGCAAGGGGTCACTCCCGGTGAAAGGATCTCGGCACTTGCCTCGTCGACTGAGGAGCAGGATATTCCAACTGAATACCACTGTGCAAAACAAAAGTGAACGTCCTTGCAATAACAGCTTTTTGAAAAAATTGTTCCAACAACATCAGAATAGGTTTGTTTATCTTGCATTGATCCGAATCGACGCAGTCCCATCAATTGATCACACCAATAATGAACGAAAATAGTGACGTACGTATATGCCATCCGCATTCGCCACTGGGTCCCGTCATTACCCGTTCGGTTAGTTAACTAACGACAGAGCGGTGACTGGACTAGCGCGGATGCAAAACATATACAACATCTACTAGTATATATATCAATATATTATATTTCGCTCAAGGCGTGATAAAATGCAACATCACAAAAATGTAATAAGCATCACAGAACATTACAGACATCTGGGATCCCCGGGTTTCCCAGAGCCACTACTGAAACCCGACGTTCCCCTGGTCGTGTGGATAGCCTGTGCAATGAAATCCTAGACCCCTATGGGCATGGCAAGTTACCCGCCAAAACTTGAAGCGAGGCAGCCCTCTTCAGCAACGTGAATGGACCACCCAGCACTTCACGAAATCCGGTAACTTGGGCACCCCTCCTGGGTCAACCTGTATCCCCTACGAGTGCGGCGAATAGCCTGCCAATTCTAGAGTGAAGCCCCCTCCGTCTCAATGCCATGAGATGCGGGCTCGTTGCCCTCTAGAACCCGGCTATCCGTACACCCCTCCGCGGGGTAATCCTAGTACAGAAAGTAAAAAATATACATACAACGGGTACATCGACCTCGACCCGGTCGTGCCCCAAAATAATAATACAAACAGGCAGTGACGGCAGTCCACATGTCGGACGCTCGCCCCGCAAAAACAAATGTACATAATACAACCAAATCTGTACTAGCATTGCATCCAGGCTATCCCCCACGACCAATCCGCAACATCACAGCACAATCCCAGAACATCAACGTGAATGTCACGTTCGCAAATCCGTCTAACCGGGCTATAGCAGTTAGACAGGATTTATCGATCAAGTGACATTCACGGTCGCAGATATAATGTAAATACTGTGAACTAATGTGTTTAAAATTTTCGATCGATCAAATTTACCTAAGTGGGCCCCCAAGCACTACTGTAGCACTCACAGAAATTCTGGGCCCAAAAAGAATATCCTAAGAACCCTATTTTCAACCCAGGAGCTCTCTTTTAAAGTTTGGTTCACTGAACTGTAAAAGTGGCGGCGGAACCGCGGCCCAAGAATGGGTTTGGCCGCGGTTCCGCGGTGGTATGGTGAGATCACGCGACTAAATTTTCACAAAGTGCTTAGAATTCCCTGCACAGTATTCTGCAACAACCTGAAACATTTTTGGAGCCAAAAAAATTTTGACAGAGAACTGATGCATTGAAATCATGGGTTTTGGAATTTTTTTCGATCGAAGATGTAAACACCCTAGACAAAGCTAGACTAGGTTAATGGCCTGGCTCTGATACCAGTGTAAGTGCATGGCGGTGCCCCGGCCGTCGGAACGAGGCCAAAATGCGAAAGCGATGCTTAACTTTAAACTTTTGAACCGGCACCACCGCACACAAAAATCCCGGATCGGGCCATTAAACTAATTCTAGCTAACTAAAGAACGGGTAGAGAGATATACCGAACGATCTGTGTCCTTCGGTCTTCTCGTCGTCGTCCCGATCTCCCGCGGAATGTCCGGTCTCCACCTCCTCGCCGGAAGGGCACCACGTCGCCGGCTTCTTTTATGGGCTCCCACCTCTGGACCGAGGCAACTCGGGCACGAAGTTGGCGAGTCGACGTGCCCAAGATTTGCTGTAGAATAACTGTAGGATGGTATGTCCCATGGGGGTTGTAGGAAGTTGCCTTTTGGTGGAGGAAATGAGATGTGGAATTTTTGTGGTGAACTTGGGGATTTTTAGCAAGCATGAAGAGAAAAATCCCGACTACAAAAATTGGGACAGCCCCTAGAGGAAGTGGCCGGCCTTGGCATGGTCAAGAGACTGAGAAGAGAGTGTATGTATCAAAAATGAGAGAGCCCCCCATAATGCAAAAGAGAGGAAAAGGTCATAATGAAACATGATCACAAACTAAAACCAACACTCCATCAACCAATCATCTCACCACAAAGTCAAGCAATCATGAAGTCATGGAGTCAATGAAAGTGCACCATCATGATGCAATAATATGCAAAGACAACCCTCCAAAATGCTTATTTGCACAAATGCAAATAAGCCTTCCTCCACCATTTTTCGGCCAATGAAAGATACAAAGAAAAATGGCCGAAACGGAAAGCAAACTGGCAACTTCAGAAAACTAATCCCATAATAAATTACAGGAAAACCCCACTACTGTATATACATACCCTCATTTGTATTCGGACCGAATACAATTGCAATGAGACAAAATCTAAACTGTACTATACTAGGATCCGGCTTAAACCAAAGCCCGCTAGTATTATCCGTCCGATCATGATCCGTGCAATACCGCATGTATCTGATCGAACCCTGCCATATCTCCATACGGCCTCTAGAGCGTTTCGCCCGAAACTTGAGAAAACGGTCTGTGGGGGACTCTAAAGACTCGTCAATACTTTGGTTGTGGATTTAACCACTAGCACGTCAGAGGTATTAGCCTATACGTAACGGGCTACCAGGTATTGACCAAAAGGGACGTCGATGAGCGAACTCATCCTGACACCCTACTGAGCCTGTCAGTGACAATATCCGTACAGTCCGGTCCGTTCGTCTATGAGCATCGCATGGCGGGCCTAGGGGGTTGGTAAAAGTCAGACCCCCAAAAGCGATACAAGTCGTGTCGGAGTGTAGCCCAGAACACCCTGAGATACTACTGGAATACCTACCAGTAAATCTCCTTCCTTGGCTAAGGACTTCGTGTAATGGCTCTCATAGACACAGTGCGACCTCACCCCCAATACCGAGAGAGACGAACCACTAAAGATCCGCTCACTGCCTCCATGTGGCTTGGGACTGTACCCAACTAAAACCTGTTTGCACGTCTCCTTTGAGCGTGGTAGGGTAGTAATCAAAGTACAGTAGGAGCTCACATGAGACAAATGACGATCCTCAGGTCGATGAACTAACCTGTACACATGTCACCAGGGAACTGCTATCTGACGTCAGGTATTAGACCAACTAGCATGTTCTCGGCGAGTCCTGTCTGGTGTACTCATAACCCAATGAGCACCGGTATACATCTTAGGTGAACCAACTGACACCAGTGGCGTGTGAGACCGGCCACAGCCCCTCGTCGGGGTCTCGACTGTATACACTAGTCAACTCTGGTGTATCGATGCCCTGTCTCGAAACTCCCACGACTAGGGACCTTTTAAGGATGTGCTTATAGACTACCAGCTCCCACGTATATGATCGCCCTCGTACTGCTGGCAGTCAAGCAAGAATCCTAGGGGCTCTATCAACGTGCAATAGCGACCTGTCAGGTCACCTAAAGCAGTACACGATGATAAAGATAAACCAGATAACATACTATCATCTTGAGTAAGACTGTCCTACCGGAATAGGTCCTCCCTCAATCATTGCAATCACGTGCCTGTGATCCAATAATTGACTCTGAGGGCACTATCTCCAACACGCAGTCCACGTGAGGGGTACCTATACGCAAACACGTATAATATCGTAAACTGAATCACGGACAACATCAAAACGACGCACGAAACGCGCATAGGTTAAAACCTATGTCCCGCTCATGCAAAAGAACCAAATATTGCTCGATATCAGCTTACAAACGCCGATTGATCGAGATAAGTATCAACAAACAACTCATAGTTTTAAAACTCATTACTTATAATATAAAACATGATTTAATTCATCGAAACCCTAAAAATCGATCAAATCGTCCGATTTCGAAAAAACCCGAAAACGCCAATTTACCGTTTTACTTCAAAGCTTACTGTTTAATTGAAACTAATGGTCATAATACTCATTAATTAACCTAACTAGATTATAGAAACCATTACCATATTTTTAACACCCTAATTTATATTAGTTTGAAAATTCTAGTTAGCAAACTTGCCCGATTTCGATACTTTTAAGCAAAATTTCACAATATCACAACTAAACATGATTTTACATGAATTAACTTACTAAACTACAATTCATGATGATAATAATATAATGAAACCATAAATTAGATTTTAAATCTCATTTATTTAAGAATTTCTAAAATCTAGTTAGCAAAATAGCATTTTTCTCACAATTTATCAATTATCAATAAAAACTAATAACCAAATTGAGTTTTTCATTCCACCAACAAGTTAATATCCTCTTTAAAACCACACTCTAGTGTTATAAATATTAATTGAAATTTTATCTCACCAATTAATATAGTATACATAAATCTAGTTTGCAAATTTACTTAATTTAAACAATTTGAATGAACAAATTACAATATATCAACCATGCATGATTTTCCATTTCTAAAAGTGTTAAACTAGTTGTTATAACCCTAATTAATTAATAAAACCTTAACTTGATTTTACAAACCCTAACTTGAATTTTAAAAACTTGTAAATAGAATTAATTTATTAAATCTAATTATGCTTAAATGAAACATCTAATAACAATAAATCAAAAGAAGAAGATTTATACCACCACAACATGAAATCTAAACATGAAAATATACCTCCAAAATTAATGCTTTCCATCTCCAAAATCCATGTAAAGATGAGCAAAGAATAGAGGGTAGGAATTTATTAGGATTTTGTGGATTTTTTATTGAATTTTTGATGAATTTTGATGATTTTTAATGCAAAAATGATGGGGGGAAATTTTTGGGGCTGCCCATGGAGGTGAGGCTGGCCATGAGGTGTGGAAAATAGAGGAGAGTGAGAAAAAGTGAGGAAAAGTGTAGAAGGTTTCACAAAAATATCACACAATTAAGTCTTTTCATGAATTTATTTAAAAATTCTTTATTTTCTTCACTCCATTTGACCTAGAATGGTCTAGAACCATTGTAAAATTTTAAAAATAAATTTTGCATGAAATACACTTGATTCTAAGATGCAATGGTTCATTTTTGCAAATTTAACCCATTCAAATTTATAATTTACACTAATTTAGTGTAAAAATAAAGCTTATGTTAATATTTAAAATAATTTATTTAAGAAAAATATTTAATTAAACTAAAAATTTATAAGTGGCTAAATAAACACCATTTACTAGTAATAACATAATTAAAATAGGTATTTTTAAATTTATAGTGAAAAATAATTACGGTTTAGTTTTATGAAAACTACGTTTTACTTTTCCGAAAATTATAAAATTCACTTAAACGATTTTATTTATTTAGTTAATTATTTAATTATTTTTAAAATGTTACAGGGTTCTCTTTAGAATTTTATTTCTCACAATCTTTCTCACTTTGGATCAAACCCTAGCAAGCTTTTCTTTTGAACAAAGAAGAAGAAGATGAACAAAAAAAAGAGATGAGGATAATGATCAAGTGAGAAAGCTAACCATGGTGAGTGAGTATCATATACTAACTCATGTAGAGACATAACCATGGCTAATCCAAAATGGTTAGGTTAATAAAAATCTAAGGTAAAACAAAGTTAGTGGACTTTGTCAAAACGTCCATAAACTTCCACAAGCTTCATGCTTGTGACAAAATGTCCACTAATTTGTAATTACCTTAAATAATTATTAACCACCATTTAAAATAAAATGGTGTATGTCTTGTACACCCATGTCAAGTGTATCATCAACCATGATACAAAAATAAAAACACATTTTAATATATATCACATATATATTAAAGTGTGCACATGTGAGAAAAATCCTTAAGTGAACAAGTGTTAGTAAATGTAAACTAGTATATCTAATATACTATTATACACAAAATTATTAAATCAACACTTGACTTAATAATCCGGTCATATCTCATATAACCGACTAACATCTATTGTATCGACTTATCGAATCAACACTTGATTCGATAACCCGGCTATATCATATATAACCGACTGATACATAAAGTCGCGAGAATAGAATACGGTATCACATACACGCATTATTCTCGGTCCCGCACATATCACATACGTGCTCCTATTTTGTTTTGCCTGAGCCAGTAAAACCTCTATATAGGACTCTAAAGACTCGTCAATACGCCGGCAGTAGGTGATGATCACATCAAGCACCCACAAGCCGTCAGCGGTACTAGCTGGATGTAACGGCTACCCGGGTATTGAGCGATCAGAAGATCAGCAAGAAAGCCCGCTCCAACTCCTGTAAAAGCCTACCGGTAACACTTCCCGTACAGTCCGGTCTCCTCGTCTGATATTTCGCATATCAAGTCTAGGGGTGGTAAACGTCAGACCCCAATAACCGATAAGTCGTGCCGATGTGAGGCTCATAACGGGTCGAGAAACTACCGGTAACACTTACCAGTAAATCTCTAACTCAGCCCTGGCCAGGGACATCCCTGTTATGGCCAATCGAGCACAGCGCAACATCAACCCCCAATACCGGGAGAGACGAAACCCCTCCTATCGCTCATTGCCTCCATGTGACTCGGGACTGTACCCAAAAACCACCGTTTTGCACGCCCTCATGGACGTGGTAAGTTGGAAATCAAAGCACAGTGGGAATCACACAAGACTCTATGATGATCTCGGGTCTACAGACTAACCTGCACAAATGTCACCAGAGAACTGCCATCTGACGTGAGGTATAATACCATTGGGAGTTCTCGGCGAGTCCGTCCAGTGTACCGAGTCTCCACTGAGCACCCGTATACCATCTCTGATGTCAAACACCAATGGATATGGGATCATCCATCGCCCATCTCATGGGTCGAGAAGAGTATACGCTAGTCTACACTGGTATATCGATGCCCTGTCTCGATACACCCTCGACTAGGAACATTAAAGGATGTACTTATGGACTACACTGTCCCCTCTAGTATGATCTGCATCATAGTCCAGGTAGTCAAGTACACATCCTAAGGGCTTTACCAACATGTAACTATAAGAAAGTATCAAGAGACAAGTATACATGTTAAGATAAAGAGCAACCAGATAGCATACTATCATATCGAGCAAGAAAGTCCTCTCTGTATATGTCCAAGCATCCAATATAATATACATCATCTGTACAATACTGGCCTCTAGGGCATACATACAACTAACAGTACCTACATGTCATAACGTATCGTATCGCATTAAAATCCAATTCAAAATCAAAACGACATGCTAAAAGCCTATAGGTTAGAACCTATGGACTACGCTTTCAAAAAGACCAAATAACACTCGATTTCGACGTACAAACGTCAAGCGATCGAATACAACACAAATTACAAAAATCAAGAATTCACATTACGTAAAACAAAACCCCGAATCAAAACAGCAACTCTTGAAAATAGTCCCAGATTTTACCCTAGGTCAACTCAGCCAATTTTGCATATATGGAGGGTCTAATTTAAGGATACTGGAGCCACAGAACAAACACGAACCAGTTCCAACCTACCCAGGCCGCAATTTGTAGCCAAAGGGAATAAAATTGCGGCCAAGAAATGTCCAGGGGGTCTCAGGTTTCAGTGGCAGCTCCTAGGGTGCCTACATGTATCACTGTGTTCGCTAAATAATTTTTCAGGTCCCCGAGTGTTAGAAAATTTCAAATTCCCTTCAGAATTCCAAAAAATACGGATATTAGGGATTTCTAAGTTCGCTAATAGGGGTTTAAGTCTCTGTTTTAGTCCAAAAAGTTATCAGTAAGGGGGTTTTAAGGTCACTACTACACTCAATTGCACTTCATAACTCAAGGATTTCTCAAACCCTAAATTGAAATTTCCAAACCTCACCAAACATCACTATATCAGTTTAAAGTTAACATGGATGCAAAAGCAAATGGAAATTCTACACTAATGATGGAATAATTACCTAATTTTGCACTCATGAATCCCCTAGGGCACCAAAATCAAATTTTTCTTTGTCTAAAGTGTAGCTTGTGAGCTTGTGCACATTTTTTATGAAGTGGGGATGATGTTTTGAGATTTTTTTGGTGTTGTTTTGAGAGGGTGAAGAGGAGGTGGAGATGGGGCAGCCATGGAGGAAGAATGAAGTGAGAATGATGAAGAGAATGAAGAGGAAAAGGAAACGGCCAAGTCAAAGGAGACTCCTCACTTCTATCTCTCTCATGCCCATCCCTCATTATAATACCCTTTCTTTTCTTTTTCTTTGTTTTATTTTCTTTTCTTTTCTCTTTTGAAAATCAACAACCAAGCATGATAAAATGAAGAAAAGACCATGATAAAAATGCAACAAGTGCTAAAAATGACATGTGCATGTCATGTGCACAAAACACGTTTAATGCATGATTAGCGATATTTAATTGTGATTAGCATTAAAATAATGTATATTAACTCATAAAATTTCATAATTTGCTTAAATACAATAAAGCATCATCATTTCAGTAATTTCTGTAATTTTCCAAATTTTCCCCATTTATCAGTATTTAATTATACCGCCTTATTAAAATATTCAATATAATATTATTAAATTATAAAAATTCCCCAAAATAATATTATATTTTTCTGAAATGTTACATTTTCTCTTCTTCATTCTCTCTCCCCTCAACTCCCATGGCTGCCCTCTTCCTCCCCCATCTCTTCAACCCTCAAAACACCCTAAAACAACATCCAAAGTCTATCCCCATTTCATAAAAAATGTGCACAAGCTCACAAGCTACACCTTGGACCAAGAAAGCAAGGATTTTGGACACATGGGGCAACTCAAGGATTTTCTTGAGTTGCCAAATGAGGTAATTTCTGAACCATTAGTGTAGTATTTGGTTTACTTTAGCTTCCATGCATGTTCAGAAGTGATTAGGCGATGTTTAGTGGGGTTTGGAAATTCCTAGAAAAGGATTAGGGTTTGAATTGATTCCAAAAAGGGTAATTGAAGTTAGTAAAGGCTATACAACCCCTGTTGTGATGATTTAGTGGACTGAACCTGAGACTTAACCCCCAAATACAAACTTTGAAATTCTGCAGATACGGAAATTGTGGGAATTGTGATGAGAAAATTGAATCTGCTAACACCCGGGGACTCTAAAATTTATTTAGCGAACACAGAGAGATGTGCAGTTGATTTAGAGCATAACCTAAAGACCCTAGCCCCTTCACCCTCATTTGGACCGCAACTAAAACCATTCTGGCCGCAATTTTCGGCCAGAGCTTGAGCTATGGGCTTCATGCTTATTCTGTAGCTCCATCTCCAGTAAATTAGACCCATCCTGTATGCAAAATTGGCTAGTTTGGCCTAGGGTATAATCTGGGATTAATTTCATGAGTTGCTGTTTTGATTCAGGGTTATATTTTTCGTATTTTGGATTCTGGATTTTAGTATTTGCGTTTTACCTCGATCACTTGACGTTTGTACATCTATATCGAATGATATTTGGTGGTTTTGAAAGGCGTAGTCCATAATTTCTAACCTATAGGCTTTTAGCATGTCATTTTGGTTTTGAATTTGGTTTTAATGCGGCACGATACGTTATGATGTGTAGGTACCCCTATGAGGACTTCCAGACAACAAGCAAGCGCATGGCGTCGTCGGCAACGGCAAGCGAAGAGCAATATGAATAGATTATATCTACGAGGGAAGTCGGGTGGATGGCATATAGCACCCCCGCAGTTCGTAGTGTAGCGTATGGTATATATATTATATGGATATATTCATATGTTTATTGTGAGATTATGATTATCTTGATAGACTTTAGGAGTCATGGATAACTTTAGTGTAATTGGGTGATAGCGTCTTTAGTTAGTTTAGTCACAGACCTTAGAATAAGGTTTACACCCACACGCGCGCACACACATGTTTACATCGTTTTACTTGTGCATTTATGGGGATATGTATATATATACACACACACATAGGTATGGGACTATGTATATATATATAAATATGAATATACATGGATGATAAGGATTGTTTATGGTACTTGGAGATGAGTCGATGAGATTGGGCATCATGCCATGAGATCGGTGATATGATTTGATTCGTATTATGAGATACGACATGAGATTTTAGTGGGCCTTTAGGTGTGTGTTTTCATACACGCATATATATATATATATATATATATATATATATATATATATATATGGTATCTGTTTGTACTAGACTTAGATCAGTACCCCAGTTCATGAGATATGATGATAAGGATACCAAATAAATGATGAGATAAATGTGATATTCGACTCGTACCCAGATTTGGGATGTCGTATGATGGATTTACCGCACGAGCTATATATTGATGATAGATCCACACTCTTGACTCGAAGAGGTCATATTGTATATTGTATCATATGTGATATTATTGAGGCGGGATCACTTACTATCATATTTATATATATCGACTCAGACTTAGATGGTTTTCCCTTATCCTTTAGGTTAGACTGTTCGTTTAGTCCTGTAGTTTACTTGTAGATGTTAGACTAGACTCGAGTCATACCTATTTCCAAAACTGACGAATCATGAGTATTTTAAAGACAGTCCAAGAGATTCTACGGATATTTCAAAGAACTTACCTCTTTTCTTAAAAACACCGTAGCCCCTATTTTTCTAAAACACCACGATTTGTGTGATTTCAAATGACAAACTGTATGACTCGTATAACTAAAGTAGATTCTTTATTATTGCATTTACTTTCCAATCTATATATTCATGTGGTTATTAGCGCATTTCATGCCTATATACTTATGATTATGGTTATATTAAACCCATGCTGTTAGGACACCAGCACCATTACCGATGATGCATATGCTCAACATACACCTGCTTGCCGACTCACACACTTCATCATCGATAATTGCCATGCCGCTACACAGTAGAATTGTTGCATCAGGATATGACTCCTTGCATGCCATACTTGCGTATATACTACTTATACATCCATATTGGCACACATACATATTGTACACTCATACTTGCGTATATACCTACTTGTACATCCATATTGGCGTACATGCATATTGTACACTCATACTTGCGTATATACCTACTTGTACATCCATATTGGCGCACAGACACATTGTACACTCACACTTGCGTATATACCAACTTGTACATCCATATTGGCGCACATACATATTGTACACTCATACTTGCATATATACCTACTTGTACATCCATATTGGCGTACATACATATTGTACACTCATACTTGCGTATATACCTACATGTGCATCCATATTGGCGCACATACATATTGTGCACTCATACTTGCTTATATACCTACCTGTACATCCATATTGGCGCACAGGCATATTGTACACTCATACTTGCGTATATACCTACCTGTACATCCATATTGGCGCACATACATATTGTACACTCATACTTGCGTACACATATATTGTACACCCATACTTGCATACATACGTATTTTCACATACATAGATAATTCTGGCTTGATTTTGGAGATTTGGGAACCGCAAGATATATTTTAAAATTGGATTCATTTTAAAAGAGTGGTTTTCTATCGATATGTGCATATTACTGTTTCATGTTGCATGATATACGGATATGCTTACATTTCTGTTATATGTCGCATACATCATGCTTTATGATTATATGCATTGAGATATGTTGTTTTCATGAGATTTCTGGATTTGGGAACCGTTGTTATTTCAAAAGAGAGTATGCATTGTTTTAAAAACCTGGTTACCCTTGATATGATATTTCAGTACGTCCACCATGTGTTTTCTCGGTTCTGAGAGTGGCATGTGAAACCCGATTCGAGGAGCGGTAGGCACCGTCTGCGGGTACATGGTGGACCCGGTGAGGTACCCCGGGGCAAGAAGACTCGTATTGTTAGATGGTGAGCCTGGCAGGGGAGCACTACCTACCGGTGATAGTATTTGGACTCGTCGGTTATCCGGAAGATACCGACCGTAGTCATGAGATGGATATGAGGGCCGACCAGAGCAAGCAACGCTTGAGGCGAGATATATATGAGGGCCGATCTGAGGATGCGGTGCCTGAGATATATGAGGATTTATGTGCCGATGTTAGGCACAAGTTTCATGATGTTTTCGAGTGTCGATGCTGGACACTCAGGTTCCATGATTTTGATGTGTCGCGAGGGACACACGTTGATTTATATACTCATACTTTCATGCATATGCTTTTATGAATTTTACATGCATGATGTTGTTATGTCATTGGTTGACACGTGGACGAGATCCAAATGCATACAGGCATTGATTACATAGTTGGATGACATCCACATACTTATAGGCTTTGATACCAACTTTGTCACGACCCGAAATGGCACGTGACTGGCACCTAAACCATCAGGCTCGAACTGATGGCTTCCACCACATCAAGGTGTGAAGTCTATAGGACCCCATCTAATTCAAGTAAGCCAAAAATCCCAAAAATCTAAACCATTTTAAATATGAAGTGAAGAAAACATGTTTTTAAAAAACCCCTTGTTTTAAAACATGTTTTCTTCACTTATTATTTAAAATGGTTTAGATTTCTGGGATTTTTGGCTTACTTGAATTAGATGGGATCCTATAGACTTCATATGATTCAAGTGCCAGCCACGTGCCATTTCGAGTCGTGACCAAAAATATTAGCTCGTGACCGGCACATGAATCACGCAACGCCTAAAGGCATAACGTAATTCAAGTAACCTGAAACCCAGAAATCTAAACCTTTTTAAGAAAATAAAGGAAGTGAATTTTTTTTTTTTGAAATAAGGTATAATGGAATCAAGTTTTCTTAAATGCATAAAAAGGGAACATGAAAATGCAAGTAAATGATACTAGTTGAAAAACATGTTTCGTCTTTTAAAAATTTGGGCAGCACCTCCTTTGTATATTTTGATGCAAAACCACAATACGTAAAGATAATAAAGGCATCCCCAAGGAGGAGCTAGCTCGTCACCATACGGCGGATACACAACCACGTAAGTAATAAAACAAGTATACGACCCCCAACGGCGAAGTTCACCACAAAAGATAAAGAAATAAGCAAGACATCAAAACCACAAGTAGCGGAATACCCTACGCTCTAAGTCTCGCAACCACAATCTCACTATGTCTCATTACTTATACAATTTGTAGTTTAATTTGATGGAGTTTACTAGATACAATATGAAATAGTAAATACAAGAGTGGGTACGATGCAAATGTCCCACCTACCAAGCAAACCACCCAAAAGTAGTAATGTACCAGCGATGCCGCTACTGATCTGTGCGGTTAACCTGCAAGAACTGTGGCACAACGGGGGTGAGTTGCCAACTCGTGAGTAGAAAAACATCAACAAGTAGAAATCGAATATACAACGACTCCTAGGTCAACTATATCATGAAGGTAATACTATGATATCTAGGGTGACCGTATCTGTATATGTGCCAACACTAATATCAATGTCAATCAGCATGTGGATATCATCCAACAATATGATCAATGTATGTATGCATGTGGATCTCGTCCAACTATATAATCAATGTATGTATGCATTTGGATCTCGTCCACCATATAATCAATGTATGTATGCATGCGGATCTCGTCCACATGTCAACTAATGACACAACATCATGCATGTAAATATCATAAAATAAAATGCATGAAGGTATGAGGATATAAATCAACGTGTGTCCTTCGTGACACATCAAAATTATGGAACCTGAGTGTCCAGCATCGACACTCGAAACATCATGAAAAGCCGTGTCCAGCAACGACACGTAAATCCTCATATCTCAGGCGCCGATTTCTCAGATTGGCCCTCAATATCTCGTCTCAGGCGCCGCCTACTCTGGTCGGCCCTCATATCCATCTCATGACTCCTTTCGGTATCCTCCGGATAACCGACGGGTCCAAATACTATCACTGGTAGGTAGTGCTTCCCTGCCAGGCTCACCGTCTAATAATACGAGTCTTCTTGCCCCTAGGTACCTCACTGGGTCTACCATGTACCCGCAAACGGTGCCTACTGCTCCTCGAATCGGGTTTCATATGCCACTCTCAGAACCGAGAAAACACATGGTGGACGCACTGAAATATCATATCAAGAGAAACCGGGTTTTTAAAATAGTACATGCTTTCTTTTGAAATAGCCATGGTTCTCAAATCCAGAAATCTCATGAAAACAGCATATCTCAATGCGTAAAAGCGTAAAGCATGATGTTTGCGACATATAACAGAAATGTAAGCATATCCGTATATCATGCAACATGGAACAGTAATATGCACACATCGAGGGGAAACCGCTCTTTTAAATGAATCCAGTTTTAAAATATATCATGCTGTTCCCAAATCTCCAAAATCGAATGCAATACCGTATAAAGGTGCATATGCGTATATACGCAAGTATGGACGTACAAATGTGTATGTCCGCAAGTATGGTCATATCATGATGCAGCAGTCCTACTGTGTAGTGACATGGCAATTATCGATGATGAAGTGTGTGAGCCGGCAAATCTGTGTAAGTGTAACATACACATCATCGATAATGGTGTAGGTGTACTAGAACAGGTATATGTCATGCGATGCGAATAACATGAAAGCGGCATAAGATAATTGTATGTGAATGCTAACAGGTATACGTATCTAACATGACCGAGTCGGAGAATCTATCAATTGGCATCCAGCCTCACAGTATCACATACGGTATAATACATCGTACGGCATCCTCTAGTCAGGGTATGGATCAATCATCAAGTCAAACTTATCACGTACGGAAAATTATCGTACGGCGGCATTAAATCAACAGGGATCCTGTCATCCTATATGACAAAGAGGGGTACGGACCTAATATCTCGTACGACACATCAAACAAGATTCAAAACATTAATAAATTTATATACCTATATCCCAGGCCACATCCATAACAATCTCATATCTGGGGACCGGCAGGGTATCAATCATCTCATTCGACTCGCATCCGTATACCAACATATAATCAAATCATCATATCACGTCATATATTCTTTTCATCGCATTTATATCCCACATCAAGTCAATTTTACAAATACATTCTACCTTTACTATAAGCATACGTATCTAATCTAACATACACACCCGAACCATACAAACAGTTTTGAAAGATGCAGATCATAGTTTTGAAAGTAGGGGCTACGGTGTTTTTAAAGAAAAAATATCATTCGAAAATCCGCAACGTCCCTCAAGGTATCTTTTTAAAAGATGCATGCAATTCTTCAGTTTGGAAATAGGTATGGTTCAGATGACACATCTACATCGACTATCTAGTCCTATAGTATACTAAACGGCAATATCATCAAATATCATCCTCAAGTCCCGTCATCACATACTAATCGTATCATATCGCTTCTAACTATCCTTTAGTTTCAATTATGGTTCTCTAACTACCTTTTAACTCTATCTAGTTTTCTATTAAAGGTTTCTTTACCACAATCTATATACAAATCGGTTTCCATCAAAGTGTGCGGGGGTGCTATACGCAATCCACCCGACTTCCCCCGTAGATATAGATCTACTCACCTTGATCCTTGATTGCTGAAGTCGATGACACCATGCTCTATCACCTCGGAATCCACACGAGGGTACCTATAATAATAAACAATCGCAATCGCTATTAACATCATGTCCAGAAACCAAAACGGCACACGGATCGCCTATAAGTCAGAACCTATAGCCCACACGTGAAAAACGACTAAACAACCCTTGTTGTTGATGTACAAACATGCAACAACCAAATACAAATCCAAATATCAAAACCTAGCATTCAAAATATGGAAAACACATCCAAAAATCATACCTAAGTGTTCCCAGATTTTGACTCAGGCCAAAAGGAGTTGCACAAAAAAGTCTAGGGTGTTGTACATGGTGTATATGAACCACTGGATCAACCCCGACACCAAAACCCACCAAGTGTCCGGCCACATCACATGGAATTTCGGCGAGCTCGGTTCCAGTGGCTCCAATGGGGTTCGTCTAGTCAGTGTGGTCTCCTAGTGCACTAATTTGGTCCCTGGTATTGTTTGGGTAACTCAAAAACACCCCGGGTCATCCAAGATTTTATATAGGCATACCAATCTTCACAAAACCGACACGGTTAATATCCAAAATCCGTATTTTGGTTTCTAAACTCAATTCCAGTTCTAGAATTTGATCTCTAGGTCTTGTACACCCTCACTACAGCTCACAAGTCCACAAGTCACCAAACCCTCTCTTGAATTTCCTAGTATCACAAATCCATCACTAAACGAATTCTAAACTTACACAAAATGCTAGGAAATCAAAACTACACTAAATGAAAAGAGATATACCTCATGGTTACACCCAAGCAAAACCCTAGAAGTCCCAATGTTATCAAAATCCAATTTATCATGGTCTAATGTGTTGAGGACGAGGTTGTGCATATTTTTAATAAAATGGGTATGGGGTTTTGGTGATATTTTTAGATGGGTCAAGAGGGTAGAAGATGGAGCTTTGAAGATGAAGAAGCATATGAAAATGGTGGGGTAAAAATGAATGGTGCAGCACTCTCCTTCTCCCTCTCTTTCTCACTCTCATTCTCTCTCATGGCATGCCATGCCTCATGATTGTGTCCCCTCTCTCTCCTCAAGTCATCATGCCACATTTTTCCTTTCCTTTTCTCACCAAAGTAAAACCATAACATAAAACAACACAAATGAACATGTAACCAAATGAAACATGTCATGGTGCACTGACCATGAAAACTGTAGAAACACGTATTTGGCTTAATCACGATTATCAATGCACTAATCGGGTTTTTATTTAAACTGCATATAATAAATTTTAAAAATTCCAAATCCAATAAATAAATTTTGAAATGAATAAATCATTTTAATTTCTATTTATTTCATAATTATTGGTATATATTTATACCCTTTTTCGAAAACCCAAATTTCGCAAATCGGGCAGTTTTCGGGAAAAATATTATTTTAATATTAAATTCCAAAAATAACATTTTATATTTTCTGAAATATTACAATCTTCCCCCCTTAAATAAATTCTGTCCCCGAATTTAAATTTAAACTCCCAAATAATAAAACATTTCAACAATCAGCTCAAATCAACGTGGCTCCGAAATCACGGAAGATATAGAAACAACACTGCGCGTCAAGTGCGAATGAAAACGAGTACAAAACTCAAAAACCGAACTCCGTCAAGCATCACTCAAATTATCGGATTTGCACACATATCCTCGGAGTTACAATAGAGATACAGGTCTCGAAATCCACTACTGAAATCCAATATACACTAGTCAAATACTATAATACGTGTATAGTACGCATCCTTGAAAACTCCAAAATCTGAACAAAATACATGCAAAATCTTTTCTGAATCGCTACGTGATGCGTAACTAACGGCATAAGTGACGGACGCTCATTTTAAAATAATAATATATTTCCATATATGTTTTCCTAAATACACCTTCCGTCGTTTTCCAAATATCCCAAAAGGTCGTCCTTTATAAACGTTTGTGTCGCTCACGGACACGTAGGAAATAGCGAGACTATAGCTCTTTTTCAAAAACTTCTTGGTAAACTTTTAATGCATGCAAAGTACTCAGGTACTGTCCTCGGATCAGTCCTGTTTGGCTACTTCGTAATATAGTGCCTATCATGGAAACAAGGTGCTCAAAAGCAAAATCAGCCTCAAAAGGCGTATCCAATAATCACGTGCGTCTGATGCGCACAGAAATCAAATCCAAATACAGGTGCCACAATATGCATAAAAGTAAAACTAAGTGTAACAGGTGTGCACGAAAGCATCTGTCAAGTGCAACGGGTGTGCACAACAACAATATCAAGTGCATCTAGAGTGCATCCGGTGCAACTAACATACACGAATGAAAATCCCAATTGAGTGCATCCGGTGTGCACAAAACAACTTCTCATATCATGCGCCCAACATGAGCGAAAATCCAAATCAACTGCATCCATCATGCACGAAAGAAATCTAAATCAAGTGCATCCAACATACACGAGTAAAATCTCACTCAAGTGCATCCGATGCGCATAAAAATCCATAATCAAGCGCCTAATATGCGCAGAAATCCAACCAAAGCGCGTCGGGTCTGTAAAAGCATATAGTGCAGTAGCATGCACGAAAATGAACGGCAAGTGCCAACGCTCACGAAAATACAAATCTGGTGAAATGAGTGCTCAAGGACATGAATCTGGTGCAACCAAGGTACGGAGTATAAATCCAGTGCGACAAATGCCCAAATATAAATCTGGTGCGACCATTGCACGAAATGAAAACCTAGTGCAACAAATGCACGAAGTGTAAATCTGGTGCATCCAGTGCACGAAATACAAATACAGTGCATCCAGTGCACGAAATACAAATCCATAACTCAAATGCGTATAAAAGCAACACCGAGTATGCCAGGGTGTATAAAATCGTAAATGCGTGCAACTGCGTGAACAAAACACGTATCAATGCACTGCAAGCACATGTAAGCTATACCGGGTGCAAAATCAAATCGAGTGCTTACCACACGCACAAAATCAAATCAACCGTATGAAATCCACGAAATCATAATTACGTTCAGCCAAGGCACAAACCGAATCTCAAGTGTAATAGATATGCACAAATCGCAAATCAACACAACGGTGTATAAAATATATATTGGGTGCAATAACTATGCATAAAAATGTAAATACCCTGTAGGTGCAGCCATGGTGCATGAAAACAATATCATGAAACTCAATTATCAAAACTCAAATCCAAGCAAAATAAGCGTGATACTCGGATCACAAGCGCAAATCGCAATAAATGAAATTGAGGTACACCTCCTACAATGTCGAAAAGTAAATCGGTGCGCCTAAAACTGGCAGAACAATAATATCCCTCGCCTCCTGCTCACAGTCTAGAGTCCTCTATCTCTGGGTCCTTAACTTCTCTTTGGACCACCAATCTCGCAATCCATTGGCTCGTTGACCCGGTCCTGTATGCTAATGGGAACGATTCCGCTCTAGCACTTCTCTGGTCATCTCTCGGGCAATTATCACAACCACTCGTAAGGCAGCACGTCACTGGCGTCGACCTCTGGCTCTCTGAATATACATGACACATCTGATCCACGGTGCAAATCTTATTGCAGCAGTGTCCTGGAAGGAATCCTGCTCAAGGTCTCTTCCGATTTCGCCTATGCCGAACTATACGGAGGCTGGTACTCTTGCATAATCTTTTCTCGCTTTTCTGGACATCAGCATCCTCAGTACAGCATTTCTTCAGGAACTGGTCGCATCCCAACACCTCTGTACATGTATCAGCTCTCTAATCTCGACGGGGAGTAACAACAGCTCGCCAGCATCTCGCGCGAAGCTCTGGTTCCACTCTTCTTTATTATCGCCCACTTCGACGTCACGTCATGCTATCTATGCACTGCAACTGTTTTTGGCCACGGTCAATCCGTCTCTCATACGGACTTGAAGTCACGAATTCGGTATCTTTATCACTCTGTAGAAGATATCTGGCCGAACACGCCTTCGGGAACTCATCTCAACCGATTGATCTTTAATCTCCGTGTGCCGTACATAGAAAAGATGTTTCACAACCAAAGAAATTTGTAAACCATAATCAATAACGGTGTCAATTGTAGGTTCGTTAGCGAGTGCGGATCGTCCACAGGGAAAATGTGATTTGCTCGTATTTGTTTTAGTTGAGTCGAAAATTAAAGAAGAAAAGAAAATGATTCAAGAATTTTGAATTTTAGTTTCAAGAATTTTAAAGAACTAGATCTAATTATCAAGAAATACTAAAGATCACGAATTGAGAAACAAGAATTATCCAAATTGAATTAGTTATCAAGATTTGTAGAGAGGCTCGTAGGAATCGATCGAATCGATAGTGAGGATGAAGACTTGTGATTATGTATTCTTATCCATTGATGATTTGTTGCTAGATCGATGACGATCAACGAAAATTAGGGATCTCTTGCGGAAACTAGGGTTTCATCATCTATCCCTTGTCCTTTCGTTGATTTTCATTCAAATTCTAGCCTCTAGGAAATTCAAGCATCGATCGTTGATCACTAATTAAGAGCGAAAACAGTCAAGAAAGCATCTCGCTCGAAACTAAGTTGCCAATGATTCAATTTACTAGAGTTTACAAAACTTATAGGACTTAAGAATCGTACAAGAATTTAATCATCATCAACTATCAATTTTCTCGATTCCTCCACGAGCGGAGTTTTTACACAAACATCATGATAAAGAACACCATCAAGAATTGAGAACTCATCACAATGCAAGAATGTAAAGAAAGCAAGATTAAAGATCTTCACCTTTTATTAATCAACAATTCGTTACACTTCGCTCAAAGACTACAAGAAATTGAGGAGAGAACTAGATCATCGAATTGAGTGTCGCATCGTCTTCGTGAGTCGCGGATCGTCTTGGATCACTTGCTCGGTTGAAGATCGGCGTCGCTTCTAAAAGGTTGAAGGCTTCTTGCTTGATTTGTACTCGGAGATCTTGAATTTGGCTTTTGGTAATTAGATTAGGGTTTGGACACACAAGTTGTGTCACTCAACTTGTGTTTAGAATTGGAGAACAACCTTTGAGAATGAAACCTTTGGGTCCTTTTTATAGCCTTGATTAGGATTAGCTTCCTTTAGAAGCTAGGTTAGGATTAACTTCTCTTGCAAGCTTGGTAGTTGAATAGAAGCTTCTAGAGTTATTTAGTTAGCTTGCTTCCTTTAGAAGCTTGGAGGTTAGGAAGAAGCTTCTAGGTTGAGTTCGTTATGTGGCTTGCTTGAGAAGCTTGAAGGTGTTTAGCTTGTACAAAAAGCTTTGGCTGTTCGGACATAAGCTTCTGGAGATTTCTGGAGAACGAAGTGGCTTGAATGAGTTTTGATCTTGAAATGAGAAGACTGAAGTAACAAGTTGCTGACGTCATGGTCTCGTGGCCACAGATCCGCCGCGAATAGGCCCCTACGGCCGCGGATCCACGGCCCTTTGGGTGCTTTGGTGCATTAAAATTCCCGAGTTGCTTGATGTTGGCCTCATGGTATTTTTCTGATATCTGAAATATTTTTACTCTTTCATGTTCACTGCTAGATCACAAGTCTTGGACTTGGCGTATTTTTATCAGCACTTTTAGTAGTTTCGGCTCTTTTCCTGGAATTTTCTGCACAGATTCTCGAGACAAGTGTTGCTCTATACAAAAGATCATGCGTGGAATGATAAACACTCAATTTCCCTCAAAATGCCGGTTATAAAGTATAACACATGTTATTTGGTATTTTACAGACAATTTGCTAATATATGCTATATTTATACCAAACACCTCTAGATGATTGCAAATAGTAGGGAAATTGATGTGTTAAAATGCAATATTTTCGACTAATCAAATTCCCCGAAACTTATTTTTGGTCGTCTCGAGCAAACTTGTTTTATTCAAAAGAAGGAGAAAATATAAGAAAAAGAAAAACTAACTAGCACACTTTCGTAGACAACACGATTGCACTGGGCACGTGCAACAAGCCTTTAAACCTCTAGGTATCCCTAGTAGGAGGAGTGTTGTCTCCTGAGGGTCTTCAGCGGATTGCACCACAAAATCCAATAATAAAAGGAAGACCGTGAAAGTTACATATAAAGATAAGAATTGTAAAAAAAAGACTTTGAAAATTAGAGTTTCCAACTATGCTAGCTCTTCGGTTGTCTTGAGCCCTATCTTAATAGTGATGAAAAGATGTTAGAAATCACACCATCTCTTAATAAAACATCGTCTTTCTTCTTCATTCCTATCTTTCTTCCAAACACCGATCATATAACCCTACGTGTGTGTAAAGAACATCCCTACACTCGGAGAATTCAATTAAAGCTATCATACTCTTGTCCATCTGGCTCAGTACTTTTTATTTTGATGAATATTTAGATGGATTTGCTCACACATTTTTCATGCGACCGTTAATACTTCTTGAGGTACTAACCGACCGATTACTCACGTGCTTGCTTATTAGGTGTATTAGCATTTTCCTCGTCTTGCACCACCTAAGGCTTAGCAGTGACTCCCAGACGAGTTGGTCTAAGGCACTAGGTGATGAAGCACCCTCGCTATATTTTTTTATTGCTGCCTTGGCGATAACAAAACCAGTGTTCATTTTTCTCTTAACACCATTTTATATTTTATTCATTTTTTTCCTTCAAACTTTGGCTTTTAGACAAGAGCATTTCAAGGTATCCTCTACTATCCCGAGTTTCAAGATGTGTGTAAGTGCGTATAGTAGGGTATCAACGTTCAAATGTTTGGCTTCCAGAATAGGAACTATTTTTCAGACTTATTTTTATCCTCAGATTAGTGACTTCTTTCATCTTACTAAATTTTGGGACAACGGCTCATAACTACTTATTACTAGTTCGTTTAAGAAAACTTCTAATTTTCTAGGTTTTCTTAAATTTTTCCAATCTTTTGGATGTAATTTTTCACTATCTAATCTTTTATTATCTTATTTATGTACAAAATTAAATATTAAATATTTTTATTTTTTGAATTTTTTTTAAATTTTTATAGATTTTTAAAATGTTTTGTGCTTATGCAAGGTTATATGCAAATGATGCGTAAATAAGCACAAACCTTCCCCAAACTTGTTTTCAACAGTGTCCTCACTATTGCCATCAGCTATATCATAAAAACCTGTATGCCTGGGAGGAAATTTATTAACGGGGGCAAAATATATTAAAGTGAAAATCCTCCCCCAAACTTATTCTTTTCACTCACCTCCATTCTAAACATGATGCAGTAATTTACAGGACATGGAGGTAAGACGGAGGAATTCTAATCAAGATAAATCGGCTCCTATAAAAACAGGAGCTCCTTCGTGAGGTCAGTAGAAAAATACGGCTTTAATCTATGTTCATTTACTTTGAAAAATGTACCGTTTTTAACATTTTCAACCTCAACTGCCCCGTGCGGGTATACAGACCGCAAACCAAAAGGTCCCTTCCACCGAGATCGTAGCTTACCCGCGTGAAGATGGAGTCGTGAATCATAAAGAAGGACTTGTTGACCAGGTGTAAAAGTTTTTCTCAAAATGTTTTTATCGTGAAATACCTCAGTCCGATTCTTTACAATTACAGCATTATCATAAGCTTCATCGCGGAGTTCGCTTAGCTTGTTTAATTGCAGCTTCCGAAAGTTGCAGGTTTGATTTAAGGCAAAGTTGATTTCTCTAATAGCCCACATTGCTTTGTGCTCAATCTCGATCGGAAGGTGACAAGCCTTCCCAAACACTAACCTGTAAGGAGACATCCCTAGATCGGTTTTATATGCAGTTCGGAATGCCCAAAGAGCATCCGTCAATTTGGTCAACCAATCTTTTCGATTTTTAGCAACAGTCTTCTCCAAAATTTGTTTGATTTGTCTGTTAGAAATCTCAGCCTACCCGCTTGTTTGGGGATGATAGGGTGTAGAAAGTTTGTGGTTGATTGCATATTTCTGCATCAAAGTCTCGAAAGACCGATTGCAGAAATGTGTCCCGTTATCGCTGATGATAGCACGCAGGTGTCCAAATCGCGAAAAGATGTTTTCTTTTAGGAACCTAATGATAACCTTTTTGTCATTAGTGGGACAAGGAATAGCTTCAACCCACTTTGAGACGTAATCAACCGCAAGCAATATGTACAGATTCCCAAAGGAGTTGGGAAAGGGACCCATAAAGTCAATACCCCAAACGTCGAAAATTTCAACCACTAAAATGGGTTGCTGTGGCATCTCATTTCTCCGGGAAATCATACCCGTGTGTTAACACTATGCACAGGTTTTGCAATGATCAAATGCATCTTTGAACAAAGTTGGCTAATAGAAACCGCAATGCAAAACCTTCTCCGCCGTCTTTCGAGGACCAAAGTGACCCCCACATGCCTGATCATGACAAAAAGATAGAACACTCTTGAATTCATCATTCGGGATACACCGGCGAATGATCTGGTCAGGAAAATACTTAAATAGATAACACTTTACTTGGGATAGAAATCGATGTTTGTCCTGTTTTGACCATTCGCAGGGAATAAGTCCCGTGGCAAGTAATTCATAATATCCCTGAACCAAGGTTCATCGGATACATTCAAGAGTTGTTCGTCTGGAAAAGAATTATTGATTGGCAGGGTCACAGGTGAAGAAGAGATGCGCGAAAGATGGTCGGCTACTACGTTTTCACATCCTTTCTTATCTTTAATAACAAGATCAAACTCTTCTAATATAAGGATCCAACGTATTAACCTACCTTTAGCATCTTTCTTCGCCAAAAGATATTTCAAGGCGGAGTAGTCAGTGTACATAACAATTGGTGAGCCAATCAAGTAAGGCCTGAATTTTTCTAATGCAAATACAACTGCCAAAAGTTCTTTTTCGGTAGTTGTATAGATAATTTGAGCATCATTCAGGGTCTTACTTGCATAATAGATCACGTGTGGCATCTTTTCAATGTGCTATCCTAAAATAGCACCAACTGTAAAATCTGATGCATCACACATAAGCTCAAAAGGGTGGTTCCAATATGGAGATGATAGAACTGGGACTGTAGCGAGAGAGTGTTTGAGTGAGTCGAATGCTGCCTCACAATCCGAGTCAAAGTGAAAGGTCATGTCCTTGGCCGAGAGAAGAGTTAAGGGTCTAGCAATTTTGCTAAAATCCTTAATGAATCTCCTGTAAAAGTCTGCATTGCCAAGAAAAGATCGGATATCCTTGACGCATTTGGGATGAGGAAGGTTTTGAATGACATCAATTTTAGCTTTGTCAACCTCAATGCCTTTTCGTGAAATAACATGTCCAAGCACAATTCCTTCTTGGACCATAAAATTGCATTTTTCCCAATTCAAAGTTTAGTTCATCTCTTTACAACGAGTAAGAACTGCGTCAAGATGAGATAGGCAGTCAGAAAAAGAATCTCCGAATATCGAGAAATCGTCCATGAAAATCTCCAAAAAATTCTTGACCATGTCCGAGAATATCCCCATCATATACTGCTGAAATGTAGCTGGAGCATTGCATAACCCAAAAGGCATGCGTCTATAAGCAAAGGTACCAAAAGGACAAGTAAATGTGGATTTATCTTGATCCTTTTTGGCAATGGGGACCTGATTATAGCTAGAGTATCCGTCCATGAAGCAATAAAATTCACGTCCAGCTAAGCGTTCCAGCATCTGGTCAATGAAAGGTAGAGGAAAGTGGTCTTTCCTCGTTGCGGCATTGAGTTTTCTGTAATCAATACATACACGCCACCCAGTTTGAGCGCGTGTCTGGATTAACTCATTAGCCTCATTTGTAATGACTGTGATGCCAGATTTCTTAGGGATGACATGAATTGGACTCACCCATTGGCTATCGGAGATTGGGTAAATGATACCATTGTCAAGGCATTTAACGATTTCTTTCTTCACCGCATCCTTCATGACGGGGTTTAACCGTCTCTGTGGTTCTCGGGTTGGCTTGGCTTCATCCATCAGATGTATATGATGTTCAACAATTAAGGGACTAATCTCTTTGATGTCCGCTATAGTCCAACCAAACGCCTGCCTATTAGATCCCAATACTGTTAAAAGCGCATTCTCTTGCTCTGATGCTAGAGAAGCGGATATGATAACCGATAAAGACTCATTCTCACCTAAATATGCATATTTAAGATGAGAAGGTAAAAGTTTGAGATCTAATGCTGGCGGAGAAAAAATAGAACGCGGGATCATCGAATAATACTCAGAGTTAAGAAACTCGTAGCCTGCATAGGATACAGACACGGAAGGTGATGAGTCAAGAGTGTTGGACTCAAGCGTGGAAAATGTGTCCTCACTAGGATGTGCAAGATCAAACATTGATGTGCTAGTATCGTCGAGATCATCGAAGCAAAGTTCATTAACTTCGCAACTTTCGGGAGCAATCTCGTGGACAGAGCAAACATCAAGTATATGAGCAGAGGGTTCAGATGGATGACTTCCAATTATGTAAATGTTCAGTTCAATTGTCATTTTTCCAAAAGATAGGTTCATTGAACCGTTTCGACAGTTAATGACAGCATTGGAAGTGGCAAGGAATGGTCAACCCAAAATCACCGGAATTTGGCTCTGTGGGTTTGCTACAAGTTGTGTATCGAGAACAATGAAGTCCACAGGGAGTAAAAATTCCCCGACTTTTATCAACAATCATCCAATTCACCCCTAGGTTTGGTGATTGAACGGTCTGCCATTTGGAGAGTGCAATGAGCTGGTTTCAACTCTCCAATCCCTAACTGCTTATAGACAGAGTATGGAAGCAGGTTAACACTTGCGCCCAGGTCAAGTAAAGCACGGTTGATGTTTTTACCCCCAATAGAAATCGAGATTGTAGGACATCCTGGGTCCATAAGTTTCTTTGGTAGCTGTGGGGTAAAAGCAGTGCAAACATTATTAGTCATGAAGACCTTCTTTGGCACTTGAGTCTTCCTCTTCCTAGTGAACAAGTCTTTGAGAATTTTCGCATAAGCGGGGACTTGTTGAATAGCATCTAGAAGAGGGATGTTGATGTTAACCTGTTTGAACATTTCCATAATCTTCTCTATATGTGGACTTGATTTGTTACCCCTTAACCGATTAGGATAAGGAGCTTTAGCAATAAAAGTTGGGCCCATCATTGGAGAAGGTGGTGTGTGTGGACGTGATCCTAGAATAGGAGTGGGGATCGTCTTTGGTGGACTAGAAGAGGTTTACTGAGGTGTCGAGCCTAGAGGGAAACGGAGAATAGGCTCGCAAGAAGGCGGTGGGGTAGAAGAACAAGGATCAGAAATAGAAGTGTGTGTGCAAGGAAAGGTCTCAGTCGGGGTATTATTGATAGATTTTTCAGTATCATCAATCTCTTCCCCAACATGATTATTCAGCACTCTTCCTGATCTCAACGTTGTGATGGCATTCACATTGTAATGCCCAGGATTCGGTAAGGGTTGAGACAGAAGTTTCCTTTTCTCTCTCGCACTCATTTCAGCTTTTAATCTTGCAATTTTCGCTTCCATCGATTTTATACTCTCCGCTTGGGAGGTGGAGTTTTTATTTATATCATCGACGGAGGTCTTTATTTCAGACGAAACTTGCATGAAATTTGACAAGAGCAAATTCATGGTTTGTGCAAATGAAGAGAATTCACCAGACCCGGTCAACTGTAAAGGCTTAAACGGTGCCGGTGTGTTGACCTGGTTTTGAAAATTTTGTGACTGGTAGGGGTGCTGAGTTAGTTGAAGTGGTTGCTGTTGTGGTGGAGGAGCCCTTTGGAAATTATTTTGGTTTGGAACCGTGTTTTGATTTTGTTGTTGGTTCCAAGCAAAGTTAGGGTGATTCCTCCATCCCTGATTATATGTGGAAGAATACGGGTCGTTTCTAGGTCTCTTTTGGAAAGCAGCATTAGTATGCTCATGACCTTGAAACGGAGAATTCAATGGACATTCTTCTGTGAGATGTGATGGATCAGAACAGCATCCACATACAGTTTTGGGGAGCGACATCGGATTTAGGGAGGCTGCTAAAAATTTATGTTCCATAGCTTCGAACTTTTTTTGCATTGCTGCCATTTCAGCTCTAACTCCTATGGAAACATCAATTTGGTGAATGCTACCCCTAGATGATGACTAGTTTACACTATCCCACTATAAAGATTTTTCAGCAAAATCTTCTAAGAATCTCCAGGCTTCACCATCATCTTTAGTCATGAAAGTGCCTTGATACATGGATTCAAGGTTCTGTTTTGTGGTAGGATTAATGCCCTCATAAATGATTCTGCACAGATCCCATCTAGGGATTCCGTGATGTGGACATTGAACTAACAGATCCTTGAAGCATTCAAAACACTTCGAGAATGTCTCATTTGGAACCTGGGTGAATTGATTTATTTCGCTACAGACTCGAGCAGTTTTATGATTCAGGTAGAATTTCTTAAGGAATGCTGCGAAGAATTCTTCCCAATTTGAAATGGAGTGTGCGGTTGTGTTATAAAGCCTCTTCTCGGCTATATCGCACAAAGTAAATGGAAGAAGACGAAGACGCATAGCATCCACAGAATGCTGTGAAGTACCCATCATTGTGCATACATTTTCAAATTTGGTGATAAAGACATATGCGTCTTCAGAATCGAGACCGTGAAATTTTAGTAAAAGGTTGATGTATTGGGGTTTTATTTCAATGTTGTCCCCGTTGGCTGGCGGAATGGTGAGACAGGTCGAAAGAGGACCTCGCATAGGATAACATCTCTCTTGGAGAGAGATGCGGGGTAGATTCTGTGCACCTGCGGACGGCGGCAGAGTAGTGGTAAAGAAGTTCGATGGAGAATCGTCTATCGATGTGGGTGTGGTGGTGGGTAAAGAAGAAGTAGACGTAGAAATACCGAATTCGGAGTCGATCGGGGGAACGCGGACAAGTCGGGCACTAGAATCCCGTGTCCAGCCGAGCATGCACTAAAGGGTTTAGCACAAGTGGCAGCGTTAAGATAATTAAGGAAAACATGATGTGGTGTTTGTTTTGAAAAAGGTACCGATTTTTTTTTAAAAATGCAAATCACAAGCAATGCACACACAACCCAAGTTCTAGTGGTCACCTAGGTCAAGTCTCTAAACCGCTCCCAACTGCCAGAAGACAAGTCGCAAGATCAATCCTCTACTGCCTCTTTGCCCCTCCTGTGGCCAGGTAAGTGCTAGGTAAGTGGGAGGTTCTCCACTACGTAAGTAGTGGGCCTAATTAAGTAACCACTTGCCTTAGACACACTTGCCTTAGACACCACAAAAGAAACGCGGATAAGTAATAGATTACCCACGACCTCCTTCTGTCCAAAGTGAGCACGGCGGTCCTTAGAGTCATGTCTAGATCTTTTTTAGTCAATGAGGGTAATGCGGATGCAGTTTTGTGATTTTCGGGGCTTAGGAAGGGTAATGAACTCCCCACCTAATCTTAATTTGGTCTTTGCCCCTTAATTTCCGTATTAAAAATGCAAACAACCAAGATCAAACACGCACAATTTTTATTTGCAAAGAAACCTGCAGAAATTGGTTAATGGAGCAGATCAAGGAGGAGATAAGAAAGTCAGAAATGACCTGAGCAAATTTCGTGCACTGAAGCCGTAGATTCACCGCGGATCCGCCGCAATGAGGTACCTAAAACCTTGGTTCCGCCGCGAGATTCCAAGATCCCTGCACAAAAAATTCAGAAAATGTTCCTGTTACCTCACTGAGCTCTCTGGAATGTTCCGAATATTTTTCCTCTTGCTCCAACGATTCCAGATCTCCCTGCAACAAGTCACAACAAATCGTATTTTGATCTAAAAATTCTGATGGATTAATAAATCTTTCAACTCAAATTTCAAAAACGAACAAATTAGCACACTATCCTCGGCAACGGCGCTATTTGATTGATCTTTAATCTCGGTGTGTCGTATATAGAAAAGATGTTTCACAACCAAAGAAATTTGTAAACCGCAATCAATAACGTTGTCAATTGTAGGTTCGTTAGCGAGTGCAGATCGTCCATAGGGAAAGTGTGATTTGCTCGTATTTGTTTTAGTTGAGTCAAAAATTAAAGAAGAAAAGAAAATGATTCAAGAATTTTAAATTTTAGTTTCAAGAATTTTAAAGAACTAGACTAATTATCAAGAAATACTAAAGATCAAGAATCGAGAATCAAGAATTGTCCAAATTGAATTAGTTATCAAGATTTGTAGAGAGGCTCATAGGAATCGATCGAATCGATAGTGAGGATGAAGACTTGTGATTACGTATTCTTATCCATTGATGATTTGTTGCTAGATCGATGACGATCAACGAGAGTTAGCGATCTCTTGTGGAAACTAGGGTTTCATCATCTATCCCTTGTCCTTTCGTTGATTTTCATTCAAATTCTAGCCTCTAGGAAATTCAAGCATCTGTCACGTCCCGTAAGTACAGAACATGACCGGCACTTAAACTATGAAATGTCTCGAGGCATACGTAATCTAAGTAAGCCGAAAACCCAGAAATCCAAACCAAGAAAATTAGTAGAGTGAAAGAAAACCAATTTAAATCAAGTGGTTTTAATAGCATAATCCGAATTATGCGTTTTTAAAAACATCAAATATTTCCTGAAAATTTCGGCAGAGTCTCCTTTGTAAATACTGGCCCCCAAATGGGATACAACATGAATAGTATACGAAATCAATAAAAGGCATCCCCAAGCGGGAGCTAGCTCTTCGTCAATCGACGGTCACAACCACACAAGCAATATAATATACAACTCCAAGGGCGAGGATCAAAACTCAAAAGGAAACTCAAAACAACAAGAATTCCGCAGAAATATAACGCGCGACTCTAAGGTCGAAAGAATAACATCACTGGCCTTTATCTCAAAAATAAATAAATGTTTGGTTGATGAAATTTACTAGATACAACTGAATAATATTATACAAAGTAATATGATGGGTACGATACCAATAAACCCACCTACTAGCTAGTCACCCGAAAGAAGCAGTGCCAGCAAAGCCGTAATGAAACTTGTACGGCAAAACCTGCAAGAAACTGTGGCACAACGGGGGTGAGTTGCCAACTCGTGAGTAGAAAAAAACATCTACGAACAGAAACCGCATGAACAACGCAATCCTAGGACAACGATCACAGTATATCCTCAAATATATATAACATGCAGCCTATAACAATGGCTTGGGTAAATATCTAACCCGAGTGTAATCACATGTGCCCGTGTCAGTGCGTCAGGTAGCAATATATCATATGGATGATGTATGAATGCATGAAACAGAATGCATGTACTGAAGAAAACTGCTTTCATAAAATAGTGAGATTTCTGTATCTTTTTAAAAACGAGGTATCATAAATGAAATCAGCATAAACAGTGCCTAGCATCGACACAAAACAAATATCCAAATATCTCGATATCTCTGTGTCGCAATCTCTGTACCTCAATATCTCAAATATCTCTGTATGTCTCAATCTCACTATCTAGGGCGCCGTCTGTCCAGACCGGCCCCTACCATGAATCTCAAGACTACGACGGTATCCTCCGGATATCCAACGCGTCGGGTAATATCACTGGTCGGTAGTGCTCCCCTGCCAGGCTTAACGCCATCATCTGCGATCCTCTTGCCCCGGGGTACCGCACCGGGTCCACCATGTACCCGAAACGGTTCCTCCACTCCTCGAACTCGGGTCTCGAAATCCATCAGCAAACTCATGGTGGACGACTCATACATCATGGGAAAACTACACTTTTTATTTAAAAGAGAGAAAAGAAGTTTATATAAGTTTTGCGGTTTTCCCCCAAATCCAGAAAATCTCATGGAAAACCGAATCCAAATCCTCAATAGGATGTAAACAGTGAATATAGGCATAAAATCCATGAATGCGGCATAACAATGAATAATAACATGCATGAAGTAGCAAGTAGTAACTACAATGTCTAATCTAGCATATAGGCAAGTACACTAATATCATGTCTAAATTATTAGCTAATAACCTATGTCGATGAAATAGTAGTTTCTAAAGTGTTCGTGACATGGCAATTACCGATGAAAATGTGTGTGAGCCGGCAAGTAAGTGTACGTGGTACATACGCATCATCGGTAATGGTGCTGGTGTCCTAACAGCATGATATCAACAATAGAATATGAAACATAATATAAGCATGCGATGCGGAGCGAACAACAAAAATGATCGGGAGCTAAATACTAGACACAAAGATAACAATCTATATTTAATATAAATCTAGTCTAACAACTACACTAAACTAAAGGGCTAAGCTAACTGCCTATTGAAGGTAAGGAAACCGCCTAACACCTGAGTGTATATATATATATATATATATATATATATATATATATTAGTCGGTGATCCCGCCTCGATAATATCACATCCGATACCATATCTATAATCAAATATTCCCAAGTCAAGAGCGCGGATCAAACATCAATATATAGCTCGTACGTAAATCCGTCGTACGGCATCCCAAATCCGGGTACGGGTCAATATCACATTATTCATCTGGTATCCTCTTTATCCAAGATCATAATCTGGGTACTGATCTACGTCTAGTACGATACTAATATCATCAATATAGTCATGATCTTACTGCTGATCTACAGCCTCATACAAACCGATATCTTCATCATATATCGTCATAAGGAGGTATACATCGCCTAATGCGACCTATTATGAATATCTCAATATATCTGATCTCATATCACGATTACATGGCAACCATTCAATGTATAACACTATTCACATATAACGTCGTCCCCCGATCCGCTATAATATCAGGACGTATCTCAAGTACGAATCCTGCCATATCACCGTTCTCGCGGTCTCAATCAAATCTTATCGACTCACCTCAAATCCCAAATACTTTCCTCAAATCCAGTATGCGAACACACAGTCCCATACCTATGTGAACACATAACAATATAACCCTATATAAGCACATATGAAAGAAGAATGTATGCAAGTATGCTGTGTGTGTGTAAATGTGGTGCAACCTCTACTCTAGGGTCTCGCAAAACTAAACTAATCCGATCACACCCTAAATCCATCTATATCATCAATAACATCAAACAATATACAAAATCACTATGTGTGTATACGTATTCGTATACATCACCACGAACTGCGGGGGTGCTATACGCCATCCACCCGACTTCTCCCCGTAGATATAAATCTACTCACCTGGTCCTCGCTCGCCGGTGCCGACGTCGCCACGCGCTTGCTAGTCGTCTCGAAGTCTACGTGGGGTACATATATATCATAACGCACCGTATCGCATTAAAATCCGACTCATGACCAAAACGACACACGAATCCCACAAAGGTCAAAACCTATGGTTGCTTTCACAAATCAACCCAAAAACCCTCGACGTCGGCATACAAACGCCAAACCATCGAGAAAAACCCAAACACACTCATTTGCACATTCACGAACACTAATTATAATATAAAATAGGTTAAAATTCACAAAAACCCCAAACTCACTTTAAAAGCCATTTTTCCGGAAATCTAGCAAGCAAAAATTTACCGTTTTAGTACAAATTTGATGTTTTAACAATTCTAATGTCACGACCCACAGGGTACGGAACGTGACTGGCACTTAAGTTTACGAAACGTCTCAAGACGTCGGTAAAATAAGTAAGCCAAAGCCCAGAAAACCAAAACCAAATAAGCAAAAGAGAAGAAAACCCAATCAATTGAAAGCGACTTTATCAAATAAGTCATGTAAAACCCTTTTTAAAAACAATACCAATTTTTCCGAAAATTTCGGCAGAGTCTCCTTTGTAAATACTGGACCCCAAAATGGGTACAACAAGAATATATATGAATCCAACAAAATATGGCATCCCCAAGCGGGAGCTAGCTCTTCGCCAGAAGGCGGTCACAAATCCCACGCAATATAAAACAACATGCAAAATAATCATAAAGAGCATGAGAAAACAGCATGTCGACTCAAGTGAGCTCGACCCCAAAATACAGCATAAAAAGTCCACAAATCTCACAGTCTCATCTCTAGGTCAATATACAATAATGCTGGTAGATACAGTAGATGGAGTGCTCTAGATACAAAGAATATACAAGGTGGTGCAAAAATAACAATATAACCCACCTAAGAGCAAAACCTCGAGTCCAGGCAAAAGAGGCAAAAGAGGCAGGTGCGCCCACCGCTACTATACTGACGGAGCGGACCTGAAAAAGGCCGTGGCACAATGGGGATGAGTTGCCAACTCGTGAGTAATAAATGACATCTACACAGGCTATCGTATGCATGCACACAAGTATTCTAGCATCTCTAATACAGGTATGGCAGGACATAATAGCAGGTATGTATGCAATATGAATATACTAGCAGGTATGAATGCAATGCGAATCAACTCATGATCTGAATGTGTAATTATAAGAATCATGTTTTTCCTTTAGAAATCTCTTTTGAAATACCAGCATAATACCACTAGAATCAACAAGAACCTGTGTCCAGCAACGACACCTCAAAACTATCACAAATCTCATATATCCATGTTATAGTATCTCTGGCCTCAGCCATCCGGCTGACCCAGCTCAATATTAAAATCTCATCATCTCGCGGCCACGGTCGATATCCTCTGGATATCCGCCGTGCCAAACAGTCACCGGTAGGTAATCCGTCCCCTGCCAGGCTCAACGTCAACACCACATTCATCTTGCCCCGGGGTACCATACCGGGCCCACCATGTACCCGTGACGGTTCCTCCACTCCTCGACACGGATCTCGAAAACCACAGCAAACTCATGGTGGACGACACTTTACATCACTAGAAAACTGCAATTACATATTTTAAAAACATAATAAGTTTAGAAATTTTTGCGGCTTTCCCCCGAAATCCAGAAATATCATAAAATCTCAAGAAATTCTCATAAGTGCATATATCAATGGTGATGAATGCATATGGTATCAATAATTAAGCTACGATGCATGATTAATAGACTAGGCATGAACAAATAATATGATGAGGTACATGCACATGAATAGCAATCCTACGATTTCATTTTAAGGAATTAAAGGCAATAGCACAGGTTTAAGCATCAATTAGTAAAATGTTTCAAATTATAGGTTATCTAGTGTGGTGGCATGGAAATTACCAGGGCGTGTGTGTAAGCATGAATAGTGCTCGTGCTGCATATAAAAACCCTGGCAATGGTGCAGGTGTCCTATAAAATGGGTTCGCATATGTATGTCAATATAGGGCATGAATGCAGCAAATAATCATATAAGTATTACACCCCTAATTACTAACATCACTAAGAATCTTTTAAGTTACTAAAACTATCGGGCGGCTTGCGCCATCCAATGATAGTCCCCCATAGATGTTACATCTACTCACAGGAATCCCTAGCTAGTCACGTCCAATCACCGCTTTCCCCTTTCGTGCCGCGTCTGACGTCTCCGCGACCGAACCTGGAATTTACATCAATACCAAACATAAGGTTACAAATCAAGAACGACGCAAAACCCAAACGAAAACACTAACGTTCACAAGCTGGGTACAACGTGCATAAGGTGCGCGGAACACACGCGAAAATCGCAAAAACTGCAAAAATCGCCGATTTGGTCGCGCGGCAAAACTAAAACCCGATTACTCAAAAATCCGCACTCACACATCCTAAAAGTCATAGGATATGCCAACAATATAATCTAGATATCGCAATTAATTTGCCACAATAATATAATAAAAACCTAGTAAGCTAGAAGTTTGCAAATTTGGTGCAAACATCGACAATTAGCGATAAAATTAACACAATCCAACACAACAATCCAAACTAACCCACTAGCTAGCCATTACACTAATTTTAAACCATTAACTATGCTTAAAAACCTAATTTCCATAAACAAAACCTTTCTTGATTTTCATAATTAGCAATTTCAATCCAAAACTAAACATGACAATACCAAATTAACACTAATTTGAAGCCCACACAAATAAAGTAACCTCATTAACCTAGATTAGCAAACAACTAGATAGCTAATTAGCTTTAATTAACTAAATAATGGTTTCAAGAAACCCTAGTTAACTCAACCATTAACTTTAAACAACACTAGAATGAAAATAGCACTAAATTAACACTAAACAACTAGATTAAAGAATTCTAACCATAACCACTTAAAAGAGTAGAAATTATACCTCAAATCTATGGATCTAGCAAAAAGAAATTTGCATCAATTGATGGCCTCATAGCATCATGATTCCAAGCAAGAGAGGTGAAGGAAAAAGGGATGAAGGATGGAGTTTAATTTGTGAGGTTTAAATTTGGAATTTTTGAAGCAACTTAATGAATTTTTTGAAGAAAATGAAAAGAACCAAGAGATGAAGGGGGGGCTGCTGGAATTCGGCCAGAAATGAGGGAGAGGGGATGGTGTGGAGTGTGGGAAAGAAGTCTTGGTCAACTCCTACCAACAACAAAAGACTATACCCAAAAACAAATTCAAACCTTTCTCAAAACAACCATCATTTCCACACAATAAAACAAGTCAAGGAGCATGGAATTTTTCTGGACCTGATGGTTGTGGGGCCAGCCTAGAGGTGAGTAATGAGTGAGAGAGAGTGCACAAAAAAATTTTATGCAAAAAGACCCCCTACAAGTCCAAAATTGCAAGTTTAAGCTTAAAATTCAATAAATTTCGTTTTCCATAATAAAAATTAGTTAAAACTTAAAATAAATTACTAAAAATTTATGTTACAACTAGATTTTAATTAACATGATTTTAAATCATAATTTTAGCCCATTTAAATTTGTATTTATCGCTAATTTAATGTATTTTCTTACCGGCTTAAAATAATATTAAAAAATTGAAAACTTAGGGAAAAATTTTAAACGACCAGAATTTCATAATTAACTCATTTGCTACTAAAAACTAGCAATTACCTATCCAAATTAGGTATAATTAGTCCTAAACTGCAAAATAACAAAAAGACGGTTTTCGGAAAAATACCGAATTTTCACCGATTTTCAGGAAAACACCAAAACGACTTTTCAAGGCGTTACAATCTTCCCCCCTTAAGGAAATTCGGTCCCCGAATTAAAAAAATAACTACGCGTACCTTCAAAGAGATGGGGATATTTCTTCCTCATCTCGCCCTCGGTCTTCCAGGTAACCTCCTCGCTGCTCGGGCTACGCCAAAGGACCTTGACGGTTGGTATAATCTTCGATCTCAACTTCTTCACCTGCCGAACCAGGATGGCCACCGGCTGCTCTGCAAAAGAAAGGTCGCGCTCTAGCTGGACTGTCGGGTGTTGAATCGCATGCGAAGGGTCGTGAAGGTACTTGCGGAGCATTGAAACATGGAAGACGGGATGAACATCGGGAAAGCTGGGTGGAAGGGCCAAACGATATGCAACAGCGCCGACACGCTCGAGGATCTCGAAGGGACCTACGAATCTAGGGCTAAGCTTCCCCTTTCGCCCAAAACGCATCACGCCCTTCATCGGAGAGACCCTCAGAAAAACATGATCGCCAACTGCGAACTCTAACCTGCGACGGCACCTGTCTGCATATGATTTCTGCCTGCTCTGAGCCGCTCTCATCCGGTCTCGGATCAACTGTATCTTCGCTGTCGTCTCCTCAACAAGCTGCGGCCCCAAAATGCTGCTCTTGCTGAGCTCTGTCCAACAGACGGGCGATCTGCATCTCCTCCCATACAATGCCTCGAAAGGTGCCATCTGAATAATATCCTGGAAGCTGTTATTGTAGGAGAACTCCACTAGAGGTAAATGACGATCCCAGCTACCGCCGAAGTCTAAAACGCACGCTCTGAGCATGTCCTCGAGAGTCTAAAAGGTCCGCTCTGACTGTCCGTCGGTCTGCGGATGAAACGCTGTGCTGAAGCTCAAACGAGTGCCCAAAGCCTCCTGAAGTCTCTGCCAAAGTCGGCTGGTGAACTGGGTGCCTCGATCTGACACGATACAAGTCAGTACGCCATGCAACCGCACGATCTCGTCGATGTAAAGCTGGGCATACTGAGCGAAACTGAAAGTCGTCTTCACTGGAAGGAAGTGAGCCGCTTTCGTCAATCGATCTACGATCACCCAGATGGAGTCATACCCTCGACTGGTCCTGGGTAGACCCACAACGAAATCCATCGAAATCTGCTCCCATTTCCACTCCGGAATGGGTAACGGCTGCAGCTCTCCTGTGGGCCTCTGGTGCTCGGCCTTGACTTGCTGACAAGTCAGGCATCTCGATACAAACTCCGCAATGTCCCTTTTCATCCCGTCCCACCAGTAGGTCTCTCTCATATCATGGTACATCTTGGTGGAACCGGGGTGGACACTATACACTGATCGGTGTGTCTCCTCAAGAATGTCGCGCCGCAATCCATCAGCATCTGGTACGCACAGTCTAGATCCATAGCGTAAAATCCCCTGATCGTCAATCACGAACTCGGAAAATCTGCCCTGTCCCATCTGTGCCATGATCTCTGAGCAACGGTCGTCACTGCGCTGTGCCTCATATATACGGTCAAGCAACTGTGGGCGTGCACGAACATGCGCGAGCTGTCTCCCTGTCTGAGTGAACTCGAACTCAACTCGGCTGTCGCATAAAGTCTGCCAATCTGCTGACGACCGCCTCTACACTGCGCGCAAATAGGATAGACTACCCCCGGGCCTCCTACTCAACGCATCTGCCACCACATTCGCCTTGCCTGGGTGATATAAGATCTCGCAGTCGTAGTCTTTCACCAACTCCATCCAACGACGCTGTCTGAGGTTCAGGTCTCGCTGCTGAAATATGTATTTTAAGCTCTTGTGGTCTGTGAATATTTGGCACGACTCGCCATATAGGTAATGTCGCCAAATCTTCAAAGCAAAGACCACTGCAGCCATCTCCAAATCATAAGTGGGGTAGTTCTGTTCGTGCCTCTTCAACTGCCGAGAAGCATATGCCATCACCCGGCCATGTTGAATCAATACGCATCCTAATCCGACTCGCGAAGCATCACAGTAGACCACAAATCCGCCTGATCCCGAAGGCAAAGATAATACCGGCGCCGTAGCCAAACATGTCCGCAGCTGCTGAAAACTGCGCTCGCACTCCTCCGTCCAGACGAAAGGAACTCCCTTCCGGGTCAAATCGGTCAACGGTGCAGCTATACGGGAGAAGTCCTAAACAAAACGTCTTTAGTAGCCCGCCAGGCCTAGAAAACTACGGATCTCAGTAACCGATGTAGGTCGGGGCCACTGCTGAACAGCCTCAATCTTCTTCGGGTTCACACATATGCCGTCTCTCGTAACCATGTGACCCAAGAATCCGACGCTGTCCAGCCAGAATGCACACTTGGAGAACTTTGCGAACAGCTGGTGCTCCCTCAGAGTCTGTAACGTAATCCGCAAGTGCTGCTCGTGCTCCTCTCTGCTCCAGGAGTACACCAAGATATCGTCGATAAACACGATGATGAACAAGTCAAGATACGGCCTGAATTTACGGTTCATCAAATCCATGAATGCTGCTGGGGCGTTGGTGAGTCCGAACGACATCACCAAAAACTCATAGTGGCCATAGCGTGTATGGAAGGCTGTCTTCGGTATATCCTCCTGTCGGACTCGCAGCTGGTGGTATCCTGATCGCAAGTCGATTCTCGAAAAATATCCCGCACCCTGAAGCTGGTCGAACAAATCATCAATGCGTGGCAACGGATATCTGTTCCGCACGGTAACCTTGTTCAGCTGGCGGTAGTCGATACAAAAGCGCAAACTTCCATCCTTCTTCTTGACAAACAGGACCGGAGCACCCCACGGAGAAACACTAGGTCGAATAAGCTCCTTATCTAACAAATCCTGCAACTGATCCTTCAGCTCTCGAAGCTCTGCCGGGGCCATCCGATAAGGCGGTATAGAAATAGGCCCCGAGCCGGGAATCAAATCGATGCAGAACTCAACGTCGCGCTCAAGTGGTAGCCCAGGTAGCTCATCAGGAAAAACATCAGGGAACTCACAAACAACCGGGACCCGGTCCAACGGAACCTCTGCAGCTTGAGTATCACAAATATACGCTAAGAATCCCTGACATCCCTTCCGCAAGAGCTGACCAGTGCGAAGAGACGAAATCAAGCTGGGAAGGGTGACGCTGCGGTCTCCCTGAATAACAAGGGCTGGCTCTCCCGGAAAGCTAAATATGACTGCCTTCTCACGGCAGTCCACCGAAGCATAACAAGTGGCTAGCCAATCCATGCCCAGAAGCACATCAAAGTCCAACATATCGAGGAGAATCAAATCAACTGATGAATCCCTCTCCCCGATACGAACAGAACACAAACGAAATACAAAATGAGCGACAAACGACTCGCCTACCGGAGTAACAACAACAAGCGGATGATCTAACGACGACGACTCACGGCCCAATATCGGTGCAAAGTGTGTAGAGACGTACGAATGTGTGGAACCTGGGTCGAATAATACCCGTGCGTCGAAAGAGCAAACTGGCAAGGTACCTGTCACAACGGCATTGGATGCCTGCGCATCTTGCGGTGTCAAAGCAAATACTCGGGCCTGTCCCCCACCGATAGCGGGATGACCTCGACCTCGGCCTCTGCCTCCTCATCCTCTCTGAACAGGACCGCCGCGTCCACGGCCTCTGGGTGCACCTAACTGGCGTGGAGCATCGCCTGTGGTAGGAAGTAGGGCTCTCTGAGGAGGGGTAGTGATGGTGGTAGGGTCACATGCGGAACTGTCGCTGCTCCCTGTCGTCTCGCCGGATAGTCTCTGACAAGATGGTGCGGACTCCCGCACCCAAAACACCCTGGCGACAGCTGCTACCCCTGGGGATAAGAACCATATAACTGTCCCCGCCCAAATCCTCTGCCAGGCCTATCTCTCTGAAAGAGTCTGGTGCGCTGCCTCTGAGACGGTACATCGGTGCGAATCCTCTTCGGCCCAGAAAAGGCCGAAGTCTGTGATATGCGTGCCTCCTCCGCAATGCCGTATCCATAGCAGCTGAATAAGTGTCGTAGTGCTGGGCGCCAATGGAAAGATATAGCTGGGCATCAAGTCCCTATACGAACCTCTTCACCATCTTCTCTTCGGTATCCACCAAATACGGAGCATATCGGGATAACTGTGTAAACTGGATGTCATACTCAGACACCGTCATCCCAGGTGTCTTGACTAAGGCCTCGAAGCTACGAGCTCTGGCGTCACGAACGCTCTCTGGGAGGAAACGAGCTAGAAAGACCGCTGTAAACTCGGCCCACGTCATAGGCGGTAGACATGCAGCTCGACCTCTCAAGACTGACTCCCACCAAGTCTGCGCGAGACCCTCTAGTCGGAAACTCGCAAGCTCTACCCATCGATCATCCGAACATCTCAGCGAACGACAGATCCTGGCTAAACTGTCAAGGAACGTCTGTGGGTCCTCCGCTGCCTCGGTGCCGGTGAATACTGGAGGTCTCAACCTCATGAAATCCTGTAGTGAAACCGGGATGGTCACGGTGGTAGTAGTAGGAGAAGGTATCATGGTCGTCTGTGATGTAGTAGGTGCGTCATCCGGCCTCGGTGTACGACTGGCTGCAAATAGGGATCCTACCATCTGACGTAGCTCCTGCATACCCCTCATCATCTGTCGCAACTCCTCCATACCCGTCTCGAGCCTATCCATACATCCTGGGGAAGGTGGATCGGTCTGTCCCTGAGGCGTAGGCATACCACCCTGCTCATTCCTAGTCTCGGACGAGCCAGCTCGAATCTCGTCTCGGGCGGCAGCCCTCTGTGCCCTCGTAGCCTTCGGCGGCATAGTGACTGGTACAGGAAACAGGACAGTACAATAGGATCATAGGATACACGGAAATGAAGAAGGAATTTCAAGCAAGTATATCCTAAAGTCACTTAGGCGGAGTACCATATCGCAAGTATGCCGCGGACATACACACGCTACGTTACCCTACTTAAGTCACTTACTCCATCTACCAAGGGTCATCCTACACTCAAAAAGGTAAAACCTGTCGCTCTGATACCAACTTTGTCACGACCCACAGGGTACGGAACGTGACTGGCACTTAAGTTTACGAAACGTCTCAAGACGTCCGTAAAATAAGTAAGCCAAAGCCCAGAAAACCAAAACCAAATAAGCAAAAGAGTGAAGAAAACCCAATCAATTGAAAGAGAGTTTATCAAATAAGTCATGTAAAACCCTTTTTGAAAACAATACCAATTTCTCCGAAAATTTCGGCAGAGTCTCCTTTGTAAATACTGGCCCCCAAAATGGGTACAACAAGAATATATATGAATCCAACAAAATATGGCATCCCTAAGCGGCAGCTAGCTCTTCGCCAGAAGGCGGTCACAAATCCCACGCAATATAAAACAACATGCAAAATAATCATAAAGAGCATGAGAAAACAGCATGTCGACTCAAGTGAGCTCGACCCCAAAATACAGCATAAAAAGTCCACAATTCTCACAGTCTCATCTCTAGGTCAATATACAAAAATGCTGGTAGATACAGTAGAAGGAGTGCTCTAGATACAAAGAATATACAAGGTGGTGCAAAAATAATAATATAACCCACCTAAGAGCAAAACCTCGAGTCCAGGCAAAAGAGGCAAAAGAGGCAGGTGCGCCCGCCGCTACTGTACTGACGGAGCGGACCTGAAAAAGGCTGTGGCACAACGGGGATGAGTTGCCAACTCATGAGTAATAAATAACATCTACACAGGCTATCGTATGCATGCACACAAGTATTCTAGCATCTCTAATACAGGTATGGCAGGACATAATAGCAGGTATGTATGCAATATGAATATACTAGCAGGTATGAATGCAATGCGAATCAACTCATGATCTGAATGTGTAATTATAAGAATCATGTTTTTCCTTTAGAAATCTCTTTTGAAATACCAGCATAATACCACTAGAATCAACAAGAACCTGTGTCCAGCAACGACACCTCAAAACTATCACAAATCTCATATATCCATGTTATAGTATCTCTGGCCTCAGCCATCCGGCTGACCCAGCTCAATATCAAAATCTCATCATCTCGCGGCCACGGTCGGTATCGTCTGGATATCCGCCGTGCCGAACAGTCACCTGTAGGTAATCCGTCCCCTGCCAGGCTCAACGTCAACACCACATTCATCTTGCCTCGGGGTACCATACCGGGCCCACCATGTACCCGTGACGGTTCCTCCACTCCTCGACACGGATCTCGAAAACCACAGCAAACTCATGGTGGACGACACTTTACATCACTAGAAAACCGCAATTACATATTTTAAAAACGTAATAAGTTTAGAAATTTTTGCGGCTTTCCCCCGAAATCCAGAAATATCATAAAATCTCAAGAAATCCTCATAAGTGCATATATCAATGGTGATGAATGCATATGGTATCAATAATTAAGCTACGATGCATGATTAATAGACTAGGCATGAACAAATAATATGATGAGGTACATGCACATGAATAGCAATCCTACGATTTCATTTTAAGGAATTAAAGGCAATAGCATAGGTTTATGCATCAATTAGTAAAACTATCGGGCGGCTTGCGCCATCCAACGATAGTCCCCCGTAGATGTTACATCTACTCACAGGAATCCCTAGCTAGTCACGTCCAATCACCGCTTTCCCCTTTCGTGCCGCGTCTGACGTCTCCGCGACCGAACCTGGAATTTACATCAATACCAAACATAAGGTTACATATCAAGAACGACGCAAAACCCATACGAAAACACTAACGTTCACAAGCTGGGTACAACGTGCACAAGGTGCGCGGAACACACGCGAAAATCGCAAAAACTGCAAAAATCGCCGATTTGGTCGCGCGGCAAAACTAAAACCCGATTACTCAAAAATCCGCACTCACACATCCTAAAAGTCATAGGATATGCCAACAATATAATCTAGATATCGCAATTAATTTGCCACAATAATATAATAAAAACCTAGTAAGCTAGAAGTTTGCAAATTTGGTGCAAACATCGACAATTAGCGATAAAATTAACACAATCCAACACAACAATCCAAACTAACCCACTAGCTAGCCATTACACTAATTTTAAACCATTAACTATGCTTAAAAACCTAATTTCCATAAACAAAACCTTTCTTGATTTTCATAATTAGCAATTTCAATCCAAAACTAAACATGACAATACCAAATTAACACTAATTTGAAGCCCACACAAATAAAGTAACCTCATTAACCTAGATTAGCAAACAACTAGATAGCTAATTAGCTTTAATTAACTAAATAATGGTTTCAAGAAACCCTAGTTAACTCAACCATTAACTTTAAACAACACTAGAATGAAAATAGCACTAAATTAACACTAAACAACTAGATTAAAGAATTCTAACCATAACCACTTAAAAGAGTAGAAATTATACCTCAAATCTATGGATCTAGCAAGAAGAAATTTGCATCAATTGATGGCCTCATAGCATCATGATTCCAAGCAAGAGAGGTGAAGGAAAAAGGGATGAAGGATGGAGTTTAATTTGTGAGGTTTAAATTTGGAATTTTTGAAGCAACTTAATGAATTTTTTGAAGAAAATGAAAAGAACCAAGAGATGAAGGGGGGGCTGCTGGAATTCGGCCAGAAATGAGGGAGAGGGGATGGTGTGGAGTGTGGGAAAGAAGTCTTGGTCAACTCCTACCAACAACAACAGACTATACCCAAAAACAAATTCAAACCTTTCTCAAAACAACCATCATTTCCACACAATAAAACAAGTCAAGGAGCATGGAATTTTTCTGGACCTGATGGTGGTGGGGCCAGCCTAGAGGTGAGGAATGAGTGAGAGAGAGTGCACAAAAAAATTTTATGCAAAAAGACCCCCTACAAGTCCAAAATTGCAAGTTTAAGCTTAAAATTCAATAAATTTCGTTTTCCAGAATAAAAATTAGTTAAAACATAAAATAAATTACTAAAAATTTATGTTACAACTAGATTTTAATTAACATGATTTTAAAGCTTAATTTTAGCCCATTTAAATTTGTATTTATCGCTAATTTAATGTATTTTCTTACCGGCTTAAAATAATATTAAAAAATTGAAAAATTAGGGAAAAATTTTAAACGACTAGAATTTCATAATTAACTCATTTGCTACTAAAAACTAGCAATTACCTATCCAAATTAGGTATAATTAGTCCTAAACTGCAAAATAACAAAAAGACGGTTTTCGGAAAAATACCGAATTTTCACCGATTTTCAGGAAAACACCAAAATGACTTTTCAAGGCGTTAAATATAATGGCCATAATATTTATTAAACATCTTAAATAAGTCATAAAAACCATTTCCATAATTTAATCTCATTAAATTTCATTAACCCCAAAATTCTAGTTTACAATATACCCAATTTTAACAATTTTATAGCAAAAAATGCACAAACAACAATTTAGCCAGGATTTCCATGATCTAAAATATTAAAATACAATTTAAAATGTTAATAATACCATGAAAAACTTAATTAGATTTTTAATCTCAATTATATATGTATTTCATTAAAACCTAGTTAGCAAAATTTATGAAATTGGACAAATTTTGAAGCAACAATTAGTAAACTAACTACTAGCTTACATTCTCCAAAACTTAATATGTTAAACTACCCATTACAACAAAAAAACAAGTGATACAACACTCACTTGAATTCCAAAATTCCCTCTTGAAATCTTAAACTTGCAATCAAACCCATATTACGAACTAATTATGTCTTGATTTAATGTATTAATACAACAACTTAACTATAGGATTTAGATTATACCTCAAAGTTCAAGAGATCCAACATGAAAATCTTGGCCTCCAAATTGCTCTCTTGCTCCATGATTCATGTTAGCTAGGGCAAAGAGTAAATGGGTAAGAGTTGGATTGAAGAAATATAGAAGTTTTAGCTTGATTTTGAGGCAAAAAGATGGATTTTTTTGATGAGAATGAGAAGAGAAAAATGGGGGTGAAAAGGGGGCTGCTGTTGAGGGACCTGCTGCTGAGCCAAGGGGAGAGGAGAGAGAGGGTGTGGTGAGGGGAAAAACAAAGTAAAGAAAAGTCCAAGTCAACCCAAACCCATACCTCCTTTTCTTATACATTCTTTTCCTTTTTAATTCTTTTCTTTTGTGAAATGAGGGGACAAGTTTTTGGGGCTACCAAGGGGGGGCTCGGCCAGCACCCTAGGGGGGAGGAGAGAGAGTGTGGGGAGTGTGGGTGAGAAAAAAAAAGATAAATAATATACCCCAATTTCCCTTTACACTAAATTCACTAATTAAGCCTTTTTCTTCGATATTTTCTAAAACCGTTTGACTGCTTCATTTCATTTGAAAAACAACATGTTAAAATTTTGTTTAATGTGTTATGATACACAAAATTTGTTTCAATCCATTCCAATTTATAATTTTCCCTAATTAAATGTATTAGTGATGGCTTAAAATAATATTAAAATAATTAATTTCGGAAAAATTTTCAGAAAATTTGAAATTTCACCAGTGGCTCTATAAACACCAAATACTAGTAATTACATAGCTAGAATATGTATATTTAATTTTATAATAAAGATATTTTTATTTTGACTTTTTACGGAAAACCACCTTATTTTACCGATTTTCCGAAATTTCACCGAAACGATTTTCAAAACGTTACAGCATCGATCGTTGATCACTAATTAAGAGCGAAAACAATCAAGAAAGCTTCTCACTCGAAACTAGGTTGCCGATGATTCAATTTACTAGAGTTGACAAAACTCATAGGACTTAAGAATCGTACAAGAATTTAATCATCATCAACTATTTTCTCGATTCGTCCACGAGTGGAGTTTTTACTCAAATATCATGATAAAGAAAACAATCAAGAATTGAGAACTCATCACAATGCAAGAATGTAAGGAAAGAAAGATTAAAGATCTTCACCTTTTATTAATCAACAATTCGTTACACTTCGCTCAAAGACTACAAGAAATTGAGGAGAGAACTAGATCATCGAATTGAGCGTCACATCGTCTTCGTGAGCCGCGGATCGTCTTGGAGCACTTGCTCGGTTGAAGATCGGCATCGCTTCTAAAAGGTTGAAGGCTTCTTGTTGATTTGTACTCGGAGATCTTGAATTTGGCTTTTGGTAATTAGATTAGGGTTTGGATGCACAAGTTGTGTCACTCAACTTGTGTTTGGAATTGGAGAACAACCTTTGAGAATGAAGCCTTTGGGTCTTTTTATAGCCTTGATTAGGATTAGTTTCCTTTAGAAGCTAGGTTAGGATTAACTTCTCTTGCAAGCTTGGTAGTTGAATAGAAGCTTCTAGAGTTAATTAGTTAGCTAGCTTCCTTTAGAAGCTTGGAGGTTAGGAAGAACCTTCTAGGTTGAATTGGCTATGTGGCTTGCTTGAGAAGCTTGAAGGTGTTTAGCTTGTACAAAAAGCTTTGGCTGTTCGGACAGAAGCTTCTGGAGATTTCTGGAGAACGAAGTGGCTTGAATGAGTTTTGATCTTGAAATGAGAAGCCTGAAGTAACAAGTTGCTGACGTCATGGTCTCGTGGCCGCGGATCCGCCCCGAATAGGCCCCTACGGCCGTGGATCCGAGGCCCATTGGGTGCTTTGGTGCATTAAAATTCCTGAGTTGCTTGATGTTGGCCTCATGGTATTTTTCTGATATCTGAAATAATTTTACTCTTTCATGTTCACTGCCAGATCACAAGTCTTGGACTTGGCGTATTTTTATCAGCATTTATAGTAGTTTCGGCTCTTTTTCTGGAATTTCCTGCACAGATTCTCGAGACAAGTGTTGCGCTATACAAAAGATCATGCGTGCAATGATAAACACTCAATTTCCCTCAAAATTCCGTTTATAAAGTATAACACATGTTATTTGGTATTTTACAGACAATTTGCTAATATGTGCTATATTAATACTAAACACCTTTAGATGATTGCAAATAGTAGGGAAATTGATGTGTTAAAAATGCAATATTTTCGACTGATCACTAACGGTCGGAGGAATACTCAATACTCGTTCATCCTCGATCAACTCACAACGCATCTGGGTGAGGTCCTCTATCCGAAGCTGGTCAGCTTGCTGATCTCTCATCATATGTTATCCGGACGACGTTAAACGTTTCGATCGATTTATCAAAATCCCATAATTCCCCAAAAGCTCAATACCTGAGCATAATCTAATAATATCTGGTACATGCCACAGTACCTATAGACCAACCGTAGAAGGGCAAACCCAAGCCTCACTGATGGAACCGCTAAACTGTCGCAAACCCTAATGTTCAGAAGCGGTTCCATGGTCATCATGTTGAGTTAGGGTTTCATTCTTCTAGAGGGTCCACCGAATTACTTGCGTGTTCCTTCGAATATTTTAAACTTGGAAAAATGGGTTTTCTGACATTCATTCGACTTTTTAACTTCGCCTAGACGGCAATGCGAATCCCCTTCGTCCGCATGCTAAACAGTGCCTCAATCCTCCAGAAAAGGCGATATGTCAACGATCATCTCTGGATCGATCTACTTTAGATCTGAGTAAGACTCCCCATATTAGAATCTTCAACTCGACTGGACCTGTGTCGGCGCATCAATCTGACGAATCACCTTCGTCTCTTAACTCGGGATAGACTAGCTATCGCCTGTCGCAGCTCTGCCTGAAAGCTCCAGCGATCTCAGCTCGTAATGTCTGGAGGCGACATCCTATCAATCTCAGGAACAGCTGGGTCATCTGTTCACACGGTAGACGACATCACAAACTCTGAGGTAAGCTGTACATCAACAATCCTCTCGCAACTGGTAGCTCTAACAATGGCCCGATCATCCGGTGTAAAACCAAACTCTTGCCTCAACCAGAGGCCACAACACCAACACTACAACGAGACATTCCCATGTCACCAGAATACACAATGGTCAGCCCTCGTACCAGGCGATCTCGCCCTGACCGCAACACTAGCAGCAGCTCAAACTGCGCTCAAACCATGGTGACAAGAACCTTAATCGAGTATCGAAGAGAGCAGATCAACGGCAAGAAAGGACATGACAGATCCAGAATGGATACATGATCATAAGAAGGAACAACATCAATGAGAGTGGATCATGGAAACGAATAGAATCAAGGATCTCAAATAGATGTATAATCATGGGTACGAAGAGAAACTCTGATCTCAAAATATGTACATCCTAAGGTTTCTTAAGTGGAGTATCGTATCGTAAATATGCCGCGGAACATACGTACGGTACTTAACTCTACTCAAGCTACCTACTCCATCAATCAGGGTCAGCCTATGTAACGAAAGTTCGGGTCTAATACCCCCTCGTTCAAGTCTAAGTTCCGTAAGGTCAAGCCTAGGTTCCGAAATACATACCCACCCTAGACTCCGCATAGTCAAACATAGACTCGAACCAAGGTTAAACCAAGCGCTTTGATACCAACTTTGTCATGACCCGGAAATATTAGCTCGTGACCGGCACCTGAATCACGCAACGCCTAAAAGCATAACGTAATTCAAGTAAGCCGAAACCCAGAAATATAAACCATTTTAAGAAAATAAAGGAGGTGAAGTTTTTCTTTTTTTTTTGAAATAAGGTATAATGGAATCAACTTTTCTTAGCTGCATAAAAAGGGAACATGAAAATGCAAGTAAATGATACTGGTTGAAAAACATGTTTCGTCTTTTAAAAATTTGGGCAGCAACTCCTTTGTATATTTTGATCCAAAACCACAATATGTAAAGATAATAAAGGCATCCCCAAGCGGGAGCTAGCACTTCGCCATACGGCGGATACACAACCACGCAAGTAATAAAATAAGTATACGACGCCCAACGGCGAAGTTCACCACAAAAGATAAAGAAATAAGCAAGACATCAAAACCACAAGTAGCGGAATACCCCACGCTCTAAGTCTCGCAAGCACAATCTCACTAAGTCTCATTACTTATACAATTTTTAGTTTGATTTGATGGAGTTGACTAGATACAATTTGAAATAGTAAATACAAGAATGGGTACGATGCAAAAGTCCCACCTACCAAGCAAACCACCCAAAAGTAGCTATGTGCCAGGGATGCCGCTACTGATCCGTGCGGTCAACCTGCAAGAACTTTGGCACAACGGGGGTGAGTTGCCAACTCGTGAGTAAAAAAACATCAACAAGTAGAATTCGAATAAAAAATGACTCCTAGGTCAACTATATCATAAAGGTAATACTATGATATCTAGGGTGACCATATCTGTATATATGCCAACACTAATATCAATGTCAATCAACATGTAGATATCATCCAACAATATGATCAATGTATGTATGCATGTGGATCTCGTCCAACCATATAATCAATGTATGTAAGCATATGGATCTCGTCCACCATATAATCAATGTTTGTGTGCATGTGGATCTCGTCCACATGTCAACCAATGACACAACATCATGCATGTAAATATCATAGAAGCTTATGCATGAAGGTATGATGATATAAATCAACGTGTGTCCTTCGCGACTCATTAAAATCATGGAACCTGAGTGTCCAGCATCGACACTCCAAACATCAAGAAAACCCGTGTCCAGCATCAACACGTAAATCCTCATATCTCAGGCGCTATATCCACAGATCGGCCCTCAATATCTCGTCTCAGGCTCCGCCTACTCTGGTCGGCCCTCATATCCATCTCATGACTTCGGTCGGTATCCTCCGGATAACCGACGGGTCCAAATACTATCACCGGTAGGTAGTGCTCCCCTGCCAAGCTCACCGTCTAACAATACGAGTCTTCTTGCCCCGGGGTAACTCACCGGGTCCACCATGTACCCGCAGACGGTGCCTACCGCTCCTCGAATTGGGTTTCACATGCCACTCTCAGACCCGAGAAAACACATGGTGGACGCACTGAAATATCATATCAAGAGAAACCAGGTTTTTAAAACAGTACATGCTTTCTTTTGAAATCGCCATGGTTCTCAAATCCAGAAATCTCATGAAAACAACATATCTCAATGCGTAAAAGCGTAAAGCATGATGTATGCGACATATAATAGAATTGTAAGCATATCAGTATATCATGCAACATGGAACAGTAATATGCATATATCGTGGGAAAACCGCTCTTTTAAATGAATCCAGTTTTAAAATATATCATGCGGTTTCCAAATCTCCATAATCGAATGCAATACCGTATAAAGGTGCATATGTATATATACGCAAGTATGGACATACAAATGTGTATGTCCGCAAGTATGGTCATATCATGATGCAGCAGTCCTACTTTGTAGTGATATGGCAATTATCGATGATGAAGTGTGTGAGCCGGCAAATCTGTGTAAGTGTAACATACGCATCATCGATAATGGTGTAGGTGTACTAGCACAGGTATATGTCATGCAATGAGAATAACATGAATGCAGCATAAAGTAATCGTATACGAATGCTAACAGGTATATGTATCTAACATGACCAAGTCGGTGAATCTATCAATTCGCATCCAGCCTCACAGCATCACGTACGGTATAATCCATCGTACGGCTTCCTCTAGTCAAGGGTATGGATCAATCATCAAGTCAAACTTATCACGTATGGAAAATCATCATACGGCGGCATTAAATCAACAGGGATCCTATCATCCTATATGACAAAGAGGGGTACGGACCTAACGTCTCATAGGACACATCAAACAAGATTCACAACATTAAAAAATCTATATACTTATATCCCAGGCCACATCCATAACAATCTCATATTTGGGGACCAGCAGGTTATCAATCATCTCAATCGACTCGCATCCGTATACCAACATATCATCAAATCATCATATCACGTCATATATTCTTTTCATTGCATTTATATCCCACATCAAGTCAATTTTACAAATACATTCTACCTTTAATATAAGCATATGTATCTAATCTAACATACACACACGAACCATACAAACAGTTTTGAATGATGCAGATCATAGTTTTGAAAGTAGGGGCTATGGTGTTTTTAAAGAAATGATTTCATTTGAAAATCCCTAACGTTCCTCAAGGTATCTGTTTAAAAGATGCATAAGATTCTTCAATTTGGAAATAGGTATGGTTCGGATGACACATCTACACCGACTATCTAGTCCTGTAGTACCCTAAACGGCAATATCATCAAATATCATCCTCAAGTCCCGTCATCACATACTAATCGTATCATATCGCTTCTAACTATCCTTTAGTTTCAATTATGGTTCTCTAACTACCTTTTAACTTTATCTAGTTTTCTATTAAAGGTTTCTTAACCATAATCTATATATAAATCGATTTCCATCAAAGTGTGCGGGTGTGCTATACGCAATCCACCCGACTTCCCCCGTAGATATAGATCTACTCACCTTGATCCTCGATTGCTGAAGTCGATGACGCCATGCTCCATCGTCTCGGAATCCACACGAGAGTACCTATAATAATAAACAATCGCAATCGCTATTAACATCATGTCCAGAAACCAAAACGGCACACGGATCGCCTATAGGTCAGAACATTTAGCCCACGCGTGCAAAAACGATTAAACAACCCTTGTTGTTGATGTAAAAATATGCAACAACCAAATACAAATACAAATATCAAAACCTAGCATTCAAAATACGGAAAACACATCCAAAAATCACACCCAAGTGTTCCCAGATTTTGACTCAGGCCAAAAGGAGATGCACAAACAAGTCTAGGGTGTTGTACATGGTGTATATGACCTACTGGATCAACCCTGACACCAAAACCCACCAAGTGGCCGGCCACATCACAAGGAATTCCGGCGAGCTCGGTTCCAGTAGCTCCAATGGGGTTCTTCTGGTCCGTGTGGTCTCCTAGTGCCCTAATTTGGTCCCTGGTATTGTTTGGGTAACTCAAAAACACCCCGGGTCATCCCAGATTTCCCGCAGGCATACCAATCTTCACAAAACCGACACGGTTAATATCCAAAATCTGTATTTTGGTTTCTAAACTCAATTCCTGGTCTAGAATTTGATCTCTAGGTCTTGTACACTCTCTCTATAGCTCACAAGTCCACAAGTCACCAAACCCTCTCTTGAATTTCCTAGTATCACAAATCCATCACTAAACGAATTGTAAACTTACACAAAATGCTAGGAAATCAAAACTACACTAAATGAAAAGAGATATACCTCATGATTACACCCAAGCAAAACCCTAGAAGTCCCAATGTTGTCAAAATCCAATTTTTCTTGGTCCAATGTGTTGAGGACGAGGTTGTGCATGTTTTTAATGAAATGGGTATGGGGTTTTGGTGAATATTTTTAGATGGGTCATGAGGGTAGAAGATGGAGCTTTGAAGATGAAGAAGCATATGAAAATGGTGGGGGAAAAATGAATGGGGCAGCACTCTCCCTCTCCCTCTCTTTCTCACTCCCATTCTCTCTCATGGCATGCCATACCTCATGATTGTGTCCCCTCTCTTTACCCTCAACTCATCATGGTACCTTTTTCTTTTCCTTTTCTCACCAAAGTAAAACCATAACATAAAACAGCACAAATGAACATGTAACCAAATGAAATATGTCATGGTGCACTAACCATGAAAACTGTAGAAACACGTATTTGGCTTAATCGCGATTATCAGTGCACTAATCGGGTTTTTATTTAAACTGCATATAATAAATTTTAAAAATGCCAAATCCAATAAATATATTTTTAAATGAATAAATCATTTTAATTTCCATTTATTTTATAATTATTGGTATATATTTATACCCTTTTTCGAAAACTCCAATTTCGCAAATCGGGCAGTTTTCGGGAAAAATATTATTTTAATATTAAATTCCAAAAATAATATTTTATATTTTCTGAAATGTTACATGGCCTAGCCGTTCGCCCACCCCTCCCCCCGGGGGTGTCCCCGGGGTGCGCACGCTCCACCCCGCGGCTTCTCGGTTCAAACCGTGAGCCTGCGGGGTATGCAAACAACTCAAAACATTATTTTTGAAACTATTTTTATCGGCAATTTTTGCGCGAAAAAAGGTGGATTTCTAACGTCGCTAGAAGTTACCCTAATATTCTAGTTTGGCTCTGATACCATGAAAGTAGATCTTAGCACCACCATGAGGTTCTAAAGGCATCAAGAATGCCAAATTTTCATTTTATTCGGTGCTAAGTTAGACTAAAAAGATCTTTATTAGATTATTTAGGCTTTGCCTTTGTGATGTGATGAACTCAAGAGAGGAAAAGAGCATACAACCTTTGTAGTTCGAGTCCTTCTCTTCAATAGCTCCGGGTTGAAGTCCACGCGACTCTACCAGACTCCTTTTTGAGTTGAACGAACCTCCTTCATGATCTTCGTGCCAAAGACGATCCACCCGAAGTCCACAAGCTCAAGCTAACCCTTCACTAATCTCATTAGTGAAGGCAACACTCCTCATCAAATTGCAAATCCAATGCATGATGGTGAAGTAGGGGTTTAATTTGCTCACTAGTTTGTGTTCAAGCTTCATGGTTCATATCACTTATGAGGGTTGAAGCTTGAACCATGGGATTGAGGAAGAAGAAGAAGCTAGAGAGTAACAATGGGAGCAAAGCAAGCAAAATGGCTAAGTGTTGAGAATGAGACTAGAATGAATGGCAACTCTTGACCCCCTCTCATTCAAGCATGGAATTTTGCAATATAAAATTGCAACCATGCTTGAATAGTGAGTCAAGATGAATAAACAAATATAACTCCCATGCTTACAACCATGCTCTCAATTTACACCTCATTTCTATTTTTCTCAAAAATAGAAAATCAAGCCGTGCTTCATTATATATATATATATATATATATATATATGTATATCATATATATTAATATATATATATATAATGAAGAATAATTAGTGAGCTAATGATATTAGTTAAGATATAATTATATCATATATAATGTATATCACATTATTAAATCAACACTTGATTTAACAATCCGGTTATATCAAATATGACCGACTAATATCATTTATCTGTATATCACATTATCAAATCAACACTTGATTCGACAATATGGTTATATCATATATAAACGAACCGATAGCAGATAACTGCTAGATTACAATATGGCATCACATACAAGTATTTAATCAGGCCCACACACATATCACATATGTGCCCTACATCGTTTCGCTTGAACCAGGGAATTTCTGTATGGGACTCTAAAGACTCGTCATTACGCCATCAGTACGTGATGATCATATCAGTCACCTACAAGCCGTCAACGGTACTAGTTGGACGTAACAGCTACTCGGGTATTGAGCGATATGAAGATCAACAAGCAAGCTTGTCCATAGTTTCCATGAAGCCTATCAGTAACACTACCGTATAGTCCGGTCTCTTCGTCTGATATGTCGCATATCATGTCTAGGGGCGGTAAACGTCAGACCCCAGTAATGTGATAAGTCATGCCGATGTCTGTCCTATAACGGTTCGAAAAACTACTGATAACACTTATCAGTAAATCTCATAAGTAGCCCTGGCCAGGGACTTCCAGTTATAGCCAATCGAGCATAGCGCAACATCAACCCCAATACCGGGAGAGATTAAACCCCTCCCATCGCTCATTACCTCCATGCAACTCGGGACTGTACCCAAAATCCACCTGTTTGCACGTCTCCTTTGACTGTGATAGGGAGGAAATCAAAGCACAGTGGGAGCCGCACAAGACTCTATGACGATCTCGGGTCTACAAACTAACCTATACCAGTGTCACCAAAGGACTGCTATCTGACGATAGGTATATTACCAACTAGATGTTCCTGGCGAGTTCTATTCGGTGTACCCATTCTTCAATGAGCACCTGTGTACAATCTTTGATGTCACACACCAATGGTTGTGGGATCAACCATCGCCCTCTAAGGGATAAGAAACGTACACACTAGTCTACTCTGGAATATCAATGCCCTAGTCTCGATATTCCCACGATTAGGAATTGATTAAAGGATGTACTTATGGACCACCCTGACCCCACTAGTATTATCTCATCATAATCATGGTAGTCAAGTACATATCCTAAGGGCTTTATCAACATGTAAAAGCCAGACAGTTTAAATACTAGTCTACATATTAAGATAAAGGTAACCTGATAGCATATTATCATGTCGAGCAAGAAAGTCCTCTATATATATGTCTAAGTATCCATTATATCAACAATAATGGCCTCCAGGGCATACATATTCCTAACAAGCTCCTGAGGAAAATGCCTCAACCAAAAAACGATACTGAGATCTAAAGCTCCATAAGGTGTTGTGGGCATATCATACCACTCACTGCACTCCAACTCAGTCCATTCCATACTCACTGCTCTTCGGAGTGGAGGCAATCCTCCCCATCGAGGTCGAAGTTACAAGTTTAAGGATGGCCTTCCAGCACGGTTTGACGGAGGAGGAAAATACTTTCTTTCGGCTCGAAGAGCTCGACGCCCTCAAAGAAAAAGACTAGCAGTACAGAAAAATATGGAGCTATACCGAGTATAAATGTCGCGGTCCTATGATAAGATGACCCGTCTCCATGCTTTCAATAAGGGTGAGTTGGTGTTGCTCCTCAAAAGGCCGATCAACCCCAGCCGGCATGCCAATGGAAAATTCATGCCAAATTAGAAGGGCCATACGTCATCGAGAAAGCGTTTGACGGAGGATCCTACCAACTGATAAGTGTCGAGGGAGAAAGGCCCTTGCCGCCCATCAATGGCTGATATCTTAAGAAATACTATGCATGAATGCTTCAAGTCGCAGACGAATTGAGCATACCTTCTCTACGGTCTGGATCATACATCCCGTAAAACCGTATACGATCCATGGGCACAAACAAGCTAAAACATCCCAAAGTCTCGAAACCGCGATCAACAGCCTTACGGTCTGGATCATACACACAGTAAAACCGTATACAATCCACGGGCATAAAAGACCTACCTCTCTCAAGTCCAACCAGTGAGGCTACATCGGAAGCCCCACCGGTGATGAAGCTCCACTGACGGGGCTTTAAAAAAAGGTATGTACACAAGCAAAGAGGGCACGAATGAAAACCTGAAAGGGCTCCATAAGTAAAAATAGTAAGACTGCCGACGAGTTTGTGAAAAGTCGCGAGAGGGCGCACACTCGTGAAAGGAGATGAAGATACACTCGTAAAGCCCTCTAGACCTTATGAGGAGAATATCCCCATGTGAGATCTTTACAACTCACAAAGGGACAATACTCTTAGGAATCCCCACGATTCCCAAGGAGAATCTACACCTATGAGATCCTCTTCACTTATAGGGAGAAAATGCTTTTATGGAACCCTTACGGCTCATAAAATTAAAATACCCTTAGGAGACAGGGACCTAAGCCTGTCTCCTAAGTCATCATTCCTTAAAGGGAAACGACAAATGATGAGTCGCTCATGGCACTACGGTTCAGTGTTAACGGTGCTGATGCTGACCAAAAAACCAAATCCCAAGTTTCCCAATGCCAAATGATGAGTTTCTCCTGGTACTATTCCGGTGTAGTGATGCTGATGCCAAACTAAAACCAAAGTTCCCAAATCATCTGATAGCAGGTAAAGCCATGATCGACTGCCATGTCGCAAAAATGAGCAAAGCCTAGATCGACCGCCATGTCACATAAAGGAGCAAATCCAAGCATCAACCGACATGTCACAGAAAGGAGCAAATCCAAGATCGACCACCATGTCGCACAAAGGAGCAAAGTCAAGATCGTCCACCATGTCGCAAAAAGGAGCAACTCCAAGCATCGACCGCTATGTCGCAAAAAGGAGCAAAACCAACATTGACCTCCATGTTGCAAAAAGGAGCAAACCTAAGCATCGACCGCCATGTCCCAAAAAGGAGCAAAGCCAAGATCGACCGCCATGTCGCAAAACAGAGAACCATTGACCGCTATATCGTAAAAGGGAGCATCAACTTTCATGTCGCAAAAAGGAAAATTCAACCATCGAACGCCATGTTGCAAAATGGAGCAAAATCCAAGCATCGACCATCGTGTCCCAAAAAGGAGCAAAAAAAATATCAACTGCTATGTCGAAAAAAGGAGCAAAATCCAAGCATCAACCACCATGTCGTAAAAATGAGCAAAAAAAATATAAACCGCCATGTCGCAAAACGGAGCAAAACCAAGTTCGACCGCCATGTCGCAAAAAGGAGCAAATCAAAGCATCGACCGTTATGTCGTAAAACGAAGCAAATTCAGCCATCAACCGCTATGTCACAAAAAGGGAGCATCAACCTTCATGTTGCAAAACGGAGCAAAAATCAACCATCGACCGCTACGTCTTATAGAGGGTGCATCGGCCTATGTCGTAAAAAGGAACCAAGTCAAATACCGTGAAAATCAGACTTTTCATGAAAGAAAAACCATCAATTTCACACACACCGCACATATACACAGTTTGCATTCATTGATTGGGGGCACTTTGTTAGGGTCAAAATTTACACCCCGCAGTCTAAGTCAACAAGCCAAAGTCAAGATCCGAAAAGTGGGCCTGGGGCCAACCCGAATCCAAGTCATGTGGGCACATGCCCGAACCCAAGTCATAGCAAGAAGGCTCAAACCTTGGTCAAGTGGTCCCATGCCAGAGCCAAGCCCAAGCATAAAGAGGCCGGTCCCCATGCCAAAGGAATAATTGTTAAAGCAATTAATAGGTTCAACATAATTTTTATGAATTTTATGAATAAATTTAATAAAAATGGGAGGGGGGAACCCAAATTATGTAAAAGCCCTTGGCTTATGTGCAAAAAAGAAAAGATCACATGGCATGGGAAAGGCACATGTGCTATTTTATAAAGCTAAATGGGCTATATGTAAACTATAAGGCCAATATAAGGTATCATGATGAATGATAACAAATAAGATTCTTCCCATATCAATCTAGAGTTATGTGCCTCCTTATTATTCAAGGTTTTAAACCTTCTTCTTTCTCTTTTTGAATTAAATCAAGAGTTTAATTCTTCTTTTCTAAAAAAGAAATAGTTTTTCACCATAAAACACTTGAAGGGGAGTTTAAATCTCCCATCAAATCTGTAAAGGGGAGATTTTAAATCTCACCACAATTTTTTCCATGATCCAAGAAAAAGAGATGAGGAAGGAGGAGACCCATCTCCAAAAGTTTCAGTTTTGGGAGGATCCAGGGCTCAAAAGTGAAGAAAGGGGTCCCCTTTCATCATCCAAGATCCATGATTTAGATCTTGAAGTTTCAAGAAACCTCTTTCTTTGGTTTTCTTCTAAAAAAATATTTTGGGAGTTTAACTCCAAATAAAAATCCTTTTTGCGAGTTTAACTCCAAGTAAAAGCCCTATTTTTCTATGAGTTTAACTCCAAAGTCCCTCGGGAGTTCAACTCGCAGCCCAAATGTTGTGCCCCTTTTTCCGCTGGTGTTTCCAGTGGGCATGTGCTGCTTATGTGGCCCGCTGTGCCGTGCACGTGACCCGCTCGTGCGCAGCGGCATCGTGCCGCTCTTATGGTCCGTTGCGCCCAGCGGTGTCAGGACCCGAAATATTAGCTCGTGACCGGCATTTAAATTACGCCACGTCTAAAGGCGTCACATAATTCAAGTAAGACGAAACCAAGAAATCTAACCTTTTTAAGAAAAATCAAGGAGGTGAAGTTTTGAAATAAAGGTATAATGAAATCAAGTTTTGTTAAATGCATAGAAGAGGAACATGAATAATGCAAGTGAAATTTACTAGTTTGAAAACATGTTTCATCATTTAAAAAAATTGGGCAGCAACTCCTTTGTATATTTTGATCAAAAACCACAATACAAGATAAAAATAAAGGCATCCCCAAGCGGGAGCTAACACTTCGCCAAACGGCGGATCACAACCACGCAAGACAGTAAATATAAGTATACGACACCCAACGGCGAAGTCCACCACAAAAGATAAAGAAATAAGCAAGACATCAAAACCACAAGTAGCGGAAAATCTCTCGCTCTAAGTCTCGCAACCACAAGTCTCACTAAGTCTCATTACTTATACAAATACTAGTTTGATTGATGAAGTTGACTAGATACAATATGAATAATAAATACAAGAGTGGTACGATCCAACATGTACCACCTACCAAAGCAAACACCCGAATGCAGCTGTATGCCAGCGATGCCGCTGCAGATCCATGCGGTCAATCTGTAAGAACTGTGGCACAACGGTGCTGAGTTGCCAACTCGTGAGTAGAAAAACATCAACAAGTAGAAATCGAATAAAATAACGATTTCGTAGGTCAACTATATCATAAAGGTAAAACTATGATATCTAGGGTGACCGTAACCGTATATGTGCCAACAATTTAAACAATACCTATGAGCATGCGGATAACATCCAAACAGTAATAACAAATTCCTGTACGCAAATGGATCTCGTCCATGTGTCAACCGATGGTACAACAACATCGTGCATGTAAATATTATAAAAGCATATGCATGAAAATATGAGGATATAAAACAATGTGTGTCCCTCACGACACATCAAAATCATGGAACCTGAGTGTCCAGCATCGACACTCGAAACATCATGAAACCAGTGTCCAGCATCGTCACGTAAATCCTCATATCTTGGGCTTCGTTAGTCCGGATCGGCCCACGGGCTCCGTCTGCGGGATCGGCCCTTGGGCTCCAGTAGAACGGGTCGGCCCCTATCCATCTCTCGACTCCTGTCGGTATCCTCCGGATAACTGCCAGGTCTAACCAATCACCGGTAGATAGTAGTCCCTCTGCTAGGCTCACCGTCTACAGCATAACAAATCCATTCTCGCCCCGCGGTACCATACCGGGTCTACCATGTACCTGTAATCGGCCTCATCCAGCTCCTCGAATCGGGTATCACTGCCACACGTCTTAGAACCGAGAAAACGCATGGTGGACGCATTGAAATATCATATCTAGAAAAACCGGGTTTTTAAAACAATACATACTTTCTTTTTAAAATGACCACGGTTCTCAAATTCAGAAATCTCATGAAAACAGCATATCTCAATGCGTAAAATCGTAAAGCATGATGTATGCGACATATAACAGAATGTAAGCATATTCGTGTATCATGCAGCATGGAATAGTAATATGTACATATCAAGAGAAAATCGCTCTTTTTAAATGAATCCAGTTTTAAAATATATCATGCGGTTCCCAATTTATCCAAAGTCAAATGCAACATCGTATAAAGGTGCATATGTAACTATAGCAAGTAAAATTATGCAAGGAGTCATATCCTGATGCAGCAGTCCTACTGTGTAGTGACTTGTATCGATGATGAAGTGTGTGAGCTGGCAAATCCGTATAAGTATAACATACGCATCATCGGTAATGGTGCAGGTGTACTAGCACAGTTATATGTAATGCAATGAGAGTAACATGAGCGTAGCATAAAGTAAATCGCATGTGAATGTTGACAGGTATACATATCTAACATGACCGAGCCGGGGAATCTATCAATCGGCATCCAGCCTCACAATATCACGTACGGTAAAATCCATCGTACGGCATCCTCTAGTAAAGGGTATGAATCAATCATCAAACCCAACTCATCACGTACGGAAAATTATCTTACGGCGGCATCAAACCGTCGGGGATCCTATCATCCTATGTGACAATGAGGGGTCAGACCTAACGTCTCGTACGGCATATCACTCATGATTCACAACATTCTATATATATCTATATACCTATGTCCCAGGTCGCATCCATAACAATCTCATATTGGGGACCTGCAAGGGTATCTATCCTCTCAATCGACTCGTATCCGTATACCAACATATCATCAAGTCATCATATCACATTGTATATTCTTTTCATCCCATTAAGTAAGTTATATATATACATTTGTTGGATATGTATGCCCTAGAGGCCTGTATTGTATAGGATGCTAGGCATGTATATGTACAGAAATAATCTTTGCTCGAAATGATAGTATGCTATCTGGTTTATCTTTATCATAAAATGTGATGTGTTGATGAAGCCCTTAGGACTATGCTTGACTACCAGGATTATGATGAGATCATACTAGTAGGACCTGGGCAGTCTACAAGCATATCTTTCAATAGTTCCTAGTCGAAGGTATATCGAGACAGGGCATCGGTGTTACCAGATTAGACTAGTGTGTACGTTTCTTGACCCATGGGGCGATGGTTGATTCCACAACCATTGATGTTTGACATAAAAGATTGTACACAGGTGCTCGTTGGAGAATGGGTACACCGAACAAGACTCGCCGTGAACTCCTAGATGGTATATATATCTATTGTCAGATAGCAGTTCTCTGGCGACACTTGTACAGGTTAGTCTGTAGACCCGAGATCGTCAAAGAGTCTTGTGTGATTCCCACTGTACTTTGATTTCCTCCCTACCACGGCTGTATTGAGTCGTGCAAACAGGTGGATTTTGGGTACAATCCCGAATCATATGGAGACAGTGAGCGATAGGAGGGGTTTCGTCTCTCCCGGTATAGGGAGTTGATGTCGCGCTATGTTTGATCGGCGATAACACCTAAATCCCTGGTCAGGGTTCTCGAGGTTTACTGATAAGTGTTATCAGTAGTTCCTCGAACTGTTATGAGCCATAAATCAGCATGACTTATAAAGTTACTGGGGTCTGACATTTACCACCCCTAGACTTCATATGCGACGTATCAGACGAAGAGACCGGAATGTACGGTAAGTGTTGCTTGCAGGCTCGTAAGGGTTGTGATGAGTTTGCTCGTCAGCCACCTTTTCGTCAAGTACCTTGGTAGCTGTTATGCACAGCTAGTGCCGCTGACGTGCTTGTGGTTATACCCACTGCCAGCGTACTGTCGGGTCTTTAGAGTCCCACACAAAGGGTTCCCTCGTTCAGGCGAAATATGTAGAGGCTGTAAGTTGTTACGGCAGCCGTAAGCTGTTACGGCAGGGTTTCGATTATGTTCGTGTAATTGTTACAGGAATAATAATCGGAAGGATAATACTGGTGGGCTTTGGTTTAATCCGGATACCGGTATTATATTATTGGATTAATGGTATTCGTATTTTTCGGAATTCGGATATGGGTATACGGTATACGGAGGAGGGGTATTTTTGTAATTGTTACAAGAATACCTTCTAGAAGGTGCCACCTCATAATGACATAATAATGACATCATTTATTTTATGAAAATAAATAAATGAGGTGGAAATTAAAAGGTACAAGCATAATGGGGTTGTTGTTATGGAGTTACTATTGAAGCATGATGCTTATTTTATAATGCATGCTTCAATTAGTGCTATATCTTTTTTCATAATGCTTGAACTCTTTAATTATGAAAAACACTTACTCTCTCCTCCTCGTTCTTCTTATAAATAGCTTCACATGAGATGTGAATTTTAAGTGAAATGAAGTGAATCATTTTAAGAGGAAAAAATGAAAGAATGAATATGAAGATTATCATTCTTCTTCCTGGCTTTAACCTTCACATGAGATGTGAATCCAAAGCTTAGGATTTCAAGTTAATCCAATACACTTATCTCTACATTATCCTAGTGACCTCTTCTAGCAAACTTGGTCTCTAGGTTAAACTCTTGTGAAGAGTTTCTAGCTTGCACGATAACTCTCGGGTGGATCATCTAGGTCTTGGGTGGCCGGAGATCGAAGACATCGGCAACATCTAAAGGAGCTAAGGAGTTCACCAAAAGAGAAGAAAGGAGAAAAGGAGTTGCATCCAAGAGAAGACCCGAAGGACCGTATCATCAAGGTATAATCCCTAACATAGTAGATAAGATCTCTAGTTAGGGTTTTCTAGTTGTGGTTTAGACAAGATCTTCGGTTAAGTGCGTGTTGTATGCCAAGAAAATTTTCATTCACCGCTTCTGCCGCGCCACAAAAGTTGTGGGAGCATGCAACACACACCAACATGGTATCAGAGCCTAACTAAACCATAATTAGATTGTTAGCCAAAAGTTAGAAGCTCGATCGACAGTTTTTTCTCCCGAAAACATGTTTTCTGCCCCTGCTGCTGTCAGTTTTTGAAAGTGTTCAAAAAATCTTTTGACAGGCCTTAAAAATACATGAAGGGTTTTCTAAGAACACTGTAGAAAAATGAGATGTCAACTCGCCAAAAGCGTCGCGGATCTACGGCCAAACCCAGTGTTTGGCCGCCGATCCGCCGTCGAGTTGAGGCCGAGTCGACTCGGAATTTTTGCATTATTCTTAGATTGCTGAAATGGGGTTTATGGGATATATGGAATTCTACAAAGTTGTTTGTACAGGAACATGTCAAGTGTTGGCATGGTTTAAAATTATCGATCGAAATTCTAAAAGTGTTTGGCTAATCGGGTTTTCAGTTTTTTGGTATATGTGTTTGAAACGTCCACTAATTGCTATATGACGATTAGTGGGGGTTGCACATATGGATATCATGAGATTGTATGTGTATATGAATTTGTTGGATTGTCGTGATGAATGGCCGGGGGATGTGAGAAGAGCGTTTTTCCTTTTCTTTCATTCCATGTAATTTGTAAAAAGCAATGTAATATTATTTTACGGGGTACATCCGGGATGAGGTTGTAGCCACCGTTGTATAATTTCTTTTTACTGTTTTTGCTCCTAGGATAGACCCAAGGTGGGGTGCACAAACTACCGGGTTTTCGAAGTGCCTAGTGGCCTACTCACTTAGAAGAGGGAGGTTGCTTCACTTCGGGAATTTGGCGGGTAGTTTGCCGCACCCGTAAGGGTCTAGGGTGGGGTTTTGGATATTCATCATGACCGTGGAATCCGTCTTTCATTAAGGGCTTGAATGAAATACGGAATTCCTAGTATATCCAATGCATTCATCTGTGATCTGAAATGGTTATATTTATATATGAGATATATAATAAACGTTGCTTATATTTTGCATCGGCGCTAGTCCAGCCACCGCTCTGCCGTTAGTTAAGTAACCTAACGGTGCATGACGGGGCCCCGTGGCAAATGCGGATGGCATAAGCGTACGTTCTATTTGCGTTTCTTTATGTGATGTTTAGGAAACGTAAATGATGGAACAGCATTAATGTGATTAATGTTAAGAGAAAGAAACCTAAAGATGTTGTAGAGTCAAAACTTTTTAAAATGGGTAACTCTAGCTTTTGTTTTGCATAGTGGTAATCTTGAATATCCTGCACCTCATTCGATGAGGAAAGGGCCGAGATCCCTTCATCGGGAGTGACCCCTTTAGCGAAACTGGAAATTGTTATAAAGAACTCGATTTGATTTTATAGTTGATCTAATTTTGCTTTGCATCGTGGTATTCATGAATATCCTGCACCTCATTCGATGAGGAAAGAGCCGAGATCCCTTCACCAGGAGTGACCTTTTTAGCAAAATTAGAAAGATACTACAAAACCATTCGATTTTTAAAACTGGAGCTTAAACCACTCCTTCTCACTCGATTCTACAACGATATCAAGTTCAAAACATTAAAGGTTTTCATAAAAACTATCAGTAGCCCTCCGCCATTTTAGGAAGCAGAGTACTTAGTATTCGTGCCACGTTTGTCGACCATAGTTAAGGCGTGGTGTACGGTAGCTAAATGATGAATTCCTACAAAGCATTTGATGCAATCGATTAGGACATTCTCATGACTTTGTTGACCATAGTTAAGGGTCATGTGGGTAGGTCTAAATCAATCCCGAAATGGAAGGTAGAACTTGACTAGTGCTTATGATTTGTTGACCATAGTTAAGGTTATAAGTCACTAGGGGTAAAAATCATATCGGGATTTTCAAGAGTTGAAATTTGCAATGAGATTGCATACCTTCTATATGATAGTTGGATCCCGATCCCACTGTGAGTAAAAGTTACTCCCAGGAGAATTTTGCACTTTACAGTTAGCGAACTTGTAGATTGCAATTTATCCTGGCTAGTTTTATTTTTAGGTTTGAAGGAAAATTTGATAAAAAGCAGTGGGAGACATTGATTAGATAAGATTAATAACCAATCTAATTATGCAAGAGCAATCGCTGAATGTCTTTTTTCTCTCTCTCCTAATAGCAGATACCTATGACGGGACTTAAGCTTTTATTAGACTAAAATAAACTTACGGGACCGAATTATAAAGATTGGCTAAGGAACGTGAATATTGCCCTAACATATGATAAGGTCAGATAGGTCCTGACTACTCCAGCCCCTCCTAGCCCAGGCCCTAATTCTTCAGTTGCGGATAAAGAAATCCGCAAGACATGGGATATAGACTGCGCAACAGCCAAGTGCCTCGCGCTTGCTTCTATGAACAATGAACATAAGAAGCAGCATGAGAAGATGGATGTTCAATCCATCTTTCTCCATACAAAGGAGTTGTATGGAGAGCAATCTCGTATTCTCCGATACGAGGCATCTCGAAAGTTGTTTCAGATGCGGATGGCTGCTGGCACGTCTGTAGGTGACCATGTATTGGAAATGATTGGACTTATTGAAGAACTTGAGGACCTGGGTAGGACTATGGAGAACGAACAGTATGTTGATATTGTTCTACAGTCCCTTTCCCCTGCCTTTGCTCAGTTCATTGTAAACTTCAACATGCACAACATGGAGAAGTCTTTACCTGAACTTCTCAATATGTTGAGGAGTGCAGAAAGCACACTAAGGGTAGTGAAAACTCCCGCTCTTATTGCTGGGCCATCTTCTTCCTCCGTCCCGAAAGCCAAGGCCAAGGGACAGAAGAAGAAGAATCCTATCAAGCAGAGAGGCGGAGTGAAAAAGGTACCGGGAAGGGACAAGAAAGGGGCTGCTGCGACAGGATGATGGGAATGTTTCCACTGCCACCAGACTGAACACTGGAAGAGAAACTGCGTTAGATACTTGGCTGACCTCAAGAAGAAGAAGCATGGTGATGCTTCTACTTTAGATGTGTTTGTAACAGAAAACTATTTTTCAATTAACTCTGCTTCCTGGGTATTAGATACCGGGTCAGGATCTCATATCTGCAATTGTCTATTGTGGCTGAGAAATAGCAGGTTTTTGAAGAAAGGTGATCACACTCTCCGGGTTGGGAATGGTTCCTCAGTACATGCTACTGCAGTGGGAGAGTATCATCTTGGTTTGCCATCGGGTTGTATATTGGTTTTGAACCCATGTTATTTTGTACCTTCGATATTATGCAATATTATATCTGTATCATTGTTGGACAATGCTGGATATAATTTTGTATTGTAATCTAATGTTATGAATATTAACCTCAATCAAGAGTTGATTGGATATGGTACATTAAATAACGGGATATACGTCCTAAATCAACATACAGTTTTTCATATACAACACGGAAACAAAAGAAAGGTTTCAGAAATAAATGAAGCTTTCATTTGGCATTGTAGACTTGGTCATATTAACGAAACAAGACTTACCAAGCTACATAAAGATGGATATTTAACCTCGTTTGAATATAAATCTTATGCGACTTGCCAGTATTGCATCAAAAGTAAAATGACCAAAACTCCGTTTACTAGACACGGAGAGAGAGCTACTGAACTCTTAGGCCTCATACATAGTGATGTATGTGGACCAATGTCTACACATGCGGGAGGTGGTTTTTCCTACTTCATAACCTTCACTTATGATTTATCGAGATTCGGGCACGTGTTCTTGTTGAAACATAAGTCCGAAGCCTTTGAAAAGTTCAAGGAGTATAAATCTGAAGTAGAAAAATAAACAGGCTTAAGTATCAAGAAACTTCGATCGGATTGAGGAGGTGAGTATCTAAGCTCAGAATTTCTAGATTTCCTGAAAGAGAATAGGATTCTCTCTCAGCTCACTCCTCTGTACACACCACAACACAACAGTGTATCGGAAAGGAGGAATCGTACCTTATTAGATATGGTATGATCTATGATGAGTGACGCTGAGTTACCAATATCATTTTGGGGGCACGTATTGGAGACTGCGATTTATCTATTGAACAGGATTCCGACCAAAACCGTGTCTACCACTCCATATGAGATATGGTATGGGAAGAGACCATCTCTTAAAAGAGTTAAGATATGGGGTTGTCCGGCTTATGTGAAAAAGCAGAATCCAGACAAACTTGAGACACGATCGGTTTTGTGTATATTTGTGGGATATCCAAAACACTCGTTTGGATATCTTTTCTACCACAAGGAGGAACAAAGGGTGTTTGTTTCTCAGTATGCCACATTTTTAGAAATTGAATTTTTAACAAATGATACTGCTGGCAATGCGGTAGAACTGGAAGAAGTTCCAGATACACAAACAATTACCGATGATTTGGTTGAACCTGTGGTTTCAATAGAACCTGATGTACCTCAGCCACTCTGTATATCTAGTAGGACTTCTCACCCACCTGATAGATACTACGGTTTTCTAATTGATGGTGATAGAGAAGATTGCATCATGGATGATGATGACCCTACTAGTTTTCAGCAAGCTATCACGAGTGGTGACTCAGTGAAATGGCTGGATGCCATAAGATCCGAAATGGAATCCATACACACCAACAAAGTATGGACTTTGGAGGATGCACCTTCTGGAGTAAAACCCATAGGGTGCAAATGGATCTTTAAAAGAAAGATCGGTGTGAATTGTCAGGTGGAGACCTATAAAGCTAGGCTGGTAGCAAAAGGATTTCGTCAAAGACCGGGCTTGGACTATGATGAAACCTTTTCACCAGTCGCGATGCTCAAATCCATTCGGATCCTGCTTGCTATAGCTGCTTACTATGATTATGAGATCTGGCAGATGGATGTTAAAACGGCATTTCTAAATGGTGATTTAGAAGAATGCGTTTTTATGGATCAGCCAGAAGGCTTCATTGATAGTGGGAGCAGCGGAAAAGCTTGCAGGCTGCTTAAATCCATCTATGGATTAAAGCAGGCATCACGGAGATGGAACATCTGCTTTGATGATACAATCAAAGAGTTTGGTTTTATCAAAAATGTGGATGAACCATGTATTTATAAAAGGATTGTAGAGAGTACTGTGACATTCCTCGTATTGTACGTGGACGACATTCTCTTGATAGGAAATGATATTCCTATGCTACAATCGGTCAAACTATTCTTATCGCAGAGGTTCTCCATGAAAGACCTGGCGATGCCTCGTACATTCTGGGGATTAAGATCTATAGAGATAGATCTAAGAAATTATTGGGATTGTCCCAATCGAGATACATTGACACGATACTAAAGAGGTTTAGTATGGAAGATTCCAAGAGGGGTAATTTACCCGCTTGTCATGGGATCACCCTCTCCAAAGAGATGTCTCCAAAGACTGATGAGGAGAGGGCTCGCATGAGCATTATACCTTACGCTTCGGCAGTAGGATCTATAATGTATGCGATGTTATGTACTCGCCCATATGTAGCTTATGCACTGAGTGCAGTAAGCAGGTTTCAATCCAACCCAGGGAAGAAACACTGGACTGCTGTGAAGAACATTCTAAAGTACTTGAGAAGAACTAAAGAGATGTTCTTGGTGTATGGTAACGGAGATCTCCAAATGGAGGGATTTACCGACTCCAGCTTCCAGAGCGACAAGGATGATAGTAAGTCCATCTCAGGGTTTGTATTTACCCTAAATGGAGGGGCGGTATGTTGGAAGAGTTCCAAGCAAGATACCGTCACTGACTCCACGATGGAAGCTGAGTATATTGCTGCTAATGATGCCGCAAAAGAGGCAGTCTGGATGAGGAAGTTCATTTCCGAACTTCAAGTGGTTCCATCCATTGCTAATCCAATACCTCTGTATTGCGATAACAATGGAGCCATGGCTTTGGCAAAGGAATCGAGGTCCCATCAGAAATCCAGACATATCTTGAGGCGGTATCACCTTATCAGGGAGATAGTGGATCGCCAGGACATTGAGGTAAGGAGAGTAGACACGAAAGACAACACAACAGATCCATTCACCAAGGCTATCCCTCAAGTACAGTTTGAGAAACTGTTTGAGCTGTTGGGCATACGGTACGCAGGAAACTGGTTCTAGCCGGTACTTATTGCATCAACTACAGGCCTTAGTGCAAGTGGGAGATTGTTGGATATGTATGCCGTAGAGGCCTGTATTGTATAAGATGCTAGGCATGTATATGTACAGAAACAATCTTTGCTCGAAATGATAGTATGCTATCTGGTTTATCTTTATCATAACATGTGATGTGTTGATGAAGCCTTTAGGACTATGCTTGACTACCAAGATTATGATGAGATCATACTAGTGTTGGAGATAGTGCACTCAAAGTCAATTATTGGATCGCAGGTACGTGATTGCAATGATTGAGGCAGGACCTATACCGATATGACAGTCTTGCTCGAGATGATAGTATGCTATCTGGTTTGACTTTATCATCGTATACATGCTTTAGTTCACTATTGCATGATGATAGAGCCCATAGGATTCTTGCTTGACTACCAGCAGTATGATGGCGATCATATACATGGGAGCTGGGGTCTGTAAGCACATCCTTAAAAGTGTCCCTAGTCGTGAGAGTTTCGAGACAGGGCATCGATACTCCAGAATAGAATAGTGTATACAGTCGAGACCCCGACAAGGAGCGGTGGCCGGTCTCACAAGCCACTGGTGTCAGTTGGATCACCTAAGATGTATACAGGTGCTCATTAGGTTATGAGTACACCGGACAGGACTCGCCGGGAACATGCTAGTTGGTATTATACATATCGTCAGATAGCAGTTCCCTGGTGACATGTGTACAGGTTAGTTCATCGACCTGAGATCGTCATTTGTCTCATGTGAGTTCCCACTGTGCTTAGATTACTGCCCTACCACGCTCAAAGAAGTTGTGCAAACAGGTTTTAGTTGGGTACAGTCCCGAGCCACATTGGAGGCAAGTGAGCGGATCGTCGGGGGTTCGTCTCTCCCGGTATTGGGGGTTGATGTCGCGCAGTGCACGGGTGGCGATCACTAGAAATCCTTGGCCAAGGTAGTGGAGAATTACTGATTTGGATCAGTAGTTTCTCAGGTGGTGATGGGCTTCATACCGACACGAATTATCGCGTTATTAGGGGTCTGACTTTATCCACCCCCTAGACTCGATATGCGATACTCTTTAGACGAACGGACCAGACTGTATATACATTGTCACTGTTAGGCTCAGTAGGGTTTATAGATGAGTTTACTCGTCAGATTCCCTTCCAATCAATACATAGGCAAACGTTACGTACAGCTCGTACCTCTGACGTGCTAAAGGTTATACCCAGTGCCAGTGTGTTGATGAGTCATTAGATTCCCCCACAGACACTTTCCCAAGTTCGGGCGAAACATTGTAGAGGCCGTATGGGTTTATGGCAGGGTTCGGAAAATGCACATGCGTTTTCGCACGTGTCATTTTTCGGGCAGATAATACTGGTCTGCTTTGGTTTAAGCCGGATCCGAGTATTATACTGTGTAGATATAATATCTTTGTCTCAGTTGCATTTGTATTCGGTCGTAATACAAATGCGGGTATGTTTATACTGATACGGGGTTATCCTGAAATTCGTTTCAGGATCACTTTTGGAAGTTTCCAGTTTTCAGTTTTCTATCAGCCGTATTTAACATTCGGTTAAATGCGGATTTATCTTTTCTTGATGAGGTGAGTCAGTGTTCTAGAAGGTTCTAGAGAGGGTGACAAGGCTTTTGAGTCATTAGGTCATTAATGGTGCATTTAATGATAAGGATGACTGGGTTAATGATTATTGGTTTGCATTTAATGTTATTTGTGACTCATTCTTTTCATTAAGTGAGATGATAAGCTTCATGGTTATGGTCACCAACCCTTGCTCCTACACTCACCTCCCTCATTCTATTTATATGGCCGGCCATTCATTTTGGGAGAGAGAGCTTGCTTGAAAAAAAGATTATGATAGCTTTGGGATTCGTGGAAATTAGATAGCTACAATTCTCATTTCACCCGATTCAAAAGGCAACATCCATAACCGTTCGTCCATAGTCTTGGACGTAACGAGACAAAGTGTTCTACCCATTCTCTACATCATCTTGATCGTCTCTTTTAGAAAACTTGACGATCGAGTTGCCTCGGTTCAGAAGCGGGAGCCCGTTTAAAGATCTGTCGACGTGGTGCCACCTGGACGACGAGACTGGAGATTCAGGAGATCGGAGAAGCCGCAACAAACGTGGGATGATGGTTGAAGACCGAAGGACTCGGATCATTCGGTATAACGTTTCTACCCATTTCTAATTTGTTAGTTTAGCTTTAATGGCAGATCCGGGTTATAGTACGCGATTGCGCCAGTTGTAAAAAGTTTTTGTTCCGCATTTGGCGTCAGTTAGACGGCCGGGGCGCTACCGTGGACTTACAACTAGTGGGACCTAGGCAGTCTACAAGAATATCCTTCAATAGTTCCTAGTCGAAGGTATATCGAGACAGGGCATCGGTATTACCACATTAGACTTGTGTGTACGTTTCTTGACCCTGGGGACGATGGTTGATTCTACAACCATTGATGTTTGACATCAAAGATTGTACTCATGTGCTCATTGGAGAATGGGTACACCGAACAGGACTCGCCGAGAACTCCTAGATGGTATATATACCTATTGTCAGATAGCAGTTCTCTGGCGACACTTGTACAGGTTAGTCTGTAGACCCGAGATCGTCATAGAGTCTTGTGTGATTCCCACTGTACTTTGATTTCCTCCCTACCACGGCTCTATTGAGTCGTACAAACAGGTGGATTTTGGGTACAGTCCCGAATCATATGGAGACAGTGAGCATTAGGAGGGGTTTCGTCTCTCCCGGTATAGGGAGTTGATGTCGCGCTATGTTTGATCGGCTATAACACCTAAATCCCTGGCCAGGGTTCTCGAGGTTTACTGATAAGTGTTATCAGTAGTTCCTCGAACTGTTATGAGCCATAAATCAGCATGACTTATAAAGTTACTGTTAGTTGTATGTATGCCCTAGAGGCCAGTATTGTACAGATGATGTATATTATATTGGATGCTTGGACATATATAGAGATGACTTTCTTGCTCGACATGATAGTATGCTATCTGGTTGCTCTTTATCTTAACATGTACACTAGTCTCTTTATACTGTCTTATAGTTACATGTTGGTAAAGCCCTTAGGATTTGTACTTGACTACCTAGACTATGATGCAGATCATACTAGTGGGGACATGGTAGTCCATAAGTACATCCTTCAAGGTCCCTAGTCGTGGGTGTATCGAGACGGGGCATCGATATACCAGAGTAGACTAGCGTATACGCATCTCGACCCATGTGATGGGCGATGGATGATCCCATATCCATTGGTGTTTGACATCAGAGATGGTATACGGGTGCTCAGTGGAGACTGAGTACACTGGACGGACTCACCGAGAACTCCCAGATGGTATTATACCTCATGTCAGATGGCAGTTCTCAGGTGACACTTGTACAGGTTAGTCTGTAGACCCGAGATCGTCATAGAGTCTTGTGTGATTCCCACTGTGCTTTGATCTCCACCTTACCACGTCCATGAGGGCGTGCAAATCGGTGGTCTTTGGGCACAGTCCCGAGTCACATGGAGGCAATGAGCGATAGGAGGGGTTTCGTCTCACCCGGTATTGGGGGTTGATGTTGCGCAGTGCTCGATTGGCCGTAGCAGGGAAGTCCCTGGCCAGGGCTGATCAGAGATTTGCTGGTAAGTGTTACCAGTAGTTTCTCGACCCGTTATGAGCCTCACATCGGCACGACTTATTGGGTTATTGGGGTCTGACGTTTACCACCCCTAGACTTGATATTCGACATATCAGACGAAGAGACCGGACTGTACGATAAGTGTTACTGGTTGGATTTGTTAGTGTATATGCCCTAGAGGCCATTACTGTATCATACTAGTTTGTATATTACTTAATGGATGCTTGGGATATTCACCTTGTATATACAATCTTGCTCAAAATAGTAGTATGCTACTTGGTTTGTTTCTACTTCAATGTGTACTTGTGTTTATTTCAGTATATCACTTATACGCATTAGTGGAGCCCTTAGGATCTTTGCTTGATTACCAGCGTTGTGATGGCAGTCACACTAGTGGGGGCTGGGTAATCTATAAGCACATCCTTATTCAGGTCCCTGGTCGCAGGACTATCGAGACAGGGCATCGATACTCCGGAGTAGACCAGCGCATGCTCTTCTCATCCCAGTGTGGGAGACGGTCTGTCCCACAGCCGTCAGTACGTCGTACTTGAGATAGTATGCGGGTGCTCGTTAGGTTACGGGTACACTGGACAGGACTCATCGGGAACTGACTAGTTGGTATTATACCTATCGTCAGTTATCAGTTCCCAGGTGACATGAGTACAGCTTAGTCCGCTGACTTGACACTGTCACTCCGCCTCGAGTGTGTTCCCACTGTACTTTGATCACTACCCTACCACGGCTCAAAGGAGTCGTGCAAACAGGTGGTGGTTGGGTGCAGTCCCGAAGCACTTGGAGGCAGTGACGGTTAGACAGGATTCGTCTCTCCCGGTATTGGGGGTTGACATCGCGCTGTGTCTAGGAGAGCCATTACACGAGTAGTCCCTGGCCAGGGCAAACGAGATATACTGGTAGGTTTCCAGTGTTATCTCAGGGTGTATTGGGCTTCACTCCGGCACGACTTGTACCGCTATTGGGGGACTGACGTTTACCGCCCCCTAGGCCCGCCATGCGATGTATCAGACGAACAGACCGGACTGTACGGAGAATGTCACACTCAGGCTCAGTAGGAGTTCAGATGGGTTTCGCCTCGTCCGTCTTCTTGTCGGCATTACCTGGGGACCGTTACGCACAGCTAGTGCCGCTTACGGTCTGTGGTTAAACCCACTGCCAGCGTAGTGTCGAGTCTTTAGAGTCCCACACAGAAAGCTTTTCGCCTTTAGGCAAAAGAGTAGAGGTCGCATGGTATTGCGACAGGTCGCATGGTTTTGCGACAGGGTTCGGTCACATCCGTGCACTTGTGCACGTACAGTGTCCGGACAGTTTACACTAGCGGGCTTTGATTTAAGCCAGATCCTAGTGTACCTTATGGGATTGGATTTATCCAGTTTGCATTCGTGTTCCTCGGAACGCGGATGCGGGTGTGTATGCACAGTTGACAGGGAGGCAGAGGCAGCGGATTCTCATTAGGGTTGTTGACAGTTGACCGTTGACTATTTGATTTTATGCTCAACCCTAATGAGAATATGATATGTGATTAACTATTATATTAATTATGTATTATGGTGATATGGTTGTTGACTTGTTGACTTTTGTTGACTTGTTGACTTTGTTGACTTGTTGACTTTTGTTGACTTGTTGACCGGTTGACTAGGCTTGACTAGTTGACCATCATGATAACCATAGCCATCATTTCATGGCAAAGACTTTTGTTTACTTGCTCATTTGTGTAAAATGAGTGCATGAAATGATATGGTTGTGGTTGCTTCTAACCATCACATAAGACTTTTGTTAATATGATGAGTTATCATTGCTTTGGATTATGAGAGGGTGAGAGACAAAATACTTGCTCATTCTTTCTTGCTCATGCTCTCTCTTGTTCTTGAGCTCTCCTCTTGCTCTCACCCTCAACCTCTTGCTCCCTCTCTTGATCTATGGTTCTCTTGTCTCATGAGTTGAGAATCAAGAACCATAGATAAAATCCCATTCTATTTCTTCTCTACTCATTCTAGTTCACTAGGTTTAGCAAACCAAGTGAACTAGTTTCTTCAAAGAACGAAGGAGGAGCTAAAGGTTGGAGCTTTCAGGTGGATCTATCTTCGGCGTACCGAGACGACGAGAAGAAGCCATCGGACCACCATCGGAGCTTTGAAGACGAAGGAGTTCAAGACAAGCAAGGTATAACCCCCTAACCGAGTAGCTAAAACTCATAGTTTGGTTGTTAGATAGATGTTTAACCAAGATCCGGGTTTTAGGTCCATGTTACCATATTTAAGAAAATCGTTTTCTACCAAATTCCGCATTCCCGAAAGTACCGGAAGAGGTAGCATGGACTTACAGTGGTATCAGAGCCTAGTTAAACTCTATCTAACATGTTAGCAAGTAACTAGAAGATCGATCAACGAAAAAGTCCCGAAACGAACCCCGGAATTTTAAACTTTCTGTCGATTTTAAAAGTGCTGGAAAACTTTTTTAATATACACCAAAAATCGACTCAGGCTTTTTTAAAGAAACTGCAAAAATTTGGGCCCATGACTCGATCAAAGCACCGCGGTTCCGCGGCGGGAGCACGCTCCCGCCGCGGAACCGCGGCCGAGTTGACTCGGTCATGGGTTTTATTTTTTGCAGTTTGCTAATTGGGGTATTTTGGGATTTTTAGTATATGTATTTTCAACCCAGATTTTCCAGAACGAAAATTTTATTTTGGGGTCCCGAAAATCCGTATTTTTGATCGAACTTCTAAAAGACTTGAGCTAACGGGTTTTTCTGTAATGTGATATTTGTATTGAACGTCTACTAATCGCTATATGTCGATTAGTGGGGGTTATACAAATCTGTGATCTGTAATGTGCTGGAATGTGTATATAAATATGTTGGATTGTCGCGGGTGAATAGCCAGGGGTTGTGAGACGAGAGTTTTCTTTTCTTGCAATTCATGTAAATTTGTAAATTGATGTAATAATTATTTGTATGGCCGCACAACCGGGAAGGGGTTGTAGCCGTCATTGTATAATTTCTTTTTACTGTTTTTGCTCCTAGGATAGACCCATGGAGGGGGTACACAAACTACCGGGTATGCCGAAGTGTCGAGTGGCCTACTCATGGAGATGAGGGAGGTTGCTACGCTTCGGGTACTTGGCGGGTAGTTTGCCGCACCCGTAGGGGTCTTGGGTGGGGTTTTGGCTATTCACCGCGACCGTGTTATCTGTTTTTGTTACAGGCTCGTACAAATTACAGATTGCTAGTATATCCAATGTATTTATCTGTGATCTGAAATGTTTATCATTGCAGTATATCTATATATGATATTATTTAGGCGTTGCTTATGTTTTACAGATGCGCTAGCCCAGCCCCCGCTCTGTCGTTAGTTAAGTAACCTAACGGGTAATGACGGGGCCCCGTGGCGAATGCGAATGGCATAAGCGTACGTCATATTTTGGTTGTTTTCTGCAATGGTAGGATTAAATGATGGGACGCATTAAAAGAACTAATGCAAGAATATCACGCATTAAAAGAACTAATGCAAGATAATAAACCAAGTTAAAGTCGTTGGAACACTTTCGAAAAACCACTCGGTTCTTTTCAAAAACAACTTTTAAATGCGGAGCTTGAGCCACTCCTTTTAAAAGCTATCTCGTTCCATCGACCAAATCAAGTTCACTACGTTCACGGTTTTGCCAAAACCATCCGTAGCCCTCTGTCGTTTCGCATGAATAGTCAATAGTATTCAAGCTGTGTATGTTGGCCAAAGTCAAGGCACAGTGATTGGTAGCTATTGGGTGTTCATGTGTAGCATAGATAGATGCGTTGGTTTGGGACAGTCGTACTGCCATTTTGGCCAAAGTCAAGGGTAGGTACGGATGGATCCAAATTAACCTGGATAATGACGGGTAGAACTTGACATGTGACTTATGATATTTTGGCCAAAGTCAAGGTCATAAGAGCATGGGGCAAAAATCCACATCGGGAGTTTCATAAGTACTGAAACTTGCTAGATTTGCATACCATTTGGAGTGTGATGATTCTGGTAGGATTCCTTCAGTTTCGTCACGCAATGATATTTGGATCCCGATCCTACTGTGAGTATATGGTACTCCTCGGGAAATTTCTCACTTAACGATCAATGCTATAAACCTAGTAGGTGCCTAGAAAGGTGTTAGCGGGGCTACGCCCCCAGGGAAAAGAGGTTCTTTAATTAAGGAACTTCGCGAAAGCGTTGGAAAACCTCCCTCGAAGTACCGACACCGGCCTGGCTGAACGGTTAAGCAAGTATTGTACGGTGGGATTGATCCTGACTAATTCTTCCTTTATGGTTTGAGGAGGGATTCGAGAAACAGTGGGAGCCATCCTGTTTAGACAAACTAAAAACCACTCTAAACTTGCAAGAGCATCATGCTGAGTGTTTCTTCTTCTCTCTCCTAATTGCAGCGACCAATCAACATGACTGGACTTAAGTTACTCCTAGATAAAAACAAACTGACAGGGCCAAACTACAAAGATTGGCTCAGGAATGTCAAGATAGCAATCACTTATGACAAGCTGGGGTATCTTCTTACCACCAAAGCTCCCCCTGTCCCTGGTCCAACTTCCAGCGTCGCGGATAAGGAAATCCGTAAGACTTGGGAGATTGATAGCGCGAAGGCCAAATGCCTCCTGCTTGCCTCGATGGACAACGAACATCAGAGGAGGCATGAGAATATGGACATGGAGTCCATATTGCTCCATACAAAAGAACTGTATGGAGAGCAATCACGTATCGCAAGATACGAAGCGTCGAAAAAGTTATTTTCGACAAGAATGGCCGTCGGATCATCAGTAGCCGAGCACGTGCTAAAGATGATCGGCTACATTGAGGAGCTCGCTGACCTAGGGATCACATTGGAGAGTGAGCTATATACGGATATAGTTCTCCAGTCCCTTCCTTCCACTTACGCCCAGTTTATACTGAATTTCAACCTACAAGAAAAAGAGGTTGAACTATCAGAGCTCCTCAACATGCTGAGGAGCGCAGAGGGCACCCTACAGAAAGGTAGGGAAACATCCACTTTGTTTGTAGGAGGATCATCTTCTTCTAGGTCCAAGGCGAAAGCCAAGGGAAAGAAGAAGAAGGCCCCCGCCAAACCAAGGGGCGGTGTTAGTAAAGTGGATACGAAGGGAAAAGGTAAAGCAACAAAGATAGCGGGGAAGCTTGTGGATAAGGAAGAATGCTTCTATTGTCATAAGAGAGGACACTGGAAGAATGATTGCAGGGCCTGGAAGGCCAGAACACAGGAATTGAAGCAGGTTGCAGCTTCAGCTTCAGGTGTGTATGTTATTGAAAACTGTCTTTCAATAAACTCTACTTCCTGGGTATTGGATACCGGATCAGGATCTCATATCTGTAATTCTTTGCAGGCGTTGAGAAACCGTAGGGTTTTGAAGGCAGGTGATATGACCCTCAGAGTTGCGAACGGAGCTAGCATGGATGCTAAAGCCGTGGGGGACTATCACCTGGGAATGTCAGATGGACATGTTTTGGTTTTGCGTAATTGCTTTTTTGTACCCAACGCAACTTGTAATATCATTTCTGTATCTTTAGTTTCTAAAGAAGGTTATGAATTTGCGTTTGTAAGCAATGTTGTAAACATTCACCTTAATCAAGTTTTGATTGGGTCAGGTACTTTGAGTAATGGTATATACGTGTTAAACCAACCACAGATTTTTAATGTCCAGAATACACACAAAAGAAAGTCTCCAGAAATAAATCAGACTTTCTTATGGCATTGTAGATTGGGTCACATCAATGAGAGAAGGTTGACGAAGTTACATACAGAAGGGTATTTGAATGCGTTCGAATATCAGTCGTATGCCACTTGTCAATCCTGTCTGAAAGGAAAGATGACAAAGACTCCGTTTACTGGACATGGAGTAAGAGCGAGCGAGCTCTTAGGACTCGTACACAGTGACGTGTGCGGTCCAATGTCTACACATGCCCGAAGCGGACATTCTTACTTCATTACTTTTACGGATGACTTCTCAAGGTACGGTTATGTCTTCTTAATGAAACATAAGTCCGAGGCCTTTGGAAAATTCCAGGAGTATAAGAATGAAGTGGAGAAACAGACCGGCAAAAGTATTAAGATTCTAAGATCGGATCGAGGTGGAGAATACTTAAGTGCCGAGTTCCTGGACTATTTAAAAGAGAATGGAATTCTCTCTCAGCTTACTCCTCCATACACCCCGCAACATAACGGTGTATCGGAGAGACGGAACCGCACCCTATTGGATATGGTGCGGTCCATGATGAGTAACGCTGAGTTGCCGCGATCATTCTGGGGATATGCGCTAGAATCAGCCGCATACCTTTTGAACCGTGTTCCCACTAAGACTGTGCCTACTACGCCATTTGAGATGTGGTGTGGGAAGAGACCCCATCTTAATCACATTAAGATATGGGGAAGTCCAGCTTTTGTCAAAAAGCAGCATGCGGACAAGCTCGAGGCACGCTCAGTACTGTGCAAGTTTGTGGGATATCCAAAGAATTCCAAGGGATATTTCTTCTACTGTGAAGAGGAACAAAAAGTTCTTGTTTCTCGTCATGCCCACTTTCTAGAACACCAGTTCATAGAAAAAGAAATAAGTGGGAGCGCAGTAGAACTGGAAGAAATTCCAGAACCACGGACTATTACTGAAAGTTTAGTGGAACCAGAGGGTTCGGAAGAACAGGACATTCCTACGCCGCTCCGCAGGAGTACTAGGCAGACTCATCCGCCCGAGAGATACTACGGTTTTCTCGTAGACGGGGATAGAGAGGATTGCATCATAGATTATGATGAGCCTACTAGCTTCCAGCAGGCCGTTCAGAGCGTTGACTCAGTGAAATGGCTGGATGCAATGCGGACCGAAATGGAGTCCATGTACACCAACAAGGTATGGACGTTGGACATTGCTCCAGACGGGGTAAAACCCGTAGGATGCAAGTGGATCTTCAAAAGGAAGATTGGTGTAGATGGACAGGTTGAGACCTATAAAGCTAGGCTGGTAGCAAAGGGTTTTCGTCAAAGACCTGGCTTGGACTACGACGAAACCTTTTCTCCAGTAGCCATGCTGAAATCCATTCGGATCCTTCTTGCCATTGCTGCCTTCCACGATTATGAAATCTGGCAAATGGACGTAAAGACAGCTTTTCTAAATGGAAATTTAGAGGAGTGTGTCTATATGGACCAGCCAGAGGGTTTCATTCAGAGTGGGAGCAGCGGAAAGGTGTGCAAGTTGCTTAAGTCCATCTATGGACTAAAGCAGGCATCGCGGAGTTGGAACATCTGCTTTGATGAGACGATCAAAGAATTTGGCTTTATCAAAAATCCAGATGAACCATGCATCTATAGTAGATTTGTAGCGAGAACTGCAGTATTCCTCGTTTTATACGTGGATGACATTCTCTTAATAGGAAATGACATTCCTATGCTACAATCTGTCAAGGGGTTCTTGTCACACAGGTTCTCCATGAAAGACCTGGGTGATGCCTCGTACATTCTGGGTATCCGGATCTACCGTGACAGATCCAAGAGGATATTAGGACTTTCGCAGTCCAGGTACATCGACACCATACTGAAGAGGTTCAGTATGGAAGATTCCAAGCGCGGTAACCTACCGGCTTGTCACGGGATCACCCTCTCCAAAGAGATGTCTCCCAAGACTGATTTAGAGAGGGATCGCATGTCTATTATACCCTACGCTTCTGCGGTAGGCTCTATAATGTATGCGATGTTGTGTACCAGACCGGATGTAGCTTATGCACTGAGTGTGGTAAGCCGGTATCAGTCAAACCCTGGGGAGAAACACTGGATAGCGGTAAAGAACATTCTCAAGTACCTGAGAAGGACTAAGGAGATGTTCTTGGTGTATGGCGGAAAAGACCTCCAGATCGAGGCCTTTGCTGACTCCAGCTTCCAGAGTGACAAGGATGATTCCAAGTCCATGTCGGGTTTTGTCTTTACCCTCAATGGAGGGGCGGTGTGTTGGAAGAGTTCCAAACAAGAAACCGTTGCAGACTCGACGATGGAAGCGGAATACATCGCTGCATCTGATGCCGCAAAAGAAGCTGTCTGGATGAGGAAGTTCTTGAAAGAACTTCAGGTGGTTCCGTCCATTGTTGATCCAATACCTCTGTATTGCGACAACAATGGGGCTATAGCTTTAGCGAAGGAACCCAGGTCCCATCAGAGATCCAGGCACATCTTGAGGCGGTATCACCTGATCAGGGAGATCGTAGATCGCCAGGAGATCGAGGTTCGGAGAGTCGCTTCAGAAGATAACACTGCTGATCCATTCACCAAGGCCCTGCCCCAGACTCAGTTCGAGCGGCTGATCGAGATGATAGGTCTTCGATACGCCAGTACATGGCCTTAGTGCAAGTGGGAGATTGTTAGTGTATATGCCCTAGAGGCCATTACTGTATCATACTAGTTTGTATATTACTTAATGGATGCTTGGGATATTCACCTTGTATATACAATCTTGCTCAAAATAGTAGTATGCTACTTGGTTTGTTTCTACTTCAATGTGTACTTGTGTTTATTTCAGTATATCACTTATACGCATTAGTGGAGCCCTTAGGATCTTTGCTTGATTACCAGCGTTGTGATGGCAGTCACACTAGTGGGGGCTGGGTAATCTATAAGCACATCCTTATTCAGGTCCCTGGTCGCAGGACTATCGAGACAGGGCATCGATACTCCGGTGTAGACCAGCGCATGCGCTTCTCATCCCAGTGTGTGAGACGGTCTGTCCCACAGCCGTCAGTACGTCGTACTTGAGATAGTATGCGGGTGCTCGTTAGGTTACGGGTACACTGGACAGGACTCGTCGGGAACTGACTAGTTGGTATTATACCTATCGTCAGTTATCAGTTCCCAGGTGACATGAGTACAGCTTAGTCCGCTGACTTGACACTGTCACTCCGCCTCGAGTGTGTTCCCACTGTACTTTGATCACTACCCTACCACGGCTCAAAGGAGTCGTGCAAACAGGTGGTGGTTGGGTGCAGTCCCGAAGCACTTGGAGGCAGTGACGGTTAGACAGGATTCGTCTCTCCCGGTATTGGGGGTTGACATCGCGCTGTGTCTAGGAGAGCCATTACATGAGTAGTCCCTGGCCAGGGCAAACGAGATATACTGGTAGGTTTCCAGTGTTATCTCAGGGTGTATTGGGCTTCACTCCGGCACGACTTGTACCGCTATTGGGGGACTGACGTTTACCGCCCCCTAGGCCCGCCATGCGATGTATCAGACGAACAGACCGGACTGTACGGAGAATGTCACACTCAGGCTCAGTAGGAGTTCAGATGGGTTTCGCCTCGTCCGTCTTCTTGTCGGCATTACCTGGGGACCGTTACGCACAGCTAGTGCCGCTTGCGGTCTGTGGTTAAACCCACTGCCAGCGTAGTGTCGAGTCTTTAGAGTCCCACACAGAAAGCTTTTCGCCTTTAGGCAAAAGAGTAGAGGTCGCATGGTATTGCGACAGGTCGCATGGTTTTGCGACAGGGTTCGGTCACATCCGTGCACTTGTGCACGTACAGTGTCCGGACAGTTTACACTAGCGGGCTTTGATTTAAGCCAGATCCTAGTGTACCTTATGGGATGGGATTTATCCAGTTTGCATTCGTATTCCTCGGAACGCGGATGCGGGTGTGTATGCACAGTTGACAGGGAGGCAGAGGCAGCGGATTCTCATTAGGGTTGTTGACAGTTGACCGTTGACTATTTGACTTTATGCTCAACCCTAATGAGAATATGATATGTGATTAACTATTATATTAATTAAGTATTATGGTGATATGGTTGTTGACTTGTTGACTTTGTTGACTTGTTGACTTTTGTTGACTTGTTGACCGGTTGACTAGGCTTGACTAGTTGACCATCATGATAACCATAGCCATCATTTCATGGCAAAGACTTTTGTTTACTTGCTCATTTGTGTAAAATGAGTGCATGAAATGATATGGTTGTGGTTGCTTCTAACCATCACATAAGACTTTTGTTAATATGATGAGTTATCATTGCTTTGGATTATGAGAGGGTGAGAGACAAAATACTTGCTCATTCTTTCTTGCTCATGCTCTCTCTTGTTCTTGAGCTCTCCTCTTGCTCTCACCCTCAACCTCTTGCTCCCTCTCTTGATCTATGGTTCTCTTGTCTCATGAGTTGAGAATCAAGAACCATAGATAAAATCCCATTCTATTTCTTCTCTACTCATTCTAGTTCACTAGGTTTAGCAAACCAAGTGAACTAGTTTCTTCAAAGAACGAAGGAGGAGCTAAAGGTTGGAGCTTTCAGGTGGATCTATCTTCGGCGTACGGAGACGACGAGAAGAAGCCATCGGACCACCATCGGAGCTTTGAAGACGAAGGAGTTCAAGACAAGCAAGGTATAACCCCCTAACCGAGTAGCTAAAACTCATAGTTAGGTTGTTAGATAGATGTTTAACCAAGATCCGGGTTTTAGGTCCATGTTACCATCTTTAAGAAAATCGTTTTCTACCAAATTCCGCATTCCCGAAAGTACCGGGAGAGGTAGCATGGACTTACAGGATTCAGAGGAGTGTGAGCGGGCTAGCTCGTCGATCTTCTGATCGCTCAATAACCGGGTGGCCGTTACGTTTAGCAGACCGCTTGCGGCTTGTGGGTGCTTGATATGATCATCATCTGCTACCGGCGTATTGACGAGTCTTTAGAGTCCTACACAGAGGTTTCCTAGCTCAAGCGAAACGAAATAGGAGTGCATATGAGATATGTGCGGGACCGAGAATAATGCGTGTATGTGATACCGTATTCGATTCTCGCGATTAATGTTTCGATTGGTTGTATATGATATAACCTAGTTATCGAATCGAAGATCGATTCGATAAGTCGATACATTGAATACTAGTCGGTCATGTGCGACATGACCGGATCATTGAATCAAGTGTTGATTTAATGATTTAATGTATAATTATATATTTGATATATTACTTTGCATTAACTAGTATTGGTTCACTTTAAACGGATTTTTCTCACTTGACGCACATTGTATATGTGATATGCTTTTGTGCACATGATTGTATCATGTTTGATGATGCATGTTGACTTGACTTTGTGTAAAAGAATTGAACCATGGTTATGAGAGTGGTTAGGGTTTATGATTTATTCACTTATTATTTAATCCATTCATTATTTATTAATTGGTTTTTCTGAAAATAAAATGGTTTCATTTATCATGAAGAATGGTGAAGCTTCATGAAGCATTTTCTAATGATGCTATTTTGTCTTCATACTTAAACCTAACCGCTCCCACTAACCATGGTCAATTCTCTACACTTGACCATGGTTAGGATATGATAAAGATCATTTTCTTTTCTATTTTGATTAAGACTTTTATCATATTCTATCATCTTCTTCATCTCTTTCTTCAAAAGAAAAGCTTGCTACTTTAATGGCAACTAGAGATCTAGTGAGAGAAATCCAAATCTAAAGTTAACCCACCTCCTATTTCTTCATCCTCTACCTCTTGCCAAGTGGTTTTGGGTGTTTTCTTCACAAGTTTCACTACTTGGTGAAGTTGAAGCTTGAACTAGTGCAACCTCGACGTAGATCGTCTTTGACACGAAGCCGACGACCTATTCCGCTCGCTTTCCCGATGAAACCGATGCACGAGTCTAAGATTGGAGAAGGACAGCGAAAGGAGCACTACGTGGAGCTAAGGAAGTGGATATCCGGATCTACAAAGGTTGTAGCTTCTCACTTCTAGTTAAGTTGTTAACTAGTTTATCATTTCGCCTAAACATCTAGTCTAAGATCCGTAGTCTAGGGTTTCTCGGCACCATTTTTTTTAAATTGGCATGTTCGATGCCATGTGAGACCTCACTAGAGTGCCTAGGAACCCTACAGTGGTATCAGAGCCTAGCTAGAGCCTTAGGCGAAGTCTAGACGACGTTTGAAACCCGATTGTCCCGAAACCCTAATTTCCAAGGTGCTCTCTGGAAATTTTCCGAAATTTTGGATTTTTGTCAATTAAAAATATGCAGAAAATCATGCAGGGTGTTATATGAAATACTGTGAAATACGAGGGCCTGATTCGACTTTTCCACCGTGGAACCGCGGCACGAGCTATGCATGCGCGGCGGTTCCGCGGCCTTACTGTTCCCTTGTTTAATTTTTAATTCACAGTAATTCATATATTTGTATATTATATTTTCTGGGTATTTTTATTGTGACTCAGCAGAAGAGTATTTTGGGGTTGCTTTGGGGATTCGTTTATTCAATCGGGTTATCAAATTTTTGTCTAAGTGGATTTCCAGATAACTGTAGAATATGTTAAAATGTTTGACCGGATACAAATACCCAACTTTTCCCCTGCCGAAAAAATTCCAAGTGTTGGATTTTTCTGTGGTTAAAAGACGTTCGAAGTAGTGCAAGTAACGCGATGGTCCCTCTAGAAGACAACAAACCTTAACTCGATTATATGACCGTCTTGAACTGCCCTTTGAACCTTCGGGTTTGGGGCAGTACGGCGTGCCACATGTGAGGCGTTGGCTTGACCCTTCTACGGCTGGACCGTTGGTACTGAGGCATGAAGTGAATGTTTTTGAACCTATTTCATGTGTTGATCGGTGTCGGGAAAACTTGGGTGTTCGAATGTTCGATCGGAAAGTTTAATATATTCTATTTATCCGGAATTGGATACAATAATTGGAATTCACAAACAGTTATGAGATAACTGGATGAATGTTATAAATCTAGCAGTTTAGTCCCATACGATATTGAAAAGAGTTTTCGATAATGAGACTAAAATGCGGGGTTTGTAACTGTTAGGCATGTGATGTCTAAAGAAGTTGCGGATTCCAATTGTTGTAGTTTTACACTTTCTTTTCTGTGACCGTAAGTGTAGTATGTTCATATCGCCGGTTTCGTTGCTATACGTCAACGACAATTGGGGTATGCATACTTACTTACGTTGATGACATGTGATGTTATGTGTTGCTGGATATGTTATATTGGATCGTCGTGTTCGAATAGCCGGGGGGTTTTATGTGAGATGAGTGTTTTTCATTTTCATTCATGTAAAAACTTGTATGTAATATTCTTTTATTTGGGGCACTTCCAGGTAGCGGAAGTTGTCACCCTTTGTATATTATTTACTTTTCCGCATTAGGATAGACCCAAGGACGGGAGCACAAGTAACCGGGTTCTGGGGTCCAGTGGGAGACCAACTCGAGGAGTCGAGTCCGGGTCTCCTAACCCTAGAATTGGCAGGGTTGCTTGCCGCTCTCGTAGGGGTCTAGGGGTGTGGGATTGGCTATTCATCACGACCGTGGAATCCGTGTTTTATACTGGCTCGTATTGAAAACACGGACGTCCTAGTATATCCAATATTTCATATGTTTATTCTGCTGCGATATCTGTGATGTGATTCTGTGATGGATATAGTATATAGTATATATGATATATTATATAGACATTACTTATGTTTTACACCCGCGCTAGCCCTGCCCTGCTCTGTCGTTAGTTACCTAACCTAACGGTACACGAGGGGACATCGAGGCGAATGCGGATGGCATAAGTGTACGTCATATCTATCTGTGATGTTTATGTATTTAAATGATGGGACTTCATTAATGTGATTAATGAAAGAAAGAAACCTAAGATGTTGTGGAATCGAATTTTAAAATAAAACAGGTAGCTACAGTTCTTGCTTTGCATAGCGGTATATATGATATACCCTGCACCTTATTCGATGAGGAAAGGACCGAGATCCCTTCACCGGGAGTGACTCCTTTAGCAATAACTAGCAGATGCTACACACTCGGTTTGTTTTTGATTGCTTTTATAGTTTCTGCTTTGCACAGTGATATATATGATATATCCCGCACCTCATTCGACGAGGAAAGGGCCGACGATCCCTTCACCGGGAGTGACCCCTTTAGCAAAACTGGAAAAGCCTCAAAATCACTCCATTTCAAAACTCCATTTGATTCTACAACGATATCAAGTTCATTACGCAATAGGTTTTCAGAAAAACCTGTCGTAGCCCTCCGTCATTTCAGATAAGAACTGTTTAGTATTCGTGCTGCGTTTGTTGGCCTTTGTCAAGGCGTAGTGTGCGGTAGCTAAATAGTGATTATCTGCTTATGCATATGATGCAGATTGTTTCAGGGTAGTCGTACGACCTTGTTGGCCTTTGTCAAGGGTCGTGCGGGTGGGTTTGATTCAATCAAGAAATGACGGGTTGAACTTGACTAGCATCCTGTGATTTGTTGGCCTTTGTCAAGGTCATAGGACACTAGGGGCAAAATATTATCGGGAATTTCAAGTGTTGAAATTTGCAATGAGATTGCATACCTTCTATGAGATAGTTGGATCCCGATACCCACTACGAGTAAGAGTTACTCCTGGGAGAGTTTTACACATTACAATTAGCCGATCAAGTAGGTGTCTAGAAAGGTGTTAACGAGGTTACGCCTCTGGGAAAATGAGGTTTACAGTAATTAGGTTCGTGCGAAAGCACGGGGGACCTCCCTCAAATTACCGACACTGGCCTGGCTGAAAGATTGGCGAACTTGTAGTGTGTAATTAATCCCGGCTAGTCTTTCCTTTTAGGGTTTGAAGGAAGATTTGATAAAAAGCAGTGGGAGCCATCCTGATTAGATAAGATAATAACCAATCTGATCTTGCATGAGCATACGCTAAAGTGTTTTCTTCTCTCTCTCTCCAGGTAGCGACCATTTCATGCCTTAATAAAGATAATAATATGGATGTATTGACCGAACCCGCATGTTATACTGTGCTGGGGAACGTTGGTTCCATTCTTTCCTATAAGAGTTATAGGACTGAACAGGATATAGGGGAATACCAGGATTCTCATGCCACCCGAATGAAGAAAGTACATGATGATGCATTTTCTTCGGGTGTGTTCGTTACAGAGAACTGTTTCTCCATTTGCCCTACGTCCTGGGTATTAGATACCGGGTCAGGATCCCATATATGTAATCAGTTACATGGGCTAAGAAAAGGTAGAGAACTTGGAGAAGGTGATAAAGACATTAGAGTTGGAAATGGTGCAATTGTTGCAGCTAAGACTGTCGGGGAATATCACCTTACATTACCAACTGGTAATACATTGGTTCTGAACGAATGCTATTACATGCCGAACCTGATATGCAACATTATATCGGTTTCTTTACTGAGTAAAGAAGGATATAATTTTGTATTACAGGATAATGTTATGAACATTTTCCGTGACCAAAAGTTGGTTGGATCAGGCACGTTATGCAATGGCATTTATGTTCTAAATCAATCAACGGTTTTGAGCATAACAAACACACACAAGAGGAAGAGTTCAGAACTGAACGAATCCTTCTTGTGGCATTGTAGACTGGGTCACATCAATGCGACACGACTAGCTAAGTTGCATAAAGATGGATATTTAAATCCGTTTGAATTTTCATCTTATGACACTTGCCAGTCATGTCTCAAAGGCAAGATGACCAAAACTCCGTTTACGGGACACGGAGAAAGAGTTACCGAACTCTTGGGACTGATACATAGTGATGTATGCGGTCCCATGTCTACACATGCCAGGGATGGTTCTTCATACTTCATTACATTCACTGACGATCTCTCTAGGTTCGGTTATGTGTTCCTGATGAAACACAAATCAGAAGCTTTTAAGAAATTTAGGGAATATAAGCAAGAAGTTGAGAACCAAACCGGAAAAAGTATTAAAATCCTACGATCTGATCGAGGAGGGGAATACTTGAGCAATGAATTCCTGGACTTCCTAAAAGAGAATGGGATTCTCTCTCAGCTGACTCCTCCATATACACCACAGCACAACGGTGTATCAGAACGGAGGAACCGCACCCTATTAGATATGGTGCGCTCTATGATGAGCACAGCTGAGTTACCTATTTCCTTCTGGGGATATGCGCTGGAAACAACAACATACCTATTGAATCAAGTTCCATCTAAATCTGTACCTACCACACCATATGAGATATGGAGTGGGAAGAGACCATGTCTTAAACGAGTTAAGATATGGGGTTGCCCGGCCTATGTCAAAAGGCAAAATCCGGACAAACTCGAGGCACGGTCAGTTCTATGCAAGTTTGTGGGATATCCCAAACATTCACATGGATATCTTTTCTACCATACAGAGGAACAAAAAGTGTTTGTTTCTCGACATGCCACCTTTTTGGAAAAGGAATTTCTTGCAAAAGAAATTAGTGGCGAGCAGGTAGAACTGGAAGAAATTCCGGCTACACAAACTCAAACTGAAGATTTAGTGGAACAAGAGGATTCAGTAGCTCCCAATGAACCCCAGCCTCTCCGCCGATCTAGTAGGGTTCCTCGCCAACCTGAGAGATACTACGGTTTTCTCATGGATGGTGGGAGCGAGGATTGCATCATGGAGGATGATGACCCAACTAGCTTCGAGCAGGCCATCACGAGTAGGGACTCGGTGAAATGGCTGGATGCTATGCGGTCCGAGATGGAATCCATGTACACCAACAAAGTATGGACTTTGGACGTTGCTCCTGAAGGGGTAAAACCCATTGGGAGCAAGTGGATCTTCAAGAAGAAACTTGGTGTAGATGGTAAAGTGGAGACTTTCAAAGCTAGACTTGTAGCAAAGGGTTTTCGTCAAAGACCAGGTGTGGACTATGACGAGACCTTTTCTCCAGTGGCTATGCTTAAATCCATCCGGATCATGCTTGCCACCGCTGCTTATCATGATTACGAGATCTGGCAAATGGATGTTAAGACCGCCTTTCTAAATGGTGATTTAGAAGAGTGCGTGTACATGACTCAGCCAGAGGGCTTCGTAGACAGTGGGAGCAGCTGGAAGGTGTGCAAGCTGCTTAAATCCATTTATGGATTAAAGCAAGCATCGCGGAGTTGGAACATCTGCTTTGATGTCGTTATCAAAGAGTTTGATTTCGTAAAAAATCCAGATGAACCTTGTATCTACAAGAAGGTGGCAGAGAGTAAGGTTGTCTTCCTCGTATTGTACGTGGACGACATACTCTTGATAGGAAATGATATTCCTATGCTGCAAGCGGTCAAGCTCTTCTTATCACAAAGATTCTCAATGAAAGATCTTGGTGATGCCTCCTGCATATTGGGAATTAGGATCTATAGAGATAGATCCAAACGGATTTTGGGATTGTCCCAATCCAGGTACATTGACACCATACTAAAGAGGTTTAGTATGGAAGAGTCCAAGCGTGGGAACTTACCCACGATCTCTGGAGTCACTCTCTCCAAAGAGATGTCTCCCAAGACTGATTTGGAGAGAGCTCGCATGCAAGGGATGCCCTATGCTTCGGCAGTAGGCTCTATCATGTATGCGATGCTATGTACCAGACCCGATGTAGCATACTCACTAAGTATAGTGAGCAGGTATCAAGCTGATCCTGGAGAGAGTCACTGGACAGCTGTGAAGAGCATTCTTAAGTACTTGCGAAGGACTAGAGATATGTTCTTGGTGTATGGTAACGGAGAACTCCAAGTGGAGTCCTTTACCGATTCCAGCTTCCAGAGTGATAAGGACGACTCTAAGTCGCAGTCGGGTTTTGTCTTTACCCTTTACGGAGGGGCGGTTAGCTGGAAGAGTTCCAAGAAGGAAACCGTGGCAGACTCGACAATGGAGGCTGAATACATCGCTGCCAACGATGCTGCTAAAGAAGCTGTCTGGATCAAGAAGTTCATTACTGAACTTGGTGTAGTTCCATCCATTAAGCATCCAATACCTTTGTATTGCGATAACAATGGAGCAGTGGCTTTGGCCAAGGAACCCAGGTCCCATCAGCGATCCAGGCATATTCTGAGGTGGTATCACCTGATCCGCGAGATAGTTGATCGCCGGGAGATCGAGGTCAGGAGGGTTGACACGAAGGACAACACTGCGGATCCACTCACGAAGGCCATTCCCCAGATACAGTTTGAGAGACTCTTCGGGATGCTCGGTATGCGATACTACAGCAGCTGGCCCTAGTGCAAGTGGGAGATTGTTAGTTGTATGTATGCCCTAGAGGCCAGTATTGTACAGATGATGTATATTATATTGGATGCTTGGACATATATAGAGATGACTTTCTTGCTCGACATGATAGTATGCTATCTGGTTGCTCTTTATCTTAACATGTACACTAGTCTCTTTATACTGTCTTATAGTTACATGTTGGTAAAGCCCTTAGGATTTGTACTTGACTACCTGGACTATGATGCAGATCATACTAGTGGGGACATGGTAGTCCATAAGTACATCCTTCAAGGTCCCTAGTCGTGGGTGTATCGAGACGGGGCATCGATATACCAGAGTAGACTAGCGTATACGCTTCTCGACCCATGTGATGGGCGATGGATGATCCCATATCCATTGGTGTTTGACATCAGAGATGGTATACGGGTGCTCAGTGGAGACTGAGTACACTGGACGGACTCACCGAGAACTCCCAGATGGTATTATACCTCACGTCAGATGGCAGTTCTCAGGCGACACTTGTACAGGTTAGTCTGTAGACCCGAGATCGTCATAGAGTCTTGTGTGATTCCCACTGTGCTTTGATCTCCACCTTACCACGTCCATGAGGGCGTGCAAATCGGTGGTCTTTGGGCACAGTCCCGAGTCACATGGAGGCAATGAGCGATAGGAGGGGTTTCGTCTAACCCGGTATTGGGGGTTGATGTTGCGCAGTGCTCGATTGGCCGTAGCAGGGAAGTCCCTGGCCAGGGCTGATCAGAGATTTGCTGGTAAGTGTTACCAGTAGTTTCTCGACCCGTTATGAGCCTCACATCGGCACGACTTATCGGGTTATTGGGGTCTGACGTTTACCACCCCTAGACTTGATATTCGACATATCAGACGAAGAGACCGGACTGTACGATAAGTGTTACTGGTTGGATTCACAGGAGTGTGAGCGGGCTAGCTTGTCGATCTTCTGATCGCTCAATACCCGGGTGGCCGTTACGTTTAGCAGACCGCTTGCGGCTTGTGGGTGCTTGATATGATCATCATCTGCTACCGGCGTATTGACGAGTCTTTAGAGTCCTACACAGAGGTTTCCTAGCTCAAGCGAAACGAAATAGGAGTGCATATGAGATATGTGCGGGACCGAGAATAATGCGTGTATGTGATACCGTATTCGATTCTCGCGATTAATGTTTCGATTGGTTGTATATGATATAACCTAGTTATCGAATCGAAGATCGATTCGATAAGTCGATACATTGAATACTAGTCGGGCATGTGCGACATGACCGGATCATTGAATCAAGTGTTGATTTAATGATTTAATGTATAATTATATATTTGATATATTACTTTGCATTAACTAGTATTGGTTCATTTTAAACAGATTTTTCTCACTTGACGCACATTGTATATGTGATATGCTTTTGTGCACATGATTGTATCATGTTTGATGATGCATGTTGACTTGACTTTGTGTAAAAGAATTGAACCATGGTTATGAGAGTGGTTAGGGTTTATGATTTATTCACTTATTATTTAATCCATTCATTATTTATTAATTGGTTTTTATGAAAATAAAATGGTTTCATTTATCATGAAGAATGGTGAAGCTTCATGAAGCATTTTCTAATGATGCTATTTTGTCTTCATACTTAAACCTAACCGCTCCCACTAACCATGGTCAATTCTCTACACTTGACCATGGTTAGGATATGATAAAGATCATTTTCTTTTCTATTTTGATTAAGACTTTTATCATATTCTATCATCTTCTTCATCTTCTTCTTTAAAAGAAAAGCTTGCTACTTTAATGGCAATTAGAGATCTAGTGAGAGAAATCCAAATCTAAAGTTAACCCACCTCCTATTTCTTCATCCTCTACCTCTTGCCAAGTGGTTTTGGGTGTTTTCTTCACAAGTTTCACTACTTGGTGAAGTTGAAGCTTGAACTAGTGCAACCTCGACGTAGATCGTCTTTGACACGAAGCCGACGACCTATTCCGCTCGCTTTCCCGATGAAACCGATGAACGAGTCTAAGATTGGAGAAGGACAGCGAAAGGAGCACTACGTGGAGCTAAGGAAGTGGATATCCGGATCTACAAAGGTTGTAGCTTCTCACTTCTAGTTAAGTTGTTAACTAGTTTATCATTTCGCCTAAACATCTAGTCTAAGATCCGTAGTCTAGGGTTTCTCGGCACCATTTTTTTTAAATTGGCATGTTCGATGCCATGTGAGACCTCACTAGAGTGCCTAGGAACCCTACAGTTACTGGGGTCTGGCATTTACCACCCCTAGACTTCATATGCGACGTATTATACGAAAAGACCGGACTGTACGGTAAGTGTTGCATGCAGGCTCGTAAGGGTTGTGATGAGTTCACTCGTCGGCCACCTTTTCGTCAAGTACCTGGGTAGCCGTTACGCACTGCTAGTGCCGCTGACATACTTGTGGTTATACCCACTGCCAGCGTACTGTCGAGTCTTCAGAGTCCCACACAGAGGGTTCCCTTGTTCAGGCGAAATATGTAGAGGCTGTAAGTTGTTACGGATACCGGTATTATATTATTCGATTAATGGTATTCGTATTTTTCGGAATTCGGATACGGGTATACGGTATACGGAGGAGGGGTATTTTTGTAATTGTTACAAGAATACCTTCTAGAAGGTGCCACCTCATAATGACATAATAATGGCATCATTTATTTTATGAAAATAAATAAATGAGGTGGAAATTAAAAGGTACAAGCATAATGGGGTTGTTGTTATGGAGTTACAATTGAAGCATGATGCTTATTTTATAATGCATGCTTCAATTAGTGCTATATCTTTTTTCATAATGCTTGAACTCTTTAATTATGAAAAACACTTACTCTCTCCTCCTCCTTCTTCTTATAAATAGCTTCACACGAGATGTGAATGTTAAGTGAAATGAAGTGAATCATTTTAAGAGGAAAAAAATGAAAGAATGAATATGAAGATTATCATTCTTCTTCCAGGCTTTAACCTTCACATGAGATGTGAATCCAAAGCTTAGGATTTCAAGTTAATCCAATACACTTATCTCTACATTATCCTAGTGACCTCTTCTAGCAAACTTGGTCTCAAGGTTAAACTCTTGTGAAGTGTTTCTAGCTTGCACGATAACTCTCGGGTGGATCATCTAGGTCTTGGGTGGCCGTAGATCGAAGTCATCAGCAACATCTAAAGGAGCTAAGGAGTTCACCAAAAGAGAAGAAAGGAGCAAAGGAGTTGCATCCAAGAGAAGACCCGAAGGACCGTATCATCAAGGTATAATCCCTAACATAGTAGATAAGATTTCTAGTTAGGTTTTTCTAGTTGTGGTTTAGGCAAGATCTTCGGTTAAGTGCGTGTTGTATGCCAAGATAATTTTCGTTCACCGCTTCCGCCGCGCCACAAGAGTTGTGGGAGCATGCAACACACACCAACAACATTCTACCCTATACATCAAATGTCATGTTACTCTAAAATTCATACTTATTCTAGTGCAACTATATATCTACAAGTCGTGATTCACATTCACTTTTCATATCATAAAAGCTTTCATGTTATATCTCAATACATATATTCCATCATTCATCTCTAACTATCTTTTAACCATAACCCTAGTTTCCTAATCTAGGTTTCCTTACCCATATTCTATATATAAATCGATTTCCATCATGTTTGCGGGGGCGCTATACGCCATCCACCCGACTTCCCCCATAGATATAGATCTACTCACCTGATCTTCGCTTGCCAGTGTCAATGTTGCCACGCGCTTGCTTCTCGTCTCAAAGCCTACGTGGGGTACCTACATATATACACATATAGCATTGTAAACGGAAATCACACACGAAAACTAAAATGTCGCACGAATCACACATTGGTTAAAACCTATTGTTTACGCATGCATGAATAATCAAACAACTCCCAATACCGACGTACAAGGGTCAAGTTACCGAGATAAAACAAAATTACCAAAACCCATTTCATTAAAAGCCGCAAAACGAAATCAGAAACTACGTAAAACACTTCCAGATTTTCCTCAGGTGGCAATTGGGGAATTTTGCATACAGGAGGGGTCTAATTAACTGATGTACGAGCTACAGAAGAAACAAGGGGCCAAACCATCCTAACTTGGCCGCAATTTGCAGCCAGGATGAATTAAATTGCGGCCAAGTGGTGGACATTGGAGCTCGTGTCTCTGTGGTTGTCACGACCCGAAATATTAGCTCGTGACCAGCACTTGAATCACGCAATGTCTAAAGGCGTAACGGAATTCAAGAAACCTGAAACCCAGAAATCAAAACCTTTTAAGAAAAATAAAGGAGGTGAGATTTTGAAATAAAGGTATAATGAAATCAAGTTTTCTTAATACATAGAAAAGGAACATGAATGATGCAAGTGAAATTTAATAGTTTGAAAACATATTTCGACTTTTAGAAATTTTGGCAGCACCTCCTTTGTATATTTTGATCCAAAACCACAAATACATAATAATGATAAAGGCAACCCCAAGCCGGAGCTAGCTCTTCGCCAAATGGTGGATGACAACCACGCAATACAGTAAAAATAAGCATAGATGCCCAACGGCGAAGTTCACCACAAAAAGGTAAATAAATAAGCAAGACATCAAAACCACAAGTAGCGGAAAACCCCTCGCTCTAAATCTCGCAACCACAATCTCACTAAGTCTCATTACTTACACAATTTACTAATTTTGATTGATGGAGTTTACTGGATACAATGTGGAATATAAATACAAGAGTGGATACGATACAAATGCCCACCTACCAATGCAAAACACCCGAATGAAGCTGTGTGCCAGCGATGCCGCTACTGATCCGTGCGGTCAACCTGCAAGAACTATAGCACAACGGGGGTGAGTTGCTAACTCATGAGTAAAAAAAATCAACAGATACAAATCGAATAAACAACGACTCCTAGGTCAACTATATCATAAAGGTAATACTATGATATCTAGGGTGACCGGGTCTGTATATGTGCCAACACTAATACCAATGTCAATCATCATGTGGATATCATCCAACAATATAATTAATGTATATATATGTATCTTATCCAACCATAATCAAGGTATGTATGCATGTGGATCTCGTCCAACCATATAATCAAGGTATGTATGCATGTGGATCTCGTCCAACCATATAATCAAGGTATGTATGCACGTAAATATCATAAAAGAGTGCATGAAAGTATAAGGATATAAATCAACGGTGTCCCTCGCGACACATCAAAATCATGGAACCTGAGTGTCCAATATCGACACCCGAAAATATCATGAAACCCGTGTCCAGCATCGACACGTAAATCCTCATATATCAGGCTCCGTCAGTCCGGATCGGCCCACGGGCTCCGTCAGTCCGGATCGGCCCGTATCATCTCTCGACTCCGATCGGTATCCTCCGGATATCCGCCGAGCCCAAATACTATCACCGGTAGGTAGTGGTCCCTCTACCAGGCTCATCATCTACTGCACGACAAATCTGTTCTCTCCCTGGGGTACCATACCGGGTCCACCATGTACCCGCAATCGGCCTCATCCAGCTCCTCGAATCGGGTTTCACATGTCACACGTCTCAGAACCGAGAAATCGCATGGTGGAAGCACTGAAATATCATAGCAAGAGAAACCGGGTTTTTAAAACAATACATACTTTCTTTTCAAATGACCACGGTTCTCAAATCCAGAAATCTCATGAAAACAGCATATCTCAGTGCGTAAAATCATAAAGCATGATGTATGCGACATATGATGGAAATGTAAGCATATCCGTATATCATGCAACATGGAACGGTGATGTATCATATTAAGGGAAAACCGCTCCTTTAAATGATTCCAGTTTTGAAAATATGTCTTGCGGTTCCCAATATCTCCATGGTCAAATGCAACATCATATAAAAGTGCACAGGTAACTATAGTAAGTAAATCATGCAAAGAGTCATATCATGATCAGCATTCCTACTGTGTAGTGACATGGCAATTATCGATGATGAAGTGTGTGAGCCGGCAAATCTGTGTACGTGTAACATACGCAGCATCGTTAATGGTGTAAGTGTACTAAAGTAGGTACAGGCAATGCAATGATAATATCATGAATGCAGCATAAGATAAATCATCAGCTAAAAGCTATAAGGTATACGTAACTATCGTATGTCTGAGTCGGTGAATCTATCAATCTGCATCTAGCCTCACAGCATCACGTACGATATAATCTCATACGGAATCCTCTAGTCAAGGGTATGGATCAATCATCAAGTCAAACTCATCACGTACGGAAAATCATCGTATGTCGGCATAAAACCAATAGGGATCCTATCAACCTTTACGACAATGAGGGTACGGACCTAACATCTCATACGGCTTATCATTCCAGATTCACCACCAAATAAATATTTATATACCTATGTCCCTGGTCACATCCATAACAATCTCATAACAGGGGACCGGCAAGGTATCAATCATCTAAATCGACTCGCATCCGTATACCAACATATCATCAGGTCATCATATTCGTCTTATATTCTTGTCATCGCATTTATATCTCACATCAAGTCGAGTTCACATAAACATTCTATCTCTACTATAAGTATAAGTATCTAATCTAACATACACACCTGAACCATACAATCAGATTTTTTTTAAAGAAGCGAATCGTAGTTTTGAAAATAGGGGTTACGTCGTTTTTATGGAAAAGATATCATTTGAAATTCTGTTTCCGTAACGTCCCTCAAGGTACTGTTTAAAAGATGCATACGATCTTCAGTTTAGAAATATCTATGGTTCGGATGACACATCTACGTCGACTATCTAGTCCTATAGTATCCTAAACGGCAATATCGTCAAACATCATCCTCAATTACCGTCATCACATATTAGGGGTATTATATCACTTCTAACTATCCTTAGTTTCTAATATGGTTTCACTAACTATCAGTTAGCTCTAACCCTAGTTTCCAAATCCAGGTTTTCTTAACCATAAGCTACAAATCGGTTTCCACCAAAACTTTGCGGGGGTGCTATACGCTATCCACCCGACTTTCCCCGTAGATATAGATCCACTCACCTTGCTTCTTGCTTTCCGAAGTCGATGACGCCACGCTCTGTCGCCTTGGAATCCATGTGAAGGTACCTAGAACAATAAACAATCGCAATGCTTGTTAAAATCAAGGTGGAAAACCAAAACGGCACACGTTTCGCTCATAGGTTAAAACCTATAGCTACACGTGCAAAACACGACAAATTACATCTAGTCGTTGATGTACAAACATTCAAAAACCAAATACAAATCCAAATATCAAAACTCATCATTCAAAATACGGAAAACATAGCCAAAAACACACCAATGTGCTCCCAGATTTTACCCTAGGCCAAATTGGTCAATTCTGCATATATGGAGGGTCAAAATTACTGAAGATAAGGCCCTGGAACCAACAAGGATAAATTCCACCCTACTCTAGAAACAAATTGCGGCCAGAATGATTAAATCTGTGGCCATTTGGTGGAGTTGGGGTCTCGGGTCTCTGTGGTAGCTTCCTAGGTGCCTGCATGTGTCACTGTGTTCGCTAAATAATTTTTAGTGCCCTCGGGTTACACCAGATTTCCATATACCCTTGTAAATCAACATAAAACCGACATAAGCAATTCCCAACTCTGTATTTTGGTTTCTAGGGTATGGTCCAGGTCAAGAATCACCTCAAAAGTCTCATTGATAGCTACAAAACATCATCAATCCACAATTTCACTCAAACCCTCACTAGGATTTTCCAAGTTCACAAATCCACATCTTAAACACATTTCTAACTAACTAGAATATAAAAAAACTTAAAATTATCTAAATGTTAGAAATTATACCTCATGGATGCAATTCAAGAAAAACCTTAGCTCCTCAAGTTTGTCAAAATCTAACTTTTCTTGGTCCAATTTGTAGAAGAGATGGAGGTGATCAATTTTTGAAAAAGGGGTTTAAGGTTTTGATAGATATTTTGAGATGATACCATGGGGTGAAGGTGGAGGGAAGTGGGGAAGAAGAAGGAGATGAAAATGATGGGGGAGGTGAAATGAAGCAGCCCCTCTCTCTCCCCTCTCTTATTCTCACCCACTCTCTCTCAATATAACCCTTTTACCCTTTCTCTTCTTACCCTTTTCTTTTTATTTAAAACCCAAGTCACAAAATATGCAAAATAACACAAGAGCACAACATGTAATCACTACATAACATGACATGGTGCACTGGCCACGAAAAACTGTAGAAACGCAGATTTGGCTTAATCGCGATTAGCAGTGCACTAATCGGGATTTTATCAAAACTGCATATAATAAATTTTAAAAATACCAAATCCTTTAATTATATTATTAAATGAATAAATCATTTTAATTTCCATTTATTTAACAATTATTGGTATATATTTTATACCTTTTTTCGAAAACCCCGATTTCGCAAATCGGGCAGTTTTCGGGAAATATATTATTTTAATATTAAAGTCTAAAAATAATATTTTATATTTTCTGAAATGTTACAATCTTCCCCTCTTAAATAAATTCGGTCCCCGAATTTAAATTTAAACCCCAAAATCTAAAACATGTCAATAATCAGCTCAAAACAACGGGGCTCCGAAATTATGGAAAACACAGAAATGACACAACGCATCGCGTGCGCATGAAAATGAGTACAAAGCACAAAAACTGAAATCCGTCAAGCGTTACGCAAATCGTCGGATTGTACGCATATCCTCGGAGTTACAATAGAGATACAGATCCCGAAATCCACTACAGAAATCCAATGTACACTAGTCAAATACTGTAATACGTGTATAGTACGCATTTTTAGAAAATCATTCAAAATCTGAATAAAAATCATGCAAAAATATTTTCTAAATCGCCGCGTGAATGCGTAACTCACGGAAAAGTGACGGACGCTCATTTGTAAAGTAATAATGTATGTTTATATATGTTTTCCTAAATACACGTTCCGTCGTTTCTCAAAATATCCCAAAAGGTTTTCCTTTATAAACGTTTATGTCGCTCATGGACACGTAGGAAATAGCGAGACTATAGCTCTTTTTCAAAAACCTCTTGGTAAACTTTTAATGCATGCAAAGTACTCAGGTACTGTCCTCGGATCAGTCCTGTTTGGCTACTATACAATATAGTGCCCAACATGAAAACAAAGTGCTCAAAAGCAAAATCAGCCTCAAAAGGCGTATCCAATAATCACATGCGTCTGGTGCGCATGGAAATCAAATCCAAATATAGGTGCCATAATATGCACAAAACAAAACTAAGTGCAACGGGTGTGCACAAAAGCATCTGTCCACTGCAACGGGTGCGCACGACAACAATATCTGGTGCATCTATTTTGCACGAAAATCTCAAATCTGGTGCATCAAATGCGCGAAATACAAGTACGGTGCAACCAATTCATGAAAATCACATTTATAACTCAAATGCGTATGAGAACGACACCGAGTGTACCAAGGTGTATAAATAAAAAAATACGTGTGCAACTATGAGCACAAATCCGTATCAATGCACTGCAAGCACATGTGAACTATACCGAGTGCAAAAATCACATCATCTGTATGAAATCCATGAAATCATAAACACATTCTACGAAGGTACAAAATCGACATCAAACGCAATAGGCATGCAAAAATCGTAAATCAACACAATGGTGTATAAAATATATATCGGGTGCTATAACTATGCGCAAACATGCAAATACTCAGTAGGTGCAGCCATGGTGCACGAAATCAATATCAGGAAACTCGTCATCAAAATTCAAATCCAAGCGATATAAGCGTGATACTCGGATCACAAACGCAAATCGCAATAAATGATATCGAGGTACACCTCCTACAGTGTCGAAAAAGTCGGTGCGCCTAAAACTGGCACGGCAAGAACATCCGCTCGCCTCCTCCTCATGGCCTGGCGTCTTCTGTCTCTTGGTCCTTATCTTCTCTGTGGATTACCAATCCCATAATCCATCGGCTCATCGGCCCTATCAGGTGTGCTAACGGGAATGATTCCGCTCTAGCACTTCTCTGGTCATCTCTCGGTCAATCATCACGACCACACGTAAAGCAGCACGTTACTGGCGTCGGCCTCTGGTCCTATGAATAGACGTGACACATCTGATCCTAGGTGCAAATCTCGTTACAGCAGTGTCCTGGAAGGAATCCTGCTCAGGGTCTCTTCCGATCTTGCCTATGCCGAACTGTACGGAGGCTGGTACTCTTACATAATTTTTTCTCGTTTTCTGGACATCTGCGTGTTTCGCACACATTTCCTCGGAAACTGGCCGTATCCCAATGCCTCTATAAGCATATCAGGTCTCTGATCTCAACGGGGAGTAATAACAGCTCGTCAGCGTCTCGCACGAACCTTTGATTCCACTTTTCTTTATCGTCGTCCACTATGACGTCACGCCATGCTATCTATGCACTGCAACTGTTCTCGGCCACGGTCAATCCGAAGTCTCCCGCACGGACTCGAAATCGCGTACTCTGTGGCTTCATCACTCTGTGGAAGATATCTATCTGAACACGTCCTCAAGAACTCGTCCCAACCATCGGAGGAATACTCAATACTCGCCCGTCCTCGATCAACTCACACCGCATCAGGGTGAGGTCCTCTATAGAAAGCTGGTCAGCATACTGGTTTCTTATCACATGGTATCCGGACGACGTCAAACTTTTCGATCGAGTCATCAAGGTCCCAAAATTTTCCGAAGGCTCAGCACTTGAGCACAGTCTAAAAATATATGGTACATACCACAGTACCTCTGGACCAACCGTAGAAGGGCAAACCCAAGCCTCACTGATGGCACCGCTAAATTGCCACAAACCCTAAGTTTCAAAGTGGTTCCATGGTCATCATGTCGAGTTAGGGTTTCATTCTTTTAGAGGGTCCACATAATTACCTGCATGTTCCTCTGAACACTTTATACTTGGGAAAATTGGGTTTCTGGCACTTGCTCGAACTTTTTAACTTCGCCTACGTGACATGCGAATACCTTTCATCCGCACGCTAAACAATGACTCAATCCTCCAGGAAAGGTGATACACTGGCTGTCATCTCTGGATCGGTCTGCTCTAGATCTGAGTAAGACTCTCCACTCTGGAAATCTTCAACTCAACTAGGCCTGCGTCTGCGCATCAATTTGACGAATCACCTTCGTCTCTCAAATCGGGGTAGACTAGCTATCATCTATGGAATTTCTGCCTGGAAGCTCCGGCGATCTTAGCTCGTAAGCTCTGGAAGCGACATCTCATCAATCTCAGCAACAGCTGGGTCATCTATCCACACGGTAGATAACATCACAATCTCTGAGGTAGGCTGTACATCAACAGTCCTCTCGCAACTGGCAGCCTCTGTCAATAGGCCGATCATCCGATGTAAAACCAAACACTCTCCTCAACAAGAGGTCACAACACAAACACTACATCGAGACGTTCCAATGTCACCAGTAAACATAATGGTCAGCCCTCGTACCAGACGAGCTCGCTGTGACCGCTGAAAGGTTTGCCTAGCACCCTATGTATAGTTTTGAAGCATCACATGTCTCAAAGTTTAAATTTTTATGGTGCTAAACAAGCATACAAAGGAATCGATCCTAGAAAATTAGGGTTTTGAATTTAAAGCCAATAAAAACTAGGGTTTCGAGACTACAACCTTTGTAGCTCCCTTTCGCTAGTCTCTTTGGCCTCTTGGGTGTTGGAAGAAGGTCCTCTTGAAGTCTTCTTGCGTCCACGACGATCCACCCGGAGTTCCTCGTCCAAGCTCGCAACTTCGATTATCAAGATGAGAAACGAAGAGAACACTCTAAACAAGTTGGCTAAACTTGTATAGAATGATGTTATGGTTAAGATTCTCACTTCAAAAACCTTTCATTATGTGTGTTTTACTCACAAGAAGAAACTAGAGAGCAAATGGTGAAGGAGGAAGAATATGGTAGCTTTCTTTTAACAAGAGTAAAAATGATCACCATTGAAAAGAAATGAAATATATCTATATATATTTTATTTCTTCTCACTACAAACCATGGTTAAATCTATTAGTTATTATTTAATTAGGGTTTAAAACATATAAGGAAAGTTTAATCCAAGGTTAAGGGTAGGTGAGAATGGTTAGGTTAAAGAAGAGTGTAGAAACAACTCAAGAATTATCCTTTCCTTTTCTATTTTGTTTTAAACATAAAATTAAATAATAATCCATATATTTATCCATGGTGTGAGTCTTATATTGCCACCATTTCCATGTGTAAACAACCATGATAGATGGGTGTATGTATGTATGTATGTATGCACATCCATAGGTGCATGAAACTAAAAAGAAAGAAAGAAACACATACATGCATGCATACATCCATCATATTCAAGAAAGGTTTTAAGTGAGAAAACTAATGGTTAAATGATAAATCAACACTTGATTTATCAATCCGGCCATATCACATATGACCCTACCAAAAGCAAGCCGCCCGATCAATGTACGGTATCATATACGCGCATTTTAATCGGGTCCATGCGCATATTGCATACGCGCACCACAACGTTTCGCCTGGACTAGGTAACTCCTGTGTGGGACTCTAAGACTCGTCAATACGCCGGTAGAGGGTGATGATCATATCAAGCATCCCCAAGCCGCAAGCGGTCAGCTAAACGTAACGGCCACCCGGGTATTGAGCGATCAGAAGAAAACAAGCGAACCTGCTACAACTCCCGTCGAGCCAACCGGCAACACTTCCCGTACAGTCCGGTCTCCTCGTCTGATATGTCGCATATCAAGTCTAGGGGTGGTAAACGTCAGACCCCAATAATCGATAAGTCATGCCGATGTGAGGCTCATAACGGGTCGAGAAACTTCTGGTAACACTTACCAGCAAATCTCTGAATCAGCCCTGGCCAAGGACTTCCCTGTTACGGCCAATCGAGCAAAGCGCAACATCAACCCCCAATACCGGGAGAGACAAAACCCCTCCTATCGTTCATTGCCTCCGTGTGACTCAGGACTGTACCCAAAAACCACCGTTTTGCACGCCCTCATGAACGTGGTAAGGTGGAAATCAAAGCACAGTGGGAATCACACAAGACTCTATGACGATCTCGGGTCTACAGACTAACCTGCACAAGTGTCACCTATGAACTGCCATCTGACGTGAGGTATAATACCATCTGGGAGTTCTCGGCGAGTCCGTCCAGTGTACCCAGTCTCCACTGAGCACCCGTATACCATCTCTGATGTCAAACACCAATGGATATGGGATCATCCATCGCCCATCTCATGAGTCGAGAAGCGTATACGCTAGTCTACACTGGTATATCGATGCCCCGTCTCGATACACCTATGACTAGGGACCTTGAAGGATGTACTTATGGACTACCATGTCCCCACTAGTATGATCTGCATCATAGTCCAGGTAGTCAAGTACACATCCTAAGGGCTTTACCAACATGTAACCATAAGACGGTATAAAGAGACTAATATACATGTTAAGATAAAGTGTAACCAGATAGCATACTATCATATCGAGCAAGAAAGTCATCTCTATATATGTCCAAGCATCCAATATAATATACATCATCTGTACAATACTGGCCTCTAGGGAATACATACAACTAACAATCTCCCACTTGCACTAGGGCCAGCGGCTGTAGTATCGCATACCGAGCATCCTGAAGAGTCTCTCAAACTGTATCTGGGGAATGGCCTTCGTGAGTGGATCCGCTGTGTTGTTCTTCGTGTCAACCCTCCTGACCTCGATCTCCCGGCGATCAACTATCTCCCGGATCAGGTGATACCGCCTCAGAATATGCCTGGATCGCTGATGGGACCTGGGTTCCTTGGCCAAAGCCACCGCTCCATTGTTATCGCAATACAAAGGTATCGGATGCTCAATGGATGGAACCACTCCAAGTTCAGTAATGAACATCTTGATCCAGACAGCCTCTTTTGCAGCATCGTTGGCAGCGATGTATTTAGCCTCCATCATCGAGTCTGCCACGGTTTCCTGCTTGGAACTCTTCCAGCTAACCGCCCCTCCGTAAAGGGTAAAAACAAATCCTGACTGCGACTTAGAGTCGTCCTTATCACTCTGGAAGCTCGAATCGGTAAAGGACTCCACTTGGAGTTCTCCGTTACCATACACCAAGAGCATCTCTTTAGTCCTTCGTAAGTACTTGAGAATGCTCTTCACAGCTGTCCAGTGACTCTCTCCAGGATCAGCTTGATACCTGCTCACTATACTTAATGAATATGCTACATCGGGTCTGGTACACAGCATCGCGTACATGATAGAGCCTACAGCTGAAGCATAGGGTATCCCTTGCATGCGAGCTCTCTCCAAATAAGTCTTGGGAGACATCTCTTTGGAGAGAGTGACTCCAGAGATCGTGGATAAGTTCCCACGCTTGGATTCATCCATACTAAACCTCTTTAGTATGGTGTCAATGTACCTGGATTGGGACAATCCCAATATCCGTTTAGATCTATCTCTATAGATCCTAATTCCCAATATGCAGGAAGCATCACCAAGATCTTTCATCGAGAATCTTTGTGACAAGAAGAGCTTGACCGATTGCAGCATAGGAATGTCATTTCCTATCAAGAGTATGTCGTCCACGTACAATACGAGGAAAACAACCTTACTCTCTGCCACCTTCTTGTAGATACAAGGTTCATCTACGTTTTTGATGAAATCAAACTCTTTGATAACAACGTCAAAGCAGATGTTCCAACTCCGCGATGCTTGCTTTAATCCATAAATGGATTTAAGCGGCTTGCACACCTTCCCGCTGCTCCCACTATCTACGAAGCCCTCTGGCTGAGTCATGTACACGCACTCTTCTAAATCACCGTTTAGAAAGGCGGTCTTAACATCCATTTGCCAGATTTCGTAGTCATGATATGCAGCGATGGCAAGCATGATCCGGATGGATTTAAGCATAGCCACTGGAGAAAAGGTCTCGTCATAGTCCACACCTGGTCTTTGACGAAAACCCTTTGCAACAAGTCTAGCTTTGAAAGTCACCACTTTCCCATCTACACCAAGTTTTTTCTTGAAGATCCACTTGCTCCCAATGGGTTTTACCCCTTCAGGAGCACCTTCCAAAGTCCATACTTTGTTGGTGTACATGGATTCCATCTCGGACCGCATTGCATCCAGCCATTTCACTGAGTCTCTACTCGTGATGGCCTGCTCGAAACTAGTTAGGTCACCATCCTCCATGATGCAATCCTCGCTCCCACCGTCAATAAGAAAACCGTAGTATCTCTCAGGTGGATGAGAAACCCTACTAGATCGGCGGAGAGGCTGGGGTTCGTCGGGTACTATTGAATCCTCTAGTTCTACCAAGTCTTCTGTTATAGTTTGTGTCGCTGGAATCTCTTCCAGTTCTACCTCAATACCACTTGTCTGTTTCATAAGAAAACCCTTTTCTAAGAAAGTGGCATGTCGAGAAACAAACACTTTTTGTTCCTCGGTGTGGTAGAAGATATACCCTCGTGAATGTTTGGGATATCCAACAAACTTACATAGAACAGACCTTGCCTCGAGCTTGTCCGGATTTTGTGTTTTAACCTAGGCCGGACAACCCCATATCTGAATAAAATTAAGACATGGTCTCTTACCATTCCATATCTCATATGGAGTGGTTGGCACTGATTTGGTTGGAACTCTATTCAATAGGTATGCAGCTGTCTCCAGTGCATATCCCCAGAAGGAAATAGGTAACTCAGCTGCACTCATCATAGAGCGCACCATATCTAAAAGGGTGCGGTTTCTCCGCTCCGATACACCGTTGTGCTGTGGTGTATAAGGAGGAGTAAGCTGAGAGAGAATCCCATTCTCTTTTAGATAATCTCTGAATTCATTGCTTAAGTATTCTCCTCCTCGATCTGATCGAAGGATCTTAATACTTTTGCCCGTTTGGTTCTCTACTTCGTTTTTATATTCTCTGAATTTCTCAAAAGCTTCAGACTTGTGTTTCATTAGGAACACATATCCGAATCTTGAGAGATCGTCACTGAATGTAATGAAGTAGGAAGAACCATCCCTGGCATGTGTAGACATGGGACCGCATACATCGCTATGCACCAGTCCCAAGAGTTCTGTAACTCTTTCTCCGTGTCCCGTAAACGGAGTTTTGGTCATCTTGCCTTTGAGACATGAATGGCAAGTATCATAAGATGATAATTTGAACGAATTCAAATATCCATCTTTATGTAACTTAGCCAGTCGTGTCGCATTGATATGACCAAGTCTACAATGCCACAAGAAGGATTCGTTCATTTCTGAACTTTTCCTCTTGTGTGTGTTTTGTATATTGAGGACTGTATTTTTATTTAGAATGAATATGCCCTTATGTAACGAGCCTGATGCAATCAACTTTTGATCTAGGAATATGTTCATAACATTATCCTTTACTACAAAATTATATCCTTCTTTACTTAATAAAGAAACTGATATAATGTTGCACATCATGTTCGGTATATAATAGCACTCATTTAGAATCAGAGTATCACCACTTGGTAATACTAGGTGATATTCGCCAACTGCTTTGGCTGCAATACTTGCACCATTCCCTACTTGAACGGAACGATCACCTTTTCCCAGTTCTCTACCTTTCCGTAGCCCATGCAACTGTTTACATATGTGGGATCCTGATCAGGTATCCAATACCCAGGACGTAGGGTGAACTGAAAAACAGTTCTCAATGACAAACACACCTGAAGAAGGTGCATCAACATGCATGTTCTCCGTTTGGGCGGCGTGAGAATCCAGATATTCTCCTGTTTCCTGTTCATTCTTATAACACTTATAAGATAGAACGGGTTCAACGTTCCCCTGCACAGTATAACATGCGGGTTCGGTCAATACATCCATATTATTATCTTGATTATGGCATGACATGGTCTCTACCTGGAGAGAGAGAGAAGAAAACACTTTAGCGTATGCTCTTGCAAGATCAGATTGGTTATTATCTTATCTAATCAGGATGGCTCCCACTGGTTTTTATCAAATCCTCCTTCAAACCTTAAAAGGAAAGATTAGCCGGGATTAATTACACCCTACAACTTCACCGATCTTTCAGCCAGGCCAGTGTCGGTACTTTGAGGGAGGTTCCCCGTGCTTTCGCACGGACCTAATTAAAGTAAACCTCATTTTCCCAGAGGCGTAACCCCGTTGACACCTTTCTAGACACCTACTTGATCGGCTAATTGTCCTGTGCAAAACTCTCCCAGGAGTAACAATTACTCGCAGTGGGTATCGGGATCCAACTATCTCATAGAAGGTATGCAATCACATTGCAAATTTCAACACTTGAAATTCCCGATAATGCTTTTGCCCCTAGCATCCCATGACCTTGACGGAGGCCAAACTACCAACAGGGCGCTAGTCAAGTTCAACCCGTCATTTCTTGATTGAATTTAACCTACCCGTACGAACCTTGACGGAGGCCAAACTACGCCGTACGAATACCCTAATCCAATCGTATCATATGCTAGTAGATAAGCACTAGTTAGCTACCATACACTACGCCTTGACGGAGGCCAAACTACCGTAGCATGAATACTGAGTAGTACTTATCTGAAATAACGGAGGGCTACGCAGGTTTTTCAGAAAAAGCATGAGCGTAATGAACTTGATATCGTTGCAGAATCTAGTGAATTTTGAAATGGAGTGATTTTGAGGCTTTTATTAGTTTTGCTAAAGAGGTCACTCCCGGTGAAGGGATCTCGGCTCTTTCCTCATCGAATAAGGTGCGGGATATATCATATATATCACTGTGCAAACAAAAACTCCAAAAGCAATCAAAAGCAAACCGAGTGTTGTAGCATCTGCCAGTTTCGCTAAAGAGGTCACTCCCGGTGAAGGGATCTCGGCTCTTTCCTCATCGAATAAGGTGCAGGGTATATCATATATACCGTTATGCAAAGCAAAACTGCAGCTACCCTTTTATTTTAAAATTTGATTCTACAAAATCTTTTAGTTTTCTTTTCTTTCATTAATCACATTAATGAAGTCCTATCATTTAGGTCACCTAAACATCACAGATAAATACGACGTACACTTATACCATCCGCATTCGCCTCGATGTCCCCTCGTGCACCGTTAGGTTAGGTAACTAACGGCAGAGCAGGGCAGTGCTAGCGCGGGTGTAAAACATAAGTAACGCCTATATAATATATCATATATACTATATACTGTATCCATCACAGAACATATCTAATGATCACATCACAGATATCGCAGCAGAAACATTGATATAATGTGGGATATACTAGGACGTCCGTATTTAGTATTTAGCCAAAATAGAAAATACGGATTCCACAGTCGCGATGAATAGCCAAGCCCACACCCTGGACCCCTACGAGAGCGGCAAGCGACCCTACCAATTCTGGAGTTTAGGAGACCCGGTCTCGACTCCTCGAGATGGCCTCCCACTGAACCCCAGAACCCGGTCACCTGTGCTCCCCTCCTTGGGTCCATCCTAATGCGGAAAAGTAAATAATATACAACACTGGTGACACAACCTCAACCCGGAAGTGCCCCAAATAAAAGAATATTACATTACATTTGAATTTACATGAATGAAAATATAAAACTCTCATCTCACATAAAACCCCCCGGCTATTCAATTGCGACAATCCTGCACATCATATCTTAGCCACACATAATATCTCATATCATCAACGTAAGTAAGTATGCATACACCTATTGTCGTCGACGTATAGCAACGACAATCGGTAAATACATACTACACTTACGGTCACGGAAAAGAAAGTGTAAAACTGCAATATCTGGAATCCACATTCTCTTTAGACATCGTAAATGCGAAGTATCACATACTGTTAGTGTTTATGCCCTAGAAGGCCATTACTGTATCATACTAGCTTGTATATTACTTAATGGAAGCTTGGGATATTCACATATATATAACAGTCTTGCTAAACATGGTAGTATGCTACTTGGTTTTTCTATCTTAATATGTTAGTGAACGTATTGATAGAGCTCTTAGGATCTTGCTTGTCTACCAGCGTTGTGATGGCAGTCACACTAGTGGGGGCTGGGTAGTCTACAAGCACATCCTTATTCAGGTCCCTGGTCGTTGGATTATCGAGACAGAGCATCGATACTCCGGAGTAGACTAGTGTGTACGCTTCTCATCCCAGTTGGGGAGATGGTCTGTCCCACAGCCGTCAGTACGTCGTACTGGAGATAGTATGCAGGTGCTCGTTAGGTTACGGGTACACCGGACAGGACTCACGGGGAACTGTTGGTTGGTTTGATACCAGTCGTCAGTGAGAAGTTCCCAGGTGACATGAGTACAGCGTAGTCCGCAGACTTGACACTGCTACTTCGCCTCGAGTGTGTCCCACTGTTCTTAGATTGCTACCCTACCACGGCTCAAAGGAGTCGTGCAAACAGGTAGCAGTTGGGTGCAGTCCCGAGCACTTGGAGGCAGTGGCGGTTAGACAGGATTCGTCCCTCCCGGTATTGGGAGTAGATATCGTGCTGTGTCAGAGAGCCATTACGCAAAGTCCCTGGCCAGGGCAAGCGAGATTTGCTGGTAGGTTCCAGTAGTTTCTCAGGGTGTAATGGGCTTCACTCCGACACGACTTATACCGCTATTAGGGGACTGACGCTTACCGCCCTCCTAGGCCCGATATGCGATAGTCTTGGACGAACGGACCGGACTGTATGGAGATTGTCACATCAGACTCAGTAGGAGTTCGGATGGGTTTTCTCATCGGCCTTCTTATCGACAACTACCTGGGGACCGTTACGTACAGCTAGTGCCGCTTGCGGTCTGTGGTTAAACCCACTGCCAGCGTAGTAGTCGAGTCTCTAGAGTCCTACACAGAGAGTTTCCTACTCCAGGCGAAACGATATAGAGGTCGCATGGTTTTGCGACAAAGGGTTCGGACGCATACGTGCGTTTACGCACGTACGACTTTCGGACAGTTTTTACTAGTCGGCTTTGGTTTAAGCCAGTTACTGGTATCCGGTTATTGGATTTTTACAGTCTAAAGTTTTTCCGTATTTTTGCGGATCGGAGGGGCGTTCTCGTAATTGTGCGAGAACCTTCTAGAAGATGTGACTAAGGAGGTTACTTTGGATAAGATTGTGAGTCATGAGGGTGATTCATCATTATCATTATTGCACCATAAATGATAATGACACATACTTAATGAATCACCATTTTGCATTTATGAAGCATGCTTATTCATTTCTTTTATTCATTATTCTAAAAATAAGAATGCTTCATAATATATTATGATACACTCTCTCTCATCTCATTATCTTATCTCACATTCTCTCTCTTCAAGCTCTCATCTTCAAGAGACTAATCCTTAATCCTCATGTGTTGAGATCAAAGGTTTAGATAGACTTAAACATCCATTACCTTCACTCTATATCATCCTTTCTTCTTTGATTAGCAATCAAAGTAGATTAGTTAACTCAAGTTAGAGGTGTAGCTTGGTGTTTTGCTCTCGGGTGGATCGTCTACTACCTAGAGAAGGTCGAGGAGAACAAGGAGATCGTAAAGACGAAGGACTAGTTTCATTTGGTATAATCCCTAAACACAATAGTTAAGAAACACTTTGTGTACGGTTATTTATAGTTTAGCTTCGATTTAAGCGGTTAGTCGATGTTCGTTCTTTAAACATGATCGTTTTTGAAAATTCCGCTTCCCCACAAGTACTGGGGTGAAGTACATCGACTTACAGTGGTATCAGAGCCTCGCTAAACACTAAATAACTTGATTGCAAATTTGTACGAATTTCAAACGGAAAAACGAAGCCGGAAAACCCTAAAAGTTACAAGTTTCTGTCGAATTTAAAATGATGTCCTAAAATTGTTCAGGTGATCTCAGAAAGCTTGTAAAGGGTCCAGAAGAACACCCAAGAAATTAGAGCCCATGAATCGGCTAAAGCGCCGCGGAAGGGCGGCGGATCGCACCGATCCGCCGCGGTTCCACGGCCGAGTTGCCGAGTCATGGACTCGTATTTCTTGTGTGGGTCCTCTCTGGTATTTGGGGTTCTCTGGAATATTTAATATTTGCCCAGGTTTCAGTTTAACAGAGCAGTTTTTGGAGCAATATTAATGTCGTTTAATCGATCGAAATTGTACAGTATTTGCATGTTGGATTATATCTGTGATTGATAAATGTGTTCGTAAACCTCCCCCAACTGCTAGTATGTCGGTTGGCAGGGGGTTGCACATTTCTGAAATGGTTATATCTGTTTGTGCATATAAACTGTATTGGACTGTTGTGGTGTATAGCCGGGGTTAGCAATGGGTTATTGTTTAATTCATTTGTTGTAAATGTAATTTGTTGTAATATTATTTTTGCGGGGCACTTCCAGGTTGCGGTTGTAGCCACCGTTGTATTATTTCATTTTACTGTTTATGCTCCTAGGACTGACCCAAGGTGGGGTACACAAACTGCCGGGTGGGTAGTTTGCCGTACCCGTAGGGGTCGAGGGTGGGGTAACGGCTATTCATCACAACTGTGTAATCTGTCTTTTCTTGCAGGCTCAAAAGAAATACAGATTTCTTGCAAATCCAATATTGTTTATCTGTGTTCTGGAATGAATATCATTGCGTCAGACGAATGTAAAATATCTATATTTATGATAGCTATTTAGACGTCATTTATGTTTTACACCCGCGCTAGCCCAGCCCCCACTCTGTCGTTAGTTAAGTAACCTAACGGGTGATGACGGGACCCAGTGGCGAATGCGGATGGCATAAGAGGACGTTGTATTTTCGTTGTTTTCTGCAATGATAGGTTAATGATGGGACGCATTATCTATAATGCAAAGAAAAACAAACCAAAGTTTAAATCGTTGGAACAATTTAAAAGAAACCACTCGGTTATTTTTAAAACAGATATTTTTAAATGCGGAGTTTTAACCACTCCTTTTAAAAGCTATCAGGTTCCTTCGGTTATATCAAGTTCACTACGTTCACGGTCTCGCCAAGACCAGTCGTAGCCCTCCGTCATTTCTTATGGATAGTCAATAGTATTCAAGCTATGCTTGTTGGCATACGTCAAGGCATAGTGTTTGGTAGCTGCTGGGGTATTCATTTGTTACATAGATAGATGTGTTGGTTTGGGACAGTCGCATTACCTTGTTGGCATACGTCAAGGGTATATACGGGTGGGTTCAAATTAACAAGATAATGATGGGCAGAACTTGACATGTGACTTATGATTTGTTGGCATACGTCAAGGTCATAAGAGCATGGGGCAAAAACATATATCGGGAATTTCTAAAGAAACTGAAATTTGCAAAGAGATGCATACCATTTGGAGTTTGATGAATGTTGGTAGGATTCCTTCAACATTATCATACGATGATATTTGGATCCCGATCCTACTGTGAGTATATGCTACTTATCAGGATATTCGTCACTTAACGATCAATGCTATAAACCTAGTAGGTGTCCAGAAAGGTGTCAGCGGGGTTACGCCCCCAGAGAAAAGAGGTTATTTAATTAAGGAACTTCGCGAAAGCGTTGGAAAACCTCCCTCGAAGTATCGACACTGGCCTGGCTGAACGGTTAAGCAAGTATTGTACGGTGAGAATAGTCCTGGCTAATTCTTCTTTTATGGTTTGAGGAAGGATTCGAGAAACAGTGGGAGCCATCCAGTTTAGATAAACTAAAAACCACTCTAAACTTGCAAGAGCATCATGCTAAAGTGTTTTCTTCTCTCTCTCCTAATTGCAGCAACCCTGAAAATGACTGGACTTAAGTTACTTTTAGAAAAGAATATACTGACGGGGCCAAACTATAAAGATTGGCTGCGGAATGTCAAAATGGCCTTGACCTATGACAAATTGGGGTACGTCCTCACCGCTACGGCACCTGCTGTCCCTGGTCCCAAATCCAGCAATGTGGATAAGGAAATCCGCAAAACCTGGGATTTAGATTGCGCGAGAGCCAAGTGCGTCGTGCTTGCCTCTATGGACAATGAACATCAGAGGAGGCACGAGGATATGTCTCTAGATGGCATATTTCTCCATACAAAGGAACTTTATGGAGAGCAATCTCGTATAGCAAGATACGAGACCTCTAAGAAATTATTTCGAGCGAGGTTGGCTGTCGGGTCATCGGTAGGTGAACATGTCCTACAGATGATCGGCTATATTGAGGAGCTCGCAGACCTTGGGACGACTTTGGATAATGAGCTCTATACAGACCTTATTCTCCAGTCCCTTCCTCCCACCTACGCCCAGTTTATCCTCAACTTCAATCTTCAAGGAAAAGAAGTTGAACTTGAGGAACTCCTGAACATGTTAAGGAGTGCAGAGGGCACCTTGCAGAAGGCAAGGGAAACACCCGCTATGTTTGTTGGCGGTGCATCTTCTTCTGGGTCTAAGACTAGGGCCAAAGGAAGGAAGAAGAAGGCCGCACCCAAACCTAGAGGAGGTGTTAGAAAGGTGGGAAAGAAGGGAAAGAAAAAGTTTGCAGCACCGGTAGTTGTCCTGGATGAGTGCTTCCATTGTCACAGGAAAGGGCACTGGAAGAAGGATTGCAAGGCGTGGAACGCCAAGAACCAGGAACCGAAGCAAGCTGTGGCTTCGACTTCAGGTGTGTTTGTAATTGAGAATTGTCTGTCGATCAACTCTACTTCCTGGGTATTGGATACCGGATCAGGATCTCATATTTGCAATTCATTGCAGGCACTGAGAAACCGTAGAGTGCTGAAGGAAGGTGATATGATCCTCAGGATTGCTAACGGAGCTAGCGTGGGAGCTGCGTCCGTCGGGGATTATCACCTAGGATTGACGAGTGGACATATTTTAGTTTTACATAACTGTTATTTTGTACCAAGCTTAACGTGTAATATCATATCAGTTTCCTTGTTATCAAATAAAGGTTATGATTTCACGTTTGTAAGAGATGTTGTTAACATCCACCTTAATCATGGTTTGATTGGGTCCGGTACTTTAAATAACGGCATATATGTGTTAAACCAACTCCAAATTTTCAATGTCCAGAACACACTAAAAAGAAAGTCTCCAGATTTAAATAAAGCTTTCTTATGGCATTGTAGACTGGGTCACATCAATGAGAGAAGGTTGACTAAGTTGCATAGAGAAGGATATTTGGACACGTTCGAATATCAATCTTATGACACTTGTCAATCCTGTCTCAAAGGAAAGATGACAAAGACTCCATTTACTGGACAAGGAGTAAGAGCGAGCGAGCTCTTAGGACTCATACACAGTGATGTATACGGTCCAATATCTACACATGCAAGAGGTGGTTATTCCTACTTCATTACTTTTACAGACGATTTCTCTAGGTTTGGACATGTCTTCTTGATGAAGCATAAATCCGAGGCCTTTGAGAAATTCAAGGAGTACAAGAGTGAAGCGGAAAACCAAACAGGCAAAAGTATTAAGACACTAAGATCTGATCGAGGTGGAGAATACTTAAGTGCCGAGTTCCTAGGTTACCTAAAAGAGACAGGAATTCTCTCTCAGCTTACTCCTCCATACACTCCACAGCATAACGGTGTATCGGAGAGACGGAATCGAACCCTATTGGATATGGTACGATCCATGATGAGTAATGCTGAGTTACCGCGATCTTTCTGGGGATATGCGCTAGAATCAGCGATACATCTTTTGAACAGAGTTCCAACCAAAACTGTGCCTACCATACCATATCAGATGTGGAGTGGGAAGAAACCCTATCTTCAGTACCTGAAGACATGGGGATGTCCAGCTTTTGTAAAAAAGCAGCATCCGGACAAGATCGAGGCACGCTCAGTAGAGTGTAAGTTTGTGGGATATCCGAAGAACTCTACAGGATATTGTTTCTATTACGCAGAGGAACAAAAGGTTTTTGTTTCTCGTCATGCCCGCTTCTTAGAAACTGAATTTTTGGAAAATCAGAAGAGTGGGAGCGTAGTAGAACTGGAAGAAATTCCAGAACCACAAACTGCTACTGAAAGTTTGGTAGAACCAGAGGTTCAAGAAGAACAGAACATTCCCGGACCCCTCCGCAGGAGTAGTAGGCCGTCTCATCCGCCTGAGAGATACTACGGTTTTCTCATAGACGGGGATAGAGAGGATTGCATCATAGATAATGATGAACCTACTGACTTCCAGCACGCCATCCAGAGCGGCGACTCGGTACGATGGCTAGATGCAATGCGGACTGAGATGGAGTCCATGTACACCAACAAAGTATGGACTTTGGACTTTGCTCCAGATGGGGTAAAACCCATAGGATGCAAATGGATCTTCAAGAAAAAGATTGGTGTATATAGACAGGTGGAAACCTATAAGGCTAGACTTGTTGCAAAGGGTTTTCGTCAAAGACCTGGTTTGGACTATGACGAAACTTTTTCTCCAGTGGCTATGCTCAAATCCATTCGGGTCCTTCTTGCTATTGCTGCCTTCCATGATTATGAAATCTGGCAGATGGACGTAAAGACGGCTTTTCTGAATGGAAATTTAGAAGAGAGCGTCTATATGGATCAGCCAGAGGGTTTCAATCAGAGTGGGAGCAGCGGGAAAGTATGCAAGCTGCTTAAGTCTATTTATGGACTAAAGCAGGCATCGCGGAGTTGGAACATCTGTTTTGATGAGACAGTCAAAGAATATGACTTTATCAAAAATCCAGATGAACCGTGCATATATAGTAAAGTTGTGGCCAGAAGTGTCGTATTCCTCGTCTTGTACGTGGATGACATTCTATTGATAGGAAATGACATTCCTATGCTACAATCTGTCAAAGGATTCTTGTCACACAGGTTCTCCATGAAAGACCTGGGTGATGCCTCTTACATTCTGGGGATCCGGATCTATCGTGATAGATTCAAGAGGATGTTGGGACTTTCGCAGTCCAGGTATATCGACACTGTACTGAAAAGATTCAGTATGGAAGATTCTAAGCGCGGTAATCTACCGGCTTGTCACGGAATCACCCTCTCCAAAGAGATGTCTCCCAAGACTGATTTGGAAAGGGAACGCATGTCTATTATACCCTACGCTTCTGCGGTAGGCTCTATAATGTATGCGATGTTGTGTACCAGACCAGATGTAGCTTACGCACTGAGCGTGGTAAGCCGGTATCAGTCAGACCCAGGGGAGAAACACTGGATAGCAGTAAAGAACATTCTCAAGTACCTGAGGAGGACTAAGGAGATGTTCTTGGTTTACGGCGGAAAAGACCTCAGGTTGGAGGCCTTTGCTGATTCCGGCTTCCAGAGTGATAAGGACGATTCCAAGTCCATGTCGGGTTATGTCTTTACCCTCAATGGAGGGGCGGTGTGCTGGAAGAGCTCCAAGCAGGACACCGTTGCTGACTCGACGATGTAAGCGGAGTATATAGCTGCTTGCGATGCCGCAAAAGAAGCAGTCTGGATGAAGAAGTTCCTAACAGAACTTCAGGTGGTTCCTACCATAGTTGATCAAATACCTCTGTATTGCGACAACAATGGAGCTATAGCTTTAGCGAAGGAACCAAGGTCCCATCAGAAGTCCAGACACATCTTAAGGCGGTATCACCTGATCAGGGAGATCATTGATCGTCAGGAGATCGAGGTTCGGAGAGTTGCTACTGAAGAGAACATTGCTGATCCATTCACGAAGGCCCTTCCTCAGATTCAGTTCGAGAGGCTACTCGAGATCATCGGTCTGCGATATGCCAGTACATGGCCCTAGTGCAAGTGGGAGATTGTTAGTGTTTATGCCCTAGAAGGCCATTACTGTATCATACTAGCTTGTATATTACTTAATGGAAGCTTGGGATATTCACATATATATAACAGTCTTGCTAAACATGGTAGTATGCTACTTGGTTTTTCTATCTTAATATGTTAGTGAACGTATTGATAGAGCTCTTAGGATCTTGCTTGTCTATCAGCGTTGTGATGGCAGTCACACTAGTGGGGGCTGGGTAGTCTACAAGCACATCCTTATTCAGGTCCCTGGTCGTTGGATTATCGAGACAGAGCATCGATACTCCGGAGTAGACTAGTGTGTATGCTTCTCATCCCAGTTGGGGAGATGGTCTGTCCCACAGCCGTCAGTACGTCGTACTGGAGATAGTATTCAGGTGCTCGTTAGGTTACGGGTACACCGGACAGGACTCACGGGGAACTGTTGGTTGGTTTGATACCAGTCGTCAGTGAGCAGTTCCCAGGTGACATGAGTACAGCGTAGTCCGCAGACTTGACACTGTTACTTCGCCTCGAGTGTGTCCCACTGTTCTTAGATTGCTACCCTACCACGGCTCAAAGGAGTCGTGCAAACAGGTAGCAGTTGGGTGCAGTCCCGAGCACTTGGAGGCAGTGGCGGTTAGACAGGATTCGTCCCTCCCGGTATTGGGAGTAGATATCGTGCTGTATCAGAGAGCCATTACGCAAAGTCCCTGGCCAGGGCAAGCGAGATTTGCTGGTAGGTTCCAGTAGTTTCTCAGGGTGTAATGGGCTTCACTCCGACACGACTTATACCGCTATTAGGGGACTGACGCTTACCGCCCCCCTAGGCCCGATATGCGATAGTCTTGGACGAACGGACCGGACTGTATGGAGATTGTCACATCAGACTCAGTAGGAGTTCGGATGGGTTTTCTCATCGGCCTTCTTATCGACAACTACCTGGGGACCGTTACGTACAGCTAGTGCCGCTTGCGGTCTGTGGTTAAACCCACTGCCAGCGTAGTAGTCGAGTCTCTAGAGTCCCACACAGAGAGTTTCCTACTCCAGGCAAAACGATATAGAGGTCGCATGGTTTTGCGACAAAGGGTTCGGACGCATACGTGCGTTTACGCACGTACGACTTTCGGACAGTTTTTACCAGTCGGCTTTGGTTTAAGCCAGTTACTGGTATCCGGTTATTGGATTTTTACAGTCTAAAGTTTTTCCGTATTTTTGCTGATCGGAGGGGCGTTCTCGTAATTGTGCGAGAACCTTCTAGAAGATGTGACTAAGGAAGTTACTTTGGATAAGATTGTGAGTCATGAGGGTGATTCATCATTATCATTATTGCACCATAAATGATAATGACACATGCTTAATGAATCACCATTTTGCATTTATGAAGCATGCTTATTCATTTCTTTTATTCATTATTCTAAAAATAAGAATGCTTCATAATATATTATGATACACTCTCTCTCATCTCATTATCTTATCTCACATTCTCTCTCCTCAAGCTCTCATCTTCAAGAGACTAATCCTTAATCCTCATGTGTTGAGATCAAAGGTTTAGTTAGACTTAAACATCCATTACCTTCACTCTATATCATCCTTTCTTCTTTGATTAGCAATCAAAGTAGATTAGTTACCTCAAGTTAGAGGTGTAGCTTGGTGTTTTGCTCTCGGGTGGATCGTCTACTACCTAGAGAAGGTCGAGGAGAACAAGGAGATCGTAAAGACGAAGGACAAGTTTCATTTGGTATAATCCCTAAACACAATAGTTAAGAAACACTTTGTGTACGGTTATTTATAGTTTAGCTTCGATTTAAGCGGTTAGTCGATGTTCGTTCTTTAAACATGATCGTTTTTGAAAATTCCGCCTCCCCACAAGTACTGGGGTGAAGTACATCGACTTACAGATACCTCGTATTTCATGCCTTATAATATGAATTCCACACATTGCATCACATTCCAGATAAATACACGGTATTAAAGTTTTCGAACGAACGATCAAATACCCAAGATTCGCTAAAGCTCAACACTTGAGCGGAATTCAAAAACCCGGTGTGTGATACAGTGGTAGCGGTCCAGCCGTAGAAGGGTCAAGCCAACGCCTCATATGTGGCACGCCGTACTGCCCCAAACCCTAAGGTTCAAAAGGCAGTCCAAGACGGTCACAAATTCGAGTTAAGGTTTGTTGTCTTCTAGAGGGTCCACCACAAACAAACTTGCACGTATTTCCGAAAGATTTTTAAACCCCGTGAAAAGTGAGCAAATGATACTCGTTCAAACACTTCACTACTTTCTAATTTACCCGGAAAAGCAACGAAATGAAAATTCCGATCGAATCGACAAATCCAAAACCATCTCCAGAATTTTTCAGCAGTAAATACAGATTAAAAATACTCTAAAAAATATAAAAGCAGAACAAAACATCACCGTTTAAAATTTATGCAGTGATCGATTTGTACGGCCGCGGAACCGCGGCCTGAGCAAGCTTAGGCCGCGTTTCCGCGGCAAGTTTAACTGTTCATTGCATAATTTTTACACCGTAATTCTTATATTTTCCTGCTGAATTTTTTACATATTTTTAATTCTCAAAATAACCAGATTTTGAAAAAAGTCCAGAGAGCACCCAAAAATCCGTATTTTCGGTTCGATCGGAGTTTTAACTTCGTAAAATCATCGCCTAATGTTCTAGGTCAGCTCTGATACCAATGAAAGGTTTGCCTAGCACCCTATGTAGAGTTTTGAAGCATCACATGTCTCAAAGTTTATATTTTTATGGTGCTAAACAAGCATACAAAGGAATCGATCCTAGAAAATTAGGGTTTCGAATTTAAAGCCAATAAAAACTAGGGTTTCGAGACGACAACCTTTGTAGCTCCCTTTCGCTAGACTCTTTGGCCTCTTGGGTGTTGGAAGAAGGTCCTCTTGAAGTCTTCTCGCGTCCACGATGATCCATCCGGAGTTCCTCGTCCAAGCTCGCAACTTCGATTATCAAGATGAGAAACGAAGAGAACACTCTAAACAAGTTGGCTAAAATTGTGTAGAATGATGTTGTGGTTAAGATTCTCACTTCAAAAACCTTTCTTTATGTGTGTTTTACTCACTAGAAGAAACTAGAGAGCAAATGGTGAAGGAGGAAGAAGATGGTAGCTTTCTTTTAACAAGAGTAGAAATGATCACCATTGAAAAGAAATGAAATATATCTATATATATTTTATTTCTTCTCACTACAAACCATAGTTAAATCTATTAGCTATTATTTGATTAGGGTTTAAAACATATAAGGAAAGTTTAATCCAAGGTTAAGGGTAGGTGAGAATGGTTAGGTTAAAGAAGAGTGTAGAAACAACTCAAGAATTATCCTTTCCTTTTCTATTTTGTTTTAAACATAAAATTAAATAATAATCCATATATTTATCCATGATGTGAGTCTTATATTGCCACCACTTCCATGTGTAAACAACCATGATAGATGGGTGTATGTATGTATGTATGTATGCACATCCATAGGTGTATGAAACTAAAAAGAAAGAAAGAAACACATACATGCATGCATACATCCATCATATTCAAGAAAGGTTTTAAGTGAGAAAACTAATGGTTAAATGATAAATCAACACTTGATTTATCAATCCGGCCATATCACATATGACCCTACCAAAAGCAAGCCGCCCGATCAATATATGGTTTATATACGCGCATTTTAATCGGGTCCATGCGCATATCGCAAACGCGCACCACAACGTTTCGCCTGGACTAGGTAACTCCTGTGTGGGACTCTAAGACTCGTCAATACGCCGGCAGAGGGTGATGATCATATCAAGCATCCCCAAGCCGCAAGCGGTCAGCTAAACGTAACGGCCACCCGGGTATTGAGCGATCAGAAGAAAACAAGCGAACCTGCTACAACTCCCGTCGAGCCAACCGACAACACTTCCCGTACAGTCCGGTCTCCTCGTCTGATATGTCGCATATCAAGTCTAGGGTTGGTAAACGTCAGACCCCAATAACCGATAAGTCATGCCGATGTAAGGCTCATAACGGGTCGAGAAACTTCTGGTAACACTTACCAGCAAATCTCTGAATCAGCCCTGGCCAGGGACTTCCCTGTTACGGCCAATCGAGCACAGCGCAACATCAACCCCCAATACCGGGAGAGGCGAAACCCCTCCTATCGCTCATTGCCTCCATGTGACTCAGGACTGTACCCAAAAACCACCGTTTTGCACGCCCTCATGGACGTGGTAAGTTGGAAATCAAAGCACAGTGGGAATCACACAAGACTCTATGACGATCTCGGGTCTGCAGACTAACCTGCATAAGTGTCACCTGTGAACTGCCATCTGACGTGAGGTATAATACCATCTGGGAGTTCTCGCCGAGTCCGTCCAGTCTACCCAGTCTCCACTGAGCACCCGTATACCATCTCTGATGTCAAACACCATTGGATATGGGATCATCCATCGCCCATCTCATGAGTCGAGAAGCGTATACGCTAGTCTACACTGGTATATCGATGCCCCGTCTCGATACACCTACGACTAGGGACCTTGAAGGATGTACTTATGGACTACCATGTCCCCACTAGTATGATCTGCATCATAGTCCATGTAGTCAAGTACACATCCTAAGGGCTTTACCAACATGTAACCATAAGACAGTATAAAGAGACTAGTATACATGTTAAGATAAAGAGTAACCAGATAGCATACTATCATATCGAGCAAGAAAGTCATCTCTATATATGTCCAAGCATCCAATATAATATACATCATCTGTACAATACTGGCCTCTAGGGCATACATACAACCAACAACCGCAACAGTAGCAGCAGCTCGAAATGCGCTCAAAACATGGTGACAAGAACCTCAATCGAGTATCGAAAAGAGCATATCAACGGCAAGAAAGAAAATGACAGATCCAGAATGGATACATGATCATAAGAAGGAACAATATCAATGATAGTATGATCATGGAAACGAATAGAATCAAGGATCTCAAATGGATGTATAATCATGGGTATGAAGAGAATCATAAGTCTCAAAAATAAGTACATCCTAAGCTTTTATAAGTGGAGTATTGTATCGTAAATATGCCGCGGAACATACGTACGGTACGTCACTCTACTGAAGCTACCTACTCCATCAATCAGGGTCAACCTATGGAACGAAAGTTCGGTTCTTATACTCCCCGTTCAGGTCTAAGATCCGTATGGTCAAGCTTAGGTTCCGAAATACACACCCGTCCTAGACTCCGCATAGTCAAACATAGACTCGAACAAAGGATAAATCTAGCGCTCTGATACCAACTTTGTCACGACCCGAAATATTAGCTCATGACCAACACTTGAATCACGCAACGTCTAAAGGCGTAACAGAATTCAAGTAAGCTTAAACCCAGAAATCTAAACCTTTTAAGAAAAATAAAGGAGATGAGCTTTTGAAATAAAGGTATAATGAAATCAAGTTTTCTTAATGCATAGAAAAGGAATATGAATGATGCAAGTGAAATTTACTAATTTGAAAACATGTTTCGTCTTTTAAAAATTTTGGCAGCACCTCCTTTGTATATTTTGAGCCAAAACCACAAATACATAATAATGATAAAGCCATCCCCAAGTGGGAGCTAGCTTTTCGCCAAACGGCGGATCACGACCACGCAATACAGTAAAAATAAGTATACGACGCCCAACAGCGAAGTTCACCACAAAAAGGTAAATAAATAAGCAAGACATCAAAACCACAAGTAGCGAAAACCCCCTCACTCTAAGTCTCGCAACCACAACCTCACTAAGTCTCATTACTTATACAATTCAGTAATTTTGATTGATGGAGTTTACTAGATACAATGTGGAATATAAATACAAGAGTGGGTACGATACAAATGCCCACCTAACTATGCAAAACACCCGAATGAAGCTGTGTGCCAGCGATGCCGCTACTGATCCGTGCGGTCAACCTGCAAGAACTGTGGCACAACGGGGGTGAGTTTCCAACTTGTGAGTAAAAATAATATCAGTAGATAGAAATCGAATAAACAACGACTCCTAGGTCAACTATATCATAAAGGTAATACTAAGATATCTAGGGTGACCGGGTCTGTATATGTGCCAACACCAATACCAATGTCAATTATCATGTGGATATCATCCAACAATATAATCAATGTATGTATATGGATCTCGTCCAACCATAATCAAGGTATGTATGCATGTGGATCTCGTCCAACAATATAATTAAGGTATGTATGCATGTGGATCTCGTCCAACCATATAATCAAGGTATGTATGCACGTAAATATTATAAAAGAGTGTGCATGAAAGTATGAGGATATAAATCAACGGTGTCCCTCGCGACACATCAAAATCATGGAACTTGGGTGTCCAACATCGACACCCGAAAACATCATGAAACCCGTGCCCAGCATTGACACGTAAATCCTCATATATCGGGCTCCGTCCGTCCAGATCGGCCCGTATCAACTCTCGACTCCGGTCGGTATCCTCCGGATATTCGCCGAGCCCAAATACAATCATCGGTAGGTAGTGGTCCCTCTGCCAGGCTCATCGTCTACGGCATAACAGATCCATTCTTGCCCCGGGGTACCATACCGAGTCCACCATGTACCCGCAATCGGCCTCATCCAGCTCCTCGAATCAGGTTTCACATGTCACACGTCTAAGAACCGAGAAAACGCATGGTGGACGCACTGAAATATCATAGCAAGAGAAACCGGGATTTTAAAACAATACATACTTTCTTTGAAAAAGTCCACTGTTCTCAAATCCAGAAATCTCATGAAAACAGCATATCTCAGTGCGTAAAATCATAAAGCATGATATATGCGACATATGATGGAAATGTAAGCATATCGGGTATATCATGCACATGGATCGGTGATGTATCATATTAAGGGAAAACCGCTCCTTTAAATGATTCCAGTTTTGAAAAAATGTCTTGCGGTTCCCAATATCTCCAAGGTCAAATTTAACATCATATAAAAGTGCACAGGTAACTATAGCAAGTAAATCATGTAAAGAGTCATATCTTGATGCTGCAATCCTACTGTGTAGTGACATGGCAATTATCGATGATGAAGTGTGTGAACCGGCAAATCTGTGTACGTGTAACATACGCATCATCGATAATGGTGTAAGTGTACTAAAGCAGGTACATGCAATGTAATGATAATATCATGAATGCAGCATAAGGTAAATAATCAGCTAAAAGCTATAAGGTATACGTAACTATCGTATGTCTGAGTCGGTGAATCTATCAATAGTCATTTAGTCTCACAGCATCACGTACGGTATAATCCATCGTACGGAATCCTCTAGTCAAGGGTATGGATCAATCATCAAGTCAAACTCATCATGTACGGAAAATCATCGTACGGCGGCATAATACCAATAGGGATCCTATCAACCATTACGACAATAAGGGTACGGACCTAACGCTGCGTATGGCTTATCATTCCAGATTCACCACCAAATAAATATCTATATACCTATGTCCCAGGTCACATTCTTAACATTCTCATATCAGGGGACCGGCAAGGTATCAATCATCTCAATTGACTCGCATCCGTATACCAACATATCATCAGGTAATCATCTTCGTCTTATATTCTTGTCATCGCATTTATATCTCACACCAAGTCGAGTTCACATAAACATTCTATCTCTACTATAAGTATAAGTATCTAATCAAACATGCACACCCGAACCATACAATCAGATTTTTTTAAAGAAGCGAATCGTAGTTTTGAAAATAGGGGTTACGTCGTTTTTAAGGAAAAGATATCATTTGAAATTTCGTTTTCGTAACGTCCCTCAAGGTAACTGTTTAAAAGATGCATACAATTCTTCAGTTTAGAAATATGTATGGTTCGGATGACACATCTACGTCGACTATCTAGTCCTATAGTATCCTAAACGGCAATATCGTCAAACATCATCCTCAATTACCATCATCACGTATTAGCCGTATTATATCACATCTAACTATCCTTAGTTTCTAATATGGTTTCACAAACTATCAGTTAACTCTAACCCTAGTTTCCAAATCTAGGTTTTCTTAACAATAAGCTACAAATCGGTTTCCACCAAAACTTTTCGGGGGTGCTATACGCCATCCACCCGACTTCCCCCGTGGATATAGATCCACTCACCTTCCTTCTTGCTTTTCGAAGTCGATGATTCCACGCTCCGTCGCCTTGGAATCCACGTGAAGGTACCTACAATAATAAATAATCGCAATGCGTGTTAAAATTAAGGCGGAAAACCAAAACGGCACACGTTTCGCTCATAGGTTAAAACCTATAGCTTCGCGTGCAAAACACGACAAATTACCTCTAGTCGTTGATGTACAAACATTCAACAACCAAATACAAATCCAAATATCAAAACTCATCATTCAAAATACGGAAAATATAGCCAAAAACACCCCAATGTGCTCCCAGATTTTACCCAAGGCCAAATTGGTCAATTCTGCACATATGGAGGATCTAAATTACTGAACATAAAGCCCTGGAACCAATATGGATCAATTCCACCCTACTCTGGCCGAAAATTGCGTCCAGAATGATTAAATCTGCAGCCATTTGGTGGAGTTGGGGTCTCGGGTCACTGTGGTAGCTTCCAGGGTGTCTGCATGTGTCACTGTGTTCGCTAAATAATTTTTAGTGCCCCTGGGTTACTCCAGATTTCCATATACGCTCACAAATCAACATAAAACCGACATAATCAATTCCCAAATCTGTATTTTGGTTTCTAGGCTATGGTCCAGGTCAAGAATCACCTCAAAAGTCTCATTGACAGCCACAAAACATAATCAATCCACAATTTCACTCAAACCCTAACTAGGATTTTCCAAGTTCACAAATCCACATCTTAAACCCATTTCTAACTGAGTAGAATATAAAGGAACTTAAAATTATCTAAATGGTATAAATTATACCTCATGAATGCAACTCAAGAAAAAACGTAGCTCCTCAAGGTTGTCAAAATCTAACTTTTCTTGGTCCAATTTGTAAAGGAGAAGGAGGTGATCAATTTTTGAAAAAGGGGTTTAGGGTTTTGATGGATATTTTGAGATGATACCATGGGGTGAAGGTGGAGGGAAGTGGGGAAGAAGAAGGATAAGAAAATGATGGGCGAGGTGAAATGAGGCAGCCCCCCATCTCTCCTCTCTTATTCTTACCCACTCTCTCTCAATATAACCCTTTTACCCTTTCTTTTCTTACCCTTTTCTTTTTATTTAAACTCAAGTCACAAAATGCCCAAAATAACACAAGAACACAACATGTAATCACCACATAACATGACATAGTGCACTGGCCACGAAAAACTGTAGAAACGCGGATTTGGCTTAATCGCGATTAGCAGTGCACTAATCGGGTTTTTATCAAAACTGCATATAATAAATTTTAAAAATGCCATATCCATTAATTATATTATTAAATGAATAAATCATTTTAATTTCCATTTACGTAACAATTATTGGTATATATTTTATACCCTTTTTCGAAAACCCCAATTTCGCAAATCGGGCAGTTTTCGGGAAATATATTATTTTAATATTAAATTCCAAAAATAATATTTTATATTTTCTGAAATGTTACAGTGGTAGCTTCCTGGGTGCCTGCATGACTCACAGTGTTTGCAAAATAAATCCTAGTGTCCTAGGGTGTTATTAGATCTCAATAAACCATCACCAAATTCCAAATCTATCGATGTCGGGGTTTCTAAGTTGGGGTTTTGGGTTTAAGTCTATAGTTTCAGTCCATGAAACTAACTCTAGAGGGGTTGCAAGGTCTCTACTAACCTCAATTTCACTTCACTACTCAAGATTTCATCAAAAGCCTAACTTGGAAGTTTCAAAGTTCACTAATCATCACTTAATCACTTCTAAACATGCATGAAAGCTAAAGTGAATGTAATACTACTCTAATGGTGGAGAAATTACCTCCTTTGGCAACTCAAGAAAATTCTTGAGTTGCCCCAAGTTTTCAAAATCCGATTTTTCTTAGTCCAAAGTGCATCTAGTGAGCTTGTAACACCCTAGTTCATTTATACCAGTTCTATTTTGGGTATTTCTTTATTTATGGCCTTTCCTTGATTTATTGTGTTTTGGGTGCTAATAGTATATTTGACATCCGTATTTGCATCCGACCCGACCCACTTGCTGGAAACCCATCTCGATTCATGTTTATGATTTATCCTGACTTGTTATGTAGACTCGTGCACTTTCATTTTTACATACTGCATACTGGCATTATCTGGCATCTGTATTTTTCAACATAACATTTAAAGTCACGTAAAATATTTTTAAAAAAATACATTGCATGGCCTACTTGATACCCCTAACCCTGTGGTAGCATCCGCGCATATTGTTCTCGTCCCGTTCAGTGAAACAGACTTGTTTGGATGGCTACATACACGTACGTGCATCCGTTCTTGGGGGTATGCATTTTCGTTATTCGGATATCCAATTTTAGTTTTGGTCGACACTTATATTTTTCGTATTTTAAAACTGAATTTTTAGAACCGACCCGGCCGTGTTTTGGTCAATATTTGCATTGGCCAAAACTCAAACTTCCCTAATATTATATTCTTTAAATATTATATATATATTAAACGTTTTAAAATTTTTTTTAACCAATTATATTTTAAAAGATTTTCAATAATTCCTAACAGCTCTCAACTCTCTCTCTCCTCTGTTTTATATATTTATATTTTGTATTCACATGTTACAGAAACCCCAAGTCCTTCTCTCTCTCTCCCCCTCACATTTTCTTTCCCTCTTCTTCTTTCTACGCTCGCGAGAACCCACGCCTCGTTGCTGCAACCCTAGCCTCGCCTACGCTTCGCCGGAGCTCTGACCTCCGTCGTCGCCATCCCCATCACCATGAACTCCTCTCCTCCTACGCTTGCACCTATAACCCCGCAAAGATCCTATCGTCGCTACCCACGCATCCATCACCTCTATCCCCGACCTTGCCACTGATCTCCCTCGTTGGCCTCTTCAACACCCTCATCGCCTTTCCTCATCCTCACCTCTCTCGTCTCCTTCTCCTCCTTCTCCTAACACCGTAACCACCCCGTGTGATCCCCGACGACACTACGACCCATCGCCGGCACCCTCACGCCGGTGACCCCTCATCGTTTTCATCTCTTCCTCTCTCTCTTCTCGACCTCAACCTCATCTTGATCCCCTTTCTTCCTTTCTCCCAACCTCACACCACCACCAACCATGAAAACCCGACTTCGCTGCAACTCAAGAACCGACGCCGCAAGAACCCTGCACCCTAGCCACCGGAGTTCCGATCCCTGGCTTCATCCTTCACCACCACCTTCTCTCCTCTCTCCTATCCTCCCCTACTAGCCACGATCCTTTGCTCTTCCTTGAAATGAACCCGACCCTAGCTGCTTGCCGCAATGCACTGCCTTGGCCATGAAACACCATCTCCAGTGACCCATGACCTCGTCGTCACCCCATCGCACCTTTCTCTGACCCATGAGCCAAACACCTGAGCACCAAACCACCACAACTCTTCATCTTCTTCTTCTTCTTCTTCTTCTCCTTCTTCTTCCTCTCTCTTCTTTTCTTTCTTGATTTCTTGATTTCACCTTTTCCGGTGATCACCGCCGGAGCCGTGCTGCTGCCGACGATCCAGACGATCCAATGAACAAACCTTGCCTGCGTGATCACCCGCTTACCTTGCCTGGACCCGTCCCGTGCGTGTGCGTGGTTTTGCGACGTTTACCCGACGTCGGACGTGTCGTACGTACCCGTCGCATGATCCATCGAGACAAGTTTATCTTGCTACATGCTATGATATATACTACATCCATATTAATAATAATATTTCATGTTTAGTGTATTGTACATCCCCTGTTATCATTTTACTGTTTTACTATGTCCGTTTGCTTCCCACTTAGTTTTAGAACTGTAAATGTAACCCTAATCGATGTTTGGGCATCCATACCATTAATTATATATTAATTTGCATGCCATGTCACATTGTTTCATACTATTGTTTTATTAGTACTCCATGTTCAATAGTGTGCATCCTACATAATCATGGAACTGTAGTTGTAAACCTTGATAGTTATTTGAGCATCCATGTTCATTTGTGTCTACATACCATTAATTCTGCATACCTAATTGCACCCCATATTACATTAACTCATATTATTAATACATTAGTACCCTATGCTTGATATTGTGCATCCTGCTTAGTCATGGTATAACCCCTAGTGGTTATTTGTACACCCATGCTGTTATCATACATCAGCATTTTACCCTGATTCAATACTTGCTATATTTTACTGTTGGGCACTCACTTCATACATGTACACTACCTGAAATGACCTGATATATCACTACTTGACATGTTACCTGATTCTGTTTCTAATGCCGACAATCCTGACATGTTGTCTCGATGGACATATCCTGTTGTCTTTACAGAAAAACCTATTCCTGCTTGATCCTGTGTTGGCATTGGCTTCAGATTTATCAATACCTGACTTGAACACATAACTTGGGGGTATGGGAAAATCAATGATCAAACCTGACTTGTAACTCAATAGTTCGATGCTTATACTGATCAGTTTTACAGGGTAGGCCAGCCCCGGGATGATGCTGCTGACATCATTCGTATGTACATGTTACATGTTTACTGCCTAGCGGCACGTCTCAGATTCTGCCCAAGAGTCTTGACCGTGGTTCCGGGCATGCACGGGCTATTATTGAGTTACATCGATGATTCATTAAATTGATTTCACAGACTTGAGAGTAGTTAACCCAGTAGCACGGTTTAGTTTTATCGCTGCACTTCACCTATACTGTTACACTTCACTGTTCGATATCCCTGCTTACTTATTACATTCATGTTACATTTATAATTCATGCCTGCATATCCTTTTACCCACCGATTATATTGTTGTTGATATTATAACGCGCTGACGTCTGGGTTTTGCATGGCCTAGATTCGCTACCCTTGTCGCAGGCCGAGCAAGAGTACTTCAGTCGACAGGCCGATCAGTGCGGACCTGTTAGTATTCCAGTTTAGTTTAGTTTCCTTTCGGCATTTTTTTTATTTCCTGATGTGAGCCCGTATTTGGGACGTACCTTCTAGATTGTTTTGTTTATTGGATTTATTGCTTCCGCATATTATTTCTTGACTCGTTTATTCTAGCTCATGGGTATGTACTAAATAGTTTATTTTATTATCCTGTTCTTGATACCTCTAGACAGCCGTGTTGTGACTGTGGAGGGATGTTTCCTAGCCACAGGTAGCATGGTTGGCTCTGTCACGTGCCGATCATAGCGCACTCTGGAAAGCGGGGCGTGACAGGGTTTGTTTGGTATTAGAGCCATAGGATTTAGGTTAATCGGGTTTGATTCTTTTGTAGTTGGGTATTGGACCCAATACACGAATCAGAAAATCCGTAATTAGGAACATGTCCTACCATATTGATATCATGATTCTTGAATCATATCTTTCTCTTCACCCTTGTCTTGACGATATGCAAACAACTTTGCATCTCGGCTTGAAATATTTTTGGTTCCCTATTGGTTATCCTTTCCTATTCTTTTGATTTTGATAGTAGGATTTGGGCGACTTGGACGGAGTTATGTGATTGTAACCATGAACTGCAGCATGGTTACAATGCGGTACTCTATTTGAGTAACTTGGAGTCCTGGTCTTGATTCATTTCCTTGTTTCATGGACGTTATATTACCTTGGTTCTCCCAGTTTCATTGCTTACCGGTTCGTGTTTTATCACAAGCTTGAATCCTGTTTACCGTGCTTATCTTCTTCAGTGTCTTGGCTTCAGATGAAGTCGTTTTCGGTATCCTACTTGTTCATGTTTTCCCCGCATTGGTATTATTCGCTTCTGGTGCATCCCATTGTTTGGTGTTATCTTGGGAATGGATTTTCTCGACACTTTCCACGCTCACATTGATTGTAGGGCAAGGAAAGTTATTTTCCAGATTCCCGGACATCCGGAGTTTGTTTTGCTGCAGGAAGTAGTACTGTCGGGCCAGTCGAGTTTAGGGCTAGGCCGACAAGCGCCGTTCTTTTGTCGATGGAAGTTGATAAGGAGGAAGCGCCAACTGTAGTTCGAGAGTTCATGGACGTGTTCGAGGACATCTCGGGTTTACCGCCAAAACGAGATGTGGAGTTCGTGATTGATCTTGTTCATAGTGCAGCGCCAATCTCAAAGGCGTACTATCCAATGGCACCAGCGGAGTTGGAAGAAGTCAAGAAGCAGGTTACTGAATTGCTTGAGAAGCGTTGGATTCGCAGCAGCAATTCACCTTAGGGAGCTCCAGTTCTTCTAGTCAAGAAGAAAGATGGCACAAGGAGGATGTGCATCGATTAACGAGAATTGAACCAGGTGACTATTAAGAACAAGTACCCGATCCCTCGCATTGGTGAATTATTAGAGCAACTCAGTGGCCCGAGGGTATTCTCGAAGCTGGATTTGTGATACGGATATCATCATGTCCGAGTTAAATCAGAGGATATTTGCAAGACTGCGTTCCGAACTCGATATGGACATTACGAGTATTTAGTAATGCCATTCGGAGTCACGAATGCACCAGCGATATTTATGGACTTGATGAACTAAATCTTTTCACCATTCTTAGACCAGGTTATAGTGGTGTTCATCGATGATATTCTGGTCTACTCGAGGAGCCTAGAGGAGCATGCAAAACACTTGAAGATCGCACTGCAGATATTGAGGCATGAAAGATTGTATGCAAAGATGAAAAAGTGCGAGTTTTGGCTTGATGAAGTGATGTTTTTTGGGGCATGTTGTATCCGGAGATGGAATCGCCGTTGACCCTGAAAGATTGCGGCAGTTCAATTCCGAAGAACGAAGCAGAGATCAGAAGTTTTCTTGGACTTGCCGGATATTACAGATGATTCGTGGAGAATTTTGCTGGTTTGGCTGAGCCTTTGACCAAGCTTACACGAAATGAAGTACCGTTCGTATGGACGGATAAGTGTGCGTCAGCTTTTGAGGTATTGAAGCAGAGATTGATAACCACTTCTATTTTGACCGTACCAGACGGTTCCATAGGATTGGTGATTCACAGCGACGCATCTGGGAAAGGTTTGGAATGTGTTTTAATGCAGCATGGAAAAGTTATAGCTTACGTATTGAGACAGTTGAAGACCCATGAGAAGAATTACCAAACCCATGATTTGGAGCTTGCAGCAGTAATTTTCTCTTTGAAGATTTGGAGACTACTTATTGGGCGAAAGGGTCGAAGTATTCACCGATCACAAAAGCTTAAAGTATGTGTTCACGCAGAAAGTGCTCAACATGAGACAGCGCAGATGGTTGGAGCTGATGGCTAACTATGATCTTGATCTTAAGTACCATCAGGGGAAAGTTAATGTAGTGCCGGATGCTCGTAGTCGGTTGCCAGCAATTCGGATGTTGACTATATAGAAGGAGCTTATCGAAGATTGTCGGAGATTCGATGTTGGAGAACGAAGATTATTGGGACCGGATTTGTTCGTGCAAATAGTAGAGAAGGTTAATACTATCCGGAATCACATGAAGGCAGCACAGGATCGGCAGAAGAGTTGGGCCGATACATCGAAATGACCTCTAGAGTTCGTTGTTGGTGATCTGATATTCTTCAAGATATCACCGACTAGAGGAGTGATTCGTTTTGGGAGTCGAGGCAAGCTTAGTCCTCGATTCGTGGGGCCTTTCGAGATTTTAGAGCCTGTTGGAGAATTGGCTTATTGATTGGCTTTACCACCACCTTTGGCGAATGTTCATAACGTGTTTCATATATCTCAACTTCGTAAGTATGTTCGAGATGAAACACAATTGCTGGATCATTCGGAACTGACTATAAGGGAGGATTTGTCCTTTAAGGAACGACCGATGTTTATTGTTTATCGAAGAGATAAGGTCCTTAAGAACAAGGTTATCCCTCTCTTACTTGTTTCATAGGAAATCGCTTGCATGGAGAATCCACTTGGGAACGAGAAAACGAGATTCGACAGAAGTTTCCACACCTCTTCTCATAGATTCATTTTTGTTTGTCCTTTCTTGTTTTGGGAATTTTGAGGACGAAATTATTTTTGTAGTTGGGTATAATGTAACATCCTAGTTCATTTATACCAGTTCTATTTTGGGTATTTCTTTATTTATGGCATTTTCTTGATTTATTGTGTTTTGGGTGTGAATAGTGTATTTGACATCCGTATTTGCATCCGACCCGACCCGCTTGCTGGAAACCCGTCTGAATTCATTTTTATGATTTATCCTGACTTGTTACGTGGACTCGTGCACTTTCATTTATACATACTGCATACTGGTATTATCTGGCATCTGTATTTTTCAACATAACATTTAAAGTCACATAAAATAATTTTAAAAAAATACATTGCATGGCCTGCTTGATACCCCTAACCCTGTGGTAGCATCTGCGCATCTTGTTTTCGTCCCGTTCAGTGAAACGGACTTGTTTGAATGGCTATGCAGGCGTACGTGCATCCATTCATGGGGGTATGCATTTTCGTTACACGGATATCCAATTTTAGTTTTGGTCGACAAGTATATTTTTCGTATTTTAAAACTGAATTTTTAGACCCGACCCGGGCGAGTTTTGGACTATGTTTGTATTGGCCAACAACTCAAACTTCCCTAATATTACATTCTTTAAATATTATATATATATTAAACGTTTTAAAAATTTTTTTAACCAATTATATTTTAAAAGATTTTCAATAAATCCTAATAGCTCTCAACTCTCTCTCTCTCTCCATTGTTTTATATATTTATATTTTGTATTCACATTTTATAGAAACCCCATATCCCTCTCTCTCTCTCTCTCTCTCTCTCCCCCTCACATTTTCTTTCCCTCTTTTTCTTTCCTTTTTGCACGCGCGAGAATCCACGTCTCGTCGCTGCAACCCTAGCCTCGCCTGCGCATCGCTGGAGCTCCGACCTCCGTCGTCGCCATCCCCATCACTACGACCTCCTCTCCTCTTCCGCTCGCACCCACAACCCTGCAAAGATCCTATTGTCGCTACCCACGCACCCATCACCTCCATCCCCGACCTCGCCGTCGATCTCCCTCGTCGGCCTCATCACCACCCTCATCACCTTTCTTCATCCTCACCTTTCTCGTCTCCTTCTCCTCCTTCTCCTAACACCACAACCACCCCGTATGATCCCCGACGATACAGCGACCTATCGCCGGCACCCTCACGCTTTCATCATTTTCATCCCTTCCTCTCTCTCTCTCTCTTCTCGACCTCAACCTCATCTCTATCCCCACTCCTCCTTTCTCCCAACCTCACAGCACCACCAACTATGAAAACCCGACTTCACTGCAACTCAAGAACCGACGCCGCAAGAACCATGCACCCTAGCCGCCGGAGTTCCGATCCCTGGCTTCATCCTTCGCCACCACCTTCTCTCCTCTCTCTTATCCTCCCCTACTAGCCACGACCCTTTGCTCTTCCCTGCACTGAACCCGACCCCAGCTTCTTGCCGCAACCCACTGCCTTGGCCGTGAAACACCATTTCCGGTGACCTATAACCTCGTCATCACCCCATCGCACCTTTCTCTAACCCCTGAGCTAAACACCGAAGCGCCAAGCCACCACAGCTCTTCTTCTTCTTCTCCTTCTTATTCTTCTCTTTTCTTTTCTTTTTTGATTTCTTGATTTCACCTTTTCCGGTGATCACCGCCGGAGCCGTGCTACTGCCGACGATCCATACGATCCAGTGAACGTACCTTGCCTGCGTGATCACCCTCTTGCCTTGCCTGGACCCGTCCCATGCACGCATGTGGTTTTGCGACATTTACCCGACGTCGGACGTGCCATACGTACCCGTTGCATGATCCATCGAGGCAAGTTTATCTTGCTACATGCTATAATATATACTACATCCATATTAATAATAATATTTCATGTTTAGTGTATTGTACATCCCCTGTTATCATTTTACTGTTTTACTATGTCCGTTTGCTTCCCACTTAGTTTTGGAACTGTAAATGTAACCCTAATCGATGTTTGGGCATCCATACCATTAATTATATATTAATTTGCATGCCATGTCACATTGTTTCATAGTATTTTTTTATTAGTACTCCATGTTCAATAGTGTGCATCCTACATAATCATGGAACTGTAGTTTTAACCCTTGATAGTTATTTGAGCATCCATGTTCATTTGTGTCTACATGCCATTAATTCTGCATACCTAATTGCACCCCATATTACATTAACTCATATTATTAATACATTAGTACCCTATGCTTGATATTGTGCATCCTGCTTAGTCATGGTATAACCCTAGTGGATATTTGTACACCCATGCTGTTATCATACATCCGCATTCTATCCTGATTCAATACTTGCTGCATTTTTACTGTTGGGCACTCACTTGATGCATGTACACTACCTGACATGACCTGATATATCACTACTTGACATGTTATCTGATTCTGTTTCTAATGCCGACAATCCTGACATGTTGTCCCGATGGATATATCCTGTTGTCCTTATAGACAAACCTGTTCCTGCTTGATCCTGTATTGGCATTAGCTTCAGATTTATCAATACCTGACTTGAACACATAACTTCGGTGTATGGGGAAATCAATGATGAAACCTGAATTGTAACTCGATAGTTCGATGCTTATACTGATCAGTTTTACGGGCTGGGCCAGCCCCGGGATGATGTTGCTGGCATCATTCGTCTGTACATGTTACCTGTTTACTGCCTAGCGGCACGTCTCAGATTCATCCCGAGAGTCTTGACGGTGGTCCCGGGCATGCATGGGATACTATTGAGTTACATCGATGATTCATTAAATTGATTTCACAGACTTGGGAGTAGTTAACCCAGTAGCACAGTTTAGTTTTATCGCTGCACTTCACCTATACTGTTACACTTCACTGTTCGATATCCCTGCTTACTTATTACATTCATGTTACATTTATAATTCATGCCTGCATATCCTGTTACCCATTGATTATATTATTGTTGATATTGTGACGCGCTGACGTCTTTGTTTTGCATGGCTCAGATTCGCTACCCTTGTCGCAGACCGAGCAAGAGTACTTCAGTCGACAGGCTGAGCAGTGAGGTCCTGTTAGTATTCCAGTTTAGTTTAGTTTCCTTTCGGCATTATTTTTATTTCCTAATGTGAGCCCGTATTTGGGACGTACCTTCCAGATTGTTTTGTTTACTTGATTTATTGCTTCCGCATATTATTTCTTGACTCGTTTATTCTGGCTCATGGACATGTACTAGATAGTTTATTTTATTTTCAAGTTCTTGATATCTCTAAAAAGCCGTAATGTGACTGTGGATGGATGTTTCCTAGCCACAGGTAGCATGGTTAGCTCTGTCACGTGCCGATCTTAGCGCACTCTGAGAAGCGGGGCGTGATAGAGCTTGTGCATGTTTTATTGAAATGGGGATGGACTTTTGATATTGTTTTGGGGGTGTTTTGAGGGGATAGATGTAACATTTCAAAAAAAATAAAATATTATTTTTGGGAATATTTATAATTTAATAATAAAATATTGAATATTTTAAATAAGGCGGTATAATTATATACCTATAATTTGGGAAAATTTTCGAAAATTATAGAAATTACTAAAATAATGGTGTTTTATAGAATTATGCAATATTTAAGTTTTTATGATTAATTATACGCTAATTTAGTGCTAATCGCGATTAAAAATCTCTAATCGCGCTTTAAGCGTACTTTGTGCAAAACATGCACCATATCATCTTTACACTTGTTACATTTTTCCTACATGATTTTGGGTGCATGGCTATTGGTTTTGGGTTTACTATTGAGGAGAGAAGGAAAATAGAAAAGAAAAGAAAATAGAAAGGAAAAAGAATAAAGAATTTGGTATGGGTGAGAGAGAGAAAGGTAGGGGATTATCATTGACTTGGCCTTGAGCCATTCCCCCTTCATTATTTCCCTCATTTCCTTTCCCCCTCCCTCTCTTTCTGCTGCTGCTGCTGCCTTCTCCTCCCTCCTCCATAAATCACCCAACTTCATCTCCAAAACACACCCAAAACCTCGTACCCACTTCACAAAAATGATGCACAAGCCCACAAGCTATATTATGGACCAAGAAAGTTATCATTTTGGCACTGTAGGGGGATTCATGAGTGACTAATGAGGTAACCCTTTCACAATTAGTGCAGTATTTCAAGTGCTTTAGCCTCATTTCAAGTTTAAAATCGTTTTGGCGAAGTTTAGTGAACTTTGAAATCTCAAGTTTGGAATTAGGGTTTGATTTGAGTAGAGATGGTGTAATAGGGCCTCAGACATGACCTTAAACCCCTCCCAATTGATAGAAACCCAGACCAACCCAACTGAAACCCAAAATACTGAATTTCAGAACTGTGAATGTTGGTTTTGTGAGTGTTTAAGGCGTGCAGGGAAATCTGGAGTGATCCGAGACCAATACTAGAAAAGTAAACACAGTAGCCGAGATAGACCACCACGAGTCCACCCTGCCAGAACAAGCCTCTAACTCCTTACCCATACCGGCCTTGCCGGAATTTTGGCTTCTTTGGCTGGCCACCTTGGTGGGTTAGGTGCCCATGTTGCCCCCATTGCTCATATGCACCCTATATACCACCCCGGTGTTGTTTACTTACCTTGTTTTGGCCTGAGTAGAAATCTAAGACCACTTTCTCTAGTTGCTGCTTTGATTAGAGTTATGGTTTTCCGTATTTCGATTTCTGGATTTTTGTATTTGTACGTTATCTCGATCACGTGACATTTGTACGTCTATCTCGAGTGATATCGGGTTGATTTGCGGGAGTAGACCATAGGTTTTGACCTATGAGAGTTCCCCGTGTCATTTTGGTTTCGATTTAGTTTTAATGCGATACGATGCGTGTGATATGTAGGTACACCCACGATGATTCGAGACGATGAAGAAGATGGTGGCGACGTCGGCGTCGGCAAGCGAAGATCAGGTGAGTAGATTATATCTACGAGGGAAGTCGGGTGGATGGCGTATAACACCCCCGCAGTTCGATGTATAGTATACTATATATACTATATATATGGTAGCTTTATGTGTGACATGGATATTCAGGATATGACTAGGTGTAAAATGGTTAGATTAGGGTTTAGAAGTAAACTCGTATAGTTTCCTAGTTGCGAACCCTAGAATAGGTTTACACCCACACGCACACACATGCTTACTTGTTATACTTATACCTGGATAATGAGGATAGTGGATGATATTTGGAGATGAGTCGATGAGATTGGGCATAGTGCTGTGAGATCGGTGATATGATGTGGTTCGTATTTGGGATACGACATGAGATTTTAGCGGGCCTTTGGGCATGTTTTCATACACGCACATATATCTATATATATGGTATTGGTTTGTACTAGACTTAGATCAGTACCCCAGATCATGAGATATGATGATAAGATACCAGATAACTGATGAGATGAATGTGATATTGACCCATACCCAGATTTAGGATGCCGTACGATGGATGTGCCGTACGAGCTTTATATTGATGATAGATCCGTACTCATGACTCGAGGATGTCATATGATATATTGTATCGTACATGATACTATTGAGGCGGGATTACCGACTATTATATTTATATATATATATATGGACTCAGATTTAGGTGGTTTCCATACCCCTCCCGATTAGCTTGTTAGTTAGATCTGTAGTTTGCTTAGTAGATGTTAGGCTAGACCGATGTCATACCTATTTCAAAACTAACGAATCAGGAGTATTTTAAAGACAGGCAAAGGGATTATACGGATATTTTCAAAAGACGCACCTTTTCATAAAAACGTCGTAGCCCTTATTTTACTAAAAACTACGATTCGTCTTATTTCAAATGGCAAAACTGTATGAAATTTTTATATTGATATAGATTCTTCACTGTTGTATTTATTAGTCGATTTCTGCATATTATTGCTATTCGCATCGCATTGCATGTGCAAATGTGTTTATTGTTATATCAAAACCGTGCTGTTAGGACACCAGCACCATTATCGATGATGCATATGTTCCACGTACACCTGCTTGCCGTCTCACACACTTCATCATCGATAAATGCCATGTCACTACACTGTAGGACTGTTGCATTCAGGATATGACCCCTTGCATGGCATACTTGTGTACATATATATTGTACACTCATACTTGTGCGCATACCTATTGTACACTCATGCTTGTGCACATACCTATTGTACACTCATCCTTGTGCACATACCTATTGTATACTCATACTTGTGCACACATCTATTTTACACTCATACTTGTGTACCTACCTATTGTACACTCATACTTGTGCACATATCTATTGTACACCCTTACTTGCATACATAAGTATTTGTACATAAATAGATGATTCTGGCTTGATTAGAGATTTGGGAACCGTAAGATACTTTTTAAAAATGATTCATTTCAAAGTAGCGGTCTTCCCTCGATATGTGCATAATACTGTTTTATGTTGCATGATATACTGATATGCTTACATTTCTTTCATATGTCGCATACATCATGCTTTATGATTATACGCATTGAGATATGTTGTTTCCATGATATTTCTGGATTTGGGAACCGTGGGTATTTCAAAATAGAGTATGTATTGTTTTAAAAACCCGGTTACCCTTGATATGATATTTCAGTGTGTCCACCATGTGTTTTCTCGGTTCTGAGAGCGACATGTGGAACCCGATTCGAGGAGGCGGATGAGGCCGATTGCGGGTATATGGTGGACTCGGTATGTACCCCAGGGCGAGAACGGATCGCTGTGCTGTAGACAGTGAGCCTGGCAGGGGACTACTACCTACCAGTGATAGTATTTGGGCTCGGTGGATATCCGGAGGATACCGACCGGAGTCGAGAGATGATATGGGCCGATCCAGACTGACGGAGCCCGTGGGCCGATCCGGACTGACGGACCCCGATATATGAGGATTTACGTGCCGATGCTGGGCACGGATTTCATGATGTTTTCGAGTGTCGATGCTAGACTCAGGTTCCATGATTTCGATATGTGGCGAGGGACACATGTTGATTTATATCCTCATACTTCCATGCATATGCTTTATGATATTTCCATGCATTATGCTTTATGTCATTAGGTGACACGTGGACGAGATCCACATACATATAGTCGACATTGATGAATTGATTACATGGTTGGATTATATCCACACACTTATTGACTTCATGATATAGTTGACATTGATTCATGCTGACTACATTGATCATACCTCATATTTATGATATGTTGTTACCTGAGGCACTGACACGAGCACATGGGATTACACTTATGTATAGATGTTTACCCTGGTCACCTTTTCATGCTTCAGACTTATTCATATTGAGAATATATTATTACCGATCATATTGACCTAGGATTGTGTCATACATACGATTTCTGCTCTGTGATGTTTTCTATTCACGAGTTGGCAACTCACCCCCGTTGTGCCACAGTTCTTTCTGGTTTTGCCGTACAGGTTCCATTGCGGCTTTCTGGCACACTGCTTCCCTTACGGGTGATTTGCTTTGGTAGGTGGGTTCTTTTGCATCAGAACCACCATTGTATATGTATTATTCAGTTGTATCTAGTAATTCCATCAACCAAAATTGTATATTGTTTCAGACATAAAAAACGGTTGTGTATTATTTTGACCTTAGAGTCGCGCGTTGTAGTATTATGATTTTCATGCTGATTTTGAGTTTGATCCTCGCCCTTCTGCGTTGTATATTATACTATTTACGTGGTTGTGACCGTCGATTGACGAAGAGCTAGCTCACGCTTGGGGATGCCTTTTATCTTTGTGCATATATTATTCTTGTTATATCCCGTTCGGGGTCAGTATTTACAAAGGAAACTCTGCCGAAATTTTTAGAAAAGACTATAAATTTTAAAAATGTATGTTCGGCTTACTTATTTAAAAACCTTGCTTTTAAAACAAATTTTCTTTACTCCTTAAAAACTAGTTTTCTTTATTTACTCCTTAAGATGGTTTTAGATTTCTGGGCTTTTGGCTTACTTGAATTAGATGAAATCCTATAGATTTCATATGATTCAAGGGCCAGTCACGTGCTATTTCAGGTCGTGACAATAGAGGAGGGGGATGAAGTGGGCTGCCATGGAGATGAAGAGGGGATAGAATGAAGAAGGAAAACAATGAGGGAACAAAACCATGGTCCAAGATTGACCTCCTCACCTCTCTCTCTCTCATGCCCATACCGCTCATTCATTAACATTTTCTTTTCTTTTCTTTTCTTTTCTTCTCTTTTAAAAATTAAAACCATGCATGCTAAAAGAAAGAAACCATGAAAGAAAATGTAACAAGTGTGAAAAATGACTTGGTGCATGTCATGTGCACATAACCGGATTAATGCAAGATTAGCGATATTTAACCGCGATTAGAATTAAAATAGTGTATAATAAATTATAAAAATCTATAATTTGCCTAAATCACATAAAACACCCTCATATTAGTAATTCTTATAATTTTCCAATTTGTCGGTATTTAATTATACCGTATTATTAAAATATTCATAATATTTATTATTAAATTATAAAAATTCCCAAAAATGGTATTTTATTTTTCTGAAATATTACAATCTTCCCCCTTAAAGAAATTCGGTCTCTGAATTTAAATTTAAACCCCCAAACACTAAAACATTTCAACAATCAGCTCAAATCAACAAGGCTCCGACATCACAGAAGATACCGAATAACACAGCGCGTTAAATACGCATAGAAACGAGTACAAAACTCAAAAACCGAACTCCATCAAGCGTCACGCAAATCATCGGATTTTCACGCATATCCTCAGAGTTACAATGGAGATACAAATCTTGAAATCCACTACTGAAATCCAACGTACACTAGCCAAATACTATAATACATATATAGTAGGCATCCTTGGAAAAATCCTTTAAACTGAATAAAACACATGCACAATCTTTTCTGAATCGTTGTGTGATGCACAAATCACAGCACAAGTGACGGACACACATTTGTAAAGTAATAAATATATGCTCATATTGGTTTTGCTAAACATACGTTCCGCCTTTTTGAAATATCCCAAAAGGTTTTCCTTGTTAACATTCGTGTCACTCACAGACACATAGGAAATAGCAAAACTATAGTTTCTTTTTGAAAACCTCTGGTTAAACGTTTAATGCATGTGAAATACTCAGGTACTTTCTTCAGATCAGTCCTGTTCGGCTACTATATAATATTGTACGCATCATGAAAAAAAGTGCCTCAAAGAAAAATCAGCCTCAAAAGGTGTATCCAATAATCACGTGCGTCTGGTGCGCACGGGAATTAAATCCAAATACAAGTGCTACGAACGTGCACAAAAGCAAAACTAAGTGCAACGGGTGTGCACCAAAGTATCTGTCCAGTGCAACGGGTGTGCACGACAACAACATCTAGTGCATCTATAGTGTACGAAAATCTCAATCCAGTGCAACTAATATGCAGAATGAAAATCCCAAATCGAGTGCATCTGGTGTGCACAAAATCCAATATCGAGTGCCGAATATGCACAAAAATCCAATCCAAGCATGTCAGGTTCGTAAAAAAAAACATCTAATGCAGTAGCATGTACGAAAATGTACAACAAGTGCCAACGCATACGAAAATCGTAATTTGATAACGCAAATGCTCAAACACATAAATCGGGTGCAACCAAGGCACGGAGTAAAAAGCCGGTGCAACCAATGCACAAAATACCAAGATGGTGCAACAATGCACAAAATACGAATCTGGTGCAACAAATACACAAAACACAAATCGGGTGCATCCAGTGCACGAAATACAATTCCAGAGTATGCAAATGCATAAAGTATAAATCTGGTGCAATAAATGCACGGAAGCTCATCAATGACTAAAATGAGTATAAAAGCAACACCGAGTGTACCAAGGTGTATGAAATCATAAACATGTGCAACCGCGTGCACAAAACACGTATCAATGCACTGCAAGCATATATGAGCTATACCGAGTGTAAAATCAAATAGAGTGCATACCACATGCACAAAATCAAATCAACCATATGAACTCCACGAAATCATAACCACATTCTACCAAGGCACAAAGCCGATATCAAGTGCAATAAATATGCACAAATCAAAAACCAACACAATGGTGTATAAAGCATATCTCAAGTGCAATAACTATGCTCCAAATATAAATACCAGCAGGTGCAGCCATGGTGCACGAAAAAATATCATGAAACTCAATCATCAAAACTCAAATCCAAGCGATATAAGCGTGATACTCGGATCACAACGCAAATCGCAACAAATGACATTGAGGTACACCTCCTACAATGTCGAATAATGTCAGTGCGCCCCAGAACTGGCAGAGTAAGAACATCTACTTGCCTCCTGTCCACGGTCTGGCGTCCTCTGTCTCTGGATCCTCATTTCTCGGTGGATTACCAATCTCGAAATCCATCGGCTCATCGGCCCGGTCAGGTGTGCTAACGGGAACGATTCCGCTCTGGCACTTCTCTGGTCACCTCTCGGCCAATTATCACGACCACTATTAAAGCAGCACGTCACTAGCGTCGACCTCTGGCCCTCTGAATACAGGTGACACATCTGATCCTTGGTGCAAATCTCATCGCAGCAGTGTCCTGGAAGGAACCTGCTCAGGATCTCTTCCGATCTCGCCTATGCCAAACTGTACGGAGGCTAGTACTCTTGCAGAATCTTTTCTCGCTTTCTGGACATCTGCGTTCTCAGCACTGCATCTCTTTGAGAACTGGCCGTATCCCAACACCTCTGTATACGCATCAGATCCCAAATCTCGATGTGGAGTAACAACTGCTCGTCCACATCTCGCACGAACTTCTCGTTCCACTCGTCTTTATCATCGTCTACTTCGACATCACGTCATATTATCTGCATACTGCAATGTCCTCGGTGTTAGTTATGTATATGCCTTAAAGGACATTGTTGTACATATGATTTATATTATAATGGATGCTTGGATATATATAGAGAGGACTTTCTTGCTCGACATGATAGTATGCTATCTGGTTTCACTTTGTCATAACATGTTGACTTGTATTAGTATATTGTCTTGCTCTCGCATGTTGATAATGTAGGGTTCCTAGGCACTCTAATGAGGTCTCACAATGCATCAACCATGCCAATTTCAAATTTTACTAGTGCCGAGAAACCCTAATACGGATTCGTTGACTAGAGTTTAGGCGAAAAGTGAAACTAGTTAACATTTTAACTAAAAGAAAGAGGCTACAACCTTTGTAGATCCGGTTCTCCACTTCCTTAGCTCCACGTAGACGTCCTCTTTCTGTCCATGTCGGATCCCGGACTCTAGCATCGGCTTTATCGGAGAAATGGGCGGGCTAGGTCGTCGGCTTCGATGCCGAAGAAGATCTACGTCGAGGCAACACAAGATCAAGCTCTGACTTCACCAAGTCATGAAACTTGTGAAGAAAACACCCTATACTACTTGGCAAGAGGTAGAGGATGAAGAAATAGGAGGTGGGTTCACTTTAGAATTGGATTTCTCACTCTTTTACTCAAGATGCCATTAAAGCTAGTAAGCTTTTCTTCTTGTTCAAGAGGAAGAAGATCAAGATAGATTATGATAAGTATCTCTTTAAAAAAGAAAATAATATCAATACTTATCATATACTAACCATGGTCAAGTGTAGAGAGTAAACTAGGGTTAGGTGAATGGTTAGGTTAAGAGAAGAAAACAAAAATGGTCAAGCTTTCAACTCTTCATGAAGCTTCATGAAAGAAACAAAGAAAGCCACCATTTCCATTTTCTTTTCCAAAATAAATAATCAAAATAAATAAATGAATAAGTAAACAAAACCCTAACCATTCATATAACCATGGTTTAATCTTTACACAAACTCAAGTTAACATGTATCATCAAACATGATACAATCAAGTGCACACAAAAATATATCATATATACAATGTGCACATCAAGTGAGAAAATCCTTTTAAAATGAACCAAAACTAGTTAATGCAAAGTAATATATCAAATATATAATTATACATTAAATCATTAAATCAACACTTGATTCAATGATCCGGTCATGTCACACATAACTGACTAGTATCCAATGTATCGACTTATCGAATCAATCTTCGATTCGATAACTAGGTTATATCGCATACAACCAATCGAAACATTCATCGCGAGAATGAAATACGGTATCACATACACGCATTATTCTCGGTCCCGCACATATCTCATATGCGCTCCTATTTCGTTTCGCTTGAGCCAGGAAACCTCTGTGTAGGACTCTAAAGACTCGTCAATACGCCGGCAGCAGATGATGATCATATCAAGCACCCACAAGCCGCAAGCGGTCTGCCAAACGTAACGGCCACCCGGGTATTGAGCGATCAGAAGATCGACGAGCTAGCCCGCTCACACTCCTGTGAATCCAACCAGTAACACTTACCGTACAGTCCGGTCTGTTCGTCTGATATGTCGCATATCAAGTCTAGGGGTGGTAAACGTCAAACCCCAATAACCGATAAGTCGTGCCGATGTGAGGCTCATAACGGGTCGAGAAAGTACTGGTAACACTTACCAGCAAAACTCTGATCAGCCATGGCAAGGGACTTCCCTGTTACGGCCAATCGAGCACAGCGCAACATCAACCCCCAATACCGGGAGAGACGAAACCCCTCCTATCGTTCATTGCCTCCATGTGACTCGGGACTGTACCCAAAAACCACCGTTTTGCATGCCCTCATGGACGTGGTAAGGTGGAGATCAATGCACAGTGGGAATCACACAAGACTCTATGACGATCTCGGGTGTACAGACTAACCTGTACAAGTGTCACCTGAGAACTGCCATCTGACGTAAGGTATAATACCAGCTGGGAGTTCTCGGTGAGTCCGTCCAGTGTACCCAGTCTCCACTGAGCACCCGTATACCATCTATGATGTCAAACACCAATGGATATGGGATCATCCATCGCCCATCTCATGGGTCGAGAAGCGTATACGCTAGTCTACACTGGTATATCGATGCCCCGCCTCGATACACCCACGACTAGGGACCTTGAAGGATGTACTTATGGACTACCATGTCCCCACTAGTATGATCTGCATCATAGTCCAGGTAGTCAAGTACACATCCTAAGGGCTTTACCAACATGTAACTATAAGACAGTTTAAAGAGACTAGTGTACATGTTAAGATAAAGAGCAACCAGATAGCATACTATCATATCGAGCAAGAAAGTCATCTCTATGTATGTCCAAGCATCCAATATAATATACATCATCTGTACAATACTGGCCTCTAGGGCATACATACAACTAACAGATAAAGCCCTTAGGATTTATACTCGACTACTGGGACTATGATGAGATCATTCTAGTGGGGCCAGGGTAGTCCATAAGTACATCCTATAACTGTTCCTAGTCGAGGGTGTATCGAGACAGGGCATCGATACTATAGAGTAGACTAGCGTACACGCATCTTGACCCATATGATGGGCGATGGATGATCCCATATCCATTGGTGTTGGACATCAAAGATGGTGTACGGGTGCTCAGTACAGACTGGGTACACTGAACGGACTCGCCGATAACTCCTAGATGGTATTATACCTATCGTCAGATAGCAGTTCTCCGGTGACACTGGTACAGTTTAGTCTGTAGACCCGAGATCGTCATAGAGTCTTGTACGATTCTTACTGTGCTTTGATTTCCACCTTACTACGTCCAAGAGGGCGTGCAAAACGGTGGCTTTTGGGTACAGTCCCGAATCACATGGCGGAAATGAGCGATAAGAGGGGTTTCGTCTCTCACGGTATTGGGAGTTGATGTTGCGCTGTGTTCGATTGGCTATAACTTGAAGTCCCTGGCCAGGGCTGATATGGAGATTTACTGATAAGAGTTATCAGTAGTTTCTCGACCCGTTATGAGCCTTACATCGACACGACTTATCGGTTACTGCGGTCTGACGTTTACCACCCCTAGACTGGATATCCGACATATCAGACGAAAAGACCGGACTATACGGTAGTGTTACTGATTGGATTCGCAGGAGTATGTACAGGCTCACTTGTTGATCTTCTGGTCGCTCAATACCCGGGTGGCTGTTACGTTTAGCTGACCGGTTGCAGCTTGTAGGTGTTTGATATGATCATCACCTACTACCGGCGTATTGACAAGTCTTTAGAGTCCTACACAGAGGTTTCCTGGCTCAGGAGAAACGGTGTAGGAGCACATATGTGATATGTGCGGGGACCAAGATTAATACGATATGTGATACCGTATTCTATTCTCGCGATATATGATATCGGCCGGTTATATGTGATATAGCCGGGTTATTGGATCAAGTGTTGATTCGATAATATGATATATATAAATTATATGCTCACTTAAGTATTTATTAATCTCACTTATGATACATTTAACATATATGTGATATATGTTTATTGTACTGTTTTCTTTTGTTACATAAATATTATATATGTGATATATAATATTGTAGCATGCTAGTTTATACATGCAACATGTATGTATGAGAATTATACCATGCTATATGTAATGTTTGGGTTTAAATATCTAAGTAATTCAAATTGTGGAAATGAGTCATGGATGAAGCTTCATGAAGCATGTAGATTACCATTGACCAAGTCCACCCTTTTTGTTTTGCCCTAGATATTTCTAACCCAACCATGACACATAGCCATGGTTAACTCTCTACAATGGTTAAGGATGATATACTTGACCCATGGTTGCATTTTTAATCTCAATCACATTCATTCCTCTTCTTCTTCCTCATTCTCATTTTGCTTTCTAGCATTTGAGATCAAGAAGAAAATAGTGAGAAATTAAATAATAAAGTGAGCAAAATTCCTACTTCATCATGCTCTTCTATACTAGCCATATAGATTAGTGTGTTAGCTTCACTAATTCATAATTAGTGAAGTCATAGCTTGAGTTCGTGTTTCCTCGAAGTAGATCATCTTGGATTTCGATGTCTTCAAGCAAGCATGGATCATTCGACTTGTGGAGCCTCTCTAGAGTCCGGGAGTTCATGGATCACGGCGAAGGGACTACTACTCGGAGCTTATGAAGCGAAGGATGGACTACAAAGGTTGTAATCCCTCTCTCTTAGATGTAAAGTTGTTTACATGCAAAGTTAACCCTAATTCTCTAGTTAAGATCTTGGTTAGGGTTTCATAGCACCCCAAAAATTTTCAATTGGCATGTGTGATACCTTCATAAACTTCGTAGTGGTTTACACAACCCTATACTCAGCTACAGTCAATCCCTAGTCTCTCACACGGATTCGAAGTCATGAACTCGGTATCTTCATCACTCTGTAGAAGATATCTAGCCGAACACGTGCTCGGGGACTCGTCCCAACCATCGGAGGAATACTCAATACTCGTCCGTTCTCTATCAACTCACAACGCATCTGGTTGAGTTCCTCTATCCGAAGTTGGTCAGATTGCTCATCTCTTATAACATGATATCTGGACGACGTTACACGTTTCGATCGATTTATCAAAGTCCCAGAATTCCCCGAAAGTTCAACACCTGAGCACAATCTAATAATATCCAGTACATGCCACAGTACCAATGGACCTACCGTATAAGGGAAAACCCAAGCCTCACTGATGGCACCGCTGAACTGCTGCAAGCCTAAGGTTCAGAAGCGATTCCATGGTCATTATGTCGAGTTAGGGTTTCATTCTTCTAGAGGGTTCACGGAATTACTTGCATGTTCCTTCGAATACTTTAAACTTGGAAAATTGGGTTTCTGACACTCGTTCGAACTTTTTAGCTTCGCCTAGCCGACATGTGAATATCCTTCGCCTCTCAACTCAAGGTTGACAAGCTATCATCTGTCGTATCTCTGCCTGAAAGCTCTAGTGATCTCAGCTCGTAAAGTCTGGAGGTCACATCCTATCAATCTCAGCAACAGCTGGGTCATCTGTCTGCACGGTAGATGACATCACAATCTCTGAGGTAGGCTGTACATCAACAGTCCTCTCGCAACTGGTAGCTCTAACAATGGCCCGATTATCCGGTGTAAAACCAAACACTCGCCTCAACAAGAGGTCATAACTCATACACTACATCGAGACGTTCCCATGTCACCGGAAAACACAATGGTCAGTCTTCGTCCACGACGAGCTCGCCCTGACTGCATCAATAGCAGCAGCTCAATCTGCGCTCAAACCATGGTGACAGGAACCTCAATCGTGTGTCGACGAAAATAGATCAAGGGTATGGAAGGAAACGACAGATCCAGAATGGATACATGATCATTAGAAGAAACAACATCAATGAATGTATGATCATAGAAACGAACAGAATCAAGGATCTCAAATGGATGTATAATCATGGGTATGAAAAGAATCACAGATCTCAAAATATGTACATCCTATGTTTTCTTAAGTGGAGTATCGTATCGTAAATATGCCGTGGAAAATACGTACGGTACGTCACTCTACCCAAGCTACCTACTCCATCAATCAGGGTCAGCCTATGTAATGAAATTTCGGGCCTAATACCCCCCGTTCAAGTCTAAGTTCCATAAGGTCAAGCCTAGGTTCCGAAATATACATACGCCCTAGACTCCGCATAGTCAAACATAGACTCGAACCAAGGTTAAACCTAGCGCTCTGATACCAACTTTTTCAGGACCCAAAATATTAGCTCGTGACTGGCACTTAAATTATGCCACGTTTAAAGACGTCACGTAATTCAAGTAAGCCGAAACCCAGAAATCTAAACCTATTTAAGAAAAATCAAGGGGGTGAAGTTTTGAAATAAGGGTATAATGAAATCAAGTTTTCTTAAATGCATAGAAGAGGAACATGAATAATGCAAGTGAAATTTACTAGTTTGAAAACATGTTTCATCTTTTAAAACAAAACGGGCAGCACCTCCTTTGTATATTTTAATCCAAAACCACAATACAAGATAAAACTAATGGCATCCCCAAGCGGGAGCTAACTCTTTGCCAAACGGCGGATCACAACCACGCAAGACAGTAAATATAAGTATACGACGCCGAACGGCGAAGTCCACCACAAAAGATAAAGAAATAAGCAAGACATCAAAACCACAAGTAGCGGAAAACCCTTCGCTCTAAGTCTCGCAACCATATGTTTCACTAAGTCTCATTACTTATACAAATACTTGTTTGATTGATAGAGTTGACTAGATACAATATGAATAATAAATACAAGAGAGGTACGATCCAACATGTACCACCCACCAAAGCAAAACACCCAAATGCAGCTGTGTGCTAGCGCTACCGCTACGGATCCAAACGGTCAACCTGCAAGAACCGGGGCACAACGGGGTGAGTTGCCAACTCGTGAGTTGAAAAAAATTAACAAGTAGAAATCGAATAAAATAACAATTTCCTAGGTCAACTATATCATAAAGGTAAAACTATGATATCTAGGGTGACCGTAACTGTATATGTGCCAACAATGTAAACAATGCCCATGAGCATGCGGATAACATCCAAACAGTAATAAAAAATGCCTGTACACAAGTGGATCTCGTCCACGTGTCAACTGATGACACAACAACATCGTGCATGTAAATATCATAAAAGCATATGCATGAAAATATGAGGATATAAAACAACGTGTGTCCTTCGCGACACATCAAAATCAAGGAACCTGAGTGTCCAGCATTGACACTCGAAACATCATGAAACCCAGATCCAGCATCGACACGTAAATCCTCATATCTCGGGCTCTGTCAGTCCGTATCGGCCTACGGGCTCCGTCTGCGGGATCGGCCCTCGGGCTCCGACAGAACGGGTCGGCCCCTATCCATCTCTCGACTCCGGTCAGTATCTTTCGGATAACCGCCAGATCCAACCAATCACCGGTAGGTAGTAGTCCCTCTGCCAGGCTCACCGTCTACAGCACAGCAAATCCGTTCTCGTCCCGGGTACCATACCGGGTCCACCATGTATTCGTAATCGGCCTCATCCAGCTCCTCGAATCGGGTATCAATGTCACACGTCTCAGAACCGAGAAAACGCATGGTGGACACACTGAAATATCATATCAAGAGTAACCGGGGTTTTAAAATAATACATACTTCCTTTCTAAAATGACCACGGTTCTCAAATCCAGAAATCTCATGAAAAAAACATATCTCAATGCGTAAAATCGTAAAGCATAATGTATGCGACATATAACAGAATGTAAGCATATCCGTATATCATGCAGCATGGAACAGTAATATGCACATATCAAGGGAAAACCGCTCTTTTTAAATGAATCCAGTTTTAAAATATATCATGCGCTTCCCAATTTATCCAAAGTCAAATGCAACATCGTATAACGGTGCATATGTAACTATAGCAAGTAAAAGTATGCAAGGAGTCATACCCTGATACAACATTCCTACTGTGTAGTGACTTAGCAATTACTGATGATGAAGTGTGTGAGCCGGCAAATCCGTGTAAGTGTAACATACGCATCAATGGTAATGGTGCATGTGTACTAGCATAAGTATATGTAGTGCAATGAGAGTAACATGTGCGTAGCATAAAGTAAATTGTATGCGAATGCTGACAGGTATACATATCTAACATGACTGAGTCGGTGAATCTATCAATCGACATCCAGCCTCACAACATTACGTACGGTAAAATCCATCGTACGACATCCTCTATTTAAGGGTATGGATCAATCATCAAGCCCAACTTATCACGTACGGAAAATCATCGTACGGCGGCATCAAACCATCAGAGATCCTATCATCCTATATGGCAATGAGGGGTACGGACTTAACGTCTCGTACGGCATATCACTCATGATTCACGACATTCTATATATATCTATTTACCTATGTCCCAGGTCGCATCCATAACAATCTCATATCGGGGGACCTGTAAGGGTATCAATCCTCTCAATCGACTCGCATCCGTACACCAACATATCTTCAAGTCATCATATCACATTGTATATTATTTTCATCACATTAAGTAAGTTATATATATACATTCTACCCAATGCATCAAATGTCATGTTACTCTAAAATTCATACTTATTCTAGTGCAACTATATATCTATAAATCGTGATTCACATTCACTTTTCATATCTTAAAAGCTTTCATTTTATATCTCAATACATATATTCCATCATTCATCTCTAACTATCTTTTAACCATAACCCTAGTTTCGTAATCTAGGTTTCCTTACCCATATTCTATATATAAATCGGTTTCCATCAAGTTTGCGGGGGTGCTATACGCCATCCACCCGACTTCCCCCGTAGATATAGATCTACTCACCTGATCTTCGCTTGTCGATGCCGATATCGCCACGCGCTTGTTTCGCATCTCGAAGTCCACGTCGGTTACCGACATATATACACATATAGCATTGTAAACGGAAATCACGCACGAAAACCAAAATGTCACACGAATCACACATAGGTTAAAACCTATTGTTTACGTATGCAAGAATAATCAAACAACTCCCGATACCGACGTACAAACGTCAAGTGACCGAGATAAAACACAAATACCAAAATCTAATTCATTAAAAGCCGCAAACCGAAATTAGAAACTACGTAAAACACTTCCAGATTTTCCTCAGGTGGCAATTGGCGAATTTTGCATATAGGAGGGGTCTAATTAACCGATGTTGGAGCTACAGAAGAAACAAGGGGCCAAACCATCCTAACCTAGCCGCAATTTGCGGCTAGGAGGAATTAAATTGCGGCTAAGTGGTGGGCATTGGGGCTCGTGTCTCTATGGTAGCTTCCTGGGTTCCTGCATGACTCACAGTGTTTGTAAAATAAATCCTAGTGTCCCTGGGTGTTAGCAGATCCCAATAAACCATCACCAAATTCCAAAATCTGCCGATGTCGGGGTTTCTAAGTTGGGGCATCGGATTTAAGTCTATGGTTTCAGTCCTTGAAACTAACACTAAAGGGGTTGCAAGGTCTCTACTAAACTCAATTTCACTTCACTACTCAAGATTTCATCAAAACCCTAACTTGGAATCTTCAAAGTTCACTAATCATCACTTAATCACTTCTAAACATGCACGAAATCAAAAATGAATATAATATTACTCTAATGGTGGAGAAATTACCTCCTTTGGCAACTCAAGAAAATTCTTGAGTTGCCCCATGTCTTCAAAATCCGGATTTTCTTGGTCCAAAGTGCATCTAGTGAGCTTGTGCATGTTTTTATTGAAATGGGGATGGAATTTTGATATTGATTTGGGGGTGTTTTGAGGGGATAGAGGAGGGGGATGAAGTGGGTTGCCATGGAGATGAAGAGGGGAGAGAAGGAAGAAGGAAAAAATTGAGGGAACAAAGCCATGGTCCAAGGTTGACCCCCTCACCTCCCTCTCGCATGCCCATACCTCTCATTCTTTAACATTTTCTTTTCTTTTTCTCTCTTTTAAAAATTAAAATCATGCATGATAAAAGAAAGAAACCATGAAAGAAAATGTAACAAGTGTGAAAAATGACTTAGTGCATGTCATATGCACAAAACCAGATTAATGCAAGATTAGCGATATTTAATCGCGATTAACATTAAAATAGTGTATAATAAATTATAAAAATCTATAATTTGCCGAAATCACATAAAAACACCCTCATTTCAGTAATTCCTATAATTTTCCAATTTTTCGGTATTTAATTATATCGCATTATCAAAATATTCGTAATATTTATTATTAAATTATAAAAATTCCCAAAAATAGTATTTTAATTTTCTGAAATGTTACAAGCGGTCACGTGGCGCTTACGTGGTCCGCTAGCGTCCAGCGGCCACGTGCATGGCATGTGACCCGTTGGCACCAAGCAACCACGTGTCGGGCTCGTAACCCGCTGGCGCCCAGCGGCTATGTATCGTCTCACGCGTCCTTAAGACGCCCCTCACTCCTCATCTTTTAAAAAAAAAATGGAAAGTATATAATAAAACACACACGTTCCACACTCAAATTACTTCCTCCGTAAACTCTGTGAGGCCCCCAATACGTCCAAAACACCTTCAAAACACAACACGCGCATACTGCACATTGAGCTCGCATGATCTGCTTGACCTGTTAATCGAAGGTTCGGCAGCTTAGTCTACGGCTGCCAGAGATTTGGATCCCTACAGTCAATAAACCCCACCCTGTCCTAGGTAGGGGGAATCTATATACGCCTGACAAGCACATGTATTCCTATCTCAATAAGGTGACGAAAAACACTCTACAAGCATCCCTTCAAAAATAAGTATGCTGAAGAAGAAGAAGACTCAATAGAAGCAGTGGAAGAGTGGGTAGAATAAAACCACATAATCTTTCGTTCTTTCGTATATGAAGAATATGCTCTGTCAGCGGCAGAAAGCATGGGCATGTACCATGCAAAGTGATCTATATATCCCACAAGGCAACCTGATTAACACGATGATAAATGAAGCAGTCTAAGAGAATGAAGATAACCTAAGGTGTGAAGTATCCATTTATGAAAAGGGCCAGGCAGTAACGCCTAAGCAAACAAGCAATGGAAGGGACAAGTTATGTAACTCCCCAACCGAAACAAACATGTTGAACCACTGTGTCCCTAAACTGGAAAGATGGACCGTGATGTCCCTAAACTAGCATGTTGCCCTACGATGGATCTCCATATTGATCACCGTATATAATCTACAAGCACAAACAATATGACCCCATACTATATTCCCATAGACCGCTATGTCCCTAAACTGGCATCTTGGCCTACAGTTTGTCTCCATATTGACTACCGTATACAATCCATGGGTACGAGCGATATGTATCGCCACCATGTTCTTCCAAATATATGTTGTCCTATGGGCTCCTTAAGATCCACGTTGCACTTAAAGTCCAACCGGAGAAGATAGCATCTCAAGTCCCACCTGGGAGGCTACACCTGAAGTCCCACCAACTATGAAGCTCCATCAATGATGCAGTCCTCCAAAAAGATGTTACGCCCCATGATAGATCTCCATATTGATCACCCTCTACAATCCATGGGACCAAATGATCCATATATTTCGCAAGTACCACCTGTTATGTTGGGTCACCCGCAACGAAGCTACGTTTGAGAGTTCAAAAAAGGGTATATCCATAAGCAAAATGGGCACGGATGAAAACCTGAAAGGGCTCCGTGAGTACAAATAGCAGGATTGCCGGCGAGCTTGTGAAAGCCCGAAAGGGCGCAAACCTGTAAAAAAATGTGTACACTTGCAATGTCCTCTTAACCTGCAAAGAGAAAGCACCCCGTGTGAGATACTTACGACACACAAAGGAGAAACGCACTTAGGAATCCATATGATTCCTAAGGAGGAAATTCACTTATGAGATCCTCTCAACTTGTTAGGAGAATATACATGTCATTACCCGAAATATTAGCTCGTGACCGATATTTAAATCACGCAACGTCTAAAGGCGTCACATAATTCAAGTAAGCCGAAACCCAGAAATCTAAACCTTTTAAGAAAATAAAAGAGAAGAAGTTTTGAAATAAAGGTATGATGAAATCAAATGTTTTCATAAATGCGTAGGTAATGGAACATGAAAAATGCAAGTCGGAAAACGGGTTTTCGTCTTTTTAAAAAAATTAGGCAGCACCTCCTTTGTATTTTTTTGATCCAAAACTACAATACATGATAATATAAAGGCATCCCCGAGGGGAAGCTAGCTCTTCGCCAAATGGTGGATACACAACCACGCAAAGCATAAATATAAGTATACGATGCCCAACGGCAAAATTCACCACAAAAGATAAAGAAATAAGCAAGACATCAAATCACAAGTAGCGGAATATCCCTCGTTCTAAGTCTCGCAACCACAAGTCTCACTAACTCTCATTACTTCTACAAATACTAGTTTGATTGATGGAGTTGACTAGATACAATATGAATAATAAGTACAAGAGGGGTACGATCCAACATGTACCTACCAAAGCAATCACCCGAATGCAACTATGTGCCAGCGATATCGCTACTGATCCATGCGGTCAACCTGCAAGAACTTTGTCACAATGGGGTGAGTAGAAAAATATCAAAAGGTAGAAATCGAACAAACAATGACTCCTAGGTCAACTGTATCATAAAGGTAATACTATAATATCTAGGGTGACCGTATCTGCATATGTGCCAACCCCGTAAATAAACGCCTATCAGCATGTGGATATCATCCAACCAAAAAATCAATGCCTGTATGCATGTTGATCCCGTCTACGTGTCAACCGATGACACAAAAACATTATGCAAGTAAATATCATGAAAACATATGCATGTAAATATGAGGATATAAACCAACGTGTGCCCCTTGCGACACATCCAAATCATGGAACCTGAGTGTCCAGCATCGACACTCGAAACATCATGAAACCCGCGTCCTGCATCGACACGTAAATCCTCATATATCTCGGGCTCCGTCAGTCCGTATTGGCCCATGGGCTCCGTCTGCGGGATCGGCCCTCGGGCTCCGGCAGAATGGGTCGGCCCAATATCCATCTCTCGACTCCGGTCGAAATCCTCTGGATAACCGCCAGGTCCAACCAATCACCGGTAGGTAGAAGTCTCTCTGCCAGGCTCATCGTCTACTACGCGACATCCCTTTCTTGCCCCGGGGTAACATACCGGGTCCACCATGAACCCGTAAATGGATCGTCCACCCCTCGAATCGGGTTTCATATGTCACATGTCTCAGAACCGAGAAAACGCATGGTGGACGCACTGAAATATCATATCAAGAGAAACATGGTTTTTAAAACAATACATATTTTCTTTTGAAATAACCGCGGTTCTCAAATCCAGAAATCTCATGAAAACAGCATATCTCAAGGCGTATAATCATAAATCATGATGTATGAGACATATAACAGAAATGTAAGCATATTCGTATATCATTCAATATGGAACAGTAATATGTACATGTCAAGGGAAAATCGCTCTTTAAAATGAATCCTATTTTTAAAATAGTCGTGTGTTTCCCAATTTAATTGGATAACAATTGCAACATCATATAAAGGTGTATATGTAACTATAGCAAGTATTTTATGCAAGGAGTCATATCAAGATGTAGCAATTCTACTGTGTAGTGACATCGCAATGTTGGATATATGTATGCCCTAGAGGCCATTATGTGATAGTGTATGTACTGATGTGTGTGTATATATATATATATATATATATATATATATATATATATATATATATTCAGAGGATAGTCTTGCTCGACATGATAGTATGCTATCTTGTTTCTCTTTATCATATGTTCACTTGATCATGTTTATATTCATTTGGTACATGTTGATAAAGCCCTAAGGATATTGGCTTGACTAATGGGATTATGATGTGGATCATACTAGTGGGACATCTGTAGTTTATAAGCATATCCTTGAAATGTTCCCAGTCGTAGGTATATCGAGACAGGGCATCGATATTCCAGTGTAGACTAGCGTATACTGTTCTTGTTCCATATGATGGGCGATGGATGATCCCATATCCGTCTGGTGTGTTGACACCAAATGTTGTATACGGGTGCTTAGTGAGACTGGGTACACTGAACGGACTCACCGAGAACTTCTATGTGGTATTATATCATACGTCGGATAGCAGTTCTCAGGTGACACTGGTACAGGTTAGTCTGTAGACCCGAAATCGCTATAGAGTCTTGTGTGTCCTCCCACTGTACTTTGATCTCCACCCTACTACGGCTCTATTGAGTCGTACAAGCAGGTGGATTTTGGGTACAGTCCCGAGGCATATGGAGGCAATGAGCGAAAGGAGGGGTTTCGTCTCTCCCGGTATTGGGGGTTGATGTTGTGCTGTGAACGATTGGCTATAACAGGAAGTCCCTGTCGAGGGCTGCTGAGATATTACTGATAAGTGTTATCAGTAGTTTCTCGATCTGTTGTAGACCATATACCGGCATGACTTATTGAGTTATTAGGGTCGACGATTCCATCTCTAGACTCAATATGCAGCATATCTGACGAAGAGACCGGACCGTACGGTAAGTGTTACCAGTTAGATTGACGGGAGTTTTGATAGGTTTGCTTGTTCTTCTTCTGATCGCTTAATACCCAGGTGGCCGTTATGTTTAGCTGATCGCTTGCGGCTTGTAGGTGTTTGATATGATCATCACCTACTGCTGGCGTATTGACGAGTCTTAGAGTCCTACACCGAAGTTTCCTGGCTCGGGCGAAACGATGTGGTGTGCATATGAGATATGTGCGGGAGCTCGATTAAATACGTGTATATGATACCGTATTTTAATCGGGCGTTTTATATTAGTCGGGTCGTATGAGATATGACCGGTTTATTAAATCAAGTGTTGATTTAATATTGACTTTTATCTCATTTATTTAAACCCTTTTCTTATGATGGATGCATGCACGTATATGTACATGTTGATGTGCATACACACATACATATATGCATTTGTATCATGGTTGATGATACAACAAAGATGGCAATGCAAGACTCACATGGTTCATATTTATATATATACATATTTTTGTTTTAAGTTAAAGATAAAGGAAATTAACTTAATGACTCATTTCTTTACAAATGACTCATTGTTTCTACACACTTCCTTGGTTGACCATTGACTTAACCATGGTTAATTTCCTTTGCTCTTTAACTCATCACAAAATATCTAGATATTTATATTAACCATGGTTTGTGTTATGATATTTATCTCTCTCTCTCATTATTATTATGAGATTATTGTTCATCCAAAAGAAAATAATTGCCATCTTCATCTTCCTCTCTCTAGCTCTCTCTTGAGTTCTAAAATTGAGTGAGGTTAAAAGAAAGAAAGGGTTTTAAGTGAGAACATAAACCACCTCATCATCCTACACTTCTCTAGCTCTTTTGTGCAGGGTGTTTGCTTCAAGGATTTCATAGATCAAGTGAAGTAACAAGCTTTGAGCAAAGGACTTCAGGTGGATCGTTGTGGACTCGGAAGTATTCAAGTGATTCGTTCCAAACCAAAGGAGATCCAAGGAGTCGCCCTAGGAGGTCTACAAAGATTGTAATCTCTCCACTTAGTGATAGATAATCTTTTGTTTGTGTATTAAATGTTACTCAATAATTCTAGTTCGATTCCTAGTTAAGTTTGCTTAGCACCTCTTAAAATCAAAGTTGTGGTATGTGTGATGCTTCCAAACCCTATACGAGGTGATAAGGAAACCCTACAGTGGTATCAGAGCCAAGCTAGAGCTTTGGAGTAACCTAGACGACGTTAAAATCCTCGAACGAACGAAATACGACGCCCGGGGGGTGCTCTCTGGACTTTTTTCAAAAACGTGGATTTTTCACATTAAAATTACTCAAAAAATCATGCAGGGTATTTTATGGGCCCACAAGAAGTACGAAGCCCTAACTCCACTAAAGGACCGCGGAACCGCAACATGAATGGTCATTCTACGGCGGTTCCGCGGCGCCTTTGGTGCAAGTAGAGCTGTACCTTCTTGCGCTGGCCCGTATGTACTTTTTGAAGTTTCTGGTAATTTTTAAAATTGCTCAAGTGTTGAGCTTTCTGAGAAGTCTTTGTGTGTTTAATAGTTCGATCGAATGTTTTAACTGCGCCTAGTTTATTAGTATGTGATACAATAATTGGAATCTACAAATTTATTTGTTGCGTGTAAATCTAGCAGTTCGTTTTCGGGAATAAACGGAAATCTTGTTGAATTATCCGGCTTTTTTTGAAAAGGTGTTTTCATGGATGAGACCTAAATGCGGGCTTTACATTGTTAGGCATGAAATCTTGTATATGTGATTTTTCGGGTTTGTGTTGTCTAAAGGTAGTTACGATTCCAATTGTTGTAGTTTTTCATTTTATTTCTCTGTGACCGTAAATGTAGTATGTAGTGTATCGCCGGTTTCTTTGCTATACATCAACGACAATCGGTTTATTCATACTTACTTACGTTGATGATATATGATATTATTGTAAGTCCACGTTGCCCACCCCGGTTCTTACGGGGAGGCGGAATAGGTAAAAAACGATTTTTTCTCAAGGCAACAGGGACTTGAAAAAGAGGATCTTTCCTAAACAAAAACCTAGCAAACTAACAACAAGTTTAGCTACTCGGTTAGAAGGTTATACCTAGGTCTTGAACTCCTTCTCTTCTTGCTCCTTGGAATGGTTTGAACGGCTCCTCCTCGTAGTCTTCTCTGTGCCGAAGAAGGATCCACCCGAAGGCCTCTACCTTGAGCTCTTACCTCAACCTAGTGGTAACTAAAGTGCTTGGCTTGCTAAACCTAGAACCCTAGAATGAGTAGAGAGGAGTTATTGTGGTTTTAACTCAAGAGCTCATGGTTCTCAACACATGAGATATGAGAGCTTTTTGAGAGAGAGGAAGAGGATGAGCTAATGGATGAGAGAGAATGAGCAAGTGAGAATGAGATAGCTTTTTACAACCATGCTCTCAAAATAAGAATAATGATAATAATAATAATAATAATTAAGAAATTGTTATGGTTAGTTTATGAATGACCATTATCATTTCATCATTTAATGCCTTTGCAAGAAACAAGAAGTATCTTTGAAATGAAATGATTATGGTCAACAAGTCAACAATAGTCTACCGGTCAACAAAGTCAACAAGTCAACAATAGTCAAATGTTCAACTCAACCATGGCACAATTTTCTTTAATGAATATTATTAATCATATTTCTTACTTTCATTAGGGTTTGTAAAAAGTCAACGGTCAACAACCCTAATGAGAATCCTCTGCCTCTGCCTCTGTCAACTGTGCATACACACCCGCAACCGTGTTCCGAGGAAAACGAATACAATGAGATAAAACCAATCCCAAAACATATACTAGGATCCGGCTTAAACCAAAGCCCGCTAATAATAACTGCCCGGACACCAAACGTGCACAATTGCGCGGATGTGAACGAACACCGTCGCAAAACCATGCGACCTCTACTCTGTTTTGCCCAAAGGCGAATAGCCGTCTGTATGGGACTCTAAAGACTCGACACTACGCTGGTAGTGGGTTTAACCACAGGCCGCAAGCGGTACTAGCTGTACGTAACGGTCCCCAGGTAGATGCCGATAAGAAGACTGATGAGGTGAACCCATCGGAACTCTTACTGAGCGTGAATGTGACAATCACCATACAGCCCGGTCTGTTCGTCTGAGAGTATCTACCAGTATATCTCGCTTGCCCTGGCCAGGGACATTGTGTAATGGCTCTCCTAGACACAGCGCGATATTAACCCCCAATACCGGGAGAGACGAATCCTGTCTAACCGTCACTGCCTCCAAGTGCTTCGGGACTGCACCCAACTACTACCTGTTTGCACGAATCATTTGAGCCGTGGTAGTCTAGTAATCTAAGAACAGTGGGAACACACTCGAGGCGAAGTGACAGTGTCAAGTCAACGGACTATGCTGTACTCATGTCACCTGGGAACTGATAACTGACGATAGGTATAATACCAAACCAACAGTTCCCAGCGAGTCCTGTCCAGTGTACTCGTAACCTAACGAGCACCTGCATACTATCTCCAGTACGACGTACTGATGGCTGTGGGACAGACCATCTCCCCTCCTGGGATGAGAAGCGTATACACTAGTTGTAAGTCCGTGTTGCCCACCCCGGTGCTTACGGGGAGGCGGAAAACATAATAAAAATTTGATTTTTATCAACTATAGGCAACATGGACTATGCTTTAAAGGATCTTTGCTAAACATAAACTTGCTAACCCTAACTACAAAGTAGCTAAGTGATGGAAAGGTTATACCTTGAGCTCAAAGTCCTTCTCTCCTTGCTCCTTGGAATGGTTGAAAGAGTTCACCTTGCTTGTCTTCTCCCGTCAAAGAACGATCCACCCGAAAGCCACTACCTTTAGCTTCAACTCCAAGCTAGGAGTAACTAGAGTGCAAGAAATGCTAAGACTTGAACCCTAGAGGTGAGTAGAGAAGATCAAGAGAGGGTTTTTCTCAAGCTTTTTGCTTCTCAACACATGAGAGGGAGAGAGCTTGAGGGAGAGGATGAACAAGAGAGAGAAATAATATGAGAGAATGAATTATTAGCGAGCCATTCTCACTAATATGTGTGGATAATTTTAATTGGATAATTAGCTTGAAAATTGTCATGATAAATCATGACATGACCATTATCATTTCAATTTTGCAAAGATCAAAGAGCATCTTCCAAAACAAATGATGATGGTCAAAGTGTCAACCTTGGTCAACAAGTCAATGAAGTCAAATTGTCAACAACAACCATGCACAATTATTAAGCTAATTATCAATTAACTATAATCCACACAAAATCAATAGGGTTAATAAAATGACAAAAGCCATTAACCCTAAACAAGGTCCTCTCCCCCAATCTCAAGCAACTGTGCATACGCACCCGCATTCGTGATCCGAGGAACACGAATACCCTGAGAAAAACCAATCTCAAATCATATACTAGGATCCGGCTTAAACCAAAGCCCGCTAGTATAAACTGTCCGGACAGCAAACGTGCACAAGTGCGCGGATGCGAACGAACCCTGTCGCAAAACCATGCGACCTCTACTCATTTTGCCTAAAGGCGAATAGCTCTCTGTGTGGGACTCTAAAGACTCGACACTACGCTGGCAGTGGGTTTAACCACAGACCGCAAGCGGCACTAGCTGTACGTAACGGTCCCCAGGTAGATGTCGATAAGAAGACTGACGAGGTGAACCCCATCTGCACTCCTACTGAGCCTGTATGTGACAGTCTCCGTACAGTCCGGTCTGTTCGTCTGATACATCGCATGGCGGGCCTAGGGGGGCGGTGAACGTCAGTCCCCTAATAGCGGTACAAGTTGTGTCGGAGTGTAGCCCAGAACACCCTGAGATAACACTGGAAACCTACCAGTATATCTCGCTTGCCCTGGCCAGGGACTACTCGTGTAATGGCTCTCCTAGACACAGCGCGATGTCAACCCCCAATACCGGGAGAGACGAATCCTGTCTAACCGTCACTGCCTCCAAGTACTTCGGGACGGCACCCAAAAACTACCTGTTTGCACGACTCCTTTGAGCCGTGGTAGGGTAGTAATCAAAGTGCAGTGGGAACACACTCGAGGCGAAGTGACAGTGTCAAGTCAGCGGACTAAGCTGTACTCATGTCACCTGGGAACTGATAACTGACGATAGGTATATTACCAACCAACAGTTCCCGACGAGTCCTGTCCAGTGTACTCGTAACCTAACGAGCACCCGCATACTATCCCAAGTACGACGTACTAACGGCTGTGGGACAGACCGTCTCCCACACTGGGATGAGAAGCGCATACGCTAGTCTACTCCGTAGTATCGATGCCCTGTCTCGATAGTCCAACGACTAGGGACCTGTGTAAGGATGTGCTTATAGATAACCCAGCTCCCACGAGTGCGAGCGCCATCACAACGCTGGTAATCAAGCAAAGATCCTTAGGGCTCTACTAATATGTATACCAGCAATATGCTAAAAGAAACACATGCACATATTAAAGCAGAGACAAACCAAGTAGCATACTACCATTTCGAGCAAGATTGTATATACAACTGTGAATATCCCAAGCTTCCATTAAGTAATATACAAACTAGTATGATACAGTAATGGCCTCTAGGGCATATACACTAACAATCTCCCACTTGCACTAAGGCCATGTACTGGCGTATCGAAGACCTATCATCTCGATCAGCCGCTCGAACTGAGTCTGGGGTAGGGCCTTCGTGAGTGGATCTGCAGTGTTGTTCTCCGTATTAACTCTCTTTACCTCGATCTCCTGGCGATCTATGATCTCCCTGATCAGGTGGTACCGCCTCAAAATGTGCCTGGACTTCTGATGGGACCTGGGTTCCTTCGCTAAAGCTATAGCTCCGTTGTTGTCGCAATACAGCGGTATTGGATCAACAATGGTAGGAACCACCTGAAGCTCCGTGAGGAACTTCTTCATCCAGACAGCTTCCTTTGCGGCATCGCAAGCAGCTATGTACTCCGCTTCCATTGTTGAGTCTGCAACAGTCTCCTGCTTGGAACTCTTCCAGCAAACCGCCCCTCCATTGAGGGTAAAGACATAACCCGACATGGACTTGGAGTCATCCTTGTCACTCTGGAAGCTGGAGTCAGCAAAGGCCTCGAGCTGGAGGTCTTTTCCGCCATACACCAAGAACATCTCCTTAGTCCTTCTCAGGTACTTGAGAATGTTCTTTACCGCTATCCAGTGTTTCTCCCCTGGGTTTGACTGATACCGGCTTACAACGCTCAATGCGTATGCTACATCTGGTCAGGTACACAACATCGCATACATTATAGAGCCTACCGCAGAAGCGTAGGGTATAATAGACATGCGATCCCTTTCCAAATCAGTCTTGGGAGACATCTCTTTGGAGAGGGTGATCCCGTGACAAGCCGGTAGATTACCGCGCTTGGAATCTTCCATACTGAACCTTTTCAGTATGGTGTCAATGTACCTTGACTGTGAAAGTCCCAACATCCTCTTAGATCTATCACGATAGATCTGGATCCCCAGAATGTAGTTGGCATCACCCAGGTCCTTCATGGAGAACCTCTGCGACAAGAATCCTTTGACTGACTGTAGCATAGGAATATCATTTCCTATTAGGAGAATGTCATCCACGTACAAGACGAGGAATACCACAGTTCTCCCTACAATCTTACTGTAAATGCATGGTTCATCTGGGTTCTTGATAAAGTCGAATTCTTTGACAGTATCATCAAAGCAGATGTTCCAACTCCGCGATGCCTGCTTAAGTCCATAAATGGACTTGAGCAACTTGCACACTCTACCGCTGCTCCCACTCTGATTGAATCCCTCCGGCTGATCCATATAGACGCACTCTTCCAAATTTCCATTTAGGAAAGCCGTCTTTACGTCCATCTGCCAGATTTCATAATCGTGGAAGGCAGCAATGGCAAGAAGGATCCGAATGGATTTCAGCATAGCCACTGGAGAAAAGGTCTCGTCATAGTCCAAACCAGGTCTTTGACGAAAACCCTTTGCTACAAGTCTAGCTTTATAGGTCTCAACCTGCCCATCTACACCAATCTTCTTTCTGAAGATCCATTTGCAGCCTACGGGTTTTACCCCTTCTGGTGCAAAGTCCAAAGTCCAAACTTTGTTGGTGTACATGGACTCCATCTCGGCCCGCATTGCATCCAGCCATTTTACCGAGTCACCGCTCTGGATGGCTTGCTGGAAGCTAGTAGGCTCACCATAATCCATGGTGCAGTCCTCTCTATCCCCGTCAATGAGAAAACCGTAGTACCTCTCGGGCGGATGAGACTGCCTACTACTCCTGCGGAGTGGCATGGGAATGTCCTGTTCTTTCGAACCTTCTGGTTCTACCAAGCTTTCAGTAATAGCTTGTGGTTCTGGAATTTCTTCCAGTTCTATTGCGCTCCCACTTATCTGATTTTCTAAAAATTCAGTTTCCAAGAAGCGGGCATGGCGAGAAACAAAAACCTTTTGTTCCTCTGCGTAATAGAAAAGATACCCCTTGGAGTTCTTTGGGTATCCCACAAACTTACACTGTACTGAACGTGCCTCGAGCTTGTCCGCATGCTGCTTTTTTACAAAAGATGGACACCCCCATGTCTTAAAGTGTTTAAGACTGGGTTTCTTCCCACTCCACGTCTGATATGGTGTGGTAGGCACTGACTTAGTAGGAACTTGGTTCAAAAGATATGCAGCTGTTTCTAGTGCATAACTCCAGAAGGATCGCGGCAACTCAGCCTTACTCATCATGGAACGAACCATATCCAATAGGGTTCGATTCCTCCTTTCCGATACACCGTTGTGTTGTGGTGTGTATGGGGGAGTAAGTTGAGAGAGAATTCCATTCTCTTTTAAGAAGCCCAGAAACTCGGCACTTAAGTATTCTCCTCTTCGATCCGATCTTAGGATCTTGATACTTTTGCCTGTTTGTTTTTCAACTTCATTCTTGTATTCCTGAAATTTCTCAAAGGCCTCGGATTTGTGCTTCATTAAGAAGACATGCCCATACCTAGAGAAATCATCTGTGAAAGTAATGAAGTATGAATAACCACTTCGCGCATGTGTAGACATTGGACCACACACATCACTGTGTATGAGTCCCAAGAGCTCGCTCGCTCTTTCTCCGTGTCCAGTGAACGGAGTCTTTGTCATCTTTCCCATGAGACATGATTCACAAGTGGCATAAGACTGGTACTCGAACGGATCTAAGTATCCTTCTTTATGTAACTTTGTTAACCGTGTCTCATTAATGTGACCCAGTCTACAATGCCATAAGAAAGCCTTATTTAATTCCGGAGACTTTCTTTTAAGTGTGTTCTGGGCACTGAAGACCTGAGCTTGATTCAAAACGTATATACCGTATTTCAATGTACCTGACCCAATCAGCACTTGATTTAGGTGGATGTTTACTACATCGCTTACAAAAGTAAAATCATATCCTTCCTTAGAAAGTAAGGATACAGATATGATGTTACAAGTCGCACCTGGCACATAAAAACAGTCACGCAGAATCAATATCTGCCCAGTTATCAGTCCTAGATGATATTCCCCTACGGATTCAGCATACATGCTCATTCCGTTAGCAACCCTGAGAGTCATATCACCTTTCCTGATAACCCTACGGTTTCTCAAAGCCTGTAACGAATTACAGATATGAGATCCTGATCCGGTATCCAATACCCAGGAAGTAGGGTTAACTGACATACAGTTCTCAATCACAAACACACCCGAAGCCGAAGCCACAACATGCTTCGAATTCTGGCTACTGGCTTTACAAGCCCTGCAATCCTTCTGTCCATGTTCATTCCCGTAACAATAGGAACATCCTTCTTTTACTACATTTGTTCCTGAAACTTCTGCCCTTCCCTTTCTTTCTACTTCCCTTGTTTCCTTTAGGGTAGTAGGCAGAGACTGTTGAACTGAGTCAGCATCTGACCTGTTCTTCAACGTGGTCTTCAGGTCCGAGAGCTCAAAAGAGCTGGTCTCTGTAAGGACGTTATCCCCTACAGATGACCCGATAGCCAACCTCGCTGGAAGCAATTCGTTCGAGGTCTCATATCTTGCGATACGAGATTGCTCTCCATATAAAACTTTGTTATGGAGGAAGATAGAAGCTGAGTCCATCTTCTCGTGCTGCCTCTGGTAAATACCATCAACTGAGGCTAACACGAGGCACTTGGCTTTCGCACAGACTTCTTCCGATGTCCTACGAATATCAATATCCGTGACAGGGGAAACTGGACCTGAGACGGCAGGGGTTGGATCAGTTAAGAGGTGTCCCAGCTTGTCCTGGGCAATGGACATCTGGACAGACCTTTGCCAGTCATAACAGTTAGATTCAGTCATCTTATTATCTAGATGTAACCTAGGTGTGGTCACAGGGTCGCTGCAATTAAGAGAGAGAGAAGAAAACACTTAGCATGTTGCTCTTGCAAGTTTAGATTGGTTTTTAATTTATCTAAACAGGATGGCTCCCACTGTCTCTCGAATCCCTTCTCAAACCGTAAAGAAAAGATTAGTCAGGATCAATCTCACCGTACAATACTTGCTTAACCGTTCAGCCAGGCCAGTGTCGGTACTTCGAGGGAGGTTTTCCAACGCTTTCGCGAAGTTCCTTAATTAAGTAACCTCTTTTCCCTGTGGGCGTAGCCCCGCTAACACCTTTCTAGGCACCTACTAGGTTTATAGCATTGATCGTTAAGTGAGAGTTTTCCCGAGGAGTAGCATATACTCACAGTAGGATCGGGATCCAAATATCATTGCATGATAAAGCCGAAGGAATCCTACCAGAATTATCACACTCCAAATGGTATGCAACGCTAGCAAGTTTCAGTACTTATGAAACTCCCGATGTGGATTTTTGCCCCATGCTCTTATGACCTTGACTAAGGCCAACAAATCATAAGTCACATGTCAAGTTCTACCCGTCGTTATCCAGGTTAATTTGAACCCACCCGTATATACCCTTGACTATGGCCAACAAAGCAATACGACTGTCCCAAACCAACGCATTCTATCTATGCAACATATGAATACCCACCAGCTACCAAACACTGTGCCTTGACTAAGGCCAACAAACACAGCTTGAATACTGTTGAATATTTATATGAAACGACGGAGGGCTACGGATGGTTTTGGCGAAACCGTGAACGTAGTGAACTTGATATAGTCGATGGAACGAAATAGCTTTTAAAAAGGAGTGGTTCAAGCTCCGCGTTTAAAATGCTTATTTTTGAAAAGAACCGAGTGGTTTTCAAAGTGTTCCAATCGACTTTTACTTGGTTTATTTTCTTGCATTAGTTCTTTTAATGCGTCCCATCATTTAATCCTACCATTGCAGAAAACAACCAAAATATGACGTACGCTTATGCCATTCGCATTTGCCACGGGGCCCCGTCATCACCCGTTAGGTTACTTAACTAACGACAGAGCGGGGGCTGGGCTAGCGCGGCTGTAAAACATAAGCAACGCCTAAATAGTTATTATCTATAAATATATAGCAATGATAGACATTACAGATCACAGATGAATACATTGGATATACTAGGAATCCGCAATGCGTTCGAGCCTGCAACGCAAAGCGGATTACACGGTCGCGGTGAATAGCCAAAACCCCACCCAAGACCCCTACGGGTGCGGCAAACTACCCGCCAAGCACCCGAAGCGAAGCAACCTCCCTCACCACCGTGAGTAGGCCACTCGGCACTTCGAGATACCCGGTAGTTTGTGCACCCCCTCCATGGGTCTATCCTAGGAGCAAAAACAGTAAAAAGAATTATACAATGACGGCTACAACCCCGACCCGGTTGTGCGGCCATACAAATAATATTATTACATCAATTTACATGTTACAAATGAATGAAAGAAAAATAACGCTCATCTCACATCCAACCCGGCTATTCACCCACGACGATCCAATCCATTCATATCCACAAACCAACAATCACAGATCACAGAGATGTATAACCCCGACTAATCGACTTATAGCGATTAGCCGACGTTCAATACATACAAGCATCACAGATATAACCGATATAGTTAAAGTGTAGTGAAGTTCCGAAAAAATACGGAATTATAGGACCCCAAAAGGAAATTTCTTTTCTGGAAAATCTGGGTACATATAATATATTTCAAAAATCCCAAAACCAACACAGACAAACACTGCACGAAAAACGATGCACAGAAGACGACAAACCGCGGCGCTTCCGCGGCACATGCCTACCTCGTGCGGCGGAAGAGCGGCGGTTTGAACGAATCACTGCATCGTTTTTCTTGGGTGTTCATAAAAAACCCTGAGCCGAATTTAGGAGTATAAAGTTTTTCGTTTTGACTAGAAAAAATTTTAACAGAAACTTGGATTTTGAAAAAGTTTGGTTTTTGGGTTTTTCGGTTTCGAAACTTCGTTACACTTAACTACTTAGCTAGTTTAGGTTTAGTTAGGCTCTGATACCACTGTAAGTCCGTGTTGCCCACCCCGGTGCTTACGGGGAGGCGGAAAACATAATAAAAATTTGATTTTTATCAACTATAGGCAACATGGACTATGCTTTAAAGGATCTTTGCTAAACATAAACTTGCTAACCCTAACTACAAAGTAGCTAAGTGATGGAAAGGTTATACCTTGAGCTCAAAGTCCTTCTCTCCTTGCTCCTTGGAATGGTTGAAAGAGTTCACCTTGCTTGTCTTCTCCCGTCAAAGAATGATCCACCCGAAAGCCACTACCTTTAGCTTCAACTCCAAGCTAGGAGTAACTAGAGTGCAAGAAATGCTAAGACTTGAACCCTAGAGGTGAGTAGAGAAGATCAAGAGAGGGTTTTTCTCAAGCTTTTTGCTTCTCAACACATGAGAGGGAGAGAGCTTGAGGGAGAGGATGAACAAGAGAGAGAAATAATATGAGAGAATGAATTATTAGCGAGCCATTCTCACTAATATGTGTGGATAATTTTAATTGGATAATTAGCTTGAAAATTGTCATGATAAATCATGACATGACCATTATCATTTCAATTTTGCAAAGATCAAAGAGCATCTTCCAAAACAAATGATGATGGTCAAAGTGTCAACCTTGGTCAACAAGTCAATGAAGTCAAATTGTCAACAACAACCATGCACAATTATTAAGCTAATTATCAATTAACTATAATCCACACAAAATCAATAGGGTTAATAAAATGACAAAAGCCATTAACCCTAAACAAGGTCCTCTCCCCCAATCTCAAGCAACTGTGCATACGCACCCGCATTCGTGATCCGAGGAACACGAATACCCTGAGAAAAACCAATCTCAAATCATATACTAGGATCCGGCATAAACCAAAGCCCGCTAGTATAAACTGTCCGGACAGCAAACGTGCACAAGTGTGCGGATGCGAACGAACCCTGTCGCAAAACCATGCGACCTCTACTCATTTTGCCTAAAGGCGAATAGCTCTCTGTGTGGGACTCTAAAGACTCGACACTACGCTGGCAGTGGGTTTAACCACAGACCGCAAGCGGCACTAGCTGTACGTAACGGTCCCCAGGTAGATGTCGATAAGAAGACTGACGAGGTGAACCCCATCTGCACTCCTACTGAGCCTGTATGTGACAGTCTCCGTACAGTCCGGTCTGTTCGTCTGATACATCGCATGGCGGGCCTAGGGGGGCGGTGAACGTCAGTCCCCTAATAGCGGTACAAGTCGTGTCGGAGTGTAGCCCAGAACACCCTGAGATAACACTGGAAACCTACCAGTATATCTCGCTTGCCCTGGCCAGGGACTACTCGTGTAATGGCTCTCCTAGACACAGCGCGATGTCAACCCCCAATACCGGGAGAGACGAATCCTGTCTAACCGTCACTGCCTCCAAGTGCTTCGGGACTGCACCCAAAAACTACCTGTTTGCACGACTCCTTTGAGCCGTGGTAGGGTAGTAATCAAAGTGCAGTGGGAACACACTCGAGGCGAAGTGACAGTGTCAAGTCAGCGGACTAAGTTGTACTCATGTCACCTGGGAACTGATAACTGACGATAGGTATATTACCAACCAACAGTTCCCGACGAGTCCTGTCCAGTGTACTCGTAACCTAACGAGCACCCGCATACTATCCCAAGTACGACGTACTAACGGCTGTGGGACAGACCGTCTCCCACACTGGGATGAGAAGCGCATACGCTAGTCTACTCCGGAGTATCGATGCCCTGTCTCGATAGTCCAACGACCAGGGACCTGTGTAAGGATGTGCTTATAGATAACCCAGCTCCCACGAGTGCGAGCGCCATCACAACGCTGGTAATCAAGCAAAGATCCTTAGGGCTCTACTAATATGTATACCAGCAATATGCTAAAAGAAACACATGCACATATTAAAGCAGAGACAAACCAAGTAGCATACTACCATTTCGAGCAAGATTGTATATACAACTGTGAATATCCCAAGCTTCCATTAAGTAATATACAAACTAGTATGATACAGTAATGGCCTCTAGGGCATATACACTAACACTAGTCTACTCTGGAGTATCGATGCCCTGTCTCGATAGTCTTACGACTAGGGACCTGTATAAGGATGTGCTTGTAGATTACCCAGCCCCCACTAGTGTGACTGCCATCACAATGCTGGTAATCAAGCAAAGATCCTAAGGGCTCCACTAATGTATATAGGCGATATGCTAAAAGAAACACATGCACACATTAAAGTAGAAAAAAACCAAGTAGCATACTGCCATTTCAAGTAAGATTGTCTATACAACTGTGAATATCCTAAGCTTCCATCAAGTAATATATAAACTAGTATGATACAGTAATGGCCTCTAGGGTATATACACTAACAATCTCCAACTTGCACTAAGGCCATGTACTGGTGTATCGAAGACCTATCATCTTGATCGGCCGCTTGAACTGAGTGTGGGGTATGGCCTTCGTGAATGGATCTGCAGTGTTATCTTCTGTAGCAACCCTCCGAACCTCGATCTCCCGGCGATCCACGATCTCCCTGATCAAGTGATACCGCCTCAAGATGTGTCTGGACTTCTGATGGGACCTGGGTTCCTTCGCTAAATCTATAGCCCCGTTGTTGTCACAATACAAAGGTATTGGATCAACAATGGACAGAACCACCTGATGTTCTTTCAAGAACTTCCTCATCCAGACGGCTTCTTTTGCGGCATCAGATGCAGCGATATATTCCGCTTCCATCGTCGAGTCAGCAACGGTTTCTTGTTTGGAACTCTTCCAACACACCGCCCCTCCATTGAGGGTAAAGACATAACCTGACATGGATTTGGAGTCATCCTTGTCACTCTGGAAGCTGGAGTCAGCAAAGGCTTCCATCTGGAGGTCTTTTCCGCCGTAAACCAAAAACATATCCTTAGTCATTCTCAGGTACTTCAGAATGCTCTTTATCTCTATCCAATGTTTCTCCCCAGGGTTTGACTGATACCGGCTTACCACACTGAGTGCATAAGCTATATCTGGTCTGGTACACAACATCGCATACATTATAGAGCCTACCGCAGATGCGTAGGGTATAATAGACATGTGATCCCTTTCCAAATCAGTCTTGGGAGACATCTCTTTGGAGAGGGTGATCCCGTGACAAGCCGGTAAATTACCGCGTTTGGAATCTTCCATACTGAATCTTTTCAGTATGGTGTCGATGTACCTGAACTGTGAAAGTCCTAATATCCTCTTGGACCTATCACGATGGATCCGGATCCCCAGAATGTAAGAGGCATCACCCAGGTCTTTCATGGAGAACCTGTGTAATAAGAACCCTTTGACAGATTGTAGCATAGGAATGTCATTTCCTATCAAGAGAATGTCATCCATGTACAAAATGAGGAATATGACAGTTCGTGCTACAACTTTACTAAAAATGCATGGTTCATCTGAATTTTTAATAAAGCCAAATTCTTTGACCGTCTCATCAAAATAGATGTTCCAACTCCGCGATACCTGCTTTAATCCATAAATGGACTTAAGCAACTTGCACACTTTCCCGCTGCTCCCACTCTGAATGAAACCCTCTGGCTGGTCCATATAGACACACTCCTCTAAATTTCCATTTAGAAAAGCGGTCTTTACGTCCATCTGCCAAATCTCATAATCGTGGAAGGCAGCAATGGCAAGAAGGATTCGAATGGATTAGTCACTGGAGAAAAGGTTTTGTCATAGTCCAAACCAGGTCTTTGATTAAAACACTTTGCAATAAGTCTAGCCTTATAGGTTTCAACCTGTCCATCTACATGGATCTTCCTTTTGAAGATCCATTTGCAGCCTACGGGTTTTACCCCTTCTGGAGCAACGTCCAAAGTCCATACTTTGTTGGTGTACATGGACTCCATCTCGGTCCGCATTGCATCCAGCAATTTTACCGAGTCAGTGCTCTGAATGGCCTGCTGGAAGCTAGTGGGCTCATCATTATCAATGATGCAATCCTCTCTATCCCTATCAATGAGAAAACCGTTGTATCTCTCGGGCGGATGAGACTCCCTACTGCTCCTGCGGAGCGGCGCAGGAATGTCCTGTTCTTTCGAACCTTCTGGTTCTTCTAAGCTTTCAGTAAAAGCTTGTGGTTCTGGAATTTCTTCCAGTTCTATTACGCTCCCACTTATTTCTTTTTCTATGAACTGATGTTCCAGAAAGTGGGCATGACGAGAGACAAAAACCTTTTGTTCTTCTGCGTAATAGAAAAGATACCCCCTGGAGTTCTTTGGGTATCCCACAAACTTGCACTATACTGAGCGTGCCTCGAGTTTGTCCGCATGCTGTTTTTTGACAAACGCTGGACATCCCCAAATCTTCAGATATTGAAGATAGGGTTTCTTCCCACTCCACATCTGATATGGTGTGGTAGGCACAGTCTTAGTTGGAACTCGGTTCAAAAGATATGCAGCTGATTCTAGTGCATATCCCTAGAAAGATCGCGGTAACTCAGCATTACTCATCATGGAGTGTACCATATCCAATAGGGTTCGGTTCCTTCTCTCCGATACACCGTTATGTTGTGGAGTGAATGGAGGAGTAAGCTGAGAGAGAATTCCATTCTATTTTAGGTAATCCAGGAACTCGGCACTCAAGTATTCACCACCTCGATCAGATCTCAGTGTCTTGATACTTTTGCCTGTTTTTTTTTCTACTTCATTCTTGTATTCCTGGAATTTTTCAAAGGCTTCAGATTTATGTTTCATAAAGAAGACATGCCCGAACCTTGAAAAATCATCCATAAAAGTAATGAAGTAAGAATAACCACTTCGCGCATGTGTAGACATTAGACCGCATACATCACTGTGTACGAGTCCCAAGAGCTCGCTCGCTCTTACTCCATGTCCAGTGAACGGAGTTTTTGTCATCTTTCCTTTGAGACATGATTGACAATTTGCATATGATTGATATTCGAACGGATCCAAATATTCTTCTTTATGTAACTTAGTCAACATTCTCTCATTGATGTGACCCAGTCTACAATGCCATAAGAAAGCATGATTTATTTCTGGAGACTTTCTTTTATGTGTATTCTGGACATTGAAAATCTATGGTTGGTTCAATACATATATACCGTTGCTTAATGTACCCGACCCAATCAGAACATGATTAAGGTGAATGTTTACAACATTGCTTACAAATGCAAAATCATAACCTTCTTTAGACATTAAAGATACAGATATGATATTACAAGTCGCACTGGGTACAAAATAACAATCATGCAAGACCAAAACATGTCCATCTGACAATCCCAAGTGATAGTCCCCCACGGACTCAGCATCCATGCCGGCTCCGTTTGCAACTCTGAGGGTCATATCACCTGCCTTCAAAACCCTACGCTTTCTTAGTGCCTGCAAAGAATTACAGATATGAGATCCTGAACCGGTATCCAATACCCAGGAAATAGAGTTTATTGATAGACAGTTTTCAATAACATACACACCTGAAGCCGAAGCCACAACTTGCTTCGGGTCCTGGTTCTTGGCCTTCCAAGCCCTGCAATATTTCTTCCAGTGTCCTTTCTTATGACAATAAAAGCACTCTTCTTTCCCCACAAGCTGTTGCGCTACCTTTGCCATTTTTGCCTTTCCCTTGGCTTCCACTTTACTATCACCGCCCCTTGGTTTGGTGGGGGCTTTCTTCTTCTTTCCTTTGGCTTTCGCCTTAGACCTAGAAGAAGAAGGTCCTCCAACAGACAAAGCGGGTGTTTCCCTTACTTTCTTCAGGGTGCCCTCTGCACTCCTCAACATGTTAAGGAGTTCCGGAAGTTCAACTTCATTTCCTTGCATGTTGAAGTTCAGAATAAACTGGGCGTAAGTGGAAGGAAAGGACTGGAGAATCAAGTCAGTGTAGAGCTCGTTCTCTAACGTGGTCTCGAGGTCCGCGAGCTCTTTAATGTAGCCAATCATCTGAAGCACGTGTTCCGCTACAGATGATCCGACGGCCAATCTCGCCGAAAACAACTTTTTCGAGACTTCGTATCTGGCGATACGGGATTGCTCTCCATACAGATCTTTTGTATAGAGAAATATGGATTCTAGGTCCATATCCTCGTGCCTCCTTTGATGTTCATTGTCCATAGAGGCAAGCACGATGCACTTGGCCCTCGCGCAATCAATCTCCCAGGTCTTACGGATTTCCTTATCCGCGACGCTGGATTGAGGACATGGGACAGGGGGAGCTTTGGTGGTAAGAAGATACCCCAACTTGTCATAAGTGATTGCCATTTTGACATTCCTGAGCCAATCTTTGTAGTTTGGCCCTGTCAGTATATTTTTTTCTAGTACTAACTTAAGTCCGGTTATGATGTTTGGTCGCTGCAATTAGGAGAGAGAGAAGAAACACTTTAGCATGATGCTCTTGCAAGTTTAGAGTGGTTTTTAGTTTGTCTAAACAGGATGGCTCCAACTGTTTCTCGAATCCTTCCTCAAACCAAAAAAGAAGAATTAGTCGGGATCAATCTCACCGTACAATACTTGCTTAACCGTTCAGCCAAGCCAGTGTTGGTACTTCGAGGGAGGTTTTACGACGCTTTCGTGAAGTTCCTTAATTAAATAACCTCTTTTCCCTATGGGCGTAGCCCCGCTAACACCTTTCTAGACACCTACTTGGTTTATAACCTTTATCGTTAAGTGAGAAAGTTTCCCGAGGAGTAGCATATACTAACAGTAGGATCAGGATCCAAATATTATCGGGTGATAAAACTAAAGGAATCCTACCAGAATCATCACACTCCAAATGGTATGTAGCACTAGCAAGTTTCAGTTTCTATAGAAACTCCCGATATGGATTTTTGCCCCATGCTCTTATGACCTTGACGTTGGCCAAAATATCATAAGTCACATGTCAAGTTCTACCCATCATTTACCAGGTTAATTTTAACCCACCCGTACATACCCTTGACGTAGGCCAAAATGTCAGTACGACTGTCTCAAACCAACGCATTTATCTATGCAACAGATAAATATCCGGCAGCTACCAATTACTATGCCTTGGCGTAGGTCAAAATACATAGCTTGAATACTACCGAATATTTAACTGAAATGATGGAGGGCTACGAATGGTTTTGGCGAAACCATGAACGTAGTGAACTTGATATAATCGAAGGAACCTGATAGCTTTTAAAAGGAGTGGTTTAAGCTCCGCGTTTAAAAGTTGTTTTGAAAAGAAACCGAGTGGTTTTGAAATTGTTCCAATGACTTTAATTTTGGTTTATTTTCTTGCATTAATTTAATGCGTCCCATCAATTAATCCTACCATTGCAGAAAACAACGAAAATATGATGTACGCTTATGCCATCCGCATTCGCCATGGGGCCCCCTCATCACCCGTTAGGTTACTTAACTAACGACAGAGCGGGGGCTGGACTAGCGCGGATGCAAAACATAAGTAACGCCTACAAGATATCATATATAGATATATATACATTCGTCAGATGCAATGATAGCCATTCTAGATCACAGATGAACACATTGGATATGCTAGGAATCCGTGTTTCGTTCGAGCCTGCAACGAAAGACGGATTACACGGTCGCGATGAATAGCCAAACCCCACCCTAGACCCTTACGGGTGCGACAAACTACCCGCCAAGTACCCGAAGTGAAGCAACCTCCCTCAACAACGTGAGTAGGCCACTCGGCACTTCGAGGTACCTGGTTGTTTGTGCACCCCACCTTGGGTCTATCCTAGGAGCAAAAACAGTAAAAGAAATAATATACAATGGCGGCTACAACCTCATCCCAGATGTGCGGCCATAAAACAATATTACATCAAATTACATATTACATCAAATGAAAGATAAAGAAAACTCTCATCTCACAACCCCCGGATATTCATCCGCAACAATCCAACAAGTTCATATACACAATCCAACAACATTACAGACCACAGATATGCACAACCCCCACTAATCGACGTATAGCGATTAGTTGATGTTCAGTGCATATATCACATTACTGATATAACCATTTAGCAAAATTTTGTAGAACTTCGATCAAAACACCAATTTATAACTACCCCAAACACAACTTTGTTCTCTGGAAATTCTGGGCAGAAACAAAATATTTTAAAAATCGCAAAACGTCAAAATAAGAACACTGCAACAAATCCGAGTCGCGACCGAGTTCAATCGGCCGCGGATCCGCGGCGAAACGCATGGTTTCGCCACGCTTCCGCGGCGGTCTGGTCGAATCGTGGTCTCGTTTTTCTTGTGTGTTCCTAGAAAACCTTGCACGGATTTTTAAGATTTTTAGAAATATTTTTAGGGCTGTTCTAAAAATCGGCAGAAACTTGAGGATTTTGACGTGTTTTACGATTTTTTCTCAGATCGAAATTCTAAATACTTTGCTAACATGCTAGTTGTTGTTTAGCTAGGCTCTGATACCACTGTAAGTCCACGTTGCCCACCACGGTTCTTACGGGGAGGCGGAATAGGTAAAAAACGATTTTTTCTCAAGACAGCATAGACTTGAAAAAGAGGATCTTTGCTAAACAAAAACCTAGCAAACTAACTACAAGTTTAGCTACTCGGTTAGAAGGTTATACCTGGGTCTTGAACTTCTTCTCTTCTTTCTCCTTGGAGTGGTTTGAATGGCTCTTCCTCGTAGTCTTCTCTTTGTCGAAAAAAGATCCACCCGAATGCCTCTACCTCGAGCTCCTACCTCAACCTAGAGCTAACTAAAGAGCTTGGCTTGCTAAACCTAGAACCCTAGAATGAGTAGAGAGGAGTTATGGTGATTTTATCTCAAGAGCTCATGGTTCTCAACACATGAGAGATGAGAGCTTTTTGAGAGAGAGGAAGAGGATGAGTTAATGGATGAGAGTGAATGAGCAAGTGAGAATGAGATAGCTTTTTTCAACCATGCTCTCAAAATAAGAATAATGATAATAATAATAATAATAATTAAGAAATTGTGATGGTTAGTTTATGAATGACCATTATCATTTCATCATTTAACGCATTTGCAAGAAATAAGAAATATCTTTGAAATGAAATGATGATGGTCAACAAGTCAACAAGTCAACAATTGTCAACCGATCATCAAAGTCAACAAGTCAACAAAAGTCAAATGTTTAACACAACCTTGGCATAATTTTCTTTAATTAATATTATTAATCATATTTCTCATTCTCATTAGGGTTTGGAAAAAGTCAACGGTCAACAACCCTAATGAGAATCCTTTGCCTCTGCGTCTGTCAACTGTGCATACACACCCGCATCCGTGTTCCGAGGAACACGAATACAATGAGAGAAAACCAATCCCAAAACATATACTAGGATCTGGCTTAAACCAAAGCCCGCTAGTAATAACTGCCCGGACACCAAACGTGCACAAGTGCGCGGATGTGAACGAACCCCGTCGTAAAACCATGCGACCTCTACTCTGTTTTGCCCAAAGACGAATAGCCCTCTGTATGGGACTCTAAGGACTCGACACTACGCTGGCAGAAGGTTTAACCACAGGCCGCAAGCTGTACTAGCTCTACGTAACGGTCCCCAGGTAGATGCCGATAAGAAGACTGATGAGGTGAACCCATCCAAACTCCTACTGAGCCTGAATGTGACAATCTCCGTACAGTCCGGTCTGTTCGTCTGAGAGTATCGCATGTCGGGCCTAGGGGGCGGTAAACGTCAGTCCCCTAATAGCGGTACAAGTCGTGTTGGAGTGTAGCCCAGAACACCCTGAGATAACACTGGAAACGCTACCAGTATATCTCGCTTGCCCTGGCCAGGGACTTTGTGTAATGGCTCTCCTAGACAAAGCGCGATATCAACCCCCAATACTGGGAGAGACAAATCCTGTCTAACCGTCACTACCTCTAAGTGCTTCGGGACTGCACCCAACTACTACCTGTTTGCGCGACTCATTTGAGCCGTGGTAGGGTAGTAATCTAAGAACAGTGGGAACACACTCGAGGCGAAGTGACAGTGTCAAGTCAACGGACTATGCTGTACTCATGTCACCTGGGAACTGATAACTAACGATAGGTATAACACCAAACCAACAGTTCCCAGCGAGTCCTGTTCAGTGTACTCGTAACCTAACGAGCACCGGCATACTATCTCTAGTACGACGTACTGATGGCTGTGGGACAGACCATCTCCCCTCCTGGGATGAGAAGCGTATACACTAGTCTACTCTGGAGTATCGATGTCCTGTCTCGATAGTCCTACGACTGGGACCTGTATAAGGATGTGCTTGTAGATTGCCCAGCCCCCACTAGTGTGACTTCCATCACAACGTTGGTAATCAAGCAAAGAAACTAAGGGCTCCACTAATGTGTATAGGCGATATGCTAAAAGAAACACATGCACACATTAAAGTAGAAACAAACCAAGTAGCATACTACCATTTCGAGCAAGATTGTCTATACAATTATGAATATCCCAAGCTTCCATCAAGTAATATACAAACTAGTATGATACAGTAATGGCCTCTAGGGCATATACACTAACAATTATGTGTTGCCGAGATATGATGTGCAGGATTATTGTGATTGAATAGACGGGGTTTTTATGTGAGATAAGAATTTTCTTTTCATTCATGTAAATTAAATTGTATGTAATATTCTTTTATTTGGGGCACTTCCGAGTTGAGGATGTTGTCACCAGTGTTGTATATTATTTACTTTTCCGCATTAGGATAGACCCAAGGAGGAGGGCACAAGTGACCGGGTTCTAGGGTTCAGTGGGAGGCCATCTCGAGGAGTCGAGACCGGGTCTCCTAAACTCCAGAATTGGTAGGGTCGCTTGTCGCTCTCGTAGGGGTCTAGGGGTGTGGGCTTGGCTATTCATCACGACCGTGGAATCCGTATTTTCTATTGCTGGCTAAATACTAAATACGGACCTCCTAGATATCCTATATTTAATATGCTTATGCTGTTTTTATTATCTGATGTGATCTTTTAATAAATATCTGAGACAAATGGAATATTATATACATGATATATAATAAATGTTGCTTATGTTTTGCACCCGCACTAGCCCCGTCCCGGTATGCCGTTAGTTAAGTAACCTAACAGTGCATAACGGGACACTATGACGAATGCGAGTGGCATAAGCGTACGTTATATTTTCGTTTCTTTCTGTGATGGCTTTAGGAATTAAATGATGGGACTACATTAATGAGATTAATGTAAAGAAAAAATGAACCTAAAAAGATGTTGTAGAATCGGATTTAAAACACACTCGGCCTTTTATGAAAAAGCAGGATTCAAAATGCGGAGCTTAAGCCACTCCTTTTAAACTCATTGGATTCTACAACGATATCAAGTTCAAAGCGTTAAATGTTTTCTTAAAAACTATCCGCAACCCTCCGTCATTTTAGGAAGTAGAGTACTTAGTATTCATGCTGCGTATTTTGACTTTAGTTAAGGCACAGTGTACAGCAGCTAAGTGATGCCTTCCTACACTACATATGATGCAGATTAGTTAGGACATTCATATGATTATGTTGACTTTAGTTAAGGGTCATATGGGTGGGTTTAGTTAATCACTAAATGACGGGAAGAACTTGACTAGTGCTTGTGATATGTTGACTATAGTTAAGGTCATGAGTACTAGGGGTAAAAATGATTTCGGGAATTTCAAGAGTTGAAATTTGCAATGAGATTGCATACCTTCTATATGATAGTAGGATCCCGATCCCACTGTGAGTAAAAGTTGCTCCCGGGAGAATTTTGCACTTTACAATTTGCTAACCCAGTAGGTGTCTAGAAAGGTGTCAAACGGGGCTACGCCTCTGGGAAGATGAGGTTTATTTTAATTAGGTACGTGCAAAAGCACGGGGAACCTCCCTCAAGTACCGGCACTGGCCTGGCTGAACAGTTAGAGAAGTTGTAGAATGTAATTAATCCCGGCTAGTTTTCTTTTTAAAAGGTTTTAAAGAAAATTTGATAAAAACGGTGGGAGAAATCGATTAGACAAGATAATAACCAATCAGATCTTTTCAAGAGCTTTCGCTAAGTGTATTCTTTTCTCTCTCTTAATGGCAGATACCTATGACAGGACTTAAGCTTCTATTAGATAAAAACAAACTGAATGGGACCAACTATAAATACTGGCTGAGGAATCTAAACATTGCCTTGACTTATGATAAGGTATCATATGTCCTCACGGCTCCAACCCCACCCATCCTAGGTCCTAAACCTTCAGTTGCGGATAGGGAATTCCACAAGACATGGGACGCTGACTGTGCCACAGCCAAATGCCACGCGCTATCATTGATGGATAACACACATCAGAAGCAGCATGAGAATATGGACGTCAAAGCCATATTCGTCCATACAAAAGAGTTGTATGGAGAGCAATCTCGCGTACTACGATATAAAGCATCTAGAAAACTGTTTTAGATGCGAATGGCCGCTGGCACAGCAGTAGGAGACCATGTTCTGAAGATGATAGCTCTCATAGAAGAGCTTGAGGACCTTCGGTGGACAATGGACAATGAACAATATACGGATATCATTCTGCAGTCTCTCCCCTCCACCTTTGCTCAGTTCATAGTTAACTTCAACATGTACAACATGGAGAAGGAACTGCCTGAACTCCTTAATATGTTAAGGAGTGCAGAGAGCACACTGAAGTCAGTGAAGACTCCCGTTTTGGGTACTGGGACTTTTTCCTCCTCTCGCCCGAAGGCTAAGGCCAAGGGAAAGATGAAGAAGAAACCCACCAAACCAAAGGGTAGAGTCAAAAAGGTTAAGGGGAAAGATAAGTCCAAGGTTGGGGAATCGGGAAAAGGAGAATGTTTCCACTGCAAAAACACAGAACACTGGAAGCGGAACTATACCGAATACCTAGAACTCAAGAAGAAGCATGGTGATGCTTCAGCTTCAGGTGTGTTCGTAATTGAGAACTGTTTTTCTATTAGCTCTGCTTCCTGGGTATTAGATACCGGTTCAGGTTCTCATATTTGCAATTCTGTGCAGGCGTTGAGAAATAGTAGAGTTTTGAAGAAAGGTGATCATACTCTCCAGGTTGGAAATGGTTCCAATGTAAATGCAGTTTCAGTGGGAGAGTATCACCTAGGGTTGCCGTCGGGTTGTATATTGGTTTTGAACCCATGTTATTTTTTGCCAAGTATGCTTTGTAATATTATATCCGTTTCTTTGTTAGACAATGAAGGATATCATTTTGCTGCGCAACACAATGTAATGAAAATTAGACTTAATCAAGAGTTGCTTGGTTGTGGTACACTAAATAACGGGATATACGTCCTTAATCAACACACAGTTTTCAACATTCAATATAAAAATAAAAGAAAATTTTCAGATATAAATGAAGCTTTTCTTTGGCATTGTAGACTTGGTCATATTAATAAAACAAGACTAAACAAGCTTCATAAAGATGGATATTTAAATTCTTTTGAGTATAAATCTTATGCGACTAGCCAGTCTTATATCAAAGGTAAAATGACCAAAACTCCATTTACTGGACACGGATAAAGAGCTACTGAGCTCCTAGGCCTCATACATAGTGATGTATGTGGGCCAATGGCAAGAGACGGTTTTTCTTACTTCATAACTTTTACTGATGATTTCTCAAGATCCAGTCATGTGTATTTGATAAAGCATAAGTCTGAAGCTTTCGAGAAATTCAAGGAGTATAAACTTGAAGTAGAAAACCAAACAGGAAAGAGATGTTGGATATATATGCCCTAGAGGCCTACATTGTATAGGATGCTTGGGATATGTATGTACATGACAGTCTTGCTTGATATGATAGTACGCTATTTGGTTTGTCTTTATCTTAACGTATAATATATTTTACTTGGTGTTTATATATATATATATATATGTTGATAAAGCCCATAGGGTGTTTGTCTGACTACCGGCGTTGTGATGGCGGTCATACTAGTGGGAGCTAGATAGTCAATAGGCAAACCCTTAGATGTCCCTGGTCGTAGGAGTATCGAGACTGGGCATTGATACTCTGGAGTAGACTAGTGTATACATATCCAGACCCTGAGGAAGGGCGATGGATTGGTCCCGCAGCCATTGGTGGAGTGCACCTAAGATTGTATACAGATGCTCACTGGATGTGAGTACACCGGATAGGACTCGCCGAGAACTGACTGGATGGTATTATACCTAACGTCAGATAGCAGTTCTCAGGTGACATGTGTGGAGATAGTCCGTTGACTTAAAGTCATCATTTATCTCGTGTGAGTTCCCACTGTGCTTTGATTATTACCCTACCACGGCTCAAAGGAGTCGTGCAAACAGGTTTTAGTTGGGCACAATGCCGAGCCATGAGGAGGCAGTGAGTGACTGTTAGGGATTCGTCTCTCCCGGTATAGGGAGTTGATATTGCACGGTGATCGGTTGGTCATTACCATAAGTCCCTGGCCAGGGCTGATTGAGAATTACTGATGGACTGATCAGTAGATTCTCTGATGGTCTTGAGCCATGCCGACACGACTTGTACGATTATTAGGGGTCTGACGTCCACCACCTCCCTAAACCATACATGCGATACTCTTAGACGAATAGACCGGACTGCGCGGATATTGTCACGGACAGGCTCAGTAGGATTTCGGATGGGTTACCTCATCGGGTTTCTTATCGACAACTACCTGGGGACCGTTACGTACAGCTAGTGCCGCTTGCAGTCTGTGGTTAAACCCACTGCCAGCGTAGTAGTCGAGTCTTTAGAGTCCCACACAGAGATTTCCAAAACCCTGGCGAAAAGATATAGAGGTCGTATGGTTTTACGACAAAGGTTTGGACGCATACGTGTTTAAACGCACGTACGACATTCGGACAGTTTTTACTAGCCGGCTTTGGTTTAAGCCAGATTCTAGTATCGGGTTATTGGATTTATACAGTCTAAAGTTTTTCCGTGTTTTCAGGGATGTGAGGGGCGTTCTCGTAGTTTCCGAGAAGCTTCTAGAAGGATGTGACATGAGGGGTTAAGGTGGCATTTTCATTAATTGCTTTAGTGACTCATTCATATGAATCATCATATCATTAAATGCATCATTAAGGCATCATTAATGATCTAATGACTCACATGATGAATCACTCTTCTTGAATAAATGAAGCATGGTGAATAATCATTTAATTGATATTATTTGATAATTCATTATGTATCATATATTCAAGTGAGAAGCTTTTTATTCTCATTATCATCTCCACCTTCTCTCTCCTCAAGCTCTCTCTCCTTCACCAAACCCTAATCCTACCACTCATGAGTTGAGAACAAGGATTAGGAAAGACTAAACACTCCATAACCAATCTCTACATCATCTTAGTTCCTTTATTAGCAACTAGAGAAACTAAGTAACCTCAAGTTTAGAGGTTATAGCTTGGATTAGGGTTCTCGGGTGGATCGTCTATCACGGAAAGGAAGCTGAGGAGGACGTGGAGATCCAAGGAGGCCATAGAGATCGTAAAGACGAAGGACTAGAATCGTTTGGTATAATCTTTTAACATAGTACCTTAGAACTCTATGCCTTTTGTTAATTATCGTTTAGCAAAGATCTTCGGTTAGTCGATGTTCGCTTAATAAATAAGATCGTTTTTCATATTTCTGACTCCCCGCAACTCGTGGGGTGTTGCACATCGACTTACAGTGGTATCAGAGCATCACTAAACAATAATTAACACACTTGCAAAGTTGTATGAATTTCGAACGGAAAACAAACCGGAAAAAACCCCGATATCATGAAGTTTTTGTCGATTTTAAAATGAAGTCCAAAAATTTTTCACGGACCTCCAGAATGACCAGCATGAAAATATAAGAACACACAAGAAAAATGGGATCCTGAATCGGACAAAGCGCCGCGGAACCGCGGCCGATACCACCGATCCGCCGCGGTTTCGCCGCCGAGTTGGGGCCGATTCAGCCCAGTTTTCTTCTGTGCCTTCTTTGTGATATTTGGGATTTTCTGGTATGATTTAATTTTTGCTCAGGTTTCAGATTTGTAGAGAAGTATTGGAGCAAAATTTAATGTGTTTAATCGATCGAAATTTTACGGTGTTTGCTTGTTTGATTATATCTGTGAATTGTATTATGTGTTCGTAAACCTCCCCTAACTGCTAGTATGTCGGTTGGCAGGGGGTTGCACATATCTGTGATGTTATATATAACTGTTTGTGTATATAAACTGTATTGGACTGTTGTGGTGATTAGCCGGGTTTTGTGATGGGTTATTGTATTAATTCATTCGATATAATTGTGATAAGTTGTAATATTATTTTGCAGGACACATCCAGGTTGCGGTTGTAGCCACCGTTGTGTTATTCTTTTTACTGTTTTTGCTCTTAGGATAGACCCAAGGTGGGGTATACAAACTACCGGGTATTTTGAAGTGTTGAGGTAGACCGCTTCACTTCTGGTACTTGGCGGGTAGTTTGCCGTACCCGTAGGGGTCTGGGGTGGGGTAAATGGCTATTCATCAGAACTGTGTAATCCGTATTTCGTTGCAGGCTCAAAAGAAATGCGGATTGCTTGCAAATCCAATATTGTTTATCTGTGATCTGGAATGCCTATTATTGCGTCTGACGAATGTACAATATCTATATATGATAGCTATTTAGACGTCACTTATGTTTTACACCCGCGCTAGCCCAGCCCCCGCTCTGTCGTTAGTTAAGTAACCTAACGGGTGATGACGGGACCCAGTGGCGAATGCGGATGGCATAAGAGGACGTTGTATTTTCGTTGTTATCTTAATGATAGGTTAATTGATGGGACGCATTATTATTAATGCAAAGAAAATAAAACCTAAACTGAATCGTTGGAACAATTTCTAAAACCACTCGGTTTTCTTGAAAAAGCAAATTTTAAACCACTCCTTTTAAATAAAAGCTATCTTTGTTCCTTCGATCATATCAAGTTCATTACGTTAACGGTTTTTTGCCAAAAACCAGCCGTAACCCTCCGTCGTTTCAGATAGACAGCACATCGTATTCATGCTATGCTTGTTGGCCTACGTCAAGGCATAGTGTATGGTAGCGGTGTGTGTGCCTGTTTGTTGCATAGATAGATGCATTAGTTTAAGACAGACGTACACCTTGTTGGCCTACGTCAAGGGCTTGTACGATGTACTTAAGTTGATCAGGACAACGACGGGTAGAACTTGACTTGCGTCTTATGACTTGTTGGCCTACGTCAAGGTCTATAAGAGCTTGGGGTAAAAAAATCACATCGGGAGTTTCAAACTTAAAAGAAACTTGCAGATTTAGCATACCTTCTGGAGTGTGGTGACTAGAGTGGCTTCCATCTAGGGCATCATGCAATGATAGTTGGATCCCGATCCCACTGATGAGTAGGAATACTCTCGGGAATTTTTCTCACTTAACAATCAATGCTATAAACCAAGTAGGTGACTAGAAAGGTGTTAGAGGGGCTACGCCTCCAGGGAAAAGAGGTTATTTAATTAAGGAACTTCGCGAAAGCGTTGGAAAACCTCCCTCGAAGTACCAACACTAGCCTGGCTGAAAGGTTAAGCAAGTATTGTGACGTGTGATTAAATCCTGACTAGTTCTTCTTTTAGGTTTTGAAGAAGGATTTGAGGTAACGGTGGGGGCCATCCTGTTTAGATAAATAAATAAACCAATCTATACTTGCAAGAGCATATGCTGAGTGTTTTCTTTTCTCTCTCTCTGGAAGCTACCATGACTGGATTAAAACTATTACTTCAAAAAAATATACTGACCGGGGAGAACTATAAAGATTGGCTAAGGAACGTCATTATTGCACTGACTTATGACAAAGTAGCATATGTTACCACCGATGTTCCTCCCCTTATCCTAGGACCAGATTCCTCAGTTGTGGACAGGGAAGTCCGCAAAACCTGGGATCTAGATTATGAGCGAGCTAAGTGTATAGTGCTGGCGTCCATGAAAAATGAACTCCAGAAACAGCACGAGAGTATGGATATTGTATCCATCTTTCTCCATGTCAAAGAATTGTATGGGGAGCACTCCCGTATCGCGAGGTACGAAACCTCAAGGAAACTCTTCCAGATGAGGTTAGCTCCAGGATCGCCTGTAGGAGAGCACGTCCTCAAAATGATCATCCTCATTGAGGAACTCGCCAACCTGGGATGCGTGCTAGAGAACGATTTGTATATCGACTTGATTTTGCAGTCACTTCCCCACACCTTCTCTCAGTTCGTGTTGAACTTCAACATGCACGAAATGGAAGCGGATCTTCCAAAGCTCCTCAATATGTTGAGGGTAGCAGAGACCTCCTTGAAAAAGGAGAAGACCCCCATTCTGTATGTTGGCCAATCATATTCTTCTAAATCTAAAGCGAAAGCTAAAGGGAAGAAGAAGATGAAAGCTACCAAACCGAAAGGTGGGGTCAAGAAAGTGCAGGGAACGAACAAGGCAGGAAGGGTGAAGACAGAAAAGAATGAGTGCTTCTATTGTCACAAGCAAGGGCACTGGAAGAAGGATTGTCAGGCCTTCAAAGCCAAGGACATGAAGCAAGTAGTTGCTTCTACTTCAGGTGTGTTTCTAATCGAAAATTGTTTTTCAGTTAACTCTACATCATGGGTACTTGATACCAGTTCTGGTTCTCATATCTGTAATTCATTGCAGGATCTGAGAAATAGTAGAGTGCTGGGAACAGGTGATATGACTCTCCGGATGGGCAATGGAATGCATGTAGATGCAATTGCAATAGGGGAATATCACCTAGGGTTGACTAGTGGACACATTTTGGTGCTGTACAGCTGTTTTTGTATTCCCAGTATGTTGTGTAATATTATATCAGTATCTTTGTTATCGAATAAAGGATATAGTTTTGCACTTGAAAGAAATGTTATGAACATTCACCTAAATCAAGAACTGATTGGGTATGGCACACTGGAAAACGGCATATACATACTTAATCAACCTCAAATTTTCAATATTCAAAACACGCGTAAAAGAAAGGCTCCAAGTTCGAATCAAGCCTTCCTATGGCATTATAGACTTGGACATATAAATGAAACAAGGTTGACTAAGTTACATAGAGATGGATATCTAGATCCGTTTGAATATTCATCATATGCAACTTGTCAATCATATATCAAAGGAAAAATGACCAAATCTCCGTTCACCGGACACGGAGAAAGAGCCACTGAACTCTTGGGACTTGTACACAGTGATGTATGTGGTCCGATGTCTACGCATGCACGAAGTGGTCACTCCTACTTCATCACTTTTACTGATGACTTCTCTAGGTATGGACATGTGTTCTTAATGAAGCATAAATCCGAGGCTTTTGAGAAGTTTAAGGAGTATAAAAATGAAGTAGAGAAACAAACTGGTAAAAGCATCAAGACACTTCGATCTGATCAAGGCGGAGAATACTTAAGTACCAGTTTCCTTGAATGCTTAAAAGAGAATGGAATTCTCTCTCTGCTTACTCCGCCTTATACACCTCAGAATAATGGTGTATCAGAAAGGAGGAATCGCACGCTATTAGATATGGTGCGTTCAATGATGAGTAGTGCTGAGTTGCCACTTTCCTTCTGGGGATTTGCTCTAGAATCAGCAGCATACCTATTAAATAGAGTTCCGACTAAGTCTGTGCCTACCACTCCATATGAAATATGGAGCGGGAAGAGACCATATCTCAAGTATATCAAGATATGGGGTTGTCCGGTATATGTTAAAAAGCATAAACCAGACAAGCTCAAGGCACGATCGGTTTTATGCAAGTTTGTAGGATACCCCAAGCATTCAAGGGGGTATATGGTCTACCACACTGAAGAACAAAAGGTGTTTGTCGCTCGTCACATTGTCTTCTTAGAAAGCGAATTTCTTGCAAAAGAAATTAGTGGGAGCGCGGTAGAGTTGGAAGAAATTCCAGAACCTCAAACTGCTACCGAGGACTTAGTAGAACCTCAGATTTCAATAGAACATGACGAACCAACGCCACTCCACAGATCTAGCAGGCTTTCTCATCCTCCTGAAAGATACTATGGTTTTCTTCTAGATGGGGATCGAGAGGATTGCATCATCGATGATGATGAGCCTACTAGTTTTCAGCAGGCTATTACGAGTAGTGACTCGATGAAATGGCTGGATGCTATGAGATCCGAAATGGAATCCATGTACACCAATAAAGTATGGACTTTAGAAGTTGCTCCTCCTGGAGTAAAACCAGTTGGATGCAAATGGATCTTCAAAAAGAAGATTGGTGCATTTGGACAAGTGGAAACCTACAAAGCTAGACTCGTAGCAGAAGGTTTTCGTTAAAGACCAGGATTGGACTATGTTGAAACCTTTTCACCTGTAGCTATGCTTAAATCCATTCGGATCCTGCTTGCGATTGCTGCCTTCCATGACTATGAAATCTGGCAGATGGATGTAAAAACAGCTTTTCTAAATGGACATTTAGAAGAGAGTGCTTACATGGATCAACCAGAAGGTTTCTTAGACAGTGGGAGCAGCGGAAGAGTCTGCAAGTTGCTTAAATCCATTTATGGATTAAAGCAAGTATCGCGGAGTTGGAACGTCTGCTTTGATGAGACAGTCAAAGAATTTGACTTTATCAAAAATGTAAATGAACCATGTATTTATAGGAAGATTGTAGAAGGAGCAGCAGTCTTCCTCGTTTTATACGTCGACGACATACTACTGATAGGGAATGACATCCCTATGCTACAATCAGTAAAGCTCTTCTTGTTACAGAAATTCTCTATGAAAGACTTAGGAGATGCATCATACATTCTGGGCATTAAGATCTATCGTGATAGATCTAATAGAATGTTGGAACTTTCACAGTCCAGGTATATAGACACTATAGTAAAGAGATTTAGTATGGAAGATTCCAAGCGCGGCAATATGTCCGCTTGTCACGGAATCACCCTCTCCAAAGAGATGTCTCTAAAGACTGATGAAGAGAGGGCTCGCATGAGCATTATACCCTACGCTTCGGTGGTAGGATCAATAATGCATGCGATGTTATGTACCAGAACAGATGTAGCTTAAGCACTTAGTGTGGTAAGCAGGTATCAGTCTGACCCAGGTGAGAAACATTGGATAGCGGTAAAGAACATTCTCAAGTACCTAACAAGGACTAAGGAGATGTTCTTGATTTACGGTAACGGGGACCTCCAGGTAGAGGCTTTTACCGACTCCGGCTTCCAAAGTGACAAAGATGATTCTAAATCCATTTCGGGTTTTGTGTTTACCCTCAATGGAGGGGCGGTATGTTGGAAAAGTTCCAAACAGGATACCGTCGCAGACTAACCTATGGAGGCTGAGTATATAGCTGCTAGTGAAGCCGCAAAAAAGGCTGTCTGGATGAGGAAGTTCATTTCTGAACTTTAGGTGGTTCCGTCCATTGCCAATCCAATACCTTTGTATTGCGATAACAATGGCGCTGTAGCTTTAGCGAAGGAACCAAGGTCCCATCAGAAATCCAGGCATATCTTAAGGCGGTTTCACCTGATCAGGGAGATCGTGGATCGTCGGGAGATCGAGATACGGAGTGTGGACACAAAAGACAACACGGCAGATCCATTCACCAAGGTCATCCCTCAAGTGCAGTTCGAGAGGCTGTTTTAGATGTTGGGCATGCGGTACGCCAGCAACTGGATCTGGTAGAGACAGTGGGTACTCATTGCACCAATTATAGGCCTTAGTGCAAGTGGGAGATTGTTGGATATATATGCCCTAGAGGCCTACATTGTATAGGATGCTTGGGATATGTATGTACATGACAGTCTTGCTTGATATGATAGTACGCTATTTGGGTTTTCTTTATCTTAACGTATGATATATTTTACTTGGTGTTTATATATATATATGTTGATAAAGCCCATAGGGTGTTTGTCTGACTACCGGCGTTGTGATGGCAGTCATACTAGTGGAGCTGGATAGTCAATAGGCACACCCTTAGATGTCCCTGGTCGTAGGAGTATCGAGACTGGGAATTGATACTCCGGAGTAGACTAGTGTATACATATCTAGACCCTGAGGATGGGCGATGGATTGGTCCCGCAGCCATTGATGGAGTGCACCTAAGATTGTATAGAGATGCTCACTGGATGTGAGTACACCGGACAGGACTCGCCGAGAACTAACTGGATGGTATTATACCTAATGTCAGATAGCAGTTCTCAGGTGACATGTGTGCAGATAGTCCGTTGACTTAAAGTCATCATTTGTCTCGTATGAGTTCCCACTGTGCTTTGATTATTACCCTACCACGGATCAAAAGAGTCGTGCAAACAGGTTTTAGTTGGGCACAGTCTCGAGCCATGTGGAGGCAGTGAGTGACAGTTAGGGATTCGTCTCTCCCGGTATAGGGAGTTGATATCGCACGGTGATCGGTTGGTCATTACCATAAGTCCCTGGCCAGGGCTGATTGAGAATTACTGATAGACTGATCAATAGATTCTCGGATGGTCTTGAGCCATGCCGACACGACTTGTACGGTTATTAGGGGTCTGACGTCCACCACTTCCCTAGAGCATACATGCGATACTCTTAGGCGAACAGACCGGACTGCGCGGATATTGTCACGAACAGGCTCAGTAGGATTTCGGATGGGTTACCTCATCGGCTTTCTTATCGACAACTACCAGGGGACCGTTACGTACAGCTAGTGCCGCTTGTTGTCTGTGGTTAAACCAACTGCCAGCGTAGTAGTCGAGCCTTTAGAGTCCCACACAGAGATTTCCCAAACCCAGGCGAAAAGATATAGAGGTCGTATGGTTTTACGACAAAGGTTTCGACGCATATGTGTTTAAACGCACGTACGACATTCGGACAGTTTTTACTAGACGGCTTTGGTTTAAGCCAGATTCTAGTATCGGGTTATTGGATTTATACAGTCTAAAGTTTTTCCATGTTTTCACGGATGCGAGGGGCGTTCTCATAATTTCCGAGAAGCTTCTAGAAAGATGTGACATTAGGGGTTAAGGTGGCATTTTCATTAATTGCTTTAGTGACTCATTCATATGAATCATCATATCATTAAATGCATCATTAATGCATCATTAATGATCTAATGACTCACATGATGAATCACTCTTCTTGAATAAATGAAGCATGGTGAATAATCATTTAATTGATATTATTTGATAATTCATTATGTATCATATATTCAAGTGAGAAGCTTTTTATTCTCATTATCATCTCCACCTTCTCTCTCCTCAAGCTATCTCTCCTTCACCAAACCCTAATCCTACCACTCATGAGTTGAGAACAAGGATTAGGAAAGACTAAACACTCCATAACCAATCTCTACATCATCTTAGTTCCTTTATTAGCAACTAGAGAAACTAAGTAACCTCAAGTTTAGAGGTTATAGCTTGGATTAAGGTTCTCGGGTGGATCGTCTATCACGGAAAGGAAGCCAAGGAGGACGTGGAGATCCAAGGAGGCCATAGAGATCGTAAAGACGAAGGACTAGAATCGTTTGGTGTAATCTTTTAAGATAGTAGCATAGAACTCTATGACTTCTGTTAATTATCGTTTAGCAAAGATCTTCGGTTTGTCGATGTTCGCTTAATAAACAAGATCGTTTTTCATATTTCCGCCTCCCAGCAACTCGTGGGGTGTTGCACATCGACTTACAGGAGAATCAAGATACTTCGATCAGATCGAGGTAGAGAGTACTTAAGTACTGAGTTCTTGGACTTCCTATAAGAGAATGGGATTCTCTCTCAGCTCACTCCCCCTTATACACCATAGCACAATGGTTTGTCAGAACGACAGAATCATACCCTATTCGATATCATACGATCCATGATGAGTGATTCTGAGTTACCCCTCTCGTTTTGGGGGCATGCATTGGAAACTGCAGCTTTTCTGTTAAACGAAGTTCCAACCAAGACCGTGTCTACCACTCCATATGAGATATGGTATGAGAAGAAACCATCTCTTAAAAGAGTTAAGGTTTGGGGTTGTCCGGTTTTTGTCAAAAAGCAGAATCCAGACAAACTCGAGACACGATCACTCAAATGTATATTTGTGGGATATCCAAAACATTCGTTTGGGTATCTTTTCTACCACAAGGAGGAACAAAAAGTGTTTGTTTCTCAGTATGCCACATTTTTAGAAACTGAGATTTTTTTCAAATGATGTTGATGGCAATGTGGTAGATCTAGAAGAGGTTCTAGAGACACAAGTTATAAATGACGACTTGGTTGAACCTGATGTTACAACAGAATCGAATGAACCTCAACCACTCCGTAGATCTGGTAGGACTTCTCGCCCACCGGAGAGATACTACGGTTTTCTCATTGATGGTGATAGAGAAGATTGCATCATGGATGATGATGATCCTGCCAGTTTTCATCAAGCTATCACGAGTGGTGACTCTGTGAAATGGCTGGATGCCATGAGATCCGAAATGGAGTCTATGTACACCAACAAAGTATGGACTTTGGAGGATGTACCCTCCGGGATAAAACCTGTGGGCTGCAAATAGATCTTTAAGAGAAAGATTGGTGTAAATGGACTGGTAGAGACCTATAAAGCAAGGTTGGTATCGAAAGGTTTTCGTCAAAGACCAGGTTTGGACTATGACGAGACTTTCTCTCCGGTAGCCATGCTTAAATCCATTCAGATCCTACTTGCTATTGCTGCTCACTGCGACTATGAAATCTTGCACATGGACGTTAAAACAGCATTTCTAAATGGTGATTTAGATGAATGCATTTATATGGATCAGCCAGAGGGTTTCATTGACAGTGGGAGCAGCGGAAAAGCATGTAAGTTGCTTAAATCCATTTATGGATTAAAGCAGGCATCACGGAGTTGGAACATCTGTTTTGATGATGTTATCAAAGAGTTTGATTTCATCAAAAATCCAGATGAACCTTGTGTTTATAAGAAGACTGTAGGGAGAAATATCGCATTCCTCGTATTGTACGTAGATGACATATTTCTTATAGGAAATGATATTCCTATGCTACAGTCCGTCAAATCATTCTTATCACAAAAGTTCTCCATTAAGGACCCGGGTGATGCCACATACATATTGGGCATACGGATCTATAGGGATTGATCCAAAAGATTATTGGGATTGTCCCAAACCAAGTACATCAACACCATCCTAAAGAGGTTTACTATGGAAGACTCCAACCGGGGAGCCTTACCCGCTTGCCACGGAGTCGCTCTCTCCAAGGACGATTGCCCAAAGTCTGATAAAGAGAGAGCTCGCATGAGCATTATTCCCTATGCTTCGGCAGTACGATCGATAATGTATGCGATGTTGTGTACACGCCCTGATGTAGCTTATGCACTTAGTGTACTAAGCAGGTATCAGTCAAACCCAGGGAAGAATCACTGGACTGCTGTGAAGAACATTCTTAAGTACTTGCGAAGGACTAAAGAATTGTTCTTGGTGTATGGTAATGGGGATCTCCAAATGGAGGCCTTTACCGATTCAAGCTTCCAGAGTGAAAAGGATGACAGTAAGTCTATCTCAGGGTTTGCATTTACCCTCAATGGAGGGACGGTAAGTTGGAAAAGTTCCAAACAGGATGCCGTTGCTGTCTCAACGATGGAAGCTGAGTACATTACTGCAAATGCTGCTGCCAAGGAAGCCGTCTGGATGAGGAAGTTCATTTCGGAGCTAGGAGTAGTTCCAACCATTATTGATCCAATACCTTTATATTGTGACAATAATAGGGCTATAGCGTTGGCCAAAGAGCCCAGATCCCATCAGAAGTCCAGACACATCCTGAGGCGATATCATGTGATCCGGGAGATAGTAGATCACCACGAGATCGAGATTAAGAGAGTAGACACGAAGAACAACGCTGCGGATCCATTCACCAAGGCCCTCCCTAAGCCGCAGCATGAGCGACATTTTGAGATGTTGGGTATGAGATACGCCAATAATTGACCTTAGTGCAAGTGGGAGATTGTTGGATATATGTATACTTTAGAGGCCATTATGTGATAGTATATGTACTGATGTGTGTGTGTGTGTGTGTATTCAGAGGACAGTCTTGCTCGACATGATAGTATGCTATCTGGTTTCTCTTTAACATATGTTCACTTGATCATGTTTACATTCATTTGGTACATGTTGATAAAGCCCTAAGGATATTGGCTTGACTACAGGGATTATGATGTGGATCATACTAGTGGTACATCTGTAGTTTATAAGCATATCCTTGAAATGTTCCTAGTCGTAGGTATATCGAGACAGGGCATCGATATTCCAGTGTAGACTAGCGTATACTGTTCTTGTTCTATATGATGGGCGAAGGATGATCCCATATCTGTCTGGTGTGTTGACACCAAAGATTGTATACGGGTGCTCAGTGAGACTGGGTAAACTGAACGGACTCACTGAGAACTCCTATGTGGTATTATATCATACGTCGGATAGCAGTTCTCAGGTGACACTGGTACAGGTTAGTCTGTAGACCCGAGATCGCCATAGAGTCTTGTATGTCCTCCCACTGTACTTTTATCTCCACCCTACTACGGCTCTATTGAGTCGTACAAACAGGTGGATTTTGGGTACAGTCCTGAGGCATATGGAGGTAATGAGTGATAGGAGGGGTTCGTCTCTCCCGGTATTGGGGGTTGATGTTGTGCTGTGCACAATTGGCTATAATAGGAAATTCCTTGCCAGGGCTGCTAAGATATTACTGATAAGTTGTATCAGTAGTTTCTCGATCTGTTGTAAACCATATACCGGCATGACTTATTGAGTTATTGGGGTCGATGATTCCATCCCTAGACTCAATATGCAGCATATCTGACGAAGAGATCGGACTGTACGGTAAGTGTTACCAGTTGGATTGACGGGAGTTTTGACAGGTTCGCTTGCTCTTCTTTTGATCGCTCAATACCCGGGTGGCCGTTACGTTTAGCTGACCGCTTGCGGCTTGTAGGTGTTTGATATGATCATCACCTACTGCTGGCGTTTTGACGAGTCTTAGAGTCCTACACCGAAGTTTCCTGGCTCGGGCGAAACGATGTGGTGCGCATATGAGATATGTGCGGGAGCTCGATTAAATACGTGTATATGATACCGTATTATAATCGGGCGTTTTATATTAGTCGGGTCGTTTGAGATATGACCGGTTTATTAAATCAAGTGTTGATTTAATATTGACTTTTATCTCATTTATTTAAACCCTTTTCTTATGATGGATGCATGCATGTATATGTACATGTTGATGTGCATACGCACATACATGCATGCATTTGTATCATGGTTGATGATACAACAAAGATGGCAATGCAAGATTCACAAGGTTCATATTTATATATATACATATTTTTTTTAAGTTAAAGATATAGGAAATTAACTTAATGACTCATTTCTTTACAAATGACTCATTGTTTCTATACACTTCCTTGGTTGACCATTGACTTACCCTTGGTTAATTTACTTTCCTCTTTAACTCATCACAAAATATCTAGATATTTATATTAACCATGGTTTGTGTTATGATATCTATCTCTCTCTCATTATTATTATGAGATTATTGTTCATCCAAAAGAAAATAATTGCCATCTTCATCTTCCTTTCTCTAGAACTCTCTTGAGTTCTAAATTTGAGTGAGGTTAAAAGAAATAAAGGGTTTTAAGTGAGAACATAAACCACTTCATCATCCTACACATCTCTAGCTCTTTTGTGTAGGGTGTTTGCTTCAAGGATTTCATAGATCAAGTGAAGCAACAAGCTCTGAGCATAAGACTTCGGGTGGATCGTCGTGGACTCGGAAGTGTTCAAGCGAGCCGTTCCAAACAAAAGGAGATCCAAGGAGTCGCCCTAGGAGGTCTACAAAGGTTGTAGTCTCTCCACTTAGTGATAGATAATCTTTTGTTTGTGAGTTACTCAATAATTCTAGTTCGATTCCTAGTTAAGTTTGCTTAGCACCTCTTAAAATCAAAGTTGTGGCATGTGTGATGCTTCCAAACCCTATACGAGGTGATAAGGAAACCCTACAGGCAATTATCGATGATGAAGTGTGTGAGCCGGCCAATCTGTGTAAGTGCAACATACGCATCATCGATAATGGTGTAAGTGTACTAGCAAAGGTATATGCAATGCAACGAGAATAACATGAATGCAGCATAAGGTAAATCGTCAGCTAAAAGTTATAAGGTACACATATCTAACATGACCGAGTCGGTGAATCTGTCAATCGGCATCCAGTTTCACAACAACACGTACGGTATAATCCATCGTACGGCATCCTCTAGTCACGGGTATGGATCAAACCTCAAGTCAAACTCATCACGTACGGAAAATCATCGTACGGCAGCATTAAACTATAAGGGATCCTATCAACCTATATGACAATGAGGGTACGGACCTAACGTCCCGTACGACATATCACTCAAGATTCACAACATTAAATATATACCTATATCCCGGGTCGCATCCTCAACAATCTCATATCTGGGGACCGGCAAGGTATCAATCATCTCAATCGACTCGCATCCGTATACCATCAAATCATCAAATCATCATATCACATCGTATTCTTTCATCGCATTTATGTCCCACATCAAGTCAATTTTACATACACATTCTACCCTATACATCAATGTCACGTTACTCTAAAACTCATACTTATTCTAGTGCAACTATATATCTATAAGTCGTGGTTCACATTCACCTTTCATATCCCTAAAGCTTTCATCTCAAATCTCGATATACATATTCGATCATTCACATCATCTCTAACTATCCTTTTAACCCTATCGATAGTTTTTAAATCTAGGTTTCCTTAACCATGTTCTATGAATCGGTTTCCATCAAAAACTTGCGTGGGTGCTATACGCCATCCACCCGACTTCCCCGTTATATATAGATCTACTCACCTTGATCCTTGCTTGCCGAAGTCGATGACGCTATGCTCTGTCGTCTCAGAATCCACGTGAAGGTACCTACAATATCCACACATATCGCAATAGCATTAAAATCGAGTTCGGAAAACCAATACGGCACATGGTTCGCTCATAGGTTAAAACCTATAGCCTATGCATGCAAAACAATCAAACAACCCTTGTTGTTGACGTGCAAATGCCCAACAACCAAATACAAATCCAAACATCAAAACCAAGCATTCCAAAATACGGAAAACATAACCAAGAACACACTAATGTGCTCCAGATTTCACCTTAGGCCAAACTAGGGAATTTTGCATATAGGGTTACTCTAGATATCACCTAAGGGACTCACCAACCAAAATTCATCGAATTCCACCAAGATGTGGCCGCAATTTGCGGCCACAATGAATAAATCTGCGGCCGGATTACTGCATTAGAGGCTAGGGTTTCAGGTAGGGCTTCTAGGTTGCCTGCTCGTATTACTGTCAAAGGAAATTTATTTACAACGGTCTCGGGTCATCCCAGATCTCTAAATAACATAGATAAATAGATAAAAACCCTATATCGACAAATATAAAGTTCGTATTTTGGTTTCTAATCCAGGTCTTGGCCAGTAAAAACAGCACTAAGGGTCCTACAACAGCCACTTCCATCACTACAACACAATTCAAACCATAACCCTTCCCTAGAATTTTCCATACATCACAAAACCTAACCAATTCACATTCTAAACTAAAGTAGAATACAAGAAAACTAAAATTAAACTAAATGAAGGGAATATTCCTCATGGATGCAATTCAAGAAAAACCCTAGCTTCCCAAAGTCATTAAAATCCAACTTTGCTTGGTCCATTGTGTAGAGGATGAAGAGGGGATCATTTTTTGTGAAGGGAGTATAGGGTTTTGGTGAATATTTGGAGATGGATCTTGGGTAGAGGTGGAGGGAGATGAGGATGAAGGAGATGAGGAAATAATGGAGAAAACAAATGGGGTGTAAGGTTAGATGGCAGCCCTCTTTCTTCCTCCTCTTATTCTCACCCACTCTCTCATCTATTTACTCTTTTAGCATTTTCTGTTTATTTTTAAAACCAAATGACATAATACCCCAAAAACAATACAAGAAAATAACATGTAACCAAAATGCAACATGACATGGTGCACTAGCCATGAAAAACTGTAGAAAAACGGATTTGGCTTAATCGCGATTAGCAGTGCGGTAATCGGGTTTTCATTTAAACTACATATAATTGATTTTAAAAATGACAAATGCTTTAAATATATTTTTAAATTAATAAATCATTTTAATTTCCAATTATTTCACAATTATTGGTATATATTTATACCCTTTTTCGAAAACCCCAATTTCGCAAATCGGCAGTTTTCGGGAAATATATTATTTTAATATTAAATTCAAAAAATAATATTTTATATTTTTTGAAATGTTACAATATTCCCCCCTTAAATAAATTCGGTCACCGAATTTAAATTTAAACCCCCAAATACTAAAACATTTCAATACTCAACTCAAATCAACGGGGCTCCGAATCACAGAAGATACGGAAATACCACAGCGCACCGCGTGCGTCTGAAAAACGAGTATGAAACTCAAAATCGAACTCCGTCAAGCATCACGCAAATTATCAGATTTGCATGCATATCCTCGGAGTTACAATGCAGACACAAATTTCGAAATCCACTACTGAAATTCCATATTCACTAGTCAAATACTATATTACATATTTGGTACGCATCCTTGGGAAAAATATATTAAAACGGAATAAAACACATACAAAATCCTTTCTGAATTGCCGTGTGATGCGTAACTCATGGAACGAGTGACGGACGCTCATTTGTAAAATAACAAATATAGTTTCATATATGTTTTGCTTAGATATACGTCCCGTCCATTTTGAAATATCCCAAAAGGTTTTTCTTTGTAAATATTCGTGTCACTCACGGACACATAGGAAATAGCGAGACTATAACTCCTTTTTGAAAACCTCTTGTCAAACTTTTAATGCATGTAAAATACTCAGGTACTGTCCTCAGATCAGTCATGTTCGGCTACTACATAATATAGTGCCCATCATGAAAATAAGATGCTCAAGAGAAAACTCAGCCTCGAACGGCATATCCAATAATCACGTGCGTCTGGTGCACACGGAAATCAAGTCCAAATACAAGTGCCACAATATGCACAAAAGCAAAACTAAGTGCAACGGGTGTGCACGAAAGCATCTGTCTAGTGCAACGGGTGTCCACGACAACCACAAGTGCATCTAGAGTGCATGAAAATCTCAATCCGGTGCAACTAACATGCACGAATGGAAATCCCAATCGAGTGCATCCGGTGTGCACAAAATCACATCTCATATCATGCGCCCAAGATGTGCGAAAATCCAAATCAAGGGCATCCGTCATGCAAGAATGAAAATCGAAATCAAGTGCATCCCACATGCACGAATAAAAAATCTAAATCATGGGCATCCAACATGCACGAGTAAAATCCCATTCAAGTGCATCTGATGCGCATAAAAATCAAAAATCAAGCGCCTAATATGCACAAAATCCAACCCAAGCGCGTCGGGTCCGTAAAAGCATATAGTGCAGTAGCATGCACGAAAACGAACGGGAAGTGTCAACGAGCACGAAAGCACAAATCTGGTAAAACGAATGCACAAAGGCATAAATCGGCGCAACCAATGTACGGAGTATAAATCTAGTGCAATCAAAGCAAGAAATAACCACCTGGTGCAACAAACGCATGAAATGCAAATCTAGTGCAATCAGTGTACAAAATATAGTGCATCCAATGCACGAAATACAAATCGGGTGCATCCAGTGCACGAAAAACCAAATCCAGTGCATCAAATGCATGGAAACTCATCAATAACTCAAATGCGTATAAAAGCAACACCGAGTGTACCAAGGTGTATAAAAATCAAAAACGTATCCAACTGCGTGCACAAAACACGTATCAATGCACTGTAAGCATATATGAGCTATACCGAGTGCAAAAATCAAATCAAGTGCGTACCACACGCACAACATTAACTCAACTGTATAATTCCATGAAATCATAAACACGTGCTTCCAAGTCACAAAATCGACATGAAGTACAATAAATATGCACAAATCGCAAATAGCCAGTAGGTGCAGCCATGGTGCACGAAAACCAATATAATGAAACCTAATCATCAAAACTTAAATCCAAGCGATATAAGCGTGATACTCGGATCACAAACGCAAATCGCAACAAATAACATTGAGGTACACGTCCTACAATGTCGAAAAAATATCGGTGCACCTAAAACTGGCAGAGCAAGATCATCCGCTTGCCTCCTGCTCACGGTCTGGAGTCCTCTATCTCTGGGTCTTGATTTCTCTGTGGATTCACCAATCTCGCAATCCATCGGCTCGTCAGCCCGGTCAGGTGTGCTAACGGAAACGATTCCGCTCTGGCACTTCTCTGGTTATCTCTCGGCCAATTAGTATGACCACTCGTAAAGCAGCACGTCACTGGCTCGGCCTCTGAATGCACGTGACACAACTGGTCCTGGGTGCAAATCTCATCACAGCAGTGTCCTTGAAGGAACCTGCTCATGGTCTTTTCCGATCTCGCCTATGCCGAACTATACGGAGGCTGGTACTCTTGCATAATCTTTTCTCGTTTCTGGACATCTTGGTTCTCAGCACAGCATTCCTCAGGAACTGTCGTATCCCAACGCCTTTGTATACTTATCAAATCTCTAATCTCGATGGGGAGTAACAACAACTCGTCATGCATCTTGCACGAACCTCTCATTCCACTCGTCCTTATCATTGCCCACTTCGACGTCACGTCATACTATCTGCGTACTGCAATGGTCCTCAGCTACAGTCAATCCGGAGTCTCTTGCACGGACTCGTAATTACAAACTCGGTATCTTCATCACTCTGTAGAAGATCTTTAGCTAAACACGTCCTCGAGAACCCGTCCCAACCATCGGTGGAATACTCACTACTCCTCCATTCTCGATCAACTCACAACGCATCTTGATGAGGTCCTCTATCCGAAGCTGGTCAGCTTACTGATCTTTTATCACATAATATCTGGACGACGTTAAACATTTCGATCGATTCATCAAAATCCCATAATTCCCCGAATGCTCAACACCTAAGCACAGTTTAATAATATCCAGTACATGCCACAGTACCTATGGACGAACCGTAGAAGGGCAAACCCAAGCCTCACTGATGGCACCGCTAAACTGCCGCAAACCCTAAGGTTCAAAAGCGGTTCCATGGGCATTATGTCGAGTTAGGGTTTCATTCTTCTAGAGGGTCCACAGAATTACTTGCATATTCCTCTGAATACCATAAACTTGGAAAAATTGGTTTCTGACATTTATTCGATCTTTTTAACTTTGCCTAGACCATACATGAATACCCTTCGTCCGCATGCTAAATAATGCCTCAATCCTCCAAGAAAGATGATACATCCACGGTCATCTCTGGATCGGTCTACTCAAGATCTGAGTAAGACTCTCCACACTGGAAATATTCAACTCACCTGGGCCTGCGTCGGCGCATCAGTCTGACGAATCACCTTCGTCTCTCAACTCGGGATAGACTAGCTATCATCTGTCGCTTCTCTGCCTAGAAGCTCTACCCATCTCAGCTCGTAAGCTCTGGAAGCGGCATCCCATCTATCTCAGCAACTGCTGGGTCATCTGTCTGCACGGTAGACGACATCACAATTTCTGAGGTATGCTGTACATCAACAGTACTCTCACAACCGGCAGCCTCTATCAATGGCCCGATCATCCGGTGCAAAACCAAACACTCGCCTCAACAAGAGGTCACAACACAACACTTACATCGAGACGTTCCCATGTCACCAAAAAACACAATGGTCAGTCCTTGTCCATGACGAGCTCGCCCTGACCGTAACATTAGAAGCAGCTCAATCTGTGCTCAAACCATGGTGAAAGGAACCTCAATCGTGTATCGAAGAAAACAGATCATGGGCATGAAAGGAAGCGACGGATCCAGAATAGATACATGATTGTAAAAAGAAACAGCATCAATGCGAGTATGAACATGGAAACGAGTAGAATCAAGGATCTCAAATGGATGTATAATCATGAGTACGAAGGGAATCATAGATCTCAAAATATGTACATCCTAAGGTTTCTTAAGTGGAGTATCATTGTAGGGTTCCTAGGCACGCTCAAGAGGTCTCACAAGGCATCAACCATGCCGAATTCAAAAATCTAGGTGCCGAGAAACTCTAATACGGATCGTTAACTAGAAATTAGGCGAAACTAAATGAATGTAAATCACATTTACACTAAGTGTACGGAAATACAACCTTTGTAGATCCGGTCCTCCACCTCCATAGCTCCGCGTTGACGTCCTTCCACTGCGATCATTGGATCCCGGACTCTAGTAATGGTTTCGTCGAAGAAATGATCGGGCTAGGTCGTCGACTTTGATGCCGAAGATGATCTACGTCGAGGCAACATAAGATCAAGCTCCAACTTCACCAAGCCATGAAACTTATGAAGAAAACACCCTATACTACTTGGAAAGTGGTAGAGGATGAAGAAATAGGAAGTGGGTTCACTTTAGAATTGGATTTCTCACTCTTTTTCTCAAGTCACCATTGAAGCTAGCAAGCTTCTTTCTTCTTGAGGAAGAAGAAGAAGAAGAAAAAGAATATGATAAGAATTATAAAATCACTTGATTAATTATATTAAATCAAGTGATCTTATCATATAGCAACCATGGTTAAGTGTAGAGAATAAACTAGGGTTAGGTGAATGGTTAGGTTTAGGAAAGAAACAAAATGGTCAAGCTTTCAACACTTCATGAAGTTTCAACAAAAGAACAAAATAAGCCACCATTCAATTTATCTTTCCAAAATTAATAAATAAATAAATGAATAAGTAAATAAACAAAACCCTAACCATTAACATAACCATGTTTTAATCATACACACAAACTTTCATGTATCATCAAACATGATACAATCAAGTGCACAAAAGTATATCACATATACATTGTGCACATCAAGTGAGAAAATCCTCTTTAAGTGAACAAATATTAGTTAATGTAAAGTAATATATCTAATATATAATTATACATTAAATCATTAAATCAATACTTGATTTAACGATCCGGTCATATCGCATATAACCGACTAATATCAATAGTAACAACTTATCGAATCAACACTTGATCCGATAACCCGGCTATATCGCATATAACTGATCAATTTCACAAATCGCGAGAATCGAATACAGTATCACATACTGGTATTATTCTCGGTCCCGCACATATCTCATATGCGCTCCTATTTCATTTCGCTTGAGCCAGGAAACCTCTGTGTAGGACTCTAAAGACTCGTCAATACGCCAGCAGCAGGTGATGATCATATCAAACACCCACAAGCCGCAAGCGGTCTGCTAAACGTGACGGCCACCCGGGTATTGAGCGATCAGAATATCGACAAGCAAGCCCGCTCACACTCCTATGAATCCAACTAGTAACACTTACCGTACAGTCCGGTCTCATCGTCTGATATGTCGCATATCTCGCCTAGGGGTGGTAAACGTCAGACCCCAATAGCTCGATAAGTCGTGTCGATATGAGGTCTATAATAGTTCGAGAAACTACTGGTAACACTTACCAGTAAATCTCAGCAACCCTGGCCAGGGATTTCCGGTTATAGCCAATCGAACACAGCGCAACATCAACTCCCTATACCGGGAGAGACGAATCCCCTCCTATCGCTCATTGCCTCCATGTGATTCGGGACTGTACCCAAAAATCACCATTTTGCACGCCCACTTGGATGTGGTAAGGTGGAAATCAAAGCACAGTGGGAATCACACAAGACTCTATGACGATCTCGGGTCAACAGACTACTCTGTACCAGTGTCACCAGAGAACTGCCATCTGACGTAAGGTATAATACCATCTGGGAGTTCTCGGCGAGTCCGTCCAGTGTACCCAGTCTCCACTAACCACCCGTATATCATCTCTGACGTCAAACACCAATGGATATGGGATCATCCATCGTCCATCTGTATGGGTCGAGAAGGTATACGCTAGTCTACTCTGGTATATCGATGCCCCGTCTCGATACACCCACGACTAGGGACCTTGAAGGATGTACTTATGGACTACCATGTCCCCACTAGTATGATCCGCATCATAGTCCAGGTAGTCAAGTACACATCCTAAGGGCTTTACCAACATGTAACAGAGAGACAATCAGTATACACGTTAAGGTAAAGAGCAACCAGATAGCATACTATCATGTCGAGCAAGAAAGTCCTCCCTATATATGTCCAAGCATCCACTACAATATACATCCTATGTATACTAATGGCCTCTAGGGCATACATATAACTAACAATCTCCCACTTGCACTAGGGCCATCTGATAGCAGTGGTTGTAGTATCTCATACTCAACCATCCCATAAAAGTCTCTCTCTGGGAAAAGGCCTTTGTGAGTGGATCCGCCGTGTTGTCCTCTGAGTCTACTCTCCTAACCTTGATCCCCTGGAGATCAACCATCTCGATGATCAGGTGATACTGCCTTAGAATATGTCTGGATCACCAATGGGACGGACGTTCCTTGGCATAAGCCACAACTCCATTGTCACACAATGGGAGGAACTAAGTTCATCTCATGAACCAATATACAGCCAGACTGCCTCTTTGGTAGCATCTTAAGTAGCGATGTATCCTACATTTATCGTCTAGTATGCCACGGTATTTAGCTTGTAACTCTTCCAACATACCGTCCCTCCACTGAGGGTAAAGACAATGCCTGTGACTGACATTCAGTCGTCCTTATCACCCTGGATCACTTCCAGTGATTCTCCCCAGGATCAATTGATACCATCTCACTTCAACAAGTGAGAATCCTAACATGCATTTAGATCTATCTCATAGATCCAAAACCCAGGATTTAGTAGGTATCATTTTGATCCTATGTGTAGAATCATTATGATAAGCGGAGATTGATCGAGCGTAATATAGGAAACTCCTTCCCTATCAAGAGTATGTCATCCACGTACTCTACGAGGATCGCCACCATACTCCCTACTAGCTTTTTGTATATACAAGGTTCATCTACCATTTTGATGAAGTCAAACTATTTGACTACTACATCAAAACAGATGTTCCAACTCCGCGATATCTGCTTTATCCTATAAAGCATCTTGTACACATTTCCGCTGCTCCCACTGTCTATGAAGCCCTCTGGCTGTGTACTTACAGACGCTCTCTTCTAAAACATCATTTTAGCAAAGCAGTCTGACACCCAACCGCCAGATATTGTAGTCATGGTATGTAGCCATGGCAAGTAGGATCCGGATGGACTTAAGCATAGCCACTGGAAAAGTTTTCATCATTATCCACGCCTGGTCGATGACGAAAACTTTTAACAAGTCTAGCTTTGAAAGTCTCAACTTTTCCAAGTACACCAAGTAATCTTCTCAAGATATACTTGCTCCTGATGGGGATTTAACCCTTCAGATAAAGCAACTAAAGTCCATACTTTGTTGGTGTATAAGGATTCCATCTCAGATCGCTAAGCATCCAGCCATTCTTACAGAGTCCCTACTCTCGATGGCCTGCTCGAAACTAGTTGGGTCATCATCTCATGATGCAATCCTCGCTCCCACTGTTATAGAGAAACCGAAGTATCTCTCAGGTGGTTGAGGAACCCTACTTGATCGGCGGAGAGGCTGAGGTTCGTTGGAATCGACTGAATCCTTCGGTTCTACCAAATCCTCTGCTGTAGTTTGTATAGCTGGAACTTTTCCTGTTCTACATAACTGACTTTGCCTCGATCTTGTCCGGATTTTGCTTTTAGACATAGGCCGGACAACCCCAAATCTTAACTAACTTAAGATATGGGCTCTTCCCTTTCCATATCACATATGAAGTGGTAGGCAACTGATTTGATTTGAACCCTATTCAATAGGTATGCAGCTTCTCAAGTGCATAACTCCCAAAAAGAAATAGGTAACTCAGTAGTACTCATCATAGAGCGCACCATATCGAATAGGGTGCAATTGCTCCGCTCCGATATACCATCGTGCTATGGTGTATACGGAGGAGTAATGCTGAGAGAGAATCTCATTCTCCTTTAGAAAAGTCCAAGAATTCCGTGCTCAAGTATTCTCCTCCTTGATCACATCAAAGGACATAATACTTTTACCCGTATTTTGGTTCTCTACTTCTAACTTATATTCTGTGAATATCTCAAAAGGTTCGGACTTGTGTTTCAACAGGAACATATGACTGAATCTTGAGAGATCATCAGAGAATGTAATGAAGTACAAAGAACCGTTCTTGGCATATATAGACATGGGACTTTACATACATCAACATGTATCAATCCCAAGAGTTTACTAACTCTTTCTCTGTTTTCAGTAAACAGAGCTATGGTCATCTTATCTCTGTGACATGACTGGCAAGTTTCACAAGATGTAAATTCAAACAGATTTAAATATGCATCTAAATGTAACTTCAGCCAGTTGGGTCGCATTGATATGACCTAGTCTACAATACCTCAAGAAGGATTCGTTCAGTTCTGAGCTCTTCCTCTTGTGTGTGTTCTGTATACTAAGAACTGTAGTTTGATTTAGAACATCAATGCTTTTAGATAACGTGCCTGAACCGATCAACTTTTGATATAGGAAATGTTCAAAACATTATCCAACAATACAAAATTATATCTTTTCTTTACTAATAAAGAAACTGATATGATTTTGTATATCAGGTTCGGTATCTAATAACATTCGTTCAGAATCTATGTATTGGTAATACAGGGTGACAGTGACCAACAGACCTGGTTGCAACACTTGCCCCGTTTTCTGTCTCATGAAACTTATCACCCGTTCTCAGTTCTTTACCTATCTGTAGCCCATGTAACAAATTACATATTCGGGATCCTGATCCGGTATCTCATATCTAGGACGTAAAGAATACTGAGAAACAGTTCTGTATAATGAACACACCCGAAGATGATGCATCAATATGCACTTTCTTCGTTTGGGCGGCACGGGAATACTGGTAATCCCCAATTTCCTGCTCTGCCTTATAACAATTATAAGTTGGAGCGGGACCAACGTTCCCCAGCTCAGTATAACAAGCGGGTTCGGTCAATATTCCGTATTATTATCTTGATTAAGGCGTGATATGGTCGCTACCTGGAGAGAGAGAGAAGAAAACACTCAGCGTGCGCTCTTGCAAGAATAGATTGGTTATTATTTTATCTAATCAGGATTGCTCCCACTGTTTTTATCAAATCTTCTTTCAAACCCTAAAAGGAAAGACTAGCCGGGATTAATTACACACTACAAGTTCGCCAATCTTTCAGCCGGGCCAGTGTCGGTACTTTGAGGGAGGTCCCCCGTGCTTTCGCACGAACCTAATTAATGTAAACCTTGTTTTCCCAGAGGCGTAACCTCGTTAACACCATTCTAGACACCTACTTGATCGGCTAATTGTAATGTGTAAAACTCTCTCAGGAGTAACTCTTACTCGCAGCGGGTATCGGGATCCTACTATCTCATAGAAGGCATGCAATCTCATTGCAAATTTCAACACTTGAAATTCCCTATAAAATTTTGCCCGTAGCGTGCTATGACCTTGACGCATGCCAAACAACCCATAGTCCGCTAGTCAAGTTCAACCCGTACATTTCTTGATTGAATTAAACCCACCCGCACGACCCTTGACGCATGCCAAACAACGCCGTACGAATACCCTAATCCAATCACATCGTATGCTAGCAGATAAGTCAAACTGTACACGGCTATCACATAGAATGTGCCAGTCTGTAGAAACTGTTTCTGTAAGGTGTGCAAATGAGATAAGCTACCTCCAGGCCTCCGACTCAAAGCATCTGCTACCACATACGTTTTTCCTGGATAATACAAGATCTCACAATCGTAATCCTTCACGACTTCCATCCATCTACACTGCCTTAGATTCAGATCCCTCTGCTAAAAATATACTTCAAGCTCTTATGATCTGTAAAAATCTGGCACGACTCTCCATAAAAGTAATTGCTCTAAATCTTTAGTGTGAAAATTACAGCAGCCATCTCCAAATCATGAGTGGGGTAGTTCTGCTCGTGCCTCTTCAGCTGTCGAGAAGCATAAGCTACAACCCTACCGTGCTACATCAACACACAGCCTAAACTCACTCTAGAAGCATCACAATACACAACAAAACCACCAGACCCAGAAGGTAAAGATAAGACTGGTGCAGTCGTCAAGCGAGTCTTCAACTACTGGAAACTTTGCTCACATGCATCTGTCCAAAGAAATGGAATTTCCTTCCTAGTCAATCCGATCAACGGTGCAGCGATACGAGAAAAATCCTGCACAAACCATCGGTAATAACCTGCCAGACCTAAGAAACTACGAACCTCGGTAACTGACACAGGTCTAGGCCAGTGCTGTACCTCTTCGATCTTCTTTGGGTCCACACGTATCCCATCTCTCGTAACTACGTGACCCAAGAATCTACACTATCCAGCCAGAAAGCACACTTGGAGAATTTAGCGAACAGCTGATGCTCCTTCAAGTTCTGCAACGTGATGCGCAAATGCTGCTCGTGCTCCGACTCCGGGAATAAACAAGAATATCATCAATGAATACTATAATAAACTGATCAAGGAATGGCCTGAAGATACGGTTCATCATATCCATGAAAGCTGCTGGGACATTGGCGAGTCCGAACGACATCACCAGAAACTCGTAATGCCCATATCATGTGCGAGAAGCAGTCTTCGGAATGTCATCCTTCCGAACCCTTAACTGGTGATACCCTGACCACAAATCAATCTTTGAGAAGTAGCCAACTCCCTGTAGCTAATCGAACAAGTCATCGTTACGAGGTAATAGATACCTATTTCACATAGTAACTCGATTCAGCTTCCTGTAGTCGATGCACAGTCTCATACTACCGTCCTTCTTCTTAACAAATAAGACAGGAGCTCCCCATGGCGATACACTCGGACGAACAAGTCCTCTATCTAACAACTCTTGCAACTGGCTTTTGAGTTCCTTCAACTCCGTCGGAGCCATCCGGTAAGGTGGTATAGAAATAGGTCCCGCAACCGGAATCAAGTCAATGAAAAATTCGATATCGCGATCGGACGGTAATCCTGGTAATTCAGCAGGAAACACATCCGGAAATTCTCATGCGATCGGAACCTGGTCCAACGGGACTTCAACGACTCCTAAATCCTGAACAAATGCTAAGAACCCATGACAACCCTTCTTTAAGAGTCGTCCAACACGAAGAGCAGAAATCATGTTGGCAGGAGTTACATTACAGTCTTCCTGCACAACAAAGATCGGTTTACCTAGAAAACAAAATCTGACCGCTTTCCCCCGACAATCTACATAAGCATGACAAACGGCCAACCAATCCATACCAAGAAGTATATCAAAATCTAACATATCCAGGAGAATCAGATCAACTAAAGAATCCCTATCACCAATACGTAATGAACGTGGCCTGAATACATGTCGAGCTATAAAAGAATCTTCTATAGGAGTAATCACAACTAGCGGTAATTCTAATAACGACAACTCTCTTCCCAGAGAAAGTGCAAAGTTTGCAAATATGTATGAATGCATAGAAACAGAACCAATTAGAATATGCGCGTTTAAGGAACATACTGAAAGAATACCTGTTACGACTGCATTGAATGTTTGGGCATCCTGTGGAGTCAAGTAAAGACCCGAGCCTGGTCCCTACTAGCATCCTGACGTCCTTCCTTAGAGTCTACAATTCCTAGCAAAATGCCCTGGACATCCACAACTAAAACAGGTAGATGGGGGCTTCTGCTCAACGGGGTACGAACTGAATATCTGGCCCTGAGTCCTATCTCGACCAAAATTGCGGCCTGAATTGAATCTGCCTCGACCTCTTCGTCCTCTCGAATTACGGCCGTCACGACCACGGCCTCTATGGGTGTTGATCTGGCATGGAACAACAATAGGTGTAGGAGGTAATGTGCTCGAAGGAGTTGGTGAAGGTGGTGAAGTCACAAGTGAGACCGATGCCTCACCCTGTCGCATCACGGGACAATCCCTAATAAAGTGATACGGACATCCACACCCGAAACATCTTTGCACGGGGTGCTGAACATATGGGTATAAGTGATAGAACAGATATATACAGAATCTTCCACGGCCTCTACGAACACATCTTGGTGCTGATGTAATATTACGAATTTTCCTTGGTCTCTGAACAACCGTACGTGGAGTAGTGGTCGATCTCCGTGCTCGACTAATCTCCAGCAAGGATCCGATCATTCGGCGCATCTCTTGAACATTTGTATCCATCCTAACTATACGATTAATATAGGGTGAATCAATCGGTTCATGAAAGATAGGCGTACTGCCCAGGTCTGTCGCCGTTTCAGAAGAGCCAGCTCCAATCTCATCTCGAACAGCGGTACTCTGAGTCCCTGTAGTCGTTAATGACATAGCTGTCACGACCTAAAGTTTGGCCCATGACCGGCACTTAACCACGTAACGTCTACAGGCGTAACGCGACTAAGTAAGCCGAAACCCAGAAATCAAACCGGTAAAAGTATAGAGTGTTTAAAACATTTAGTAAAGACATTTGCTAAACTGTTAAGAAAACCATAAGTAGACAATCACCATGATAACAATATACGACGCCATAGCGAAGAAAAGAACAATAAGTGGAAAACATCACACATGATAAGAACTGCATATGTAAAGTCGACTCACAACGAGCTCGACACCAGAAAACAAAATAATATGCATCGTCCTCATAACTGGTCTCTAAGTCAATACATAAGTGGTAGATGGAGAGTACTAGATACAACAATATACATAACTGAAAAATAAACAGATACCGCACAAAACCCACCTATCAGCAAAAGAGCTAGTACGCCAACTATAGGGTATTTGTGTCAAAAGATGCTAGGAAGCAACCTGCCTCGACTACTCCGAAGGGTAACTTGCAAACACTGTAGCACAACGGGGGTGAGTTGCCAACTCATGAGTAGTAGATAACATATAAAGATAATCGCGAGTATGCACGTTCTGCGATACTCTAACCTATGCCAACAGATAACATCTATATGATGAACTATATGAGCTGTAATCATGCAACAAGTGCGATCTAATAACATCTCCAAATGGTAAGCAGGGTATGCAATAATCGTGCATAGCAAATGCAATCTAATAACATCTGTATGATGAGCAAGGTATGCAATAATCGTGCATAGAAAATGCAATCTAGTAACATCTATATGAAGAGCAAGGTATGCAATAATCGTGCATAGCAAATGCATTCTACTAACATCTATATGATGAGCAAGGTTTACAATAATCGTGCATGGCAAATGCAATCTAATAACATCTATATGATGAGCAACGTAGGCAATAATCGTGCATAGCAAATGCAATCTAATAACATCTATATGATGAGCAAGGTATGCAATAATCGTGCATAGCAAATGTACTCTATCAGTTACAACAGATACAGGATGAGATGTAAAATACGGAATGCTGAACATGGGAATAATTAATATCTACACGGAATATCAACGTGGAAAATATATCGGTGTCCATCCATATACTCAAATCACGTAAATCTTATAGAATCATGGGTGCCTAGTATCGGCACACTAAAATATCATGAATCATCCTGTCTAGCATCGAGACGCAAATCCTTAAGTATCGGGCTCCGTCTGCGGAATCGGCCCTCGGCCACGGCAGTACGGATCGTCCCATATCCGTCTCTCATCACTGGTCGGTATCCTCCGGATAACCGCCAGATCTAACCAATCACCATCACCGGTAGGTAGTAGTCCCTCTGCCAGGCTTACCGTCTACTGCACAGCGATCTGTTCTCGCCCCGGGATACCATACCGGGTCCACCATGTACCCGCAATTGGCCTCATCCAACTCCTCGATTCGGGTTCACATATCATACGTCTCAGAACCGAGAAAACACATGGTGGACGCACTGAAATATCATATCAAGGGTAACCGGGTTTTTAAAACAATTACATATTCTCTTTTGAAATTTCCACGGTTCCTAAATTAAGAAATATCATGGAAACAACATATTTCAATGCGTAAATCCATGCAAGTGTGAAGATATCACTATATGTGTGCACTGGTATGAATATATAGTATGCATGTGCGCAAGTATGAAAATATCAATATATGTGTGCACTGGTATGAATATATAGTGTGCATGTGCGCAAGTATGAAGATATCAATATATGTGTGCACTGGTATAAATATATAGTGTGCATGTGCGCAAGTATGAAGATATCAATATATGTGTGCACTGGTATGAATATATAGTGTGCATGTGCACAAGTATGAAGATATCAATATATGTGTGCACTGATACGAATATATAGTGTGCATGTGCGCAATTATGAAGATATCAATATATGTGTGCACTGGTACGAATATATAGTGTGCATGTGCACAAGTATGAAGATATCAATATATGTGTGCACTGGTACGAATATATATTGTGCATGTGCGTAAGTATGAAGATATCAATATATGTGTGCACTGGTATGAATATATAGTGTGCATGTGCGCAAGTATGAAGATATCAATATATGTGTGCACTGGTATGAATATATATTGTGCATGTGCGCAAGTATGAAGATATCAATATATGTGTGCACAGGTATGAATATATAGTGTGCATGTGCGCAAGTATGAATTTATCAATATATGTGTGCACTGGTATGAATATATAGTGTGCATGTGCGCAAGTATGAAGATATCAATATATGTGTGCACTGGTATGAATATATAGTGTGCATGTGCGCAAGTATGAAGATATCAAAATATGTGTGCACCGATATGAGTATATAGTGTGCATGTACGCAAGTATGACAATCTTCAATGATGGAGCAATCAAAGATATGTATAATGCGTAGCAATCCTATAGTGCGAGTGTCATGCCAATCACTAACGGTGTGAGTGTAACATACAAATAGTGCTCGTCCAGTTTGAACCTTTAGTGACAGTACAGTGTTCTATTCTATCATATCTATATGCAACAAGAAAGTATGCTAGTAGTCCCTATGAACATCTACGACTAATATCCTAACACGCCCTGACGCTTAACGCTATACGGGCAATTTTCCCGTAGATGTTAAATCTACTCACCTGGTCGTGCGCTACTCGTAGCCGACCACCTGGTTCCCTTTCCTTGCGGCGTCTGACGTACCCGCTTGCGAACCTGGAATTTACACAATGAAAATCCATATAAGCAAATATCTCGCAAAACGCGGTATCGAACTTAACGAGAAACTCGCGTCGCGAACTAAACGCGCGTGTATACGTAACGTGAGTGCATATGCCAAAACCCAACGCGACACGCTGTGGCACACAGCGACACGCTGTGATACACAGCAAACCAACTCAACACGCATCGCACGTGTCGCACAAGGCCCACTACGCTAAGAAAAAATAGGTAAACGGTCACAGATTTAATCTGGAGCTAAAACAAGAAAATCAAACAAGACCAAATCCTTCACAACACCTACAGACAGCTACCTGCTAAAATCCAACACATATCCTCAAAATTGGGCCGGCGGCTAGGGGGGAGATATCGGCCAAAAACCGGTGGGTGGGGTGCAGATTTCTACACTATGATCCTAGCACAATTCATATCATAGTGTATATGTTTGCTTACCAAAATAACTATCCTAGTAGCAGCAGTTTCAATGCATCATAAGGTTTAGCTTAAAAACGCTACAAACAAAAGATTGCAATATTAGGGTGCACAATCGATACTGGTGAACTTACTAGACTTGAGTGAAACCACCAGCACAAAAAGGGCAAATCTAACTATCAATCATCACAACACCCTAAAACACTAAAATTGTTAAACTACCCCAGATTCTGTCCAAGGCAAGAACCCAAAAACCAAACAATACCCACCTCAGGAAAATCCCCACAAACACCCTCCTACACAAAGCACCAACAGCCAGATCAACAGAGGGCCGACGATGCCGGAATATGGGGGAGGGTCGCCAGGTTTTTGGGGAGGGGGTGGGCTCGGATTTTAAAACACTAGCCTATACTGCCTGCACACTATTCTGAAGTTGTTTGCTAAGCTAGGAAATGAGCAAGGATGTAGCAGATCTCAATATCCTATAATATGTTTCAAAACCGTATTTTAAATTTAAGTTTGCGACTTAAGGTGATTTAGCTAAATCTAGCGACACTACTAGGTCAAAACAGCAACACTAACACTTAATAGGGTTGATTAAGCTATAACAACTCTAACATAGCTTAAATCTTACCTAAAGCACAAAACTGGCTCTAAACTCACACTAATCGCTAACCGAAGCTAAAATAACACACAAGCATATCAAACTAGGAAGTAGGTTTAAGAAATATACCTATGAGCATGCGGATAACATCCAAACAGTAATAAAAAATGCCTGTACACAAGTGGATCTCGTCCACGTGTCAACTGATGACACAACAACATCGTGCATGTAAATATCATAAAAGCATATGCATGAAAATATGAGGATATAAAACAACGTGTGTCCTTCACGACACATCAAAATCAAGGAACCTGAGTGTCCAGCATTGACACTCGAAACATCATGAAACCCATATCCAGCATCGACACGTAAATCCTCATATCTCGGGCTCTGTCAGTCCGGATCGGCCCACGGGCTCCGTCTGCGGGATCGGCCCTCGGGCTCCGACAGAACGGGTCGGCCCCTATCCATCTCTCGACTCCGGTCGGTATCCTTCGGATAACCGCCAGATCCAACCAATCACCGGTAGGTAGTATTCCCTCTGCCAGGCTTATCGTCTACTGCGCGACATCCCTTTCTTGCCCCGGGGTACCATACCAGGTCCACCATGAAGCACAAACGGATCGTCCACTCCTTGAATCGGGTTTCACATGTCACACGTCTCAGAACCGAGAAAACACATGGTGGATGCACTGAAATATCATTTCAAGAAAAACCGGGTTTTTAAAACAATACATACATTCTTTTGAAATAACCACGGTTCTCAAATCCAGAAATCTCATGAAAACAGCATATCTCAATGCGTATAATCATAAATCATGATGTATGCGACATATAACAGAAATGTAAGCATATCCGTATATCATGCAATATGGAACAGTAATATGTACATGTCAAGGGAAAACCGCTCTTTAAAATGAATCATGTTTTTAAATAAGTCATGCAGTTCCCAATTTAATCGGATAACAAATGCAACATCGTATAAAGGTGTATATGTAACTATAGCAAGTAATTCATGCAAGTAGTCATATCATGATGTAGCAAATCTACTGTATAGTGACATGGCAATTATCGATGATGAAGTGTGTGAGCCGGCCAATCCGTGTAAGTGCAACATATGCATCATCGATAATGGTGTATGTGTACTAGCACAGGTATATGCAATGCAATGAGAATAGCATGAATGCAGCATAAGGTAAATCGTCAGCTAAAAGCTAAAAGGTATACATATCTAACATGACCCGGTCGGTGAATCTATCAATCGGCATCCATCCTCACAACAACACGTACGGTATAATCCATCGTACGGTATGCTCTAGTCAAGGGTATGGATTAAAGCTCAAGTCAAACTCATCACGTACGGAAAATCACCGTACGGCGGCATTAAACCATCAGGGATCCTATCGACTTATATGACAATAAGGGTACGGACCTAACGTCTCGTACGACATATCACTCAAGATTCACAACATTATATATGTTAGTTATATGTATGCCCTAGAGGCCATTACTGTACATAGGATGTATATTGTAGTGGATGCTGGGACATATATAGGGAGGACTTTCTTGCTCGACATGATAGTATGCTATCTGGTTACTCTTTACCTTAACGTGTATGCTGATTGTCTCTCTGTTACATGTAGGTAAAGCCCTTAGGATCTGTACTTGACTACCTGGACTATGATGCGGATCATACTAGTGGGGACATGGTAGTCCATAAGTACATCCTTCAAAGTCCCTAGTCGTTGGTGTATCGAGACGGGGCATCGATATACCAGAGTAGACTAGCGTATACCTTCTCGACCCATACAGATGGGCGATGGATGATCCCATATCCATCGGTGTTTGACATCAGAGATGATGTACGGGTGCTCAGTAGAGACTGGGTACACTGGACGGACTCGCCGAGAACTCCCAGATGGTATTATACCTCACGTCAGATGGCAGTTCTCTGGTGACACTGGTACAGAGTAGTCTGTTGACCCGAGATCGTCATAGAGTCTTGTGTGGTTCCCACTGTGCTTTGATTTCCATCTTACCACGTCCAAGAGGGCGTGCAAAACGGTGGTTTTTGGGTACAGTCCCGAGTCACATGGAGGCAATGAGCGATAGGAGGGGATTCGTCTCTCCCGGTATAGGGAGTTGATGTTGCGCTGTGTTCGATTGGCTATAACAGGAAATCCCTGGCCAGGGTTGCAGAGATTTACTGGTAAGTGTTACCAGTAGTTTCTCGAACAGTTATAGACCTCATATCGACACGATTTATTGAGCTATTGGGGTCTGACGTTTACCACCCCTAGGCAAGATATGCGACAGATCAGACGATCAGACCGGACTGTACGGTAGTGTTACTGGTTGGATTCACTGGAGTGTGAGCAGGCTTGCTCGTCGATCTTCAAATCGCTCAATACCCGGGTGGCCGTTACGTTTAGCAGACCGCTTGCGGCTTGTGGGTGTTTGATATGATCATCATCTGCTGCCGGCGTATTGACGAGTCTTTAGAGTCCTACACAGAGGTTTCCTGGCTCAAGCGAAACGAAATAGGAGCGCATATGAGATATGTGCGGGACCGAGAATAATACGAGTATGTGATACTGTATTCGATTCTCGCGATGTGACATTGATCGGTTATATGCGATATAGCCGGGTTATCGGATCAAGTGTTGATTCGATAAGATGTTACTAATGATACCAGTCGGTTATGTGCGCATGACCGGATCATTGAATCAAGTGTTGATTTAATGATTTAATGTATAATTATATATTTGATATATTACTTTGCATTAACTAGTATCGGTTCACTTTAGACGGATTTTCTCACTTGGTTCGTGCGCATTGCACATGCGATATGTTTTTGTGCACTTGTATGTATCATGTTTGATGATGCATGCTAACTTGAGATTGTGTAAAGATTAAACCATGGTTATTCAAATGGTTAGGGTTTTGTTTTTCATATCTATTTATATATTTATTTATTTATTTTCTATTTGGAAAATGAAATGAGAAGAATGGAGGCTTTCTTTGTTTTTTTTTTCATGAAGATTCATGAACCTTTGACTTTGTCCACCATTCTTATCTCATGCTTAACCTAACCATTTGATTTAACCCTAGTTCAATCTCTACACATAACCATGGTTAAGTTATGATAAAGATTGGATTATTCTTTTCTTTTGTTTTAACTTATCATAACAATTTCCCTCTTCTTCTTCCTTGCTTCAAGTGAAGAAGCTTGAGGTCATCAATGGTGGATTGATGATTTGAGTGAGAAATCCAATTCTAAAGTTAACCCAACTCCTATTTCTTCATCCTCTACCTCTTGCCAAGTAGTAGAGTGTGTTTACTTCACAAGTTTCATGACTTGGTGAAGTTGTGAGCTTGATCTAGCGATGCCTCGACGTAGATCATCTTCGGCATGGACATCGACGACCTAGCTTGCCCATTCTCCGACGAAGCCGACTCTAGAGCCCGGATTTGATTTGGACAGCGGAGACGACCTCGTTGCGGAGCCGTGGAGGTGGAGGACCGGATCTACAAAGGTTGTATTTCCGTTAAACTTTTAGTTAAGTGTTAACTAGTTAGTTTTTCGCCTAGACATCTAGTTATCGATCCGTACTATAGGGTTTCTCGGCACCGTAAAATTTGAAATTGCCATGGTTGATGGCTTGAGAGACCTCACTAGCGTGCCTAGGAACCCTGCAATATATATATATACCTAAATCCCGGGTCGCATCCTCAACAATCTCATATCTGGGGACCGGCAAGGTATCAATCATCTCATTCGACTCGCATCCGTAAACCAACAAATCATCAAATCATCACATCATATCGTATTCTTTCGTCACATTTATATCCCGCATCAAGTCAATTTTACATACACATTCTACCATACACATCAATGTCACATTTCTCTAAAGCCCATACTTATTCTAGTGCAACTATATATCTATAAGTCGTGATTCACATTCACCTTTCATATCCCTAAAGCTTTCATCTCAAATCTCGATATACATATTCGATCATTCACATCATCTTTAACTATCATTTTAACCCTATCGATAGTTTTCTAATTTAAGTTTCTTTAACCATGTTCTATGAATCGGTTTCCATCAAAAACTTGCGGGGGTGCTATACGCCATCCACCCGACTTCCCCCGTAGATATAGATCTACTCACTTTGATCCTTGCTTTCCGAAGTCGATGAAGCCATGCTCCCTCGTCTCGGAATCCACGTGAAGGTACCTACAATATCCATACATATCTCAATAGCATTGAAATCGAGTTCGGAAAACCAATACGGCACACGGTGCGCTCATAGGTTAAAACCTATAACCTATGCATGCAAAAAAATCAAACAACCCTTGTTGTTGACATGCAAACGCCCAACAACCAAATACAAATCCAAACACCAAAACAAAGCATTCCAAAATACGTCAAAACATAACCAAAAACACCCTAATGTGCTCCCAGATATCACCCGAGGCCAAACTAGGGAATTTTGCATATAGGGTTGCTCTAGATATCACCTAAGGGACCCACTAACCAAAATTCATCAAATTTGTAACACCTTGGAATGCGTTTTGTAGCTAATTATATTTTAATATGTGGTTTTTAATAAAAATTTTACCAAATTAAGTTTTAAATATTTTATCCTATTTATTGTGTATTTTATTATATTTTTGTTAGGCACACACACACTTGTGCATGTTAACTAGGATGTAATTGTAGTTCAACCGTTGCTTAATTAGTGTTAAGGTTGTATTAGGTGTTTTGGGTTTAATAGTGTTATGGTTGGTTTTAATTAAAATGATTTTGGAAAAATGAATTTAAATGGGATTTTAGTATGGTTGATTGGTTGACCTTGGGGGAGAGAGAGAGAGAGAGAGCATGGGCATTATGGCTTTGCCCATGCCTCATTTAATGAGGGAAGAGAAAGAGAATGGGTGGGGGTTTGGTTTTTCTCTCATTTCTCACTCATTTCCTCTCTTTTCTTTCACTCTCTCAAACACACACACACACACACATTTGCTGCAGCAGCAGCAACTGCCCCAGCAGCATCCTCACCATCATCAGCTTCATCATCATCATCTTATCAACAACAACAACCAAGACAACAACAACCAAGACAACAACAGCAGCAGCTTGCATCACCCTCACCATCAGCAGCAGCTTCAACATCATCAGCATCATTATCATCTTCATTCACAACAACACTACAACAACAACAACAATAACAACAGCAACATCATCAGCACTAGAGGCAGCAGCAGAAGCAGCAGCAAAACAGCAACAGCAGGAGGAGCCCAGCACTTGCAGAAGCTCTCACCCCCTCCATACACCTTGTCACCAGCTTCTAGGATCCCATAGAGTATATTTTCTAAACCCTATTGCTTGTTTGTGTAGCTTGTGTGCTAACTACTTCGATTAGTGTTAAATTAGCTAAATTAGTGCTAGATTTTGGTGATTGTGAGTTGTGATGGCAAATTGTTAATTTGGTTAGCTACCCTAGGTAAATTTAGTGTTAGTAGGGTCACTTCAACTGAGAAATCCCCAGATTTCACTAAAATACCATAAAGTTTCTTTAATTGTGCAATTAGTGTTTTTAAGATAATATTAGTGACTTTTGGAATCTGCTATAGACCCGATGCCTTCAGGTAAAAATTGAGAAAACTGGGACATGATACCTAGGTTTAGATAACACCACCAGAAGACGACCCCCTAACTCCTAACTCTGGCCGCCAATTTCCTTGTTTTGGCCGCAAATTGCGGCCCAGTGGGGAGCTTGGGTGTTGGGGTTTTGGTATAGGGCTCCCTGCTGTGTTTTCTAGGTCTTTGACATGTCTAGTTTTGTAATATCTTACCTGTAGGAAAATCTGGGACTATATGTCGTTTTGGTGTTATTTGTGTTTGCGCGATACGCGCGATACGTGAGTGGGTTCTGTGATTCAGCGTATCGCGGCGTGTCGCGATGGGTTTTAGACGCGTACACACACGATTCAGCGTATCGTGCACACGCGCGTTTAGTTCGCGACGCGAGTTTCTCGTTTCGATTCGATATCGCGTTTCGCGAGATATTTGGCTTATATGTGATTTCCATGTCTTATTTGCAGGTTTGCAGGCAGGGACTACGGACACGGCTACAGGGGGAGCAGATGATAGGATTCACCCAGCGTGGAGTGTAGGTGAGTAGATATAACATCTACAGGGGAATCGCCCGCATGGCGTTATGCGTCTGGGCTAGGATTCAATTTCCTGTCGCATATTCTACGTCATTGTAGAATTGCGCATTTACTGCATTTCTTTGATATAGTTATATACTGTGACTAGCAGCCGTAGGACACTGCACACATTATTGACGGTTCATGTTGCACGAGCACGGATTGCATGCTACACACACACCGTCAATAATTGCCATGTCACACACTACCCCTTATAGCTACCATTGCTTGCCATACTTGACATCTAGCTTATCGGTATACCTATAGTGTATCATACCTTTAGTGATAGGTATATTTTCACTTTGCGATACAGCTACAGGTATACCTCCTACATATTTTACCTATACCGGGAGGGATTTCCTACATATGTTACTTATACCCAGGGGGGTATACGACATCAGTTTCTATAGGTAGATACCTATACTTCGCTACACCTGTATGTTAGATACATACTCAGTTGTTGTCGCATATTCACATTTACTGATGTTACTTAGCTGTACCTTATCATGATTTCGCATACATCTGGTTCAGCTATATACTTGTGTTTACCTGCTCGCATTCAGATATATCGCATACATTATTCCTGGATTGCGCATTGTTTATCTGGATTTTTCATGATGTTTTCGGGATTTGGGAACCGCGGGAGTTCATGAAATTATGCATACATGTAACAACCCGGTTTCCTTGATATGATATTTCGAGCGTCCCCCATGAGTTTTATCGGTGCTGATTTTATGCTCCATACGAGGTGTGGTTGCCGTATGAGAGTACATGGTGGGGCCCGGTATGGTTCCCCTCGGCAAGAAGATCGATGGGTTTGCCGATTGAGCCTGGAGGCGGGCGAGTACCTACCGGTGATTGTTTGGACCTGGCAGTTGTCTGGAGGCTACTGGCCAGAGTAGAGAGATGGATGCGGGATGACCTGTACTGTCGAGGCCGAGGGCCGACACTGCAGACGGACCCCGTGGGCTGATCCGGACTGACGGAGCCCCATATACGAGGATTTCTGTGTCGATGCTTGGCACACGGTTTCATGATATTTCTTTAACCCCCTTTTTGTGTATATAACAGGGGATTTAGCCGTTGTTATATATACCCTTACACCAATATTAGTGGTATGGGACGCTAATATATGTGTATTGCCCCCATCATATTTATTTCTGCACATATATATATACATACCTTTAGGATGTTAGAAACATACTTGAGATTGGACTTGGGATACTAGGTGATTCATTGAGATTGGATATTGGACATACCTATGTGATTGGTGATTTGTACATTCGGGATATAGGAGATTACTCGATATTGTACATTGAGGAGATGTGAGACTTATATGATGTGAGTGCCCAATGTGGGGGCTGATCTGAGGATTTGGGATTGGAGTATCTTGATGGATTGTGATCCTGCCACGACGTTAGGTTTCCGTGGAAAATGACATATTCCACCCTATACCTCACCATTACCTATCTTATGCACAGATTCATATATTGGTAGTACTTGTAGTGTACCCTTATGATAGTTGCATATTTGCTTTCTCATATCTCTATTGCATAGACATTGCATACTACTATCATGCCATCATTGCTTCACATATTGATTGTACCTGCTAGTGTACTCTCCCTATTTCAGCATTTGCATGATATATTATTATTGTAATCGCATATCTTAGATTCATGCTGTACGTGCATTCCTGCGATTACCTGCATATGTTTTATACTATTCACGAGTTGGCAACTCACCCCCGTTGTGCCACAGGTGTTTCAGGTCTTTCCCCAGAGTAGTCGAGGCAGGCTATTCCTTTATTCAGCTATCCAGCTACCACCTTTTGCTACAGACACCGCATCAGCTCACAGTACCATTTTGCTTAGGTGGGTTGAACGGTTATCTGTATTTCATATTGTACCTTCGTTGTATATTGTACTCTCCATCTACTATTGTATATTTGACATAGAGACTTGGTGAGGACGTTAGTGTGTATTATTGTGGATTTGATGTCTTTTATTTATATAAAGCTCCTCTCTACTGTCTTTATTTCTTCGCTACGGCATCGTATATTTGTATTGTATTCATCCTGACTGGTTTTCATCAAAAAGGGGTGTTGCTAAAATTTTAAAGAAGGAAAATCAGACTTTTAAAGAATTTGGGTTGCGATTTCAATAGTTTCAAAACTTATATTATCTTTTCCGTATTTTTCGTGGTTTAGATTTCTGGGTTTTGGCTTTCTTTTACCGCGCTACGTCTTTAGGCGTTGCGTAGTATTAGGGCCGTCACGGGCCAAATTTTGGGTCGTGACAAAGTTGGTATCAGAGCGTTAGGTTTTACCTTTCGGAGTGTAGGATGGCCTTAGTATGATGGAGTAGGCAGCTTAAGCAGAGTAACGTAGTGTGTGTATGTCTGCAGCATACCCACAGCGCGGTACCTTGCATTAAGTGACCTAAGTACAATTGCTTGACATTCCTTCCTTGATGATTCATATCTTTGGGATTCGATTTCCTCATTCTTATCGAATCTCATCTTATATCTATTTATAGCCTTGCCGCCGATGACTATGGGGACTCAGAGTGATGCAGCGAGGGCCGAGGTCAGAGTTAGCTCGGGTGAGACGAGTACTGACCAGGATGGCACTCTAGTTGCACAGGTGCAGACGGAGCAGCCTACGACCTATACTATGGATAGACTTTTGGTAGAGATGCAGGAGTTCCGCCAGACGATGAGTTCTTTAGTTGACGTCGTTCGGGAGCTACGACAGGAGGTTGTCACCCCCGTTACTCAGCTATCCCTTACGATCAGTATGCAGCAGTCCATCACCTACATAGCACCAGTGGTTGCAGCTCCAGTTGACGAGGCGCATATTACAGAGGCTCAGAGAGTTCCAGGACAGTGGAGGACTCGTACCAGCGTACCAGCCCAGAGACAGAGGTTTGGTCGTCGAGACAGATTTCGTGGCCACTACGGGAGTAGCAGAGGCTTAGGACGAGGACAGTCGTTCAGCTCTCATCCCCAGGATGGTCAGCAGTCAGCACGTGGATGTTTTCGATGCGGAAGCCTTCAGCACTTCGTCAGGGATTGTTCCTTAGCACGGCGTCAGGATCGTATTCAGAGAGGCCGTGGACGTGGAGGATTTGCTCAGAGGGCTCAGGCTACCAGAGGAGTTCATCCAGCTGCGAGTAGAGGGCAGACACAGGAGTTTGCTTCTACTCATCGGGACGCGCAGACGTCCAATGTGGAGTTTTCAGGTACCCTTGAGTTATATGTTCTTCTCAGGTATTCGTTTGTTCTCTTGCTTGTACCGTGGTTGGGTAGATTAGTCGTGGTGGTGTTGACTTCTGTCAGCGATTCTTTTGTTGCGCGACACGTATTTCAGTTTTGTGCCAATCGGATAGGAGATAGAGATTTCGTCCGTCGTTTTGATCCTTCTAGGGATGTTGGATTTGACGTTCTCCTGGGCACGGACTAGTCAGCTACGTGTTAGGCGTCTGTGGACTACCGTGTGGAAGCAAGTTAGGGTTTGCTTTCCCAGGCAAGTCAGTTCTTGTTGTGCAGGTGGATAGTTGTGCCGCCTCTCACAGCTTGAATTCAGCCTTTTTAGCTAGTCGGCTACTGAGGAGATGTCGTGGATTCTTGACGTTCATTCGTGATACCGGAGCCACCGTAGGATTGTTGGACCAGGTTCTTTTCGTGCGAGAGTTTTCCGACGTTGTTCCAGATGAGCCGGCGAAGCTGAGGGAGCTTAAGGATCAGCTGCAGAGTTTTGGTTTGGGGAGTTTTGTGCGTCTGAGTGTTTCGCTTTTGGAAGCTCCTATTTCTGTTCGTCAAGGAGAAAGACGGCAGTTTGGGGTTGCGTATCGACGGATCTTCAATTGAACCGGCTTACGGTGCGGATAGGTATCCTTCACCTTGCCGTGGCGATTTCTTCGATCAGCTCCAGAGTGCGAGACATTTTTCTAAGTGTGCTTGGGATCAGGTCATCATTATTGCGGATTCGGGATGATGGCATTCCGAAGACTGCCTTATGCGTGCTACGGGCTTTGTGTGTTTCGGTGAGTCGTTGGATTCCCTGATGCCCTAGCAGCATTCGTAGATATGATGAACCAGATTTCTTCAGGCCGTTCCTCGACCAGTTTTTGTTGTGTTATTTACGACACTCTGGTCTATTTAATGTGTCTTGAGGGACAGGAGTAGCACTTGAGGATTTGTTATGCAGATGCTGGGAGAGCACCAGCAGTTTGCTAAATTCTCAGAGTGTTTCTTCAGGCTTGTTTTGTGTTGACTCCTAGGTCTTGTAGTCACGGGAGACGGTTTCGTATGGTTCCGAGGGAGATTGTGACCGTACGGCCTAAGTCCAGACATGTGTGCAGGACGGAGATCCGCAGATTGTTGGGCTTAGCAGGGTTTTACCGCCGTTTCAGGAAGGATTGCTAGAGTGGTGCTGCACCAGTGACTGAATGGACCAGAAGGAGGTTTCTTTTCTGTGGACTGAGGCATGTGTACGGAGTTTTCGGCAGTTGAAGATTCAATTAACAACTGCATCAGTCTCTCTTTGCTTTTGGTTCGGGCGACTTTGTTGTTTAACTGTAATGTTTCTTGAGTGGGCTCGAGGGTGTACTGAGGTGACACTATAGAGATATCGCTTTTGCTTTCCCTACGTTTGTAGGAAGTACGAGAAGGATATTCCACTCATGATCTGGAGATGGCCGCGGTGGTTTTGCGTTGGAGAATTGGAGACACTACTTACTTGAGAGTCGTGTCAGATTTTCCACGGACCACTAGAGCTTAATGTACATCTTCCTGCAGCAGATTTGGATTGTTGTGTTAGTCTTCTGCAGATTTACAGTTCTTGTGTGATCGTCGAGTATAGCTTAGTTCGTCTCTACGGAGGGGACAGCTTGCTCATGTCCGCGCCCGACCACTTTCCTTAAATCGTTTTCGCGAGACACTGCCCGTCGAAGCTCGTACGTCAGAGATACTTGAGCATATTCGGCTGGGTAATGATTCGGAGACCTTGAATTGTGACAATGGTGTGCTAAGTTAGGGACGCGTTTGTGTACTTGCCATTATCAGGTAGAGACGTGTAATCCTAGAACATGCACATCTGTCAACTCCCTCTATGCATTCAAGCTCCACCAGCTTTGGCGTGACTTGTGAGATAGTTACAAGTGGACAAGAATGTAAGGAGAAGTTTCAGGTTTCGTTTCAAGTGTCTGTCTTGTTGTGTGCTTTGGGTCGAGCATCTGAGGCCGGCTGGAGAATTGCAATCTTTTTACCGTTCCGAAGAAGGAATGGGAGCAGATCTCCATGAATTCCGTTATGGTTTCTACACAGTTAGTTAGGGTATGACTCCATTCGGATTCTTGTTGTCCGGTTTTACTCAATATGCTCATTTGTGTTTGTTAAGTTGTGTGTTTGTTTTGTTTGGTCGTCAGCAGCTTGGGATCGTCACTCGCCATCGTTAGGGTTCTCCTTCGATAGCCGTTAGCAGGAGACACTCCAATTGGCCACCCTTAGGCTTAGGGGTTATGTCGTGTCGATCGCCAGCCTGTTGTCTTCTGACTCTGCGTAAGTAGGACTTTGGACCCCAGCTAGTCTAGAGACTTCGGAGACGGTCCAGTTGTGTTCAGGTCAGGATGAGAACTGTCCATTGCAAACAGATGTCTTATGACGACTGTGATAGTCATAGACTCGAGTTCGCAGGGACAGATCATGTATTCCTATGGACTTTCCGATGAACGACGTGCTGGATGTTGGGAAGCTTATCCCAAGATTTAGGTCCTTCTGAGATCCTATCAGCGAGTTAGTTTCGTTGCCTTTAATTTGGCACTTCCGCCCAGATTATTAGAATTTCACCCCGTATTCCTTGTGATGATACTTTACAATTACCTTCATGACCTTCTCACATGATTTGACATCAGACCATTGAGCTGGACGCGATCTTTCGTTCACCAGCAGCCATGTGTGTTAATGGCTCGGCTGGTGGAGGAACATCGGTCAAAGGTCTTGCCATCTGTGAAGGGTTTTCTTGGACGTAGCCGTATAGTGAGGTAGTCACTTGGGAGGCTGCGAGCGAGATTTGAGGATTTTAATCTTCTCTTTGAAGGTATGCGTATCGGAATATTTTTAAATTCGGGGACGAATTTCTTTTAAGGGGGGGAGATTGTAACACCTTGGAATGCGTTTTGTAGCTAATTATATTTTAATATGTGGTTTTTAATAAAAAGTTTACCAAATTAAGTTTTAAATATTTTATCCTATTTATTGTGTATTTTATTATATTTTTGTTAGGCACACACACACTCGTGCATGTTAACTAGGATGTAATTGTAGTTCAACCATTGCTTAATTAGTGTTAAGGTTGTATTAGGTGTTTTGGGTTTAATAGTGTTATGGTTGGTTTTAATTAAAATGATTTTGGAAAAATGAATTTAAATGGGATTTTAGTATGGTTGATTGGTTGACCTTGGGAGAGAGAGAGAGAGCATGGGCATTATGGCTTTGCCCATGCCTCATTTAATGAGGGAAGAGAAAGAGAATGGGAGGGGGTTTGGTTTTTCTCTCATTTCTCACTCATTTCCTCTCTTTTCTTTCACTCTCTCAAACACACACACACACACATTTGCTGCAGCAGCAGCAGCTGTCCCAGCAGCATCCTCACCATCATCAGCTTCATCATCATCATCTTATCAACAACAACAACCAAGACAACAACAGCAGCAGCTTGCATCACCCTCACCATCAGCAGCAGCTTCAACATCATCAGCATCATTATCATCTTCATTCACAACAACACTACAACAACAACAACAATAACAACAGCAACATCATCAGCACTAGAGGCAGCAGCAGAAGCAGCAGCAAAACAGCAGCAGCAGGAGGAGCCCAGCACTTGCAGAAGCTCTCACCCCCTCCATACACCTTGTCACCAGCTTCTAGGATCCCATATGGTATATTTTCTAAACCCTATTGCTTGTTTGTGTAGCTTGTGTGCTAACTGCTTCGATTAGTGTTAAATTAGCTAAATTAGTGCTAGATTTTGGTGATTGTGAGTTGTGATGGCAAATTGTTAATTTGGTTAGCTACCCTAGGTAAATTTAGTGTTAGTAGGGTCACTTCAACTGAGAAATCCCCAGATTTCACTAAAATACCATAAGGTTTCTTTAATTGTGCAATTAGTGTTTTTAAGATAATATTAGTGACTTTTGGAATCTGCTATAGACCCGATGCCTTCAGGTAAAAATTGAGAAAACTGGGACATGATACCTAGGTTTAGATAACACCACCAGAAGACGACCCCCTAACTCCTAACTCTGGCCGCCAATTTCCTTGTTTTGGCCGCAAATTGCGGCCCAGTGGGGAGCTTGGGTGTTGGGGTTTTGGTATAGGGCTCCCTGCTGTGTTTTCTAGGTCTTTGACATGTCTAGTTTTGTAATATCTTACCTGTAGGAAAATCTGGGACTATATGTCGTTTTGGTGTTATTTGTGTTTGCGCGATACGCGCGATACGTGAGTGGGTTCTGTGATTCAGCGTATCGCGGCGTGTCGCGATGGGTTTTAGACGCGTACACACACGATTCAGCGTATCGTGCACACGCGCGTTTAGTTCGCGACGCGAGTTTCTCGTTTCGATTCGATATCGCGTTTCGCGAGATATTTGGCTTATATGTGATTTCCATGTCTTATTTGCAGGTTTGCAGGCAGGGACTACGGACACGGCTACAGGGGGAGCAGATGATAGGATTCACCCAGCGTGGAGTGTAGGTGAGTAGATATAACATCTACAGGGGAATCTCCCGCATGTCGTTATGCGTCTGGGCTAAGATTCAATTTCCTGTCGCATATTCTACGTCATTGTAGAATTGCGCATTTACTGCATTTCTTTGATATAGTTATATACTGTGACTAGCAGCCGTAGGACACTGCACACATTATTGACGGTTCATGTTGCACGAGCACGGATTGCATGCTACACACACACCGTCAATAATTGCCATGTCACACACTACCCCTTATAGCTACCATTGCTTGCCATACTTGACATCTAGCTTATCGGTATACCTATAGTGTATCATACCTTTAGTGATAGGTATATTTTCACTTTGCGATACAGCTACAGGTATACCTCCTACATATTTTACCTATACCGGGAGGGATTTCCTACATATGTTACTTATACCCAGGGGGGTATACGACATCAGTTTCTATAGGTAGATACCTATACTTCGCTACACCTGTATGTTAGATACATACTCAGTTGTTGTCGCATATTCACATTTACTGATGTTACTTAGCTGTACCTTATCATGATTTCGCATACATCTGGTTCAGCTATATACTTGTGTTTACCTGCTCGCATTCAGATATATCGCATACATTATTCCTGGATTGCGCATTGTTTATCTGGATTTTTCATGATGTTTTCGGGATTTGGGAACCGCGGGAGTTCATGAAATTATGCATACATGTAACAACCCGGTTTCCTTGATATGATATTTCGAGCGTCCCCCATGAGTTTTATCGGTGCTGATTTTATGCTCCATACGAGGTGTGGTTGCCGTATGAGAGTACATGGTGGGGCCCGGTATGGTTCCCCTCGGCAAGAAGATCGATGGGTTTGCCGATTGAGCCTGGAGGCGGGCGAGTACCTACCGGTGATTGTTTGGACCTGGCAGTTGTCTGGAGGCAACTGGCCAGAGTAGAGAGATGGATGCGGGATGACCTGTACTGTCGAGGCCGAGGGCCGACACTGCAGACGGACCCCGTGGGCTGATCCGGACTGACGGAGCCCCATATACGAGGATTTCTGCGTCGATGCTTGGCACACGGTTTCATGATATTTCTTTAACCCCCTTTTTGTATATATAACAGGGGATTTAGCCG